>JAUPFP010000028.1:40000-687500 GCA_036925085.1 Brachycybe producta | reverse complement strand
TGAAATTTGAAACATTTCCTGTCTTTTTTTTTAATAGGAAACAGTTCACTAGGTAACGTGACATAATTTACAGTAGACTGAGCAAATATTGATTTATTTCTAACTTATTAATATTTAATTCAATTTTCACGTAAAAAGTATTATTATATTTTTTAATAAAAAAAAATTCACATACTATTATTCATTTTGTATTTTGGACGGAAATATACTTGACATATACTTTTACGTATTTTCTTATGCTGTTGATTTATTCACATGTCTATCAAATAAACAACGTTTTCTTGTAAATGGTAGACGTTTTCGTGTAAATGGTTTGTCACAAATGTTAAACTCAATTGACACTGCTGACAATCATTTTATTTGTGCAATGAAATGTTTTCTAACTGAGAGTGGAACATGTATTGGTTTCAGGTATTTTCATTCTTATTTGTTGCCTATTTGTAAAATTTACAGGTTACTTTATAGTTTCATTTTTAATTTTATTTTGACAGTTAAACATCGGGTATAAAATCATTGTAACAGATAAGGCATAAAAATTAATGATACTGTGATGGCTGCTGCTGACACTGATTAATGTTTTACTCATGTAATTGTAAATTATAAATTATTTCTCACACTTACGCGTTTAGAGCTACGAGGTTTTAGTTTTTAGCATACTTTTCATTTTTTTTCAATTTTTTAAAACCATGAGAAGCTGATTTTCGGGATATCAGCAAAAGTTCAAAAATCACCTGGTCATAAAATATTTTAATTTTATTTTTTTTGTATATTTAAATTAAAATATTTTATGTGTTGGGGAGTGTTTTAACCCCTCCACATTTCTTGGTATAAAAAAAGGTACCAGGATTTGTTGCAGAATTTACTGGCTCAGGACCATTCCTGCCTGCCTCCAGGCAACGCTGTTCAGGTTCAGGGGCTGCATGAACGATCCTCAATTAATCACAACTAGGGCCGTAACTATGGTGGGTTTTACTGGTCCTTTACAGTCTAGACCAGTTTCAAATTATTATAAAATAATGATCGCATTATGTATGTTTTGTGTTTTTCTGGCTGTTACACCCTAGTCATAATAGTGTAGTACAATAAAGACATTCTGAAGTATATATGTTTTTTTTTTAAACGAAATTCGGTTGAGAGGAAAATTATTCTAGTTCCTTCCGTTTCGTGTTAAATGGTTTTCATTGTACATTATTAATTTGCAACCCTTTCGTCACTACATAGAAAAGTTAACTAAAATTAGAGACCTGTTTTGAATTGCTATGACACTAATAAACACAGTTTATGTCTAGGCCTATTGAGACTTAATTGATTTCATTTTACAGACTACAAATTTAATAGTTGAATGAATAGGTCTAATTATTTATTTATACAGTATTTATGTTTAATTAAATTTGCATGAAGTTTGTATTAGATTTTTAATTATTGATATTTTAGTAGTAATATATAAGAGGGTAAGTTTACAAAATGTTCACTTTGCAATTTAGAAACAATAAGTTTACACAAATTTAAACTCATGGCAAATGTTCATTGTTTTTCAGCTTATTTTCTAATGGTGTGGTTTTATTGTTCATTTTTTAATGAAAATGAAACTTCGGATATTAAACAGCGTATGTTTGCGAATGTTGATAATCAAACAATTTGTGGTCATATTTCAAAATCATTAAACTTGATTTACCGTGTTCAAAATATTTACGATTGTATAATTAAATGTGAGCAAACAGAAGTTGAAACATGTGTTGGTTTCGGGTATTTTATTAATTAATTTCTGATTTTTGGTAAAAGAAAAAGTAACGTTTACCTCATATTTTTAATTTTTTTTTTTTTAAGATATTCGTCAAATACAAAAGACTGTCATATATATGGATTAAGGACCAATGATACTTCAGCGGCTATTAACATTGATTCCAGCTGTTATATCAATGTAAGTACCATTTTAGAGAAGGAAAATTATTATTTCTGTGTTAAAATTTTATTGTTTTCAATTTGGTCTCCATTTTGAGATATCTGATTTTGCAAAATTTGTTTTAATACTTCGACAGTGCTGTATTTACTAATAGTGGCCTTTCTAGAACATCATAAAAAAACATGAAAAAACACCTGAAAGCATAAATTCCACTAAATTTATATTATATTTTCATGGATTGTATGATAAAAACTCTGAAATCAAGGTCAAAATTTTATTCAAAAGCTGTCATTTCAGTGTTTAAAATACAAAAACTCTGAAATAATATTGAAAACATTATTTCAGAAAACTCTGACAATTCAAATAGAACTCTGAAAATACACAAGGAAAACAAAGTAAAAAAAAAGTCACAATTTGTATGCTAGATGGTACAAACGCCTTCCCAGAGCTCAACAAAACCTTCTGAAATAATGGCTTTAAGAACTTTTTTCAGAAGGTTCTGAAATAATGTTTTTAACATCATTTCAGGAGTGGAGTCTAGTTCCGTAGGGCCTTTGACAGACCACTCTCTCACTTGTTCCAAGATGACTCAATTAGTTATAGCAAGAGTGTCTACCCCCATTCATGGTCTAAGGTAGGACCTACAGTATATCCCAACCTGTAAGACATTAGCGTAATAAGTTATAAATTTATATTTTAAGCAATATTATAAATTCATGATTTTTTTTTTTACTAATTTAATGCATTCTTTCAGTATGTTATCTATCAGCATTTCATACCAGGTATTATTTTTTAATATATTCACACTCTCATTTTAAACTTCTTTCATATTTGTGTATATTGATTTGTATGTATTAGAATCTGTCAGTCAACTTATACCTCTTGAAGCCATTGATTATGTCAGGCAAAGTACAATGCTACAAGCAGGAGGTGATGGTGCTAAACGTGCTATTGACGGTGACTTAACGACTATTTCTCAGACAACAGCAGAAAAAGCACAACCATATTGGAATCTTTATTTGAAGGGGGTTCACGTAATTAATAAAGTGATCGTTACTAATGTAAATGATGTTAACAATGGTAAGTTATCTTTTATGATAATTTGTTAGAGACTGACTCTCTCACCCTTTGTGCATGAATGTTCTAGGAAATTAAGCACTCTAGAGTTGTGGAAATTAAACAATATAGGCCCTATACTTATTTTTAAATGGCCTTCCTTCTAGGTATCCGGCTATGTTAGAACTTTTAAATTTTATTTCATTGACCTCATTTTGCAAAAAAAAAAAGAATCGTCACTTTTCTCAGTTAGTAAGGCATGCCTCACTGCATCATTTTTTTAATGAATAAATTAACACACGTCGGACAGTAAAGGTCAGATTTCGTCTTAAGGCTCGTTTAAAACAAAATTAGATGTTCGCTAACCACTCGGGAACTGTTCGAGAGCTGCTCGCGAGCATAACGTCTACACGAAAAAAATTAGTGTACGCGTTTGCATGGCAAACAATTCTCAAGGATCTGTTTGTTAGTTCGTCAAGAATTCGCGTATGTAATAATTGTATTAATTAACAACTGGCGAGACGAGCTTATTCACGTCTAGACCTGGTTCTCTGTGCGGCAGATGTTCGAGAACTAACCCTTTGATGTACCGCCTCAAGAGGGAACTTTGGACCGGTTAGCGAGCAGCTCTAGAACTGTTCGCGAGCTCCCTTCTAAACCGGGTTCTGTTTCGGTTCGCTAACTGTTCCAGGACGGCTTGGTCTAAACGCGCCTTTCGAAACTGCAATGGTAGCTAAGTTTGTTATGTCTTTTTGTGGGGGGTTGTCTCAGGTTGTCAATGTTTGCCTGAAATATGACTAACAATTATGTTATTAATGTGTGCCTATTTGGGCAGGTAATAAGGTGAGGGGGTATCTATAAGCTCTAATCTCAAACTGTTATACCTCGTTTCCACTACTACAATTAACAGCAGTTAAAAAGTTAACTACAGTTAATTTTCTAGTGGAAGCAAATGTGGTTCCACTAACCATGGTTGAATTACTGAACAATAGAGTTAACTTAACTGCATAAACATAATGTGGTCAACCAATTTGTTATTAAATAGTTAAATATATTATGTCCCTTTCTGTGGTCAATGTAATTTACCCTACAAGGAGCCTATTGGATAGCCTATAAGGGTAAAATTAAAAAAATATCATCTGCTTGAAGTTGGGCCAATTTTTGGTCATAAAAAGCTTATTATAAAAGAGATCATCATGAAAACACCCTCAAGTAATTGATGATTCTCGTGAAAGACAGAATAAACAGAATTCAAAGGGTGTGTTTACACTTTGAAACCACTTTAACACCAATATGGCAATAGTAGCAATAGTACTTATTTAAATTGACATGCACAGTTGAATTTTGAAACTCTCAATTTTTTATCGTCATATCGATACACGCACTATACAGCTGTTCGGGAAATTATTTATATTGTTTTTATTGGCGTTTTTAGCTGATCGTTTTCATGATATAACACTTCGTGTCGGGTTTCATATGCCAAACGATACGAAAGTTCTGCGGAAAGCGTTTGGAAAGTTATGCGCCGAACATGTCGGAGGTGGAGTGGGACCAAACGAATTAGTAACTTTTCAGTGCACTCCATATCAACTTCTTGGAAGCGTTGTCAGTATACAAATCATCGAATTTTGCACGAATTGCAGTGATAAAACTACAAATACGTTAAGTATGGCTGAAGTTGCAGTTTATGGTTCTCCAGAAAAAGTCCTTTAAAATATTTGAAATATTTTGGTTGACGTTTGATGCTTTTTGAGTTTAGTGTGTTTTGGAGTGTTTGAATGTGAAATCATTATTTTTTTGCAGTGCTGTTACTAAACAGAAAAAAAACCTGTGCTTGTTTAATGTTGATATTTTCTGGTGTTTTGTTGTGCCATTACAAATTTGAACATTAGTATAATTTTTAAACAATTTAAAACTTTGTTCTCTAACTTGAGTTTTTGTTATAGGCCTATAGGAACTTAGATTTTTCTGTTAGTTTTGCATAAGTGTAAAATAAATTAACTATAGACATAGTACCACGGTTGTACAATTTTGGTATGTTCATTTGTCTATGTTGTTGCCATTGCAATTAATAGATAATAACACAATGAAAAAAATGAAGACCCTCCAGTTCGCCAGTTGTGTGTACTGTTGTTTTAACTTTAAATAATCTTATAAAATCCTGGTTTGGCCAAGAATCTTGGGCACACCTGGAGCCTTTTGTTTTATATTAAATTCTGATTATTGTACTAGTACTACCAGTTTTTAAACCATCTGGTCTCTTCCATTTCATGTTCTAACATTTCAGTTTCCACTGTACCTTTTATTAAATTGCAATTCTTTTTCTCTGTTTGTAAAAGTAATTTAATGATTAAATACCCGCTTTAAATTAACTGTTGCTACGACACTAATAAACACACAGTTGCTGAATAAACCTATTGAGAATTAATTGAATACATTTTACAGAATAACAATTTAATAGTTGAATGAATAGGCCTAATTATTTATTTATGCAGTATTTATGTTTAATTAAATTTGCATGAAGTTTTTATTTTAGGTTTTTAATTATTGATAAGTTTAGCAGCAATATATACGATGGTAAATTTACAAAAAAAAACAAAGTTTGCAATTTACAAACAACAAACAAGTTTAAACTCATGGCAAATTTTCAGTGTTTTTCAGGGTATTTTCTAATGGTTTGGTTGTATTTGTATTGTTCATTTGTTAATGAAAATGAAAGTTCGGATATTAAACAGCATATGTTTGTACCTGTTGTTAATGAAACAATTTGTGAACATATTTCAAAATCATTAAACTTGATTTACGATGTTGAAGATATTTTGGGTTATGCAATTAAATGTCAGCAAACAGAGGTTGAAATATGTGTCGGCTTCGGGTATTTTTAGTTAAATTGTGATTTTTGGAAAAATGTGAATGTTATTATCTCATGATTTTTTTTTTTTCATTTTTTACAGATACTCGTCAAATATAAAACAGTGTGAGATATATGGCATAAGGAAAATTGAGACTTCAGGGATTAACTCGAATTTCAGCTGTTATATCAATGCAAGTACAATTGTAGCGATAAAAAAATGCTTGTGTGTTAAATTTTTCTTGTTTCAAATTTTGAGATTTCTGATTTTGCAAAATTTGTTTTAATACACTGGTAGTGCTGCGTAGAGACCTACACAAAGCCCATGGGCCTGGTGGGCTTCGTGGGCCTCATAAGCTTTGTGTGCCTCGTGGGCTTTGTGGGTTTGGTGGCCTTTGTGGGCATCACGGGTTTCGAAGGCGTTTTATCATTTCTTTCATGGGGCTCTTTACAAATGTATAGAACTGAACCACGTATTATTTCACACATTAATAAAAGTATAACAAATTCTTCACTGACCAATCAATAAAATTAACATATTAAAGCCATTAATGGGGCAGTTTCTTTTCTTGGTAAGCGTGCGAACTTGTGAACCATTTAGTGTGGAAATTAGAGTCCTACACAAAGCGCTGGGCTGGGCTTGGATCGGCATATTTATGTTAAAGGCCCATGTGCCTGGTGGGCTTCGTGGGCTTTGTGGGCTTCATGGGCCTTGGTGGGCTTTGTGTTCCTGGTGGACTTCATGGGCCTGGTGGGCTGGACCCAGCATAAAGTCTCATGGGCTGGGCTGGGCTTCAAATTTTTACTCAATGTAGGTCTCTAGTGCTGGGTTTACCTATTTACCATAGTAGGCACTTAATTCCTAACTACGTTTCAGCTTCTGAAATAAATTCTGAAAAACAATAAACCACAACTGAAAACCACACATTTTCAGAAGAAAAAAAGCTCTGAATTTGTGAAAGCCACGATTTCAGAACATTTTTTGAGGTTTAGTTAGGTCTTTAGAGCGACAAATTTTAGATATGACATTAGATTAAAATATATTGTCAATAATTGTCTTGCATGTATTTATAAAAAAAATCCATCACATGATACACTTAAATCTAATTAAAACAAAACATTAAATCAAATTAAACCTACATCGTTTGATGGGGTAGAAACGCCATGCTTAAGACAAACTCCTATATTTTTTATTAATGCTTGCTTGATGAGTATGGGAGACGGACATGACATCATTTCACATAAAGTCCATGTTAACTAATAGCTATCCATTTTATTGCAAATTGGCGTTTTTTAAACGTTGAACTGAGAGTGAACGAGTCCTCGGGTGTGTGATATTTGCCCTCAGGACACTTGCACTAAAAATATTTGGCCTAAAGGGAAATTTGTGCTAAAGACACTTGTCCTAAAATCATGTTCTCTAAAGGGACATTTTCCCTAAACCCATTTGCCCTAAAACCACTTTCCCTAAAGGGAAATTTACCCTAATTAACCGTATAATTTGGCATTATGAAAAGAAAAAAAGTGAGTTTATGGCAAATGTCCTTTTAATGCAAGTGGTTTCAAGGAAAATGTCTTTTTATGGCAAGTGGCTTTAGGGCAAACATCCCTGTAGGGCAAATGGTTTTACGGCAAATGGATTTAGGGCAATTGGCATTAGGGCAAATGGCTTTAGGAGATGTGTCTTTAGGGCAAACGTCTATATCCCCAAGTGCTCTGTAGGGCCTTTGACAGACAACACTCACTTCATTGAAAATGATCGGACCTATGTCTCAACCTGT
The DNA here is from genome assembly GCA_036925085.1 of Brachycybe producta. Lineage (NCBI taxonomy): Eukaryota > Metazoa > Arthropoda > Diplopoda > Playtdesmida > Andrognathidae > Brachycybe > Brachycybe producta. The sequence goes on along the minus strand of JAUPFP010000028.1, from coordinate 679,909 downwards.
AATTGTGTAATACTATAAACTTAATGTATATTTTATGCAATTTTGTAAATTCATGATTTTTTTTTTACTAATTTAATGCATTCTTTCAGTATGTCATCTATCAGCATTTCATGCCATGTTTTAATATATTCACACTCTCATTTTGAACTACTTTCATATTTGTGTATATTCATTTGTATGTATTAGAATCTGTCAGTCAACTTATACCTCTTGAAGCCATTGATTATGTCAGGCAAAGTATACCAGGAGACAATGCCGCTACACTTGCTATTGACGGTGACTTAACGACTTATTCTCAGACAACAACAGAAATAGCACAACATTATTTTTTGCTTATGTTGAAAGGGGTTCACGTAATTAATAAAGTGATCGTTACTAATGTAAATGATGTTAACAATGGTAAGTTATCTTTTATGATAATTTGTTAGAGACTGACTCTCTCACCCTTTGTGCATGAATGTTCTAGGAAATTAAGCACTCTAGAGTTGTGGAAATTAAACAATATAGGCCCTATACTTATTTTTAAATGGTCTTCCTTCTAGGTAGGCGGCTATGTTAGAACTTTTAAATTTTATTTCATTGACCTCATTTTTCGAAAAAATAGTCAATTTTCTTATTTAGTAAGGCATGCCTCATTGCATCATTTTTAATGAATAAATTAACATACGTCGGACAGTAAAGCAGCAGTCACACTAGGCTGGTTTACAAGCCGCTGGTTGCTGCTGGCTATTAGCAGCAACAGCAAGCAGCAGCTGCTTTGGGTTCACACTTGTCCAGTCACTGCTGGTATTAGCAGTGCAAGTCATCCAATCACCGTCTTGCAAAAACACAAACTCTAACAACAACCAACCCAAGCAGTGTAGTTTCAACTACCACTAGTGCCACTACTAGCAACAAAAAGTTCACACTAGATGGCAGCAGCAGGAAGGGAGTCACATGACCAGCTGGTAGCTGCTAAAGTTGGACATGTCCAACTTCACCAGCTGCTGTTAAAATAACTAGCCCGCTGGAGAAAGCAGCTGCTAGTAGCAGTTCAGACTATGCTGCTAGAGCGCTACAACCAGCCAGCAGCAACCAGCAGCTGGGAAACCAGCCTAGTGTGACTGCGGCATTATTGTCAGATTTTATTTTAAGGCGCGTTTAGAGAAAAATTAGATATTCGCGAACTGCTCGGGAACTGTTCAAAGAGCTGCTCGTGAGCATAACGTCTATACCAAAAAAAAAATCGTGTGTATGCGTTTGCATGGCGAACAACTCTCAAGATTCTGTTTGTTAGTTAGTTCGTCAAGAGTTCGCGTATGTAATAATTTTATTAATTAGCAAGTGGCGAGACGAGCTCATCAGTGCTGGCCTTAGCCTCTTTGGCGACCTGGGGCAGGTTTAGGTTTTTTCAAGGCGCCCCATTCAAAATGATAAAATGAAAATATTTGCTTCATTATTAGTACAAAAACACACGTCGATTATGTCTATAGAAAAACCATATTATTTTTTAGATTATAAAATTACAAACTAGTGCAAAAATCACAAAGAAAATTTTAAACTAAGTTTAATTACTATCTGAAGATTAAAAGTGGCCGTTCTGGCCTTTTTTATCGGCGAAATCTTTAATTAGAGCAGGAAAGTCGAGATTTTTGGCGATTTCATTTTCAATGAATAGAGTTAATAAACTGGAAAGTCTGTTTTGTGACATTGTAGACCTGGACAAAGGTCGAATTGTTCTGTTCACAAGGTGAAAATGTTTCGACCCAGTAAACATAATGTAAAAGAATTTTGAAAACCAAAACTCGTGCGGTGCACGACCTCGTCACCCCAAAGGCCGGCACTGGAGCTCATTCACGTCTAGACCTGGTTCTCTGTTTGAGAACTAACCCTTTAATGTACCGCCTCAAGAGAGAACAGAAACTGGACCCGGTTTAGACGGGAGCTCGCGAACAGTTCTAGAGCTGTTCGCGAGCTCCCGTCTAAACCAGGTTCGCTTTCTGTTCGCAACTGTTTGAGAACGACTGTAAACGCGCCTTTGTCGCTTTGTGAGGAGTGATAGGTCTCAGATTCGATCTGGAGCTGGATCGATTGGATTCGATCTGGAAGTATTCATTTTCTTTATTGTCAATTTTTGTCTGAAATGATGACAACAATTATTATTGTGTGCATGTTTGGGCAGGATGGTAAAGGGACCCCCTTCCCCCCCCACTAAGTCAATAGCCACTGCATAATAATACACATGATAACAATGTCAATGAAAAAGAACTAAAATTATTTTTTGATGCTATCTTATCAGATATTTTATCACAACTAATTTTCAAACTCTGGTTATTCCGTATTCCAGAAGCAACACTAAAAAGTTTCACTTTGAAAGTGTTAGAAATTAGAATTAGACCATGGGTAGCTGAATCACTTAATATTGTAGTAATTGAAATGACGATCAAAATAAACATTTTAAAGGCGAAAAAAAAAAATAAAAATATTGTCTGCTTAAAGTTGGGTCATTTTTTGTCATAAAAAGCTTATTATAAAAATATCATCATTAAATCACCCTCTAGTGATTGATGATTCTTGTGAAAGACAGAATAAACAGAGTTCAAAGGGTGTTTACACTTTGGAAATACTTTAACACCAATACCGACATGTACGAAAATCGACATGCACTGTAGATCTATTAGATTTTGAAGATGTCGATTTTTATTGTCATGTCGCTACTACACACACCACGGCTGTTTTGGGAAATTATTTAAGATTGTTTTTTTTATGGCGTTTTTAGCTGATCGTTTTCATGACATCGAAGTTCTTATTGGGTTTCGTCCACCAGTGAGTTCGGGCGAAAGATTACAGTTTGGAAATTTATGTGCCGAACTTGTCGGGGGTGGAGTGGGACCAAATGAATTAGTAACTTTTCAGTGCACTCCATATCAACTTCTTGGAAAAGTTATCAGAATACAAATCATGAAATTTTGTACGAATTGCAAAGAATTAAGAGCAAATACGTTAAGTATGGCTGAAGTTGCAGTTTATGGTTCTCCAGAAGAAGTCCTTTGAAATATTTTAGTTGACGTTTGATGCTTTTTGAGTTTAGTGTGTTTTGGAGTGTTTGATTGTGAAATCATTATTTTTTTCTGCAGTGATGTTACTAAACAAACAAAAAACCTGTGCTTGTTTAATGTTGATATTCTCTGGTATTTTGTTGTGTCATTACAACTTTGTTCTCCAACTTGAGTTTTTGTTGTAGGCCTATAGGAACTTAGATTTTTCTGTGAATTTTGCATAAGTGTAAAATAAATTAACTATAGACATAGTACCACGGTTGTACAATTTTGGTATGTTCATTTGTCTATGTTGTTGCCATTGCAACGAATAAATAATGACTCAATGGAAAAAATGAAGACCCTCCAGTTCGCCAGTTGTGTGTACTGTTGTGGCTTTTTCCTCTTTTCTGAGCGTTCAAATGAAGTACAACAAAGCATGGAGGTAGGTTAATTTAAAAAAAAAAATGATACGTTTTTTATTCTAAAAAGTTGTGAGGTCAAGGAGGATCATAACAACGATTTAAGCAGGATGTATCCTGGTTGCGTTGGTGATGCGAAACTCATTAACAATCGAGGTTCTGTGATGTAGAAAATGTGAATAAATATCTTGAGACCTTTTTATAGATGTTTTATTTAAAGTGTACGTGTTGTGACAACTTATAAAATCCTGGTTTGGCCAAGAGACTTGGGCACGCCTGGAGCCTTTTGTTTTATATTAAATTCTGATTATTGTGTAAATCTGTATATGAACAGAGACGATCTAAAACTGTCAGTTCAGTGTACTAGTACTACCAGTTTTTGGACCATCACTATATGGTCAAATAAAAGTGTATGTATATCTTTTATCTACAAACTCCATGTGTGGAGAAACATCTGGAAGACTGCTTCTTGTTTTGTGCAGCATCGTTTTCTACCTCTGGACTTATGAGGTATCCAATTCTTGTGTCCCTGAGACCCAGGTCTGTTAGAAGCCGTTACATACCAAAGATCTGAGTCTCGACATTTGTGTTGGACACGTTTTCATGGCTTCGAGAAGTCTTTCTCTGGGTCATGTGGATAACACAATGTTACAATCTACAATTTTAATAGTTGCAGGAGGATTTCGATTGCACCTACACAAAAACAGATTGCATATAAAATTAAGAGCCTAGATCCACGTCCATCTTGTTGTTTTGAGCAGACGACAACGAGACAAATGAGTGTTCTTATATGGTGTTACTAAAACTGCAAGAAATCGCCTCACAATCGCTCAATTCAAATACAGTAAAGCGCAAAATACAATAAAAAGTATTGTTCTTCACGTGCTCGATTTATATAATTTTTGAAAAGGTCCTTGTATTTTTAAACAAGGTTCAAAATCGTTCGTTTTTTTAACCCCATGTTAAATCCCATTGGCCTCAAAACCGTCCCACAAACATTTGAAAAACTCTATTTAAAAACGATTTAGAACAATAACAAAATAATTAGCACATATATTCATGTATTGGCTTCACGATGTTTCCTTTTTATAAATTTTGAAAAGGTCCTTCTATTTTTTAATAACGTTTAAAATCGTACGTTTTTTAACTCCATGTTAAGTCCCATAAGACTAAAACACTGTCCAACAAAAGTTAAGAGAACTCTCATTAAAAATGATTTAGAGCAATCAGAAAAATTAGCACGTACTTACACGTGTTTATTGCCATCAGGATTATTCCTTTTTCTAAATTTTAAAAGGGCTTTCTATTTTTAAATAATATTAAAAATCTTTCGTTTTTTTTAACTCCATGTTAAGTCCCATTAGAGCAAAAAACCGTCACCCAAACATTTGAAGAACTCCCATTAAAAACGACTTAGAACAATCACACAAAAATTAGCACGTGCATTAATCTATTGGTTTCACCATGTTTTCTTTTTATAAGATTAGCACACGAATTTATTTTTTTTTATTAATTATTATTTGACTTCGAACCGGGATAAAAAACGTTAAAAAAACCGTTTTTCAATCAACAACGATCGCAGCGCCTACATTCGGAGAAATTTTGAAATAAACGCTATAGTTAGGCTCTTAAATTAAATTTCTACATTGTACATTCATAAAGAATAGCCCACTTTGTAATCCAACATGGGAAGTGTTTTGCTTGTTATTTAATGTTAAAAGCAAGAACAAATGATATGGTGCCAGAGGCCCCTCAGCACTGTTTTGGTAATGTCGTAACAGTGGCAACCATCTTCCGAATCATTAACCGGGTAGTCCACAATAAGATTGCGTTTTGACATAAAAACACTGTCTTTCACCAGTGTGCCTGTCAGGCGTTCGCCAAACAATGGTATTCTGATGGTCGAAACTGCTTAGCCTGTTCCGTTGACTGAAGGTTGGCGGTCCCAAATACTCTCTGGCAAATCTCATCAAGCATCGTAGGTCACATGATGACTGACGAAGTTTTAAAATTTCCTCTCAATCATTTTATTACTCATTTGTATTTTAACCCACTGTTGTCACGACACTTGATACAAACAACAATTTGGTTTTTGTAACATTTCCTGTTTACTTCACTAGGAAACCCTTCACTAGGTAACGTTTAATTAAAAATTCATTTTTTTTCATGTTTATATACAGTATATATTTTTTAACAATAAGTTCATAAACTATTCATTTAGCATTTTATCAGGAAAGTTTGTGTAAATTTGAGCTCATGGCAGGTTTTCATTGCTTTGCATGTTTTTTCATGCTGGTGCTTCATTCATATGTCTATCAAAGTGTCTGTTTGGATGTTAAACAAGGTTTTTTTGTAAATGGTAGTTTATCAATGTGTGTTTCACAAATGTTGAATTCAATTGCCACTGTGAACAGTGTTTATAAGTGTGCTTTTAAATGTCTTCAAACTGAGGTTCCAACATGTGTCAGTTTTGGGTAATTTTTTATTTGTAACATTATTGTAAACTTCACAGTTTTTGATTCCAATTTTTGTTTTACTTTGATAGTTACTCGTCAAGTACATATCATTGTAACACATACGGCATAAGAAACAATTATACTGGAGTGACTGCTACTGACATTGATTCGTGTTTTATTACTGTAAGTATAAATTAAAAGTGCTGTGTGTGACACTTTTAATGTTAAGCATTGTTTTTTTTTTTAATTAGTCCGCAATTTTTATGTGATTTTTATTTAATATTTTAATGCATTCATTCAGTCTGTTATACATCCGTATTTCATGCCAGGTAATTTATTAGGAAATGTTAATTCTGTTTGAATCTCTCTGAGTACATGGTGTCCACAGAATCATGTTCCTTTTTTAAAAGTTAATTACACCACAACGAAATTATATAGGCCTTACTGTATGTAGTACAGTAGAACAAAATATATACACATTGGTCGAATAACTGAGAAGCTATAGTTTCTTCCCTGCAACAACTAACTTGCCTGAAAAAAGTGACCAAACTGTTGAGCTCAGTTTTCAATGGACTGGCCTACATGCTTATGATTGGCTACTAGCCTTGCATTTTGTTTGAAAGAAAAGGGCTTATACAGTAGTAAAGTAACTTAACAAGAAAGAAAGCAATGGTTTTTCAAAAGTTATTGTTAGTCTGGTCAAGTGTGAGCAAAGATGATAAGTAGTATTTGTAATCTATTCTAACTTTTTAACTGTTTCGTTTTGTAATTACTTTTAAAAATAGGAACATAACTTTGTAGACAGCGTCTCTATATACACTATACAGAGTGTCCAAAAATATTTTATATTTACTTTGGCTTTTAATAACTGTTATTTTTATTTTCTTAAATTTAACGCACATAATGATTATTAAGTAATAATAATTTTATAATTCAGAGTAAATGTAATAATAAAGATTAAACACATACATGTTTTGTTTAAATGATGGATTATGTCAAGTGTTGAAAATGTCATCATTGTTGACATTGGTGAGAAACTGATCTGCAAACATCACGGCACGAAAGGGAAGAGAATTGTCACACCATTACAATTGATGTTTGCAGATCAGTTTCTCACCTACGTAAGCAATGCCTTGATGAGAATAAAGGACATCACATGTCAACACTGGTTATGATTGTGACGTGGCTGGCCCTTTGGCGCCAATAGTTTGACTCGGTGGTGCCGGCTGCGGACCAGCTATCGATGATTTTACCGGTCGCGACATTTCTGTTGGTACAGTCTGCGAACGGCTCAATCACTCTTGTAAAGCCCACAAAAATACTTTCTCTTAGGGATCTTCTGTACAGGGCGTGACGGCTCCGATGCCGCTGGTTCTGTCCTGTTCAGTTGCCTGGAGGCTCCAATCAGAGGGACTCAGATAGGGTCCGAGCACCTCTGTTGGAAGTTCCACTGTTTTAGGAATCAGAAACTCAAACACAATACACAACACTCACACACAAATTGAGGTAGATAAAATAAACTCTTTACTCGTTATCGTTTACATTGTTGCGTATACATCTCTTTTGATATTATACAAATCTCTTACATAGTCAGAGCTGTTCCGATCTGAACTCTCTGAAAAACTTTGACTAACTGCCCTCACACATAAATGGCACTGCACTTTCGTTCGGTCTCTTGGGAGGGGCTACTGTCACCTCAGGGCTCAATGATTGACCAACTGGGCCAATCATTGCCCCTGGCTGAGACTATTACCTTATAAGGAAAGGTATTTTGGGGACTCTTTTCCCAATTTCTCACGGTTCAACTTGGTTCCTCGAATTCACTAGAATTCGGGCCACCAAAGATTGGACATCTGTGCACCAAGGGGTGCCATGCTGACAGAAACGAATTTCTACAGGGTGTTCCACCATTCTACTAATACAGGGTGCCACATGATGATGCATCATTTAGACATAAAACATGTAATGCTTTATATCTAATCTTTATAGTAACATTTACTCTAAATTAAAATATTAAAATAGATTTTAAAGAAACGAACCTGGCATTTATTAACAACCAAAGTGTGTATGGTATATACAATTTTCGTGGCACAGTCTTTTTATCTGTATGTGTTAGAATATCTCGATCAACGGATACCTTACGGAAAAATTCCGAAAGTGAAGCAGAGTTCGACATTTATGTATAATGATAGCAACGTTAGATATCTCCCTCAAAATTCTTTTGACGGCGACTTGAGGACATATTCAAGTACAGTTCCAAAAAGTGGAAAACCATGGTTGGGTATTGATCTTAATGGAATTTATGTAATACATAAAGTGATTGCTACGAACAGAGATGATGTTCAATTTGGTAAAAACGTAACATTTACGTAATATTTTATATTCGTAATGATGTTAATTTTGGTATTTAGTTGATCGTTTTCATGACGTTGAAATACGAGCCGGATGGCGTTGGCCAACGGACGAAAACGATGAAGATGCATTCGCAACTTTATGTGCAAAACAAATCGGAGGTGGAGTCGGAGTATCAGAATCAGTAACTTTTCAATGCACTCCATCTCCAGTTTTTGGCAGATTTGTTTTTCTTCAGATAAGGGAAAATTGCACGGATTGCAGGGAAACTACTGCAAATGCAATAAATACCGCGGAAGTTGTGATTTATGGTTTTCCAAAACCAGTATTTTGAATTGGTGTATTTTTTTGTTGTTGTTGTTTTGCTTTTGGTTTGTGTTTTGCTGTGAGTTATTGCAAATAATTTTTTTGGGGAAAATTGCCATATAGGATGCTATATTATTGCTATATACCTTTAGGTATATTCATTAAAAACTCAAGAATACGGGGGGGGGGGGAGATGAAGACACGGAATATAATTTATGTGAGTCACCTTGCCAAATGCATTCTTAAAGTCAATAAATATAGCATGCAGGACACAATAGCCAGAATCGAATTTCGGTCCAGTGGTCTGCACAGTCAAGAAGTTACGTTATATTCTGATATTTTATTTCTAATTCTAATTTTTGTTGGGTTGAAACGTGTGTGATTTTTATCTAAGAGTGCTTTTCTGAATCAGTATATGCACACAAGTTTTAGAAAATATGTGTATTAGAAAAAGAAATGAGACAATTAGAACAATTTGGCGAGAGTTTGTCATCATTAGTGATATGAAATAAAGTTAAGGCCTGATTTTCCAAATTTTTTTTTCTTACTCAAAAAATACTTAAACTATCAGAGGTCGGGGGGGGGGGGGGTTTAATTCACTTCCTTTCGGGATATATAACAAATACTGTGCAATCATTGTTGTTTTCATTGTACATTATTAAATTGCAACCGTTTCTCATTGCGTAGAAAAGTAAATAATTAGTGCCCTGCTTTAAATTAACTGTTGCTATGACGCTAATAAACACAGTTTATGAATAGACCTATTGAGAATTAATTGAATACATTTTACAGAATACAAATTTAATAGTTGAATGAGTATGCCTAATTATTTATTTATGCAGTATTTATGTTTAATTAATTATATTTACATAAAGTTTGTAGTGGGAGTTTTTAATTATTAGTTATTTAGCAGCAATATATAAGTTTATAAAATATTCACTTTGCGATTTGCGAACAACATGTTTGCACAAATTGTTTTGCTTATTTTCTAATGGCGTGGTTTTATTGTTTGTGTGTTCATGAAAATAAAAGGTTGGATTGGATATTCAACAGATTTTGTTTGTGAATGTCGTTAATCAAACAATTTGTGGTGATACTTCATAATTTATCCTGTTCAAAATATTTTGGGTTGTGCAATAAAAAAGTGATGGGTTACCTTATGTTTTTAATACAATTAATAATTATATATTTATTTTGTCCAATAGAAATGACTGTGATATATATATATATATATATATATATATATATATATATATATATATATATATATATATATATATATATATTAGACCAATGATACTTCAGTGGCTGTTAACTCTGATTAAAACTTTTATATCTATGTATTTAGAAAAAAAGAATGGTTTAAATGTTTAAATTTTCTTGCTTTAAATTTGGTTCCATTCTGAGATTTCTGATTTGGAACATTTGCTTTAACACCCTGGCAATGTTGGATTTGCCAATAAGCAAAGTAAGCATTTAGAGCGACAGATTTTAGGGATGACAGAAATTCATTTGTTTGTGTGTGATTTTTCTTAGATTCAAATGTTGAGTGGCCCAAAAATAGTCACCCCATTTGGGTTCAATCAATAAGTATACCGTAATCTGTGAGTTTTGCATATTGTTAAGTCATTTTAACATGAAAATGCAGAGTATTGTAATAATCAGAAAATGTCTTGTGATTTATTTATTCATAGGTGTGTGGGGCACATTACTAAATTGCGACTCTTTTCACTAATTTTAAAACTAAATTAATAATTAGCTTTCTTTTTAAAGAAAAATGTTCTGTTACCATGTTACTAATGAACACACTGTGGTTAGACACCCCGTAGGGCTACTTAAGACATTTCCTGTTTATTTATTGCAAAATTATTGAATACTATTTGCAGAATATAATATATTTAACAGTTGAATACATTTATGCCTCATTGTTTATTTATGCTTCATTTATATTTAATTAACTACAAAGTAAAGTTTGTACAAGATTTATAGTTTACTTTAGTTCTAGTAAAAACTATTCTGTAAAAGTTCATATTTTTTCATAGAGGTTGACGTAAATTTAATAGAACAAATACATTTTTTCCAATGGCAAATTTTCAGTGTTTTATATATTTTCTTATAATAATCTGGTTTTGTTCATTTGTTTATGAAAATGATACTTTGGTTGTTACACAAGCTTTATATGTAAATGATAATCAAGACATTTGTACTCCAGTTTCGCGATCGTTAAGCTCCGTTTACACTGTGGACAACATTTCTGATTGTGCGATGTATTTTTTGCAAACTGATCCTACAATGTCTGTCGGCTTCGGGTAATTTCATTAATCAGTTGTTTTGGTACAAATTGACCATTATTTTATATACTTTTTTCACTTTTGCTTTTTTTTTTATAGCTACTCGTGGAGTTTTCAACAATGCGATACATTTAGCTCAATTAACAACGATACTTCAGTGGAATTTGATTATGATTTCTGTCATATTGTTGTAAGTAACATTATTTTTGTGTGTTCAGTTGAAATTTTCTTGCCTTTAATTTGGCTATGACTTTTGTTATTGTTAGAAAATTCTTCAATACTTGAAACACTTCTAACATTTCTAACACTAATGTGCAGTATTTTAAACTTTGCATTTTTTTTTTACTTTTTATTCAGCCTGATATTCGTCAGTATTTCGTTCCAGGTATTTATTTGCAGAATGGCAGTTAAACTATTACTAGAGGTTACGAGCAATTTTGAAGAGTTGTTTTCAACTTTAGAAATGTGGTTAAAGTTACTAAGTTAATTAGCCAATTATTGGTAATGAAACTGCAGGAGAAAAAAAAGTCGATATTTCATGTTAATAAAGAAATTAAAGCTATTCAATAAAGCAATCATAAATATGCTTTTTATCAGTCATAAAATATGTTTTTGAAATGCCAAAGATGGTTTTTATGCTTTTTATATTACAGAAAAATGTCCTTTATATTTGCATTGCACGTAATATATTTTAACTGATATAAAATAAAACAAGCATGGTATCGTTTTTTTATTTCAAAAACCAAATTGCGTTTATTTGTGAGAAATGAATTATAACAGTACCCAGAAAGTGAAAAGAATTTAATAAGAAATTTAATCAATATATTTTCTACAAATTTTAATTAAAAAACGACAAAATACAATATAAAAATATACATTATAAATACAATGAAAGGATCCGAATATATTTTTCATTCTAACAGTAATTTGTGTTAATCAAATTAAAAACGTATTTTAGAAATGCGTTGAAATTTGCAAATATATTGCAATATAAATGCATTGCAATGCATGCAGAAATGCATGGTAGGTTGGCATGAATAGAGACAGGCTAGTGCGGTATTATGTGACAGTAGGATGTCAATAAAACTAAAGGTCAAGTTTTATAGGACAATGGTTAGACCAGTTATGTTGCATGGGTCAGAATGTTGGGCAGCCAAGCGGAGGTAAAGGATAGACTGTCATTTATAAGTGTGTTATATAAGTGTAGTTTGTGTGCACGTGGTCACGTAACTAACTTCTTGAAAATCTGCGCACCTCCCCTATGAAAAAAATTCTGAATCCGCCACTTTGCATCGTATGGAATAGGCTTTATTATTGTACTTTCACAATGCTCTTTACAATTTTGAAAATTATGTGGGTATTTATTTGCATATTAGACTATGATCCTCAACAGATACCTGCTGAAGCTTTTGAAAAACAGTGGGAAACTCCAAAAAGTACGACTAAAGATAAGTGGATGGGATTTTCTTTTTATGGAATTCATGTAATTCATAAAGTGGTTCTTACAAGTGATAATCATGATAAACAAGGCATGTAACTGTTTCAGCATTTATGTTGGGTATTTGTTTTATTTCATTGTATGTGTGTGTATTTTTGGCGTTCAGTCAATTTCTTTGATGACGTTGAAGTTCGAATCGGATGGTTTTGGCCAACTAACGATGACGATGCACTTGGAACTAGATGTGACGTGTATCTTGGTGATGGATTGGCACCACTAGGACGTGTAACTTTTCAGTGCACTCCATCTCCACTTATGGGCCAAATTGTTTTTGTGAAAGGTTGTACACCAGATGCGTTAAATAGTTTGGCTAGAATTGAGGTTTATGGTTCGCCAATACCAGTCCTTTGAAAAGTTTTAAATATTTCTTTTTTTAATTTAAAGTTTTAGATGTGAAGTGTTTGGATGTGTTTGAATATGAAATTGTTATTTCTATACAGTGATTCTTATTCTTGGCAACTTGTGCTTGTTTGAAATTGATGTTATTTGCATGTCACATGGCTCTCAAGCTGATCTTTTTTAAAAATACATTAACTCTTCTAGTTTTTAAAACACTTCAATAGGGTTTTTTCGAGTAGTTTTTAAAATACAAAATACAAAAACCTATTCAGAGTTGTTTGTGAATTTTTCATGTGTAACTGTTATGATCAAAAAAGGTCACGTGATTTATTTATTCGTCATAGGTGTGCATAATAAAATTTCAACTCTTTTCACTGACATTTGGAAAAACAAATTAATAATTAGAGGCCTTGCTAGCATGTATTGTTGCTACGACACATAATAAACACACTATTTCTGAATAGACTTGCGACACAAGGCATTTCTTGTTTACATTTTCCAGAATACATACGACTATTTATTAGGTGTCATTAATTATTCATTCATTATTTGTATTTAATTCAATTTACATTATGTTTGTTCTGGATTTATAGTTTGCTTTAGCAACAATACACTGTACAAGAATACATTTTGCAGAGAAGTTGGCACGGCACAATGACAAATTTTCAGTACTTTGCATATTTTCTAATAATGGCCTGATTTTGTTCGTGTGCTTATAAAAATGAAAGTTTGGATGTTTCACAAGTAGGCCTATCATTTGTGAATGTAAATCAATCAATTTGTGAACATTTTTCGCGATCATTAAATTCGATTTACACGGATGACAACATTTCTGATTGTGCAGTCGACTGTATGCAAACTAAAGTTGGATCGTCCGTAAGCTTCAGGTACTTTTTATTAATCTATAGTTTTGATAATAAAAAATTGAAATTTATTTTATGGTTTATTTTTCAGATATTCGTCGAATACAAAACAATGTAACACATTTGACATAATGAGCACTACAACTACTACTACTTCAGTGGCATTTACTTTCGATTCTTGTTATATCAATGTAAGTAAAACTAAAAAAAATGTGTGTTCATTTGAAATTTTATTGCTTTCAATTTGGTTTGATTTTGTGATTACTGCTATTGCTAAAAAATTATACAATGTTAGTTTAACCAAGTGATTATTTCAAACATTAATGTGCAACAATTTAAACTTTGCAATTTTTTTTACTTTTTTTATTGTATCCATTTAGCCTGATTTTCTTCAGTATTCCATGCAAGGTATGTATTTATTTGCTCATGGATGGCTAGTTAAGACACTCCAGGCGTGCACGTGCTGCATGACTCCATAGACGCAATGTGATTTGATGTTTCCGAAAACATCATAACGTGGTCTCGATTCTAGTCACCTTAGTGCCTTTAAGTTGAATTTTTTAACGATAATTAACGAACGTTGTAATCTCTTCTTGAATATTGTGGCCAATATTAGTACCATCAGTTTCTTGCAATATTTAAAGAGGTTTTTATATTCAACTGTTTTCCATAAACGTTGTTTCAGCAACGTGAGCATGGATGGCGCTAGCATAGTTAAAGACTTTTATCGCTAAAATATCCAAGTTATTAAAAATATAGTTAGCGTCTTAATTAAAATATAAACGGTATGTCATGAATAAGAAAACAAAAATTTACTTTGATAATCTGTTGTATTATTCCGACTCCAGTAACCCCTACAACTGAACATCTCTAGCAGATTTATTTTTCCGTTGCGTCGACCGCGAAGAAAAAAATAACGATCCAACGAACAAAGTTTGCTAGTCGTTATCATGGTTAGAACTTTTTCGCCTCTTTTGATCGTTTTACAGGAATTTTAACAAGTTATGAAGATAGGTTAATTTTCTTTTCTTATTCATGACATACCTTTTATACATGTGTATTTTATAAGTAATTAGAAACATTTTTTAAAAAAACATTTTTTTTGCAATTGGGCCATTGGACCATATGTTCTTCTTTCACACCTCACTGTTTACTATTTTGTTATTTGTGTGTTTATTTATTTACATATTAGAATATGTTCCTCCGCGTATACATACTGGAGGTAAACGTGTAAATAGTAAAGCAATAAACAATGCGACTTCAGTGATATGGTCTGCGTATCCTTTGACTGAGACTCATATAATTTATGAAGTGAATTTGCTTGTTAATGAGGGTAAGTTCAGTTCTAGTTCTCAAATATTACTGTTTCAGTATTAATGTTGAGTGTTTTAAATGGTGCGTTTCCACACAGATTGGTGAGTTTGCAACATGATATTGACAAAAATTGTTTTTTTTTAGACTGAAAACTGTTGCAAAAACGATTATGGGTTCGGGTTGCAAGCGCTCGCTCCAAAAGCGAAAACTTTTGTTTTTTTCGTAAACAACAGGCACATACTGGCCTGGATAGAAAGGCGGCAAATGCTGCCTGCTCTGATCGTTCTAGGCCCCGGTGGGCCGAGCATTCATTTTTATACACTGCCGAGAGTACTATAACAGTTACAGGTTTGTAATTGATATAGGTCTATATAGGTCACATGTACAAACTTGGAACTGTACGAGTGCATTAGTTGAAAATTAAAAACGTTATTGGATAAACAAGCCGGCAGGATTCCTGCCTCTCAAAATTGTGAACGTTATGGGATGTTCTCAAAACTGCGAGGCCCCCAGAAGCGTCTCTCTGTAGGGAAGGCCATGGGAGCCTCTCGAAACAGTGTGTATCATTTTGGAGAATCCAAAATCTAATCATCCTTCTAAGTATGTAGAAACTGTGAAGCCCTATGCAACGTCTAAAACTGGGTGGCCCTCGAGAGCACCTCGTAACTGTTAAATGTAAATTTAAGTTTACCAACATTTTACAGTTACTTAAATTTTAAACGTGTTTACGTGTTTGGTGCTGTATTGAAACAATATTGATAATTTTTGTGGCTCGCTTTGCTCGCTCCTTGAAAATAAATTTTTGGGTGGGCAAGTGCCAGTACGTGCTCGATAAACAAATGTGCAGAAAGAGAAAAACAAGCGAGTGTGCATACTGTAGATAAGAGAACCCCCCCCCCCTATAATATTGAAAACCTAATCAAATTGTGCATTTGTTTATGGCTGCAACATGTTGTAGTGAAAACGCAAAAAAATCATATACTCATACCGGGTACTCAGTTATAGCGTCATTTAAGTCACAGCTCATTTTGTGACGTTTTAACCGAGTTACTGATATAAGATTTATTTTTAATTGGTGCCATGTTGACGTTATAGCCGAGTTGTCTTTGTACCCAAGGTTGCTGCAACCGAGTTTGATTGATAGCAATGACTTACAACTTGTTTTTTTTTGTGTGCGTTTGGTGTTTAGCTAAAGTCTCTCATGACATTGAAGTTCGAGTCGGATGGTGTTGGCCAACTGATGATAAAGATACAGACGCATATGGAATTTTATGTGCCTTACATGAAGGCGATGAAAAAGGAAAAGGCCTTATTCCTTTTAAATGCATGCCATCTCCACTCTTTGGCCAAATTATTTATGTAAAAGATTGTACCAATTGCAATGTAGATGTAAATGTTGCGTTAAAAAATTTGAGTGGAATTAAGGTCTTTGGTGGTACTCCGTCATTAGGCACTTAAAAAGTTTGAAATATTTTTTTTGTTTGTTTGTCGTTTTAGGTTTGAAGTGTTTTGCTGTGTTCGAATATGAAATTGTTCTTTATATAAAGTATTATTCTAACTTCTGGTAATATCTTACAAAATAACAGATTTGCACAAACTATTTTTAACTACGGTATTATTAAAGTCCTTTATAATAAGAATCAAATATTGGTAGTTGAGCTACTTTAAAATTCGATCATTAACGTGGAATTGTTACTTTTTCGTAGCTAAATGACCCAAAAATATCAAATTAACTATATATCCTTCAATAACATTTTTACTTTAAATTTAACTACCTTTAAAATGTACTCAAACATAACTAGAAGTTTATAACTATCGCTCATCTCTGGGAAATAATTTACGATGTTTTGTATCAAAATGTTTTGTGGGCACTGATGGGCAGCATCGTTTGAAGGATGTTTTTTTTTAGTTAGTTGGCCGATTTTAAGATGAAATTTGATAAAAAAAATTTTAAAATCGCACAAATCAGAAAAATCTTAAGAGCCTAAATATAGCATTTATTTCAAAATTTCTCCGAATGTAGGCGCTGCGATCGTTGTTGATTGAAAAACGGTGTTTTAACGTTTTTTCTCCCTGTTCGAAGTCACATAATAATTAATAGAAAAATAATTTCGCGTGCTAATCTTATAAAAAGAAAACATGGTGAAGCCAATAGATTAATTCACGTGCTAAAATTTTGTGTGATTGTTCTAAGTCGTTTTTAATGGGAGTTCTTCAAATGTTTGGGTGACGGTTTTTTGCTCCTATGGGACTTAACATGGAGTTAAAAAACGTAAGATTTTAAACGTTATTAAAAATAGAAGGACTGTTTCAAAATTTATAAAAAGGAAACATCGTTTTTAACGAGTTTTTTTCAAATGTTTGTGGGACGGTTTTGGGGTCAATGGGATTTAACATGAGGTTAAAAAAACGAACGAATTTGAACCTTGTTTAAAAATAGAAGGACCTTTTCAAAAATTATATAAATAGAGCACGTAAAGAACAATACTTTTTATTGCATTTTGCGCTTTACTGTATTTTAATTGAGCGATTGTGATGCAATTTCTTGCAGTTTTAGTAACACCATATAAGAACACTCATTTGTCTCGTTGTCGTCTGCTCAAAACAACAAGATGGACGCGTATCTAGGCTCTTAAAAATAGAAAATTAAAAAAATTAAAATTACACAGTTTGGGAGAAGAAGAAAAAATAAATACATAGAAAAACATTTTTAGAAAGAAGAAATAATTTTGCTGGTTTCAGACATTTTTAATAAGTTTTTTTTACTTCCGACACTCCCTAAGTAAAAGTTTGTGAAAAATAACAAAAGAAATAGACGCTTTTATTAGAGGCAAAAATGAAAATAGAACCAAGTGACATTTTAGGTATTCTTGGAGTTTTTTGCTTTTTAAGCCGCATTTACACGAGGCCAGTTGATAGACAGGTTCGCCAGTGACTGGCTTCATGTGGACAAATTTTGATGACCCACAAAAGTGAGGCCCAGGGCTAGTGCTCTGTTCTATAAAGACAGCACTGGCTGTTGCATGTGACATCTATTAATTGCTATCCTAAACTGACCCATACCGAATATACAGTAGTTTTTTTAATTCTGAGTTCGTTATGTATTTAGTTAGTCAGATTGTTGTAATGTATTTCTATGTATTAGAAGAAGAAGAAATACGAAACGTGAAACTGTTACTAAGATGTTTAAAAGTAGATTTATTCAATTTTTTATAGGCTGTACTATAATGTGTAGGCGTACGCATACCTTCTTCTGAAAATCCATTTCTATTATTGGGCACAGCCAAATAATATTATCTTATCATTGAAGGTTGTTTTCCTATTGGTTGTAGCAATCTCTGAATAATAAAATGTAATACACTTTATAACAATAAATCTGTTGTGTAATGTGACCGTGACTTATTACTTATGTTTTCTTTTGCTTGAGTATATTTCTTGTGATTAATTCTAAAAATTATTTTACTTATTTGAACTTGATATGTTGAAAAATTAATTTGTGCTTTTTTTTAAATCTAAAGTTTTATTCTAAAATCTATGTTTCTTATAAATTAGCCTCAAATACAACCAGGCATAGCCACCACACTTGATACTTATACTACTACATTTATTCGATGCTTTTTTTTTCTGCCAAATTTAGTCGTTTTTCAAATTAAATCTTAATTTAAATTTTAAAGACAATAGTAACTATACACTTAAATATTCACTTTCAACTTTTGTTGAATCAATTGTTTTCTTTTATTGGCTCCATTGTTGCCACCACCTTGTCATTTCCTGTTTAATTATAGAAAAGACACCTCACTAGGTAACGTTTAGAATTTACGTAGTTTTTAATTTTAGATAAGCATTGATTTATTTATAATTACTCATATATTATTAATACATATATGGTTCAATGCAGATAGATTTATAAGGTTCATAACCTGTTATTCGTTTTGCAAATTAACTTCTAAGGGAGTTTTACATAAAATCTTAAATGATGGCAAACATAGGATATCTTCTGTTGGTCTGGTTTTGTTTGTTTTTCTATCAAAATTATGGTTTGGATGTTAAACAAGAATTTTATGTAAATGATGGTCAACCAATGTGTGTTTACCAAAAGTTAAATTCAAATTACACTGTTCGAAACTTTAAAGACTGTGCAATTAAATGTCTACAAACAGACAAAGGTTTGTGTATTGCTTTTGGGTAAGTTGTTTCATTTTTTTTTATTTGTTTTAAATTTACAGTTATACTTTAAAAGTGGCTTTATAGGTACTTATTTTGTTTTTGCCACCACGGACGGCGCCGCAGCAGTGGCTAATGCTAAGCTTCATTGGCGTTTTTGTAAAGCGAATGTTTTTTTTAGGAACGACATTATGTTAAAAGGCAAATTGTTTTCAAAACAAGAATCGTTAAAGATTATGCTAAAAGGTTATTCATGGCAATATCTTAAAAAAAAATAAACATTTTATAGCAGTTTTTGTTTTTTCTATTTTCCTTTTCGCCTATTTTTCAAACTGGCATAAAAAGTTTATTTTCTTAAAGATATCATCACGAAATAACTTTTAGCATTATCACCAATTATTCTAGTTTCTAAAAACATTTTGATTTTTTTTTGTGATGTTTCTCCTTGAGAAATTTAGATTTTCTCAAAACTGCGAGTGGGTGGAAAGAGACCCTTCAATAGAATATAATAGAAACTGCTGTAACGCTATCATGCAGTGAGGACAAAAACATAATAAATATCTATTCAGTCACCTTAAGTTTTTCACTTTTGTTATGACAGATACTCGTCAAATACAAAGCATTGTAAAACATATGGAATAAGGACTCAGGATATTGCGATGACAGCTGACTTTGATTCATGTTTTATTAATGTTAGTATAAGTTGATTTTGATGTAAAAGGATTATTTGGTCAAATTTAAAAAAAATGAAACTTTGCACATGCAACCCGAACCCTCTGAGCAGGGTGCCAACAACATAACTGAGTGAAACAAGTTTTATTTTCTGTTTTGGAACTCTGTTCAAATGGTTATATGTATAGTTTAAATTTCATTATTTGAAGAGTTGAGTATCGAATTCAAAATGGAAACTTACATATTTGAGTTTCAACTCCAAGGTTCCAACATAATGATTACCGGTACTCTTAAACAGGGTTTTTATATTTTGAAACCCTGCGCAGAGGGTTCAAATTGAAGTTCATGTGCCTAGTTTCATTTTTAAATTTCATAAATTTCATTAAATTTCATAAATTTCATTAAATTTCATTTCATTCCTCCATAAATATTTTTTTTAATAATTTGCTATAAGTTTTCCAATTAAAACTTTATTTATTTATTTATTTAATCAATGCATTTCTTCAGTCCGTTATCCGTCAGTATTTCAAGCCAGGTATTTGAACATGATATTCACACACTTGTGTTTTAGTTTTACTTTACTTTGCACGTGTTACTACACCGGTAACTATAAGCTTGTTTCTTATATAATATAGACTGATTAGCAAAAGCAAAATTTTATGAAAAGAGAAATTCGAAAATGTGAAAAAAAATTTTTTTTAGAAATTGTGCATTTTATGCAAATAAAAATATATACCAAAAATATGCCAAATATGCTATAAAATTGTTCGTTTTATGAAAATAAAATAAGAATAAAATGTAGTAGTATTCAGCAAAAGCACAAATTATTAAATGGCTGAAGGAGTTTATATTTATAATTAATCATCAGAAACAATGACAGGAAATGCAAAATGAAACGAATTTTTATTAAAGAAACAGTTTTAGAATTATTTTATGCAAATTTTAAAAAATTCTGCAATTTATGTGTTTGATGTGCTTTTATTTTTAATTGAAGGGATTATTATGGCACCTATGGTATTCATACAGTATGTTATATTGTATCCGAAATGGATTACAAGTGTGGCTAGTGGTTTGCACATCTCATGCATAAAAATCACCTTTAATAAGGCCTAAAGCAAACGTTGGTATCAAGGGCGCCCGACTACGTGGATGCTCAGGAGCTCAAGCACCTATTCAAAATTTCTAAAGAGTGCTCAGCACCTCTTGGAGTTTTTAAATTTTACCATTATCTTCATTTATATGATATGCTACACATTTTGGTGGAGGCCCATCAACAGCTACATATTTGAATTTGTGAAAATTACTGTGCAATCAACTCACAGAGGGCCTGTGGCAGAGGGAGCTACTGGGCACCCCTTGAGACTTAAGTTTCTGAAACGTAGCGCCTATGTTTGGTTATAATGCTATTTTTTTTGCAGTTTCTGTATTTGTTTCGTACAGTAGAATGGCAATGTTCTTTTCTATCAAACTAATACAAGCCTTTCATAACCTCACTGCATTTCTGCATGTTTTCACTTTTTCC
Organism: Brachycybe producta; assembly: GCA_036925085.1. Classification (NCBI taxonomy): domain Eukaryota; kingdom Metazoa; phylum Arthropoda; class Diplopoda; order Playtdesmida; family Andrognathidae; genus Brachycybe; species Brachycybe producta. The sequence continues at coordinate 658,693 of JAUPFP010000028.1, read as the reverse complement.
AATCATACAAGCAGCATAGTTACCGGAATCTTTTTGGTTGGGTGTAAGCTATGCGTGCACCTCCTCTGGAAACCCTCTGCACTTCTGGATTAATTAAGAAATCCTAGATCATCTCACTCAACTCACTTGTTATAATGATTATAATTTCTAAAATTTTAATGGCAGCTTGGTGAAAAATATATTTTTTAATTGTTATATATTATGTTATTAGACTATCTGACTCAAGCGATACCATTTGGAACTTTTATGAGGAGTAACCAAAGCTCAACATTCGGTGGTAATATTAATGGGTCCTCTATGAATGCTTTTGACGGTAACGTGACGACTTTCACAAGTACAAAAACTGAAAAGGGAAAACCATGGTTAGGTATTGATCTTGGTGGAATTTATGTAATTCATAAAGTGATTGCTACAAATAGAGCGAATGCTAATTTTTGTAAGTATTAAATGACTTGTTAATTTTTTTTTATTTAAATTTGAAATATTATTTTGTTGATAATTAGCTGATCGTTTTCATGACGTTGAAGTTCGAGTTGGATGGCGTTGGCCAATTGATGAGAACGATTCGGAAGCATTTGCAGCATTATGTGACAAACATGTCGGAGGTGGAGTTGGCGGGAAAGAGGAAGTCAAATTTCAGTGCAATCCATATCCACTTTTTGGAAAATTCGTTTTCATGCAAATCATAAAATTCTGTAGTGATTGCACCGAGAAAAAAACAAACACTTTAAATATAGCTGAAGTTGCTGTTTATGGTTTTCCGAAACCAGTCTTTTGAAATTGTATATCAAATTTTTATTCAGTTTTTGTTTTGATGTGTTTAAATATAAAAATGTTGTTTATTTTGCATGATGGAAAAAAATAATCACATATTTACTGAAATAAAACAATCGGATTTTTAACCCCTCTAGAACTCTGATTAGTCTGTCTTTCAGGTGAAAAATGAAGAGAAACTTGAATGCGTTTTAAGAAGCAAGAAGGGTAGCTCCATCGGTATTTTCATGTTGATATCTTTAAAGATAAGCGTTTTTTTAATGTGAGTTTGAAAATGATGCAATGTAGACGATACTTCACAGACGATATTTTTTGAAATTGTTTCCATAAAAAGTTTATTTTGAAAGATTTTAACTTGAAAATACCAGCACTTTTAAATGATTAAGATAGCCTTCTATTTTCTAAAACACTTTCTATAGTTTTTCTTAATTTTGACCCTGAAAAATAGAATAATCAGAGCTTGAAAGTTAGCTATTTACAAACCATCTTTAAGAATTGGATTTTTTTTATTTATGTGTCAAATTTATTGCGTGAAATACTATTTAATATTAAATATTTTTATGTCTCACTGGAGTTTTCTTAGTTAAGGGTGATAAATAGTATATAATTCAACCCTTACAAATCTACGATAATGCAATATTGCACTAAACACATTTTAAGTTTATTCTTTTTTTAATATCTAGAAAACATATTATAATTCTTCCTGTTTAAAGTAAACTTTTTTTGGGTTATTTGAAATTAAATTCCACAGCTAGAAATAGTTAATTTTTTAAAATTTTATCATATTATATTCAATTTTTTCAATAATTTCAGCTTCTGAAACAATTTACTTTCTCTTTTTATGATTCAAAACAACTCTTCTCCCACATTAACCACATCATTGTTACAAAGAAATCAAATGTTGCTAAGGACGTTCGATTAGAATAATTTGAGTGAATTTTCGAATATGAATTGTCACCATTGTAACAGTTTTTGTTGATATACATACTGTATATAAATTTCGTTTCGTGTCTAATACCGAAAATCTATTGAGCACATTTATATAACTATGAAATGTAAACAAATAAATCACAAAAGCTAAAAAAAACATTCAGTTTAGTTGTAGAGACGTCTAATGGATTTTGTGAATACTTTGTGTATTGTGCTTTTAAAAATTATCAATATGTTTACCGTTTAATTGAATAAAAACTTGTACAAGTTTTTTGAATAAAGCAAACTAATGTTATTTCTAATTTCTCATATTTTATTATTTTATTGAATAATTTAGGTTTGTTGAATGACAAAGATTTGTTTCCTGAATAGCGGTAATAAATACATACAGCACTTAGAAACTAAAAGAATCTTATTTGTGTAGTAAATAATAACTAAAGTATATTATTTGATTTTTGACTTTATGGTATTTTGAGAACAATAACATTTTTCTTTTGTCAACTTGTTTTTAGGAAATACTGTTGAAGTTTTTTACATTCTAAACTAGTGATAGTCGTTACGCTTAAGCAAAAGACCACGTGCTTATGCAAAGCCAAAACGGAATTCAACGCTGTTTTTTTGCTCAGACAATTGCTTAGGAGACAAGTATGCACAATGCACGTTAGTTCATTTTCAATTTTTAAACTTTTTAGTTTTCAAGTTGCCACTTTATATGAAACCAATTGCAAGAATTGTTGGTATTAATAAAATTAAATGAGATTTTTAGAATGAAGACAATCTATTTCTATCTAGCTGTAGTAATTTTTGGGAAAGCAAAAAATGATGGCCCAATTTTAATTGAGTTACACAAACTTGATGCTTGTGACGTGATCAGAAAACCCTTCCTCTAACATCATGTTCATTAGACGTGTACGTCAAGTAAAACGGGTGTGCAATGCTGAGCAAATGGTTAGCCGATATCATTTTGCTAACCTTATTGAGTTGAATTAATTGGTCTCTTCTTATATTTTTTTGCCTTTCCATACCAATTTACAACTGTCATTGTTTTTTCTTTCAAACTAGGGAATCAAAATAACTAACTTTGAGAACAGAAAAAAGCTTTTACTAACCTTCTTTTGATTGGCTAGGGAAAACATCAATTGTAAAAGTGAAAAAAATGTGCCCAATGTTAGTTTAAAATGAAAGAAATGCAACTAACTTTCTGAATTTTTTCAAGAAGTTATAAGAAATCGATTAAAGGGAGCAATATATAGTATCACAAAGACATACTGGCACATTTGACCTATGAAATAAGATATGCAACTGTGTATGTCTTAAGACATTGACCATGGTGTATGAATTATTCTTTTCTAGGCATACAGTAAGTTACTGTCAAAATGGAATGAATTACTTGGTAACTTCAATTTTAACCAAGAAATTTCCTAGGACCTTAGAAGTCATCATCATCATCATTTCCTGTACCTTATCTCGCAAACAGCAGGGTCGGCCTTGCTGGTTCTAATTACTCTCCACTCGTTCCGATTTTGCACCAAGCACCCAGTGACCCCACATACCACCATATCCCGTTCTACTACCACGTCCCAGGTTTGCTTGGGTCTTCCTCTACCCCGTTTTATTCTCAGGTTTAAGTTCATTGCCTGCCTCAGCAGCCCATCTTCTCCGCTCCTGAGGACATGCCCAAACCACCACAGCCTATTTTCCTGCATCTTTTCTACTATATTTGTTACCCCTATACTACCCCTAATAAAATCATTTCTGATCCTATCCCTTCTGGTCACCCCATTAGGACCTTAGAAGTAAATTTTTATAATTTAGACAATGTGAAGGTAATTTATAAAGCAATCAACATAATGTTTAGTTGTGATATGGAACTAGTGGGTTAACCCGTCATAAATGACGGGAGCCAGATTCTAGTTTAATTTTGCTACTATTATCCCCTCCCCCTTTTTGCCCATCAACATTTCTCTCTCTCACCCTCCCCCACCCATTTCCAAACTTTGCCCTCTGCAATTTAATATCATGGAGAATGAGTTTGATTTAACTGTTGTTTTTTTTAAATTTATAAGCACCTTTATATTGTTTGGGTTCTTGATCGGGACAGTGCAACATAATGTTGACCTTGAGAAAAAGCGGTTCATGTAAATTTAAGTAAATTCTGACGTGCTTAAACGTTTTGTTCTTGTTTGTACAGCGCTATAGACCGACAGACTTAGGGTTAGTATATATTATATATACTGTATATTAAGCCAGGTCTGTGTGCGTGTGTGGGTGTCTATCTGTAATAACGCTGTACAAACCTTGAACGACGTCGGAATTTATATAAATTTAAATGAATAAATGAACCACTTTTTTTCTCAATGTCAACTATATGTTGCACACTCCCAAGTTACATATGATATTTATATATTTAAGTATTATAACTCTTCATTTACAGAAAAAATAAAACTTGAGCTTTTAAATAATTAAGTTACAAGTAGAATTATGTCACATTCTACATTTCAGTTTTGTCATCTGAGTTTTAATTATGACTGATTGAGATGAATTTCATGAATATTACCCAATATTGTTTGTAATCATAATTTGTTTAAAATCAAATTATGTTTTACATATGAGATGCAAATATTATTTGTTTCCTGTTTTTTTCTACTGTAAGTTTATATTTCTTTTCTTTATATAAGATTTCACTGTTTGTTACAGACATAAATAGCTCCATTGCAGTATAATTCAATTTTTCTTCTGCGTACAAGTCATTTGTGACTCTTAAAACAGTAGAATGGCCACCTTTTACTCATTTTATTTCTATAGTTTTTTCATATTTTTTTTTATCACAGCATTTTATAAAAAAGTTTCTTACGCACAAGTAACAGTTGTTGACGAATCAAATTGTCATGCACAAACTCTCATCGGAATTACAGAGACTGATAATTTTAATTGTAAGCTGATGTCTATGATTGCAAATCCTGAAGTCTTTGTGGGTTATAGGTGAGTGCATGGATCTGTCTTTTCTAAAATGATTTATTACATATTTTCATTGATGTTATGTAATGTATACATTATATAAATTGCAGCTACTCCAAAGAAACAGGATTGTGTAGGGTATATAGCATGAGATATCGGCCATTTGGTACTCCAAAAGAAACTGAAATTGGAACATGCTACTTTAAGGTACATTATATGGAATATTCATTTAATATTGAAGCCACACAAATAATTGCATTATTTTATTCTGAAAGAAGAAGCTCTTTAGCAAAAAAAAAAATTTGTTCTATAATGTAATTGCTTTTTTTTTTTCCTGCAAAATTACTCTTGAAATGAAATTTTTTTCTAGTTTGCTGTCCACTATAATTTGAAGAAGTTGCATTAAAACAGCGATTGTAGTTTGCTGTATTTTGTTACAAATGTTTTGCAATAGAATTACTTTTTTTATTAAATTTTTGGTACTTTTTCCAGTTTATCATTTAATTAATTTTATTAATATTTTTTTTCTAAATTGAAATGTAGCTCTCTATATAGCATAAAACACACTAAAATTACTAAATTAAATGTATTAATATTTAAGCATTTTTTAATATAAAAATACCTTTACGTGATTGAGTTACTCTTCTAGTTTCTAAAACACTTTCAAGTTTTTTTTTTAATTTTGCTTCTTAAAGAATAATCAGAGTTCGAGAGTTAATATTAATTAAAAAGTAATATTAACATAACGACTTTTAGACAATATTTAACATGTTTTAATGAATATTAATGAATAATAATTTCATAATGTTTTACTGTTTTGTTGCTGTTTCTTTAAAAGTAAAATTAACATGACAAATTTGAATATTAATGTGTTTTAGTTAATATTAATGATTAATAACTTTATTCATTATTCATTGCGAAATTTCATATTTTTTGTTACTTTGTATGTACAAGAAAAATTAACATATCAAATTGCAGTGAATTTTTAATGACAATTTATTGTTTTAGGCAAACATTAATAAATAATAATTATTTAATGATATTTTACTGTTATTTGTTTTTTAAAAAAAAAGTAAAATTAATATGCCTAATTTTAGTGAATTTTAATGAATAATAATAATTCAATAATACTTTACTTGTTGTTGCTTTTCTTTATTCGTAAAATTTATGTGACAAATTTTGCTCATTATGGCATTAAAACTAATTTCAATATTCGTTTAATTTTTTATCTATTTATTTACTTTTTGCAGAAACCCGTTGTTGATTGTTTTAACATAGGTAAAATAATATTAAATTTCTAGATATTTCTTGCATATAAATGACAAAATTTTTTGTAATTAATCTATCAGATAAACTGGATCAAATCATTCCCCTTGGAACTTCTCCAGACGTGAAGCAAAGTTCACAATACGGCTTGGGTTATGCCAAAAAGGCTTTCGACGGTGATTTGAACACCTTTGCCGGGACAAACGAAGAAGAAGGGAAACCCTGGTTGGGAATTCACTTAAATGGTGTTTATATAATTCATAAGGTGGTTCTCACGAATAGAGATGATTCTTTAAATTGTAAGCATTTTTTTTATATATATATGGACTAATAAATTTTAATCTTGATTATGAATTTTTTTAACATTGGATATTTGTGACAGGTGATCGTCTTCATGACGTTCGAGTTTATGTTGGATGGAAGTGGCCCTCCAACGAAAATGACACCGATTCATTTTCTGCTTTGGGTCAATGTGGAGAATTTGTTGGAGGCCGAATTAAGTCAGGGAAAAAGGTTGCATTTCAGTGTACTCCAAAACCATTATTCGGAAAATACGTTTTTATACAAATTACAAAATTATGTACTGATTGTCGAGAAAAAACTTTCAATAGTATTAACTTGGCTGAAGTTAATATTTATGGTTGTCCGAAACCGATGACAAAAAATTATTAAATTTAGAAAAACTTTTTAATTTTATTTAATAGATAAGAAACTTTTTGTAACAAAACACATAAATTTATATTTCATTTTTAGAATTTTTTTTTAATATTTAATTATTGCCAAACTGAACTTTTTCATATTTAGAAGAAACAATTTTTAGGATGAAAATTTTTTCTTTTTAATTTAATTTTCATAATTATGAAAAATCTGAAATATTTAATTTTTTCTGGAAAATTTTTATTCTTGCATTTTGATGGATCTGGTTACAGTATATTTTTATTCTATAAAAAATTTCAAGTAACTTGATTTAAAAACAATTTAATTATTTTTTTTGGCAACATTTGCATAAATTAACTCTTTGGATAAATTAGCGTCATTTTCAAAGTAAGCTCCTAATTATGGTTGTGAAAGGTTCAAATTAATATATATATTTTTTATGACAATTTTGTGATATTTATTTTATTGATTAAACGTAATATTATTTTCTTTATTTTTTCATGATTATTTATTTTCAATAATTATTCTTTTAAATTAGGCGCCTTTTCTTTACTGCGCTAAAAAGTATATAGAAGAAGCGCTTTTATAAATTTTTCTTTTTTTTTTTTTGGGTTGAATTTACAGCGCCACCACGTGTGTAGATTTGGCGCCATTCTGAAGTTAGTGAAATTGTATTTATTTGTGGTGCGCTTGAATTGTTTTCCGGGGTTGTACGGTTTTAATTGTTATTCGGTGGTATAAAATTAACTATTGCAATGTTTTAAGTACTTTTATTGCAGTTTGAAAGTGAAAAAACCAACTTTATTGTAGTTTTGAAATAGTTCTTTTTAGAAGTTTCTTTCCTCTCAGTGAGGCGGACTGAAGGGAGTCAATGATGACGTCATCTGGAGCACTGTTTTATGTTGCGCTCCAGGTGACGTTTTAGTTGTTGCGTCCAAAGGTCAGTTGTGGTACATTTTTTTCTTCTTACTATTTATTCGTTTTCTTACAATATTTATGTACTTTTGTTTGGGCGCATTATTGAACATAATCGAATTTGAAATAGTTTCATTTGATAAATAACTTGATGGTTATTAATTTTGACAAGCAAATGACATTTAAGTGAGTTTAAACTGAATTATTCTCAACTTGTTTGGTGTTTTAAGCCTCAATTGGGCCACGGAAAGAACCGAATGGGCGCACACTTTCTTTTTTTTTTTTTGTAGTTTTTATCCATTTTTTTCAAAGTTGGTTTTGAAGTATAAACGCGCATCAAAATCCGGTTACTCTGTTTTTCTGGAGCAAAATTCAGAAAGACTTCAGAAAAACTTGAAAATCTTTTAAAATAATTTTTTTACGGCAGTTTGAAAATGAGCTAACTGAAAAATGAGCTTAAGATTTGCAAGCTTTGATTGAAGCTCCTAAAATCACCTCCCCAAAGCTTCGACGGAGCCCTGTAAAGGACACACATCGCAAATTCGCAATTTGTTATTAACAATTGTTAATTCGTGATAACAAGTTGTGAATTATGAAGGCACAAATTTGCAGCTCATTATGTCATTTTAAAGCACAACAGGCTGCTTTGTGGCTTAGCTAGGTTTAGCTGTGGCTTAGCTTTGTTTAGGGCCGTTTTAGCCCAATTTGGAAACGTCTGGTCAATTTTAGAGTTGTTTTTTTTTTGTGGCCAATTTTAAGGTCATTGTAGCTTACTCCTAAAAATATTAAATAGCCCAGTGCAGTGCTCTTATGAGTGCACTTCAAGACTTAACTTTCGTCTAGTGATGCGCGATAGTCAAACATAAACTATCGCTAGTAATTTACACAACCGATGGATAGTATCGATAGTACCTTCAATATCGATAGTACTATCGATATTTTTCAACTTTTCCCAATTGGTGGAAATATTTCTTTTACAAAACTCTACTAAAAACTGAAAGATTTAAATCATGCATCTGATTTTTTTTTCTAATGACCTCTGACCTCTCCGTAACAAGAAACGGCCACATGACAAATGATGCCACATTGTCACATTTCACAACATCTCTTAGCAGTCCACAGAATGCTCAATACTCACCAATTTGTCACCATGCACTGCAGTTTAAGAGTGCAGACGATGCAAAAGTGGCAGATGATGGCGCCATCTAACAGACATTCATATATGTGATTGTAGGTTTTTTTAAACTGTCGATAGTTTGCAAAAAACTATCGATTGCTAAACCACTCGATAGTTTGACTATCGCGATAGTATTTCAATTCATATCGCTATCTGGAACATCACTAAACGAACGTCACTCCAAGGACCCTTCTTGTCTTGTCCCATTTTAGTACTGCTTTTAGTTGCTGTTGATTAAGAAATCTTTTTTTGGCTCACCAGTTGATAACCCCTTTCCTAATTCTCTAAAAGTAATCCTATCTTTTTCCATTTGGCATTTTTTTTCTTTCTTTCTAATATGACCAAAAGAAGAAACATTATTTTGAATGTACATGTCTTCTTTTTGCATTTGTCAGATAAAAACTGAAATGAAATTCAAGCTTCTCATTGGTTGTCATTTCTCGTTCCAACCCCCCCCCCCCCCCCCCCCCCCCCAAACTCCTCTTCTTCCTCCTTTTCTTCATAGTTTTCCTTTTGCATCTTTTTTTTTTGTTGTTGTTGAGGGTTTTAAGTTCAATCTTCAATACAACATGCAAGATATTCCCCCATAAGTCTATAAAAATGTGTTCCAACTAATGTGTTGTCGAGCTTAAAAGCATTCAATGACTTTCTACATAGTGTGTGTATTGAATTTGACATAACTCATCCTGGGTTGAGGTTGGGTGGAGGTGTGAAAGGGGTGTGGGGGGGGGTGTAGTCATGAACATACAGAGTGTAGCGAAAATATATTGAGATATATTATTACAACTGTTAATTACAAGGTGAGGATTGCATGCTGCTTGGTTTTATGCAATCGCAAACACACACAATGCAAGTTTTAGGCTGCTGGAATCAAACGATCAATTCTGACTTTTCAATGTGAAAAATTGATGGTGTATGTGGTGGATTTTGTTAAGAGGGTTACAGAAGCATCATGGATGTTTTTTTTTTGACAGACGACACTGATTGCAGTGTCTGACATCAGAGGCGCCACTTGTATTGAATTACCATAGACATATGCTAATTTAAATTTCAAACATATACAGTTAGGTTTGGTATCCATTATCTGGAGACATATAAGTTTTTAAAAAGTGATTAAAACTGTAATAAATATTAGATTGTTTTATGGAACTGATAAAGATTTTTCAGACTTTAAATCTGCCTTTAAATATTTTTAATTAAGTATTTAAAAAGGTGTTTTTTTTTCTTATGTAAAATCTCATATGAAAAAAAAGCTACATATTCGGTATCCATTATCTTTTTTTACAAAAGAGATAATAGTAAAATAAAAAAATGTGGTGGTAGATTTATTTGTTTTCTATAAAACAAGTAAATTTCATTACCTAATTGCATATGTTTATTTTTATATTGAAGTAAAAGTCGTAATGGGCCAATTTTTCAGAATCTGATTTAGTCAAGGCTTGGTTAGAGAGTTATTTCGTAGCAACGAAATAAGCACGCATGCGCAGAAGCGTTTATCACCGTTTGAGAAACTTGAAACCGACGCCATTTTTCCACCGCTTCGATGGAAAACGACGTTGTTTTAAAAAGAATAACCAACCCTACATGGCAGATTTCCGATTAAGGTAAAAATATTAAGTGCAAAGAACAATAAATAATAAAAAAACTTACGTTTCACAGCAATTATTAAGTCAAAAATGACCACACAAATCGCCGTAGAAAGTGATTTATGTCAATTGTAGCCTCTAATACATCCCAACAAAAATTACCGTATGTACATAATAAGCTGTATAGAATAACCATAGTGTCCTATATACATAATAAATGAAGTATGCGAGCACGCTCTATGAATGTTTCCAGAAATTAACCTACTTCATAACCCTCTTAATTGAATCAAACTTTTAATTACTGCTCAGTGATAAGTGAATGAAAAGTGGCAAACACACCCTCCCTTTGCCTCTCGATGCAAGCGCCATCCGTGTTCATTTTCTGAATCAATATTTATTTATAGGTTCCTGCACATAATTTTCTTTGTTTTTTGATTGCAGTCGTTCTATACCTCCATCTCTGTAGTTAGTTTTAAACGTAAATAACGACAGAATATCGTCAATAACCGATCTACAGGTTGTCATTTCTCAAATGCACGCTTTCGTAAGGAGCATTATGACAACAGTAACATGGAATACCTCATGGTTGGTACATCCTGAAGTGGGCCCTAGGCCAGAATGTTTGGCGGCCCCCCTACCTACCACTAAGGTTAAGGGCAGCATGATGATCTACATCAAGCATGTCAAACTCGCGGCCCGCGGGCCACAACGAATATCTTTGTGGCCCAAACAATATAACGGCATGTATCAAAAGTTTTAATAAAAATTTCGTAGCTTAATTTTTAAATTTTCCAATTATATACTACTATACTACTTCTTTTATAGATTTACTACCTTATTTTTCATCCATTCACTACTTTTTCTCACCTTTGAAATATATTATAATTCTCATTTTGTGCTGGCGTTATTACATTTCTAAAGTAACAATCTATTGTCCTTGTTCTTCTTTATAAGTCTCTACTTTTCGAAATAAACCTACGTTTCTATAAAAAGTGAAGTTTTTGGGGGGTTTTTTTGTGGCCCACATTGGCCCGTGGATAAAAATAAGTCAGTTTAAATGATTACACAAAAGTAATATTCAAAAATTATCTCAAAGTGTATTTTCTAGCTTTTGTCTATGCAAATTTTTCAATAACTTCAGTATATAATCAACTCGCTTAGCTGGATCATTTTCGATGCACAAATTTGCTAGATGATGGACAAAACAAAAGTCAATATTTTATAAAGTCGCTTTTTGTCTTCTGTTTAGTTTGCCATCCCGCCAAGCTAAGGCCCCCCCCTAATCCCGGGGCCCCCCCATGCTAGAGCCCTGTTAGCCTCTCTTGTTGAGACCATGGAATACCTTCACAACCATTTATAGTATGAGTCAATTAGGATGCTTTTTTAATCACAAGTGTTCAATTTCAATAACTCTCAGAAATGACATGCTTCTAGTAGTAATCATTTTATTTTGTCTTTAGTATTATGAAGTGTAGATTCAAACAAACGGAGGTAGCAATGTTTTAAAACAACCCTTGAATAATTTCATAAAGCAGTTTATTATACACTGGGTGTGTAAGTAGTTTTCTTTTCAAATATTACACGCTTAGTTTGAAGTTGATGATGTGGGCGTAATAAAAAAATGTTTGTTACACCCTGTACAATTAATTATAAATGATAATTGCTCCCACACATACAGACTACAAATGAAAATAAATTACAAATTTTCATAATTTAGTAACTTTAATTGTCTATTATAATGATAAGAAAGAAAAAAAAAAGTGTCTTCAATTTTCATTGAAATGTTTTTAATATTCAGCTCTTAAGAATATTTCCTAACAGTCATTTTGAACGAAATTTGATGCTTTAATTTCTAATTAGCATCATCATTATTATGCAACAAACGACAAATGAATGTGAATTATTTAGTCATTCTTTAAAGTGGATGAGATTTCTTTCTGCGTGGTTTTTTATGGATAGCAGTTTTTTTTTTAAAAAAAAAAACGGAATATTACTAATTTTTCATATTCTTTTTGGTTTTTTCTTTTATTTTTAAGCTATACTTCTAAAAATATTCACTTTCATTACGTAAATATCTTTACTGCATTAAGTTGCAATAGTAGACATTGCAAAAACGATAATGCAAGTGAAGGTTAAAACTAGTTTAGAACTCTGGTTATTTATTCTACATTTCTGAAGAACTCGGAAGTGTTTTCACAGCTGAAAGATTACCTAGAGAAATGACTCTTTAAGTCCCATTTGTTATAGCTCAATGAAACACTCAAAAATGATAGTTTTGGGAAGTTTTTTCTTTAGAAAACTGCCGTTTCAGAGTGGAAAATCTGAGTACTCTGAAATAGTGTTTGTAATGTTATTTGAGAGTACTCCAAAGTAAAAAAAAAAGTTCTGAAATACAATAGGGAATCTAGGGAAATGCAACACTGCAATGGTCACGGTGACCATGTGCAGACAGCAGCATAGGGATTTACAAAATTGCTTTTGTTTTCAAGAGTTTTCATTATGCTATTTGCTGCAAATTTGTGGAATTTATGTTTTTGGAATATTTTTTCAGAGTCCTTTTCATAGAGCTCTAACAAGGCCTTTAAGGTACAGCAAGCATGTCAAACTCGCGGCTCACAACAACGAATATCTTTGTGGCCCAGTCCCTGTCATATCCAGGATTACCGACATTCATCTTGGGTCAGTTTTGAAAGTAATCACTGCGAACAAGATTTCCTCCGAAGTAGGAAAGATTGTAACAGAGAAGAAGAGATGCCAAGTGTCAGGAAAAGAAAACATTAATTTTATCGTTGTCCTTTGTTCTTTTTTTATTGTACTTTTCGAAATAAACCTATGTTTCTATAAAAAATGAAGTTTAGAACTTAGACATTGTTTATTTGGCCCGTGTTAGTCTTTGAGTTTGACATGCTTGATGTACAGAGTTACTATGCGAGCCACTTTAGCATTAAAAAAAATATCATTCAGAACGATATTTAGAATTTTTTTGAACAAAAAAGTTCATAATTAATTAATTAATAAGAGGTATGATTTTTTTCTTCTTCCAACTTTGTTGATTCAAGAATCACAAACGTTTTTTTTTTTTTTTCTTTTCTTTTCTGAATACACACAACAGGAATAAGAAATCGATTATCATCGATCTTGTCTTTTCTTTTTAATTCACAAAAGCCCCTTCCCACATGTTTTTCTGTCTATCTGTTTTTCTTTTTTTCCTCTTGATGATGGCATTTGGATGATGATGATGATGATGATAAAAAAAGAAGATTCAGATGAGGAGAAAAAAAAGAAGTTAATCGTTGATTTTGAATGCAGAAGTCGAACAAACCAAACTTTGTCTTCTTCAGACTAAACAAAAAAAAAAGAATAGAAGAGAATCTTTATTGATAATTTTTCTTATTTCATTTTGTTGTTTGTTTTGTGATGCGTGTAATTCACGCACACACATATATGCAAAACATTGCACGAATAATCACACAGACAGACATACAGCTAACATGATAATAATACTGAGTCTGGCAGTAGTAGCGTATCAATACAAATACCAATTTGTGTTAGGAGAAAGAAAAAGAAAGAAAAAAAAAGTCTTTTGAAGACTCAATAAGTAGTAATTCCTCCAGCCTTGTGTGCGTATGGATGTTATATATATATATATATATATATATATATATATATATATATATTGTAACACCCTGTAAATCGTGATCCCGCCAAAACCATAGCCTGGGGGGTAAACAACTCTCAACCGTCCCTCCCTCCTCTCTGACTCACCTTTCTGACTCATGCCCAAGCGGCGGATTGATACATAAAGGACCATGGTCACTTGGACCTGGTTACACCTCGCAGGTGTACACAGGTCCAAGGTATAAAAGGACCATGTTACTCTTTGTTCCTAAGTTCTTTCCTTTGCCTGTTTTTGCGATACATTCCAAATCATGGGCCTGAGGATTTCCAGTTAGTATTTTACTATTCACCCTTGTATCTGTACTTCTTACAAGGAATGAATAAAAGTGTTGTAACAAGAAGTAGCGTTGTCTCTATGTCTTTATGTTAATAACTTCTCTTCAGAGGCCGGAGGTTTCATAGGGCAGGAGCTATACGATTCTCAGCAGCTACAACATCTTCTCTAGTCGGAATACCGATGGAGAAGATGTATATCAGCATCAACCGGAAGAGAGAGAGATGGCCGCCACTCTCCTGCATCAATTACACCCCCATGCAGAAGAGTGACTACAATCTATCTCCATCCAGCTCTCTCTACAGCTCGGATCTTCTCTGTGCAGGTGTCATACTGCTCAGAGAAGAAACGAAAAGTAGAAAATGTCATCTAAAGGTTGGTAATAAAATATTGGTTGATGTCAAAAGCTCACATTTGGTGGAGGTGCGGGGTATAGCTCCATCTGCCTTCTCCGACCTGTAAACAGAAGCCGTCCTTTGTCCTAAGTCTCGTGATTGTGCCTCACGGGGCTTCGTCCGTCCTTTCTATGTTGGAGCCACGTATGGAGACCCTCGATAGCGTCAAAGTCAACCGCGTGGCGCCTGTCTGTAAAACCGCGTATGGAGACCCTCGATCACGTCAAAGTCAACCGCGCGGCGTCCTTTGTGTTGGAACCACGTGTGGAGACCCTCGATAGCGTCAAAGTCGACCACGTGGCGCCTTTGTAAAACCGCGTATGGAGGCCCTCGATCACGTCAAAGCCAACCGCGCGGCGTCCTTTGTGTTGGAACCACGTATGGAGGCCCTCGATAGCGTCAAAGCCAACCGCGTGGCGCCTTTTTATGTTGGGACCATGTATGGAGGCCCGCGATCACGTCAAAGCCAACCGCATGGTACCGTTTTTGTGGAATCGCGAAAGAGACTTGTGGCTACACACACCACGTGTCGACCGCGCGATTCTGTGTCCTGTCCTTAGAGACACATGTTAAAGGAACTGCTGCATCGACATCCATCAAGCACGTGGGCAACACCTTGGTAGTAGTTCTTTGACACATGTGTTTCCGTCCGTGTTTTTGTATTTTATGTTTCCATTATCATCACCCACTTTCACCTTTGTTCTTCTTTAATTTTCAAAGTGAAACCCACACCACGTGGGTAACACTTTAAACAAATTCTTCTTACTCTCCGAGAGGAGTTTGCAGTCTCATTATGAGATGAGCAAACAAATCTCATCTACTAATCTATTCACCTATTAATAGGCTTTTAAAGGACGTGTGTGTCTTTTAAAATGTCCTATTATCTTCACTCTTCATCTTTAATTTTCAAGCAAGATTCTCCCTAACTCTATTTCATTGTTAGGGGGCTTACAAGCTTAAAACACACTTTTTCTAGCCACGTGGGACTTTCTTGTCCCCTCTTTTCTTTGTTCTTTGTTTTTACACTTGTGTTTCCCTTGGGACCCTCTATGTCCCAAGTCATGTTCTTCAGTTTCTTCATCATCATCACCTCAATGCATCATCACATGAACTTTCTCCATTGGACAGCACTGAAGCCCGGCCGCCATTTTGGATCGACCGGACACTCTTCAAAAAGCGCCAACGGAGCGGTTTTTCGCTCCATGTGACTCATTGTTGTACCTTCTCTCATCTTTTTGTGTTCTCTTCTCTTCTCTTCTCTTCCAGAGGGTTGCACTCACGCGCCCCCTGGCAGAGTTCCTCTTGTTAGAGAAAACTTCTCTTTTTCTTTGAATTTTCTCTCTTTTTGTGTCTTTCTCCTGGCCACCATAAAAACGTGCCCCGGAGGAACTTTTCAATCATCAATTTTTGGACATTGCAATAAACTGACCGGAAGTGGCCACCACAGCGCCACCTACGGACTTCTTCATTCTACTCAACATAGTCCCTCACTGGGCACTGACTCTGTCTTTTTCATCCAGAGCCATCCAGCAGTGAGGACTCAAAATTTCTACAGTCTGAACATTTCTTCTGGTTCACCAAGCACTTAGCTTGTTGAACACACTTCAATTTCTACACGGTTTTACTTTTTTTTAATAAAACTAAATTAAAACTTTTGATGTGCGGGCACCGCACCTAAGTTTTAAACTTTCAAAGTAAAACAGCTTTCTTTTCTTGCTTCTTTGGAGAGTTCAGCCATCTTGAACTTCTCCTTTGTTTGTGCATTTAAAAAGTTCAGCCATCTTGAACTTTTTGTTCTTTGTGTGTTCTTTACACACACACTCTTCATTTCTAATTCACTTTCAGCAGTGCAATTTCGATTGGGTGGTGTACCACGCTCGAGGTTGTATTGTACATCTGCTGTTTCTTTATTGAGGTTTTTGGAATTCTCATAACCTCCACGTGGTCGCCAAATACCACGTGTCGAGAGAGATCCTTCTAAAATCTGACACTCAATAGAGAACTCACGACGCTACACCAGTTGGGAACCAAAACTCGTCACACGCCCAACTGAGAACACGATCAATACGATACAACCATCACCACACTAACGGAGTGAACGGCCACTTCGTTATACACGTCACAAGCTTAGGTAATCTATCGTTACTCAGTGTATAAGAGTACGATAGTGTCGGTTGCCGACAAGCACTAAATTACCAACGCGCAGTGACATCACCGACCTACAACTTCACGAACTGAACGAGTCCCATCATACTGGAACCCGAAAGTATAGCTCAGAGTGTACTCGAGAACCCTCGGAGCTGCACACAACGACTTGGACTTCGCCGGACTCGTTCATCACCGCATATTCACATTACACAAGCCACATCATTAATCATGGCTGCCTCACATGACAATACGGGGTCCCTGTCTGATCACCAGGGTTCACACGAAGATCTGTTGGAAGTACCCGTGACTACTGATGTGACACCACCGCCGCGGCCGACTGGGGCCGAGTTTGACCACCTGTCACAACAAGTGACTGCACTCTCGACTCGTATGTCTCAGCTCATAGACGACCGATTCACACCGAATCGACCGACTACACCACGGCGGACAACACGCACACACCGACTTCGCGACGATGACTCGGACGCCTCTTCAGCCCCCTATGTTGGCTACAGAGAGCGTCACGATCGTTACGAAAGACATTACACACCGCACACACGTCATCTACCGCGTAATCCTGACTGGCAACAACAAGGGCAGTCAGATGATCCGCGTCACAGAGATGAGCGTGCGGAAATACCGATTACGACACGTGCTGATTCTCCTCACTCGCTTGTCCGGGTTGCACGTAGCGGTCGCCGCTCGACACCCCCGGAACAACAGCCTCACCAAGGAGCGACACAAGGCACTTCAGTTTACGCGCCACGTTTTCCACCGCAAGGGGTAGGTCTGATGCCGGCTGGAATGCCAAACGTCCAGGATGGCATCTATCGACCAACCCCCAGAGAACCCTCCGTGGAAGAGTTCAATAAGAAATACAGCGGTCGCCACCCTGCCGACTCAATCCAAAAATTCAACGGATTGACAGGTTTCCGTCCCTTCCTGGAAGAATTCGAGGAAGTGGCACACCTGTACGGTTGGAAAGACCACCACAAGGAGGAATACATCACGGGGTGTTTCACTGGGGCCGCCCGAACGTGGCTGAGTAAACTGAGGTATGAGCTTCAGGACATTCCTTGGCCAGCACTGAGAGTACAGATGGTAGATACGTTCGGGAAGCCGAACGAACTGGCCATCTTAGAGAAAAAGTATACAGAGATGCTCCAGAAGGAAGGTGAGAGTACACAAGCTTTCATCTGGGAGTTTATGATACTCGGCGACCGAGTTTACCCACAACTTGATGATCAGCTGCGTATAAGTCAGTTGCGCCGCACTCTACATCCCACCATACAGAACGCCGCGCATCACGCATCTACGACGTCGTTCAAGGACTTCGCGAACGCCGTCCTCAATATGGAGGTGGTCTTGCTGTCCTTGGATAAATGGCCGACGGAACCAAAACCCGCAGCTGATTCACAGTCGGGTAAAGGAGCATCGAAGACCGACCAGGAGCCGGCGGCAGCCGCCAGCCCTAAAGACAAAACACACCGGTCTAGGCACGATAAAAAGCCTAGTCAGACTGCTGCCACCAATTCAAACCGACACTCTGCAGCGGACCCCCAATCAGAGACCACTCGCACGTTCGACAAGAGTAAGTCGACGTGTTATAATTGTGGCAAACTGGGGCATTTCGTCCGTGAGTGTCGGCAACCCAAGAAGAAGGTTGCAATCAAGCAGTTTGGGGAGCCGGTTACCGACTATGACATCAAAGGAGAGGTGCCTGAAACGGATATCATCACCGAAGACGGCATTGAGTTTGCTCTGATACGAGTGGCGGGACAAATCCGCCGGATTCCTCTTCCAGCGGCAGACTCAGCCGCCGGAGCACCTACTCCTGATAAACCCGACAACGACAGCTCTGACGACTCTGAGGACATACCAGTCAAGGTGCTCGACCGGGCTCCTGCACATAAATGGACCCCGGACGAGCTAATCGTTTGGCAGGACACGCTCGACGTCCTTAAACAATCCACCAAGGAGATTGGGTGCCGCGAAAATAAAACAATAGCCATCATGGCTCCCGGAACCCAATCGCCGACGAAGGGCCACTCCTGCTGCCGAAGACTAATGACAACGGTGTATGAGCAGCTGGTAAGCAGCTGTTCACCTCAAGAAGTCGGAGACTACGATGCCAGCGACAAGAACCCACGCATCGCCGTCACGATCAACGGGAAGAGTATACGAATGCTCGCGGACACCGGAGCTACGGGCAGCGTTATCACCATTGAACTCGCGCAGGAACACAAGTTCGAAATCGAGCCTGTGTTAATCCCACCCAACATTCAGGGTGTGGGAGGCCAAAGGATCACCGTGGTGGGGCGACTCGCCGCGACGGTCCAGCTAGGCCCCCACGCTGTGCGAGGGCACTTACTAGTGATTACCGGCCGGCACGAAGCCATCTTAGGCCGAGATCTAGGCCGGGCTCTGCACTTAGCTGTGTCCATGACAACAAACAAAGTATACGTGGAGGACGACCTCTTCGAGTCCACACTCCGACAAAAATGCATCGAAGCACACATCGGATGGGCTCTGGGAGAAACTTCCGTAGAGGCCCCTGGCAAATCTGCCAGCACCTCTAGGGAAAACCTCGAAACTCCACCCCGTAAGTGACGACGAAAGCTACGGCCACCCACGCTGTCAAGAAACCAAACGCGACGAAAATAAAACAATAATTCACCAGTGTTTATTTCATGACTATGGAAATAAACACCAGCGACCATCAAATATCAACAATAGAAGAGCGGGAGGAATTTGAGAATTGTTGTGTTGAGAAACAACTGAGGACAGTTGTCAAGAGGTGGGGGAGGGGATAAAAGGAACCCCCCAACGAATAAATAACCCCACAGCATCAACAACCCCTCTAAACACTCTCAAATAACTCCCAAAACTCTACAAAATTCATACAACTTTAATTTTGAAACACTTTTAAACTTTTCAAAATGGCCGCCAATATTTACATATTGGCAACCATTTCAAACATGCAATAAACTACACCGGAACCACGTGGCCTTCACAAACAACTGTCAACCACGTGGTACACCTGGGAAAAACGCCGAAGGCTAGTCAAGGACGTTCAGAAGAAAAAATCAAGAGCCATAAAAGGGTCAGCAAAAGGAAAAACACCGTGCTCCCCTTTATTATGGACGGACGTCATTGACCATGCTGTTGACAGTAGAAGGATAGAAACTTCAAAGAGACAATTGCTCTGGGGGCCAGACCAATGAACTGGGACTTCAAAGAAAAAAACAAACAACAAAAACTGCTGGCCATAAACAAATAAAAAAAAAGGGAAGAAAATCAGTTTTGAGGATTTTGTGAGAGTGGACACCTTCAATTAAAAAATAAAATTGAAGAACCTGTCACCCTCTCAATTAAGATCGAATTGTGGGACACCAACTCCTGTCCCACTCCCCCCTAAAAATAATAACAAACAGCAAGGTACATTAGTAACCTTGCTGACCTATTCTTTCCAAAAAAAAAAGGCATTAAGGAAAAGAAGGGGAGAAAGTTAATGGGCAACTTCACACCTCGGTGTGAAATAAAATAACGGCCCTTCTCCCTCGAGATTCCTTAGTCCTTTTGTTTATCTAAAAATAATAAACAGGACCGACTCTGATAAGAATTAGATCAACACCTCTCACATCTAATGTCGGTGGGACAACCCCCACCCCCAATAAATAAAGTCGTGAAGAAACCAATTAGAGTAAGGTGTCTTATTCTAAAAGGGGCCGGCCCTTCTAACTTTTAAAATTAAATAAGAAAAGTGACCAAACTTGGTCAATTACCACTTGATTTGCTCTCTTCAAAGAAGACGGATTGTTGAAACCACCAGTTTCGCCGGAGATGCCATCGATGAAGCCACGGAGGCCCTTTTGGGAGCTTTCGTCAACTCCGTCTTTAGACTGCCAGCTGGACAGACGTTCTGCACCAGTCGTCACTACATTCCGGAACCGGATCCGCGTTACCGAATCGCCATCTTATGGGACGCCGCTTGGGCTAATCTGTACAACAAGCGATCCTCCCGTAAGATTATCGGGGACCGGGACATCTTCAATATCTTCCACCGGGACCTATCTGACGACCAGGGACAATGGCTGTCTGCCGCATCCAGCTACCGATGAGGCCAGGTCCGGCAGGATTACCCCCCGTACGGTTCATGGACCCAGGATCCTCCCCACCCTCCGCAGCAGGGATAGCTGCACGCCACATGTACTCATGTGGTCGCCACCCATCCGGGTGGCATTATCGAAAAATTTATAAAAAATAAAATACGTTGCAACTGTTCTTTTCTTTTTAGATTTCAATAGCGGCTCGCCACTCAGCGAGCATTAATTATCTTTGTTTTATGTTTTCAGCCTTTTCCAATTTTTAAGGGCGCTGACACTTCGGTGCCAGTGCCTTTCCATAACCACCTCTGTACACGGTAAGTCCTCAGCCACCCATGTCTCCCCGCTGCGTAACTTGAAAACCTTCCACCCTTGGCTGGAGTACGAGGACGTACTCCAAGCAAAGTTGGAGGGTATGTAACACCCTGTAAATCGTGATCCCGCCAAAACCATAGCCTGGGGGGTAAACAACTCTCAACCGTCCCTCCCTCCTCTCTGACTCACCTTTCTGACTCATGCCCAAGCGGCGGATTGATACATAAAGGACCATGGTCACTTGGACCTGGTTACACCTCGCAGGTGTACACAGGTCCAAGGTATAAAAGGACCATGTTACTCTTTGTTCCTAAGTTCTTTCCTTTGCCTGTTTTTGCGATACATTCCAAATCATGGGCCTGAGGATTTCCAGTTAGTATTTTACTATTCACCCTTGTATCTGTACTTCTTACAAGGAATGAATAAAAGTGTCGTAACAAGAAGTAGCGTTGTCTCTATGTCTTTATGTTAATAACTTCTCTTCAGAGGCCGGAGGTTTCATAGGGCAGGAGCTATACGATTCTCAGCAGCTACAACATCTTCTCTAGTCGGAATACCGATGGAGAAGATGTATATCAGCATCAACCGGAAGAGAGAGAGATGGCCGCCACTCTCCTGCATCAATTACACCCCCATGCAGAAGAGTGACTACAATCTATCTCCATCCAGCTCTCTCTACAGCTCGGATCTTCTCTGTGCAGGTGTCATACTGCTCAGAGAAGAAACGAAAAGTAGAAAATGTCATCTAAAGGTTGGTAATAAAATATTGGTTGATGTCAAAAGCTCACAATATATATATATATATATATATATATATATATATATATATATATATATATATATATATACATATATATATATATATATATATATATATATATATATATATATATATATATATATATATATATATGTGTGTGTGTGTGTGTGTGTACAGTATATGTGATTAGTGGCAAACTCACGCGTCCGTGAAACTAAACAAATTGCATTGCAATGAAACAAGGGCACATTTATTTTGTTCGATTTCATTTAAAGGTTTTAATATCGTTAGTTACCAAGCTATGTGTATGGTGTGTGTGTTATATATATATTGGAAAAAATAACTTCAGCGCAGGAATTAAATAATAGATTCTTATTAATAATGCGAACTTGAAATAAGTTTAAGGCACTATATAGACACTAGTGGGGTAACCCGTCATAAATGACGGGAGCAAAATTCACAGGCAATTGTGCGCATGCGCGTCGTTTTTTCCTTTTTTTTTACTTCTTTCATTTCAATTTCAGTCACCCCCTCCCACTTTCTCTCTCTCTCTCTCCCCCTTCTACACTTTCCAAACTTTTCCCCTCACCCCCTCCCACTTTTCTCTCTCTTCCCCCCTTCTACACTTTCCAAAGGAAGAGTTCAACATATAGTTGACCTTGAGAAAAAAAACGGTTCATTTATTCAAATTTATATAAATTCCGATGTGCTTCAATGGTTTTGTTACTCCACACACACACACACATACACAGACCTGGGATATTATATATATAATAATAATATTTTTTTGCATAACTCGTAATACCTTGTACACATATGAGTTAAATGAATTCAAATTAAATGTGTTTAGGTGAATTATACGGAATCCAGTTAAGGACATGAACCAAATAAAAATTAACTTTATTAAATAATATTTTACAAATTGAAATACTAAATCAATATTTTGTCAATAGTTTCTATATTATATTTAAGTGTTAACTCAATATTTTCAGATTATTAACTGTGTACATGTAAATTCAGCATCTATCATGCACTTATCGTCATACGCATATCCTAAGGTTTTTTTTTCGGGATGGGACATTGGAATCCTCGAATCTCGAGAATCTTGAAAAATATTTGAGATTCGTAAACTCGAATCTTTGCGCTTTTTTTTTTGTCTTTCGAATCCTAACCCAAAAAAATGTTAAAGACGATAGTAAAATTAGTTTTAACTCCATTGACGGATCACCAATATCACCTTGTGGCGACATTGTTTTTAATTATTAGTAGTTATTAAAGCCTCGTTTTCACGGCGATACTTCACTCTCACGATAGCAACTTTCTACATGTCTTGAAGTAACGTGATAGTTCTGTCATGACAGTGCGACGTCTACTTCACAGTGAACAACAGTGTTGCCTCTCTCCCTCCAGAAGCCAAATTTCCCTACAAAGTGAATTTTTTCCTACAAACGGTCGCTCAACAACTATCATAGTTACCATCACTGTCGCAATAGTACTATCAACTATCTAGCCAAAGGGGATAGTGTGATATAGTGCTATTGCAACAGTGTGATAGTGACTATCATGTGGTCTTCACGATGATAGTTCTCGCGATAGTTGCTGCTCTCATGACAGCAACTATCGCGAAAACTTATCATCGTGAAAACGATGAATTTGAATCTTCTTAATGAGTAATTAGGATTCTTAATGTAAAAGATGGGTTAGGTTAGGCACAGCAGTACACAAAACCATATTATTAATATGGATTGATTCCATTATGAAATCATATGCTTCAAGGTGATTGGTCAAGATTTTTAGACGGAAAATTATACAACGGAAGTGCAATTATACAACTCAATCTTTAAGACATTTTCTGAGCGGAATTCCGCGTGCTTTAGCGTGTCTTAGTCTTTAGCGTGCACTTTATAAAAGGTGCTCCTAAGTAATTTAGTGACCATTTACAACTTTTTACGTTTTTACGTTACTTTACAACGTTTAAATTATATTAATACCGTCTTAATGGCAGTGCTTGTAAAGTAGTAATTAGTGATTAGAACCATTTTCTTTTGTAGACCAAAAAAGCAGTGTAACCAAAAAAAAAAAAATGAGTTGCATCATTATAAACATTTTTACTTCCAATCTATTTCTCTCTGTATTTTTTTTTTCTCTCTCTTTTTTTCTATATCTTCTTCATTCGGGAATCGGTATATTACCAATTGCCGTATGTACCACGAAATAACTATTAGAACGACTTTCCAATTTGATCAAATTATTCGCTTATCTTTTTTTTTTTTCTCCCAATTTGCTCATCTTTTTTTTTTATTTCTTTCTGAAAAAGCGTCCACGAATGAAATTGGAACACCACCCAGACACCGATTAAACATTCCTTCTAAAGGTTTTTCTTCCACTTTTTTTTTTCCTCTTTTATTTCTCTTTTTTGAGAATACTATTTGGAACTTGTTTGTTTGGTTCCAATTACCGACCTTGGATATTTAAATTAATATTCGCATTAATTCAAATTGCTTTTTTTTGTGTGTGTGTTTGGTCGGTAGTTCAATTTACATATTTTTTGAGCCTGGAGTCACACTACTCTACAAATTTTTTTTTAATGCAATTTGCAATTGAAACACAACCCCCCACTTGCAATAACATTGACTGCGATTCTAAATGTTATTCTAATGGTCTGCATTGATAGCAAATGCTCAGTTATCAAACTTATCATCTTATTTTTAAGTAACCGGTCTATACGGAGGCTATTATTATACCTTTTTCTTCTTCTTCTTCTTCTTCTTAGCGTTGCTAACGCTGCATGCCGATTTTAAAATTTAGGAATGTTGGCTTTTTTGCAAATCAATATAATAATTATATATATGTGACGATACTGGCCCTTTGGCGCCGCCGACTCGCGAACTTCGTTGTTGACGTTGTTCCTTCTGATGAATCGGTGGTGCTGGGGTCGATTCTTTTTGTCGACTGCTGCGGGCCAGCCTCTACTGTTGTACCTCTGGGGGTTGGGTTCACCGGGCGCGACATTTACTTGCCTTGCCTGGTACGGCCCACAAAAAGACCGTCTTTCCTAGGGATCTTTGGATATAGGGTGTGGCGATGCCGAAGTTACTCTAGTCTTTTTCGTTGAGTTGCTGGAGGCTCCAGGCAGAGGGACTCAGGCTGTGTCTGAGTGCCTTCTGCTGGATACTCCTCTATTTTAGGAGTTTCTGACCCAATATAGTTCAAATACACAACACTTACACAGGTTGATGTATAATAATATGTCTCTTTACTAGCTCTTTGTTACATTATTATGAACACTCTTTACATTACTGTTTTACTCTAAGTCAGAACTTAACTCTTCTTGAACTCTGTACTCTGGTTCAAGTCTACTCTGTTAATTCACAAGACTGACTGTTCTACTCAGTGTCTAAACTCTGACTGTCCTCACACTCAAGTCTCAAGCTCACTGGTTCAATCTCATGGGAGGGGCAACTGTCACCTCAGGGCTTAATGATTGACCAACTGGGCCAATCATTGCCCTGGGTCGGGGATACTAAATCATAAGGAGAAATATTTTTGGGACTTATTTCCAATTTTCTTACGGTCGGACTTGGTTCCACGAATTCTCTAGAATTCGGGCCACCCAAGTCTGAACATCTGTGCAACAAAGGGTGCCATACTGTTAAGACTGAATTTTGACTTAAGTGTTTCACCTTCTGTTCCTACAGGGTGTCACATATATATATTATGCCAGGTCTGTGGGTCTATCTGTCTCTGAAGTAACGCTGTACAACCATTGAAGCACATCGGAATTTATATAAATTTGAATAAATGAACGGCTTTTTTTCTCAAGGTCATCTATATGTTGCACATTCCCCATCCAAGAACCCCATGATATTAAATTGCAGAGGGGAAAAGGTTGGAAAGTGTAAAGGGGGAGAGAAAGAAACGTGGAGGGAGGAAAAAAGTGGGAGGGGGTGACTGAAATTGAAATGAAAGGAGTAAAAAAGGACCAAACGACGCGCATGTGCACAATTGCCTGTGAATTTTGCTCCCGTCATTTATGACGGGTTACCCCACTAGTTAATATATAAAGTACTTATAAGGTAACCAAAATGTGAGCTTGGTCTATGACCAACAAACAGGTGGTGTGACAACTGCTTAACGTTGGAATTTCTTTCAACGTAGCGCACTGAAGATGAACATTTTCTCGCTCTGAAGAAGAAGTATTTTGTCGTGCAGCTTGAAAGTTCATTAAGCTGAAATATCTGATTCCATTAGATATTTCTGCATGTTGTAGCTGACACGCTATGCGGAATGTCATCCTTGGGCGTGATAGCCATCAACCAATAAGGATTGTAAAATTGCATGCAATTCGCGTTCAAATAATTCTTACGACGGCCACATGTCATCAACGTTGTGTGTTAAAACAAGTAAATACAACGGTGGATCCTGGATAGGTTATTCGAAGATCCGTCAAAATTTGATCGATTAACAAGGTCGCACTATAGTAGAGGCTGCTGTGTGCACAATTTCAGCTCTTTCTCTTTCTCTAGGTGATGTGATGGGGAAGTTGGTTAAAATAGGAGAAAATAGAAGTCCACGCAAACGGACAACGGTCTTGTCAACCTAAATAAAAGCTTGTAATAAATTCTTTGAGATGTTTAGAACCAATTTCATGTGAACTAAAAAAGCTGAGACGTTTTATTGCAACTAAAGATGATTGAACACAATATATCTGAAAAGTTTTACTGATGAACAGCTAAGCTTCAATAAATATCGCTTTCGCCTTCATCGCGCCTACTAATTTACTAAACCAGCATGTAATCTGATTTATGAACTTTTAATGTTCGCCTATTACATATTTGAAACTTCTAATTCCACTTCATTGCTTAATCACATTAAAGGTTACATAATGTTTCCCATCATATATTCACAAGGTATTGACGAAAACAGGCAATACTGTGTGAGGCCTAAACAGTGTAAACACATCCTCTTCAGAGGTTTTCAGCTTGCATTTGTTTGCCATCTTAACAATTGTGTCATTTATTGACTGCACTCAGTTGCAGCACTTAAAGGCTCCATAGGCAAAGCCTGCAATTAGTTTCAATTTCTTTTTTTTCATATTATTATGTATGCATATATAAAATATTTAGGTTGCACAACAAAGATTGCACAATGTTGTAACACAATTTGTTGATTCGGGCCTTTTTTTATCTTTTCAAATTGTTTATGTACAATTTTAAATTAATGATAATGATAAGAAAATCACAACTATCTTACTTTATATGATAAATTTCTGGGTTTTGTAATAAAATGAAATACACATATGACACATCTCGATATATAGATAGCTTCATTCATATAAATTTGAAATTTATTGGTTCAAAATTTCATGGTTATGCTTCTTTTTTTTTTCTCTCTTTCTGTGTCCCGTAGTAGTTTCGGATATATGATAGTTATTTTTTATATGATGGTTATTTTTTTGTTGTTGGTTGGTTGGTGGTAAAATAAGATAGAACTCAATTCATGTTATGGGTTTTTCATGTCTTGTCTGTCACTCAAAAAACGTGGATTTCATACTAAAAAAAATATAAAAAAAAATCTTCCGATATCTCAGTGATCGAATTCAGATAAATAAAATTTCAATACAAAACGCTTGAGTTGACGAATAGAAAAAAAAAAGAGGAAGAAGAAAAAAGGATGAAATTTCTTCATGAATATATAAAAACTGTACACGTTTTGAATGGAAAATATATATTTTTGTTCCATTTACTCTATCTCATTGATATGAGTGAGAGAAAGAGAGAAAAAAACCCTTTTTTCTTTCTATCTGAATATAGATAGGGGCTGATATTAAGAGTATATATATATATATATATATATATATATATATATATATATATATATATATATATATATATATATATATATATATATATATATATATATATATATATATATATATATATATATATATATATATATATATATATATATATATATATATATATATATATATATATATATATATATATATATATATATATATATATATATATATATATATACACGAAACTTGTTTCATCCCATGGCTTTATGGAAAGTACAACAGCAAAAAAAGTTTCTTGTAGTACTTATATATTTTTTTTTGCCATTGGAAGTTAGTTTCTTTCTCTTTGACTGTACATGGAATGGATATAGTAAGGTATTTGTGGAGTTAACATAGTGGAAATAACGAATTCTAGCTGACGACTTGTGGACGAAATCGTTTGCATGGTTGCTCTTTTCTCGTTTTTTTTTTGTTCTCTTCCCCTTCTTAAAGCTACATGTATCTCTTCTTTAGAAGAAAAAAAAAGGAAAGAAAGAAACTGGAATTGGGGTATGTTTCATCTTGCACGAATTACATTTGATATGAATTTATCTCACACGATGACAAGAGTTGGATATGGAGGCTAGCATGCTTTTTAGTTAACGAGGCTGAAGTATGATAATTTGGTCGCAGATGGAAATTGTCAGCACGCTTAACACTAATCAGTTCCTTTGACGATATGAGAGAAAAGCATATGTCCTTCCACTAGTAGCTGCATGGACGTTTTAGGGGAGTGTGGGTCGTTCAACCACATGGAGCGCCGAAACTACAGGGGTGCTTTTGCTTAATTTTTTTTTTAAATTAAAAAGAAACGCACTTTTGGTTTGTAAAATAAAGCAGAAAATTCAAATTTCGCCAATTGGTAGATTGTCAAAAAATGTGTGGAAAATTACAAATCTACTGTGTGCCGGGTGGGGGGGCACCACTAAACATTATCCACTGGGCGCCATAATGCCTAAAAATGGCACTGAGTGGCTGTTTGTTTAGTTAACTTTGAATGGAGGATGTTAATTTGATTTTCAGCACAAAGTGCCAGCACAGTGGGCATTTCTACATTAATTTAAGCCTCCAACTCCAACCCTCATCATCGTATGAGATGGAATCGTGCGAGATGAATACATTCCTGGAAAGGACATCATCTATTCTATTTTTGTCAGGGGTAGATTTGTTCAATTTTTCAAGTACATTCCCCAGTTTATTTAGAAAGCTCTTTAATTCGATGTAACTTGAATATACGTTTTTACATCCTACAGTGAACATTTTTTGTGTTATTTCAAACAAAAAAACACTATAGAGATCTGGTTTTTTTTCTTTCTTTCTTCCAGTTGGCTACTATGGCCACTAAAGAATGTGGGTGACACGAGTCACAACTCAAGGTGCTGGTTTAGAAAAAAATAGTGGTGGGTTTGTGAACACGAAATTAACATAGGCTATTTGTCAACTGACAATTTCCTGGTTGAGTTATTTAAATGAGTCTTTTTTTTTTCTTATTCTGGAAGTTGTTTTTGTGGTTTTATTTTTTTAGAGCTGCGAACATGTAGAGATAATGCAATGAGTTTTGAAACTCACAGTTCGATCGACATGCCACAAAAACTAGCCAGAATAAACGCAAGAAAATAGTGAGGTGGCTCATTAAATGAGCACACTGTAAAGCCCATTATACACCATCAATTATGTCGTCAATAAATGTATAAATTAATTTATAAATGTGACATTGCATGTGTAATAACGACGTGAATGTTAAATTATTTGTTCAAAGTTACATTAATTTAGAAGATGTTCTATTTTTCTTAAATGATCATATCTACTAGAGTGCTTCCTCAGGATCAGCATCATTCTTATGTAATTTACGGAGCTGTCTATATACGATGTGCTCTGCAACATATTCAGCATGCCTCTTCCCCAATTCTCTTGTCTAGAAGGTCACAAGGTTAGATATACTATAAACTGTCACACTACTTTTACTTGTGTATAAATGCCGATTGATACTTATAAATTAATTTATACATTTTATGTACCAAATCATTAACGAAACATTCATCATTTAATTGTGTGATGATGCTGGCCCTCTGGTGCCACCGTTTCGACTCCTTTGTTGAATCGATGGTGCCGACTCTGTTGTTGTCGGCAGCGGGCCAGTCTCTGCTCTAGGGGTTGACCGAGCGCGACATTTACTTGCCTGGCCTGGTAACGGCCCACAAAAAGACCGTCTCCTCGTGGATCTTTGGTATAGTACTTGACGATGCTGATGGCACTTTAGTCCTTTTTCGTTGAGTTGCTGGAGGCTCCAGGCAGAGGGACTCAGGCTATGTCTGAGTATCTTCCGCTGAATACTCCGTTATTTTCGGAGTCCTAGAACCCAATAAATTCTGCACACAACACTCTTTTTAGGTAAAATAAAATATACTCTTTTACTTTGGTTATTATGATTGACATAACAAAGTTGTGTACTCCTTTTTACATAAAATCACTCTCTTTTAAGTTAGAACTTTTCTGTTTGACTCTCAAACTCTGACTCTAGTTCAAACTTCTATCTCTGAACTCTAAACTCTGACTGTCCTCACACTCAAGTCTCAAGCTTGTCAAACTTGTCCGGTCTCCTGGGAGGGGTAACTGTCACCTCAAGGCTCAATGATTGACCAACTGGGCCAATCATTGCCCTGGGCTGGGGATATTACCTTAAAAGGAAAGGTATTTTTGGGACTCTATTCCCAATTCTCACGGTCGGACTGGGTTCCACGAATTCACTTAGAATTCGGGTCACCCAAGTCTGAACATCTGTGCACCAAGGGGTGCCATGTTGACAGAGAGGAATTTCTGCCGGGTGTTTCACTATTGTTACTACAGGGTGTTACAATGGACACAAAAATGCAAGTAAAAATTGTTGGTGTATAATGGGCTTAAAAAAGCACTTGAACAATGCAGTTTTACTCTATAATGACATTTTATAAATGTCATTATAAAGATGTTTTTTAAACATCATTTCACTATTTTATTGTAATGTTTTATGAAAATTGTTCATCAAAATTGCAATGGAAAGACCATGGAGTTATTCAAAGCAAAAAAAAAATGTTTTAAGAAATAATTAAACATTCCTATCTTTTAATTTGCTCAGCATTGCACAACTATTTAACACCACATTTTTAATGTCGGTGACTTCAGTGGAAGGTTCTTTGGGTGACAATAGATGCATCAAGTTTACTCAGCTTATGCAATGAAATGAAATGTTGAGCCGTCATATTTCATTCATTTTTGCCAAAAAAAAAATTACTTTAGCTAAAAAATAATAATAGCTAGACCAACATGGATTGTTTTATTGGAAAGGTCTCTTAATTTTATGAATGCCAACAACTTCAGCAATCGGATTTCGGATAAACTGGCAAAAGTAAATGTTGTTTTTAAAAATAAATTGAAATGAGAGTGGTTGGTCTTTTATTGGCCCTAAGGCAAACCCCACTCTCAACATTCTCTTCGCATTTTGGGGCAGGATTATCTTCAAAGCAACGTGATAATCAAATCATTGTTTTTTTATGCTTACCAAATTGCTTATGCAAAAAAAGCAACATTGAGTTCCATTTTGGCTTTATAATATCATTATTTCTTGCTTAAACTGTAAACATTGCCTATATTTTATTGAACTCCATCTCTTGTCGCCGTGAGAGATTGAAGTACTCTTTTTGTTGGAAAGAGTTCAATGTGCAAAATAAGGTGTATGTGTGTGTGTGTGTGTGGAACTGGCCTTATATTGTGTTTGTGTCATTTGTGTTGTGGGGATAAGGTTCTTATATTTAGTCTTAACTTTTTTTTTGTGGGTAGTTTGATAATCATGAGTGAATGGGGCTTAATGGATGGGTATGTGGGTGGAGGAGTGGCTTTATCAGCTAATGGCACCATAGCAGGTGGTCATGTCAGTGACCGCTCGAATGACCATTCCGCCTCTTTCTCCAGAGCTTCCTGTCTTAATGACAAATGCTCGATTTCTCCGTTTAGAGAGGGAAAAATCGCTGTTTTTGTTATCAGAATTGGAGAAAGGTTATATTTTTTTGAGAGAGAGATAGATTACTTGTTAGAGAGACATTGCAAATGTTATCTCTCTTTTTTTTTTTTTGATAATAAAAAGAACATTTAGTAGTTCTGTTTTTATTATAGATCTGATGCTTTTCTTAGTTTACTTAAGTAGGCCTATTATGTAACTGATATATTGCATCATAGTTTGTTCATTTGGCCCACATTTTGATGTGGCTTTCATTTTCAAGTTGTAATGCACTTTATATTTGAATACAGGGTGGATATCTCGATAAATACGTTTTATTAGCTTTTACTATTAAAAATATTCAATACTCCTGGATACCTTGGTTAGCATATTTTACTAACCGACATAACGGATAAGCTTATCCGGTTTCATTTTTCTGTTGGATACCAGATATCGTCATCATTTCCTGCACCTTTTTTCTGTAGTAAGCAGGGTCGGCCTTAAGGGCTCCATCTCTCTACTCCTTTCGATTTTGTGCCAAATTCTCATAGACCCAAAATGCCTCAATATCCCGTTTTACCACCATGTTCCAAGCTTGTTTAGGCCTTCCTCTACCAATTTTAACCCACAGCTCCAAGCTCATCCTCCCCACTTCTAGGGGAGGATATCGGAAAATTAACTTAAAATGTCAGAGCTTCAACAATATCATGCAGTTCAAAATAAAAATTACTTCTTCACCCCGTTTAGGATCAAAACGATCCTAAACAAGGTGAAGAAGCACTTTTTTGGGAAAATGAGTTTAAAGGTGCAATTTTTTCTATCTCAATCTATTGTAGGGTGGGAGCCAAATAAACCGATATTGTGAATGGTAAAAACGGTTTTTGCACTTGAAAAGCTCAGCAAAGTAAGCCACGAATCTTCTCTTAACTTTGAAACTCATTTTCCCCAAAAAAGTACTTTTTTGAGTTGTGCCACTCTTCTCGCCAAGGTGCGAATTGTCCTCCTATGTAGGCTCTATACCCCTTTATTTACAATTGTTTTTTGATGTGAGATCCCATATGCATTAGAGTGTGAAACACGCGTAAGAGGACATTATAACGACACTTCTATCGGAATCAGTAGTGCAGTGTAATAAGCCTCAAATTTATTTGCTGAAGATTTGTTTAACATATTAGAAAAAATCAGGGTGGCTGATTTTTTATATTTTGTTTTAAATCAAATAAATCGATTTTTTTTATTTACATCAGATTTTTTTTTCATTATATTGTTTTTATAGTGATGTTTGCAAAAATGAGTAATAACAACATTGTTAATTGTTAAGTTGTTAGTAAAATAATTGCAAAATAAAAGAAATGTTAATAAACATTCAAATTTGAAAATATTAAGTTTCAAGCACTTTTAATTTAACATTCTGAACAATAAACACGAGCTTTTTGCAGCCTTTTCAGTTCTCAAAGCAAATCAGTGCCTCAGAGGTAAATTGGGTTGTCACTTTTTTTTAAAAAAAAAGACAATTTTTACATCATCATAAGATGTAAAATTTGTGTTTTTTAAACAGCTTGTCAAGTTCTATTCGCATTAAACAGTGTTAAGTCCACGGTTTTACACATCGGCCGCTAGATGGTGGTATACCATGTTAAGTCCTATTTGATCAAGAGAAAAACTTTCAAACGACTCCACTGTAAAATTTAGGTTTGGTGACTTAACACAGTTTACCTCTGAAGCTCTTAAATAGATTGATATTACTATTTATATGTATCTCTAATGATTTTTCCACCAGTCAATTGGGGATGCTTCCTCAAGTACTGTATATCTTCCAAAAAAATAATGCATTAATGAAAGGACTACCATCGGACTTTATTTTATAAACATAGAGAAAAATGCCAGGAACTGTTTTATTTTTGGTGTATAATTTAAATGTTTAAATCATGATTTAAATCAATGTAATTTAAATTACTGCCATCCTGTTAGAAATGAAATTAATCCATAGTTTTCTAATATTTATAAAAAATAAAAGGGCGATGAGGAACTTATTTATGTTTCACTCTGTATACTTATGGTTGCAAATATTATTTTAATGGACTGTCTTTTGTTAAATGGACAGGATTCCCGCAATGAATAGCAAATGAAATGGATTTCATTTTTTTTTGTTTCGTCTTAAAAAAAAAAGGAAAACCATGGCTTGGTTCAATACATTAAATATTAGATGAAGAGAAATTTGGCAGTCGACTTAACTTTTCGTTTTAAAGTAATTTTTTTTTCTCGTCATGGTTTTGTGAATAGAAATCTGTCTTTGTCAGTTCAATCCATTAGTCAGTTGAGATTTAAGTATACGATACTAGAAACTGTCACTTGGTTGACAGAAAAGAAAGCAAAGAAAAAATGACCTCCTTTTTGTATTGGTGACTGTTTGAGACAAATAAATAGATGATGATGATCAATTGATCAATCTTTTCACATTTCCTATAAATCTTATCTGAGGCGATGTGCACCTATAACTCTGGACAATATTATACTTGTACACTGGTTTACACAGGTGTCACATTGAGATAGTAGAACGGAGTTAATTTTATTCAAATGGTTTCATTACTCGTAAAGTATTTCTCGTATTGAAATTTTTTTTTAAAAGTAATAAGGAATAACCCATCCTGATTACAACATAATAATAATACTCATTATTATTATTATTGTTAATATTATAAGTGCCCACATTGTTAACTTTAATTTGCAACACATTACACTTAAAGGTAATTTACTGTATTATTCAGTTAATTTTGTGGCACCATCCACAACTATACACCAGGTGCACGTGTGTGCATATGTGGCCACGCAATCAGGAAACTTTTGCAAGATGGTACCTCTATGGTGTCTCAAACTGCCCTATTGAAAGAAATACAGAGTTCGGTGAGAATTCTTTCTGAATTCTCGCGATTCTTGACACCTTTTCGATTTATTTTAGAAATGAAATTTCTAAAATTAGAAGTTTTAGACACAAAAATTCAGAGTTTCTTACCATCAGTGACAGCTAATAATTTTGGAGGTAGTTCGCTGAAATTATTTAAATATTCTAAGAAATTGGTTACAAAAATGGTAATATTTTGGAACCAGGGTCAATAATTGGTCAGTTTGACCTGTGATTAAACCCTGGTTGACAGTGGCCCCTCCCTAGGGCCAAAAGAATAAAACTACACACACAAGGCAGGCGCTTGGCACTTTAACTCACTTTCAACCCACTTTTACAATGTCTGTGTGAGTTTAAGTTGGGCCATGGCAAAATTAGGCTCAATAGGGACTTAAAAACACACTGCCTGGATTTTCTTTCCGAGATCCAGGTATGTCACATTTTAATTGCTTCTTGGTTATATATAGAAAAGGAGCAAATTTTCTTTAATATATATATCTAAATACTGGCAGGCAATGTGTATACATACTGAATATAAATTAAAAAGCCTTCATTTATAAATGTCATGGCTTGTGATAAGCTTTTAAAATGCTTGAAATGTGAATATAATATAGTTTGTTAGTTGAATCGAAATGGGGAAATTTGTTAATAATAACATACATTAAGCATTCTGTGTGTGCTGGTTTCTTTTAAAAGGTCTCTTTTTTCAACGAGAATTTTGATTTTTAATGGATTTCTAGTTATAGATAGAAGAATCACCGACATTTAGAATTTTTCTTTTTCATTTTGTGGGATGGGTTTCAATAATCGATGATGGGCATTAAATGACAAGATAACAAAAGTTGTTTGTCAACTTGTGTCTGGTATTAAGAAATGGTTGACATCATATAAAGAATGGACTATAGACATTTGCCCTATAGACACTTGCCCTAAAACCATTTGCCCTAAAGAGATGTTTGCCCTAAAGAGATGTTTGCCCTAAAGGGACGTTTGCCCTAAAGGGACATTTGCAATAAAACCATTTGCCCTAAAGGAACGTTTGCCTTAAAAACATTTGTCTTAAAGGGACATTTGTCCTAAAACCATTTGATTTGAAACCAATTTTTTTGTTGTCCTCTCGTTTCATACGGTTTAGTCTTTTGGTGGAGTATGTTAAATAAGTTCTGCGTGCCGTAGGCGTGATAAAAACATCACATGACTTACATTTAGATTACTGATTAGGACAAACATCCCTCACCGAGCCAGAGTACGAGCACAAACACGAATATTCTGAACGCGCCCTTAAACAGGTCTCGAAAATCTATAAATTCTAAAAAAAAAAAAAAAGTTGAATTGTTGAGACTGTTTTAATTTTTATCCGCACTTTGTAAATTAGCATAATTCAAAATTATGTAAAATAAAAATCCTTTTGAATAAATATTGCAACCATTGGATGTTACTACCTTGCCCCAATAATCAAGAAGAGATTACAAATTCAATTATCATTAAATTCAGTTAAAAAGGCATTAAAAACAGCTAGATTTGTAGAATCTGCATTGTCTTGGCTCTCTTAGCCATGAGGTATGTAGTCAAAGTCATGCATATTCTATTCAACTTTTCATCAGAACCCTTTTTTTTTTTTTTTGCTTAAAATTGAATATTTGTCACAACACCCACCATCAAATATTACTTTATTAATATCATCCAATATTTTTTTTAAAAAACCTTAAATTTTAATCTCACTATAACACTCTTTTTATTCGATGTAAAGATGTTTTTTTTTTGCTCTCTTTTGTCATCAATACATTATGATTTTTTCTATTTAGGTTTTTTCTTTTTGAAAAATACACTTTGAATTTTGTGGTTTAGGCTTTTTCTTTTCTTTTCTCCAATTCGGTTTTCTTTATTCCATTCATCGTGAGGGGAGAACCATTAGAATGGTACATATTCTTTTCTAGTAAAATCTCAAAGGATAACAAAAAAGTGAAAAAAGAAAAGAGAAAAGAAGAAATAAAAGACGAGAGCCATGTTTCTCTCTTTCTCTCTCTCTCTCTTTCTTCTGGGGGTGAGAATTTATTATTTGACGCTCATAACATCCATCCTGTATATTAAGTACGCATATCGTGTTTGTAAGCCTATGGGCTATGGAGAAAGAGAGAGAGAGAGAGAGAGAGAGAGAGAGAGAGAGAGAAAGAGAGAGAGAGAGAGAAAGAAAGAGAGAGAGAGAGAGAGAGAGAGAGAGAGAGAGAGAGAGAGAACGAGGCCTATGTAATATTATAGAACTGATTTGAAATACTGCCTCGTATTATTATCACTGTGATTTAAGACCTTCTTTTCTACCGATTGCTTCCTTTATTTTATTTTTTTTTTCGAAAAAAAGAGGAACTTGACAGCATTTGTAAAATCCCCCATTTTCTCTTTCTGTTCTGCTGTGACTTTGATTTTCATTTTTTTTCTTCTATGGCCAACGTTTCAATTCATAAGTGCCAGTCATAATTATTGTTACTTGTCAAAATGGTTTAGTTTTAAACGGAGAAGCACTTCTATATTAAAGTGGCCGCACTGTAATTTGAAGCTTGTGATTTCAAGAGGGTTGACGAAAGATTTAGGGGCTTCTAAATCAGTTTGCATAATAAAAAAAGGTTTAATACCAAAAGTGCACAAGAAGCATTTTATTTTAAACTGTTGAGAACTTTTCCTATTATCTTTTCTATCAGAAAAAAAATCATACAAGCTTAACGTCTTGGTCAATCTCTCTGACGTCATAAGCTTCGTGTTATAGTACATCGACTGTAGGCTGTGCTCGAGTGAAGTATACGTAGACTCCTCATTTTTTTATAGAAATATGAAAGCAAAAAAAATCATTGATAAAAATCAGTGAAAAAAATAATTGAAACAACAAGAATCATTGAAAATAATCTATAAAAATAAACTACACATAAAAGCAAGGAAATTCATTTAAAAAGACCAGTACCTCTATAAATTTCTTCTCAAATTATTGTCAAGAACTATTCAACAATTAAAAAAACCGATATTTAATTTCTAAAATAACTGATTAATATAATTTAAAAAATTCAAAATCAGTTGACTTCATGTAAATGAACTTCATCAGATAGATGCGCCACCAAACAACAGACATTGGCAACAAAAACCCCCAAAAGTCTACTCCTCTACTCGAATTCTGATGTGTTGCGATCACCAACTCACATTACTTTCATTTCAAAGTACTATGGATTTAATATTTGAATTATTTCACATGGAAGGTTATATTGAGTTGAATATGAATAGGGGAATACCTATATTTCATTAAAAAATTCTGGAAATGTGAGGTGATAACCTTTGCCACAAAAAATAGGTGTGGGGAGACTTTCGCTTTGGGAAATTTAAAATAGCGTCGTTTGGTGACTCAAGTTTTTTTATGGTTTTAATGACTTATTTTAAATTTTAAAAATCGTTTTGGTAATCTTTGAATAATTTTTGACATTATTTTGAAAAGAAATTTCTGAAGGTAATGGTTTCTTTAATAAATTGACGATAAAAAAATGAAAAAAACAAACATTGAATAAACATTGAAAATGAATTATAAACTATTAAAAAAAAATGAATAAAAAACAGAAACATTTAAACAGTACAAGAAATATACCAAGAAATATTAAATATTAAATTTAAATAAAAAATATTATAATACCAAAAAATATTAATAAAAAAAAACATAAACGAAATTATAAAAAAGATAAACTTGGACAAAATCTAGATTATGCAGGAAACATTATTAATGGTAAATACGTGTTTTCTGGCATGCTAGGTGATCGTCTTTGAGAAACAATAGGAAATTGTAGTGATTAGCATAGCCTCTTGAATGTTTGTAGCTGCAGAAATGAAAATAACTAGAAATCTCCATACAATTCAAAGCCAATTAAAAAAAAACTAATATCTGGAACTAGTGTATATTTTGCGTCTTTCTTTCCAAATGTATTTAGACTATGGAATTCTTTTTCTGGACATGTAGTTCTGTGTTAGGACGATTTTCATTTGATGATCAATTATATGTCTAAACATTCCTCAGTTTTCTTAACTCTACGAGGTTCTCTTGTAAAGGGACAAAATTCGCATATTGTCGGCTTACAATCAAAACCTTCTAAGTCATAATTTCGAGATTTAGGGAGGTTTGATTATTCAGATTCATAAAACACTGACACATAAACTTGTGAAAGCATTCTAAGTAGAATACAATTTGTGTAGACATTTACGAAGCTTTTTTTATACTACAAACGTGTATTTCAGATAAAAACCAAATAAAATGTTTTTTTGTGTCTCCTGTAAAAAACCTGTCAAATTGACTTAGGAGGTTTTGATAGTAAGCCGACGATATGACACCCACAAAAAGCATTAGTAAATGGTGGGTAATACGATTCTAAGGGCTGTAGTTGGGTTTGTTTGATGCGGAAAACATGAAACATATGTCTCAATCTCATAGTACCCCTTTACAGTGTATATATTAAAATTATTTGTTTGAAAAGTTTATTTTTTCGTCCACATAATAAATTAATTAAAAAAAAAACACCACCTTGAACCGATTGCAAAAAAAAGCTATACAAATTTTCGGTTATCAGTGTTGACCTCAACAGAAAATGACGTTCGCACATCGTAAGACAAAGCAGACAGATCAGGAATTTAAATCATCGTAGAGTTAAGGAAAGCGAGGATTGTCTAAATGACAATCATTTATAATTGGGAATTATCCTCTTGTGTCACAAAAGTCTCGAGGTTATTGTCCGTGCACTGACTTCAATTGAATTGAATGATAATTCAAGAAACATTGAAAAAACAAAGAACAAAACTATAAACAAAGAGAGAAACAGCTCATTGAAAAAGCAGCTAACTAAAAATCAATGAAAGCAAAAAAAAAAAAATCGTGTTATACCTGCCTCATCGTAAGAAGAAGCTTGGTGACGTCATAGAAAGTAAACGAAAAATTCATTATTTCGTCATTTTGTCCGATAAAAAATGGGTAATAAAAAAAATTCAAGAATCCGTTTCTTTAAACTGCTGAAAACGTTCGATAACATCTTTTTTTTATCAGTCAAAATGACACAATCTCTACATTTTTGGTCAATCTTGATGACGTCATAAGCTTCTTCTTAGAATGAGGCAGGTATATACAATCTAATATCTAATGTCTATCTAATACTTTCACACGTTTTAGAAACACCATGTATACCATTAATACCTGTATGTATGTCTACAGTGCCATAGGTTGTTCGCTATTGCTGTTTTTTTGTGTTTTTATTCTGCACTTGGGTGTTAAAACGTACAAATCGAACGTTGGTTGAAGCCAATAAGAAACTTTTTGTCTTTTTTTGTATAATATTCTTAATGAATCTCAAATCGCTGGAGCATTGTTAAAGAAAATAACATAAAAGGAGAGGGTTTTTTCCCGTCTTCTTCTTCTTCTTCTTCTTCTTCTTCTTCTTCAACAGTTCATTCTTCTTCTTCTTCAACAGTTCAAAGTGTTCTAAGCACTCTTAATCTCATTCAACGTTCACTTTTTAAAAAGATATACAATGTATAACACAATATAGATTAAATTGCCTTGATTATTGGCATTAAAAGGAACAAATTTAATTGTTTTAACCCATTTAATTATACAGGGTGATGATGCTTATTGAAATTTCTCAATATATTACCATGGCCTGTATTGATAATAAACGTTTATTATGAACTGATTTGTAAGTCAGATTCAATTAAATGAACATTTTTGATCGTTTTTCTTCCCCCCCCCCCCAATTAATATTATATTTTCATAATTTATTCAAAATTGTCAAATGAAATTTTCTCGAATTGGAAATATTCGAAGACAAATTTCATAAGGAGTTTTAGCCCCTTGAACTCTGGCAATCACTGCAACCACCAACAACTTTAACCCCTTAAACATAGGCAATCACTGTAAACACAAAAACTTTAGAAGTTTTTATGTTTGCAGTGATTAAGTGCCTGTGTTCAAGGGGCTAACTGCTTAGGGCTTCAGATTATTGTAATTGTTATCAACAAGACAAATTGTTCATGCTATAAAAAGAAGTATCTGTAAAAAAATATTTTTGTCACAGTGTTGATTAGTGAATACGTTATTTAGTAACTCACTATCATTCACATAAACAGTTTAAATAATTTAATAATTAACCTAAATAATTTAAAGCAAAAAAAAACAGCTCCATTTGTCGGTAACGCTGACGTAATATCGTTGTTTTACAGACATTTAGAGTTGGAATATTTTAAAGGCGAAAAACGCACATAGTGCAAATGGTACAAATAAAGTTGAAAATAAGCCATTCTGCAAAGTTACTAGTCTATCTAGAAAATCACCGATTGAAAAGTAAATCTGCTATTTGTATTCAGGGCATTGTGCAAAATGCCTAAAACAAACAAGCCAACCTACAAACTGTTGTTATGACATTATCTAAATTGACTTGTTTCTATAGGCATTCTTAATATTTCCTTAACGTTAAATCAGTTTGCAAATTCAGAACTAAATTAGCGGTTACGCTAATTGACTTATTAAAGTTAAATTTTGCAGAATGACTTATGTTCCACTTTGACGGTGACACATACGCCTATACACACCTACAAACAATAGACAGACACATGCACTTCATGTTTGTCTGTCCGTGTATTTGTGTAGGCCACCACCATTATCGATTTAATGGGTGTTGTCACTTTACTTCGAACGGTGGCTGACAATTCACCCGTCGTATGGCGTTTCAATTTTTTTTTTTTTCACACTCTCTAAAATTGTTGTGCAAAAATTGGAACGGCGTGTGAGTCTTATCTAATAATTCTAGAGAAGGTTTTGATTTTGAATGTTGTTGAAATAAAGTATGTGACAAAATTGGAAATTACACTTTGCGCACATTTTTTTGTTTTGACCATGAACAACAGAATGCAACACAATAAATAAATTTGAACTTTTTTTTCTTCTTCTTATTGTTGTTGTTGTTATTATTGTTGCTGAATGTGAGCAAGAAAATCCTTGCATTTCTATAAATAGCAACAAAAATACAGACAATTTCTTTGGCTGTGTATGAATATTTTTATGCTTGAATGCAAGTAGCAGAAGCAGCAGTAGGAAGCAGCCTAAATTCGAGGTTATATATTTGCTGCATTCATGCTTATGAGGTTTTTATATTTACGTTTATAGCCATAGTCATCAAGCTTTTTGGCTCAGAATCTCGTCGCATTTTTTTCTTCTTCTTTGCTTTTCATTCTGTTTGAAATGGGACGAGATTTGGTATGAAGAGGCCGTAACTTTGGACAGTAGCCTAGCCCCACTGGAGAATAGAATGCACATTGTAGCACAGTGGATTTAGATTACAAAGCTTTTTTGATGCTGCAATAAAATGCACGTATCCACAAAAATGGGAAAAGTGATTCAGGAAAAGGCGAAACATATTGTAACACATGTATACTTCTCTTCCTTAAGTTGTATTTCTTAATCAATTACAATTATCATTTACAAATGTTGTAAAACGGCATTACTACATTTTTGCTACCTTTTTTGGTAGCAAAAATGTAGTAATGCCGTTTTACAACATTTGTTGTACAGTATGATGTAAAACAAACAGTGAACATTGTTTAAATTGTTACATCAAGTATTGGTTATATTTAATTTAGCAAATGGTCAAACCCCTCAACCCTTTTGTTACCTTCAAGGTTAGCAATGATAAATTGTAGCTTCTATTGGCTACATTTTACCTTTACAACAAAAAGTAAGAACATATAGCTCTACTTTATGCAACATTGCCACAAAATGTGGTAGTCTGTTGCACAACCTATTACTACATTATATTTATTGCCTAATGCCAATCCTTCTTAAGAAGGTGTTTTGTTTCTAAAGAAATGCTATATAATGTATATACATTTTATATATGGAGAGTTGCTATAGGTGACCATGGTATCTGTTAAATACCCTAGTGACTGAGTGATTATGGGGAGCCAAGTGACAGATGTTTGTACATGTTATCCTACCCTAAGCTCCACATTCCACGCATAAACTGTGGTAAAAACAGCGTTTTGGTATAATCATATACTACAAAAGGATACACAGTAATTGGATTTTGAGAAATGTAATTGTGTTAAATGACAAATCAAATAATTATATGTATTTTTATTTTGCCGTAAGAGTTAACCTTATTCGGAAAATGAAACTTTATGTGCTGGTTTCAACTTTGTTAATTTATACACTTTTGAAAGGTTTTTTTTTTTTGCGACGTCTGTGGTCAGTTAATCTTTTCTGAAACATTTTCGATTTTTCGTCTTTTTTTTAATAAAAAGTGAAGACTTGATACAAAATGAATTGTGGTTATCTGTTAAATGACAGTTAAACAGATTTAGCAGTTTAAGGGTTTCGAAATGTACAGATTCCAAAGTAGATCTTCTAGTTTGACAGCACTTAAAATGGCTTTATGTATATTCATTTTGCTTTTTTCACCTCTTTACTCCTAGCTGCAGTGGCTAATGCTATTGCTCCATAGTTGGTTTTTGTAAAATTTGGACATAAAAACTTCAAAACGAACGTTTTTTTTTTTAGAAACAACATTATGAAGTAATTCAAATTGTTTTCAAAATTATAATGGTAAAAAATTATGTTAAAAGTTTTTTTCTTGGCAATATTATAAAAAATAAACATTTTATAGTTCCGTTTGAAAATGACCCGTTTTTTTTTTGGCTTTATCATTGACATTTCACGAAAAAACTATTTTCGTCTTTTTTTAAATGGTTATAAAAAGTTTATTTTTAAAGATATCAATCATGAAAGAAAAAACCTTTAACATTATCACCAACTATTCCAGTTTTTAAAACACTTTGAATTTTTTTTAGGAAAGTTTTTTCCTGAAAAACATTCGTTTGAAAACTGTAAATTTTCTCGAAATCGCGTGTTGGGGGGAATTGACCTCCTACGCAGGCGCGCGCCGTCTGGGAGAACAAAAACAAAATAAATATTTATAAAGCCGCCTTGAAGTGGTTGGATGATAGGAGTAT
Organism: Brachycybe producta; assembly: GCA_036925085.1. Lineage (NCBI taxonomy): Eukaryota > Metazoa > Arthropoda > Diplopoda > Playtdesmida > Andrognathidae > Brachycybe > Brachycybe producta. The sequence goes on along the minus strand of JAUPFP010000028.1, from coordinate 615,022 downwards.
TTATCTTTTTATCATCTCAATTAACATAACATAATCGAACTAACCATTATAGTGGGTCACGTTTCTGTTGTCATTATCCAATTGCTATTGTCATAGCATTGTTCAACCAATAGAAATACATTAGCCATATTGCCCAGAACAAAGTGACATTTTTTTTAGCACTGTTCACTTTTAACAGATGAATAATTTTGAACAAATGGAAACTGTGCTTTTAGAAGAGTGAAAATGCATTTCTAGTGATATTTTCTAGAAGTACCATGTAGTTTGAAGGAGGGGGGGGGGTGGGTCGTGTCGTCGTGTGTCTATGTAATTGGCACTGTGTCTGTCTCATCTATCCCACCCTCAAGAAATGATGTCTCCATCTCAAATTACATTTGCGCTCTGGATAGGGAATTAAATGTTGATTTATTTATTCGTGAAATCGACAATTCGTTTCAGTTGGTTGTTTGGTTAAGTTTTGTTTTTCTTTTAAAATGAAAACACAAGTTAAATGTTATGTAAACTTGATCCTAATGAATGTAGAAAATGACATTAAATTTATGTATGTATATATATATTTTATACAAGTTGTAAAGTTTTGTTTCTTCAAAACATTATATATATTCTTAAATTCCATTTTATGTGCCTCATCATCATCATCCTCCTCCTCATCATCATCGTATATTATCTTTCTATAAATGTTGACATTTTGTTGTTGCTTTTCTATATTTCGTTTCTTCTTTTTTTTTCTCCAGCAATTGTTTCTTATTTTTCCTTTCATTCTTGATTTTTTTTTTTACAACTTTTCAACTTTGGTTGTTTGTATGTCGTAAAAAATATCTCCATTTTATTTGAATGATGTATTTTCAGTGTTGTAGAGATCAGACAATTTACTTTTTGTCGAACTACCAAATCGTCTCATTTTTTTTTTTTTTTACAACAAGCAGATTTTCTTTCTCGTATTTTTTTGTTGTTGATATTATTCTCTTGTTGTGAAAATGACACATTTCGCAGTTCTTCAATAACTAAGAAACATTTTATATAGTAGACCTATATAATGTATATGTATAGAAAGGGAGTGTATCAAACTGTGTTTGTTGTTGTTAGTTTGTGTGGATGTCACAAAAGTTGACTTGCTCAAGTGAAAATCCTGTGTTTAAAGGGTGGTATTTTGAGTTCTATTTTTTTTTTATCTATCTATCTATCTATGTATCTATATAGATGTATATAGAGATACTATAGCTGGTTCTATTCTTTCTATGTATGTATGTCTGTCTGTCTGTATTTTACGTGCAAGGAATGGTCGATTTCACAATCCTCCCAAAACCTTAGTAAAACTTTGTAGTGTCACAGAATAAGTAAAGAATCAAAGATAAAATGTGACTGACATTAAGAGTTTATAGTATTTATATATAGTGTGCAAAAAAAATTTTTTTTGATGTAACCTAACCACTGTTGTTAGTATAGTTAACGGCGGCAGTGTTTCACAAACTTTTTCCCAATGGTGGACTATTAGATACATTTTCGATGCACCCGCGGACCGCTGGTTCTAGTAGTTTTGAGTCATTAATGCGAGGCACACTCTGTTCACTTCATATTAGAGCACAGTGGTCAGGGGTGGACTGAGAAAAAAAAGAGCTCTGGAAGATACTCCAAAAATGCACAGGCTGTTAGAACTTCTAATTGGCTGGTTATGTAGTCGGGCGTCACATGCTCCGCCCTTTTCAACATCAGATGAAGACGAGGAAAGCTTAATGAAGCAACCTTAATATATTTAGGCTTGTTAGAAAGGTACATACATATGGATGCAAATTTGCATAAACTTCATCATTTTTCATATCTCAAGTCGTTCACTAGTAAGATCAATAAATATATGTATGATGACAAAAGGATATTTTTTAATACATTGATCACTTCAGATGTCTCTAACAAATTAATCATTAAAAGAACATGGCAATCAACCACCAAATATTAATTGTAGCATAAATTTTATCGTTTATAAAAATCTTATAATTAGTTTTTTTTTAAGATAATTGCTTTTTTTACATGTTGGTACAGCCGCCACCTTTATGAGATCGTCCTACTCACTTCCCGGAAGGACACTCTTTAATTGTGATCAGTTCTTCGCCCTAAACACTTTGGTATATAGGTAGTTTGCTTTTGTGGTGAAATTGTCCACATGGCACTGTTTTTATGACATTTGTTACTACAGAATGTCCAAAAAAAAAAGGTGCATTTTTTTGGGAACAATAATGAACACGTTGGACACGTTCGGCGAATAAAAGCATTTCTACTATTTCTAGTATCATTTTTTTTATTCTTGTTATAGCTCCATACTTATGGGACACCATGTAGACTTGTAAGCAATGTCATGATTTTTGCTGTTTCAGAGCTGTAACTAAGTAATTTTTGCGCCCGAATCAAAAATAAATTTAGTGCCCTCGTGAGCACCCTTTGGGGCACACGCAGGATTGTTTTAAATGGGGGGCAAGTGACAAAGGCTACAGATGAAAATGACTACATTGTGCAGAATTCCGCGAGTTCAATGATGGAAAAAATTTTCTTAAGAATTATCTGATAAAATAACTTATTGAAAACAGAAATTTGACTTTCGAAAAGGTGCAAGCGCCCCCCCCCCCCCCCCCCCCGGCCAGTATAATATGCTACCACTAGTAGTTTTTAAAGTAAAATAAGTGAACAATAATAATAATAAAAGTAAATTTGTTACAGTCAACTAATGTAAAAGTACAAGTACAGTAGGAGTTCATTTAATTTCTGGGCCCCTAAGCTTTATGCGCCTGAGCATCACTCATCTTGCCCTAATTATGGCTCTGTTTGTTTTATAGTATACAAGGTTCTTAGTGGTTTTGCTACTTAGTCACCGCAAAAATGAAAGTCATCACTATTTCGCTGTTCACTAGGTTGAATCAGGCCTTAAGAGGTTTTTATCAAATTAACATGAGTGATTTCCAAAATATTTCCTGTGAGGTTTACTAGATGTGAGACGAAATTTTGAATATATTCAATGCATTAATAATTTAATATTTTCAAATAAATTTTAACTTTATTGGAAAAAAAACGAAAAATAAACAAAACTATCCAATTACACGTATGCACCAGAACACAATTGAAATTGTTATTGGGTTTAAATTGTTGGGTTTTGACAATGCATTTCACATGTTCCAATGGGACTATTGTTCCTCTGCCACATGCCTTCTTGACTGCTTTCATTGAGTCATTTTTTTTTTCAAATTCAAAACAAGTGATTTCCAAACGATATTCTGTGGCAGGCACACTAGTGTGCCATGATTTTTTGCTAGGGTATACCACGATCTTTCCAGGCACAAAATCCTGTGCTTGCAAATAAACAAAAAAAGTTTGGGAACCATTGATTTAACTTGTAAGCTTACAATGTATTTCAGTCATGTTTAGAAGATTTAAGTCACCAGAACACACAATAAACATCTATTTGTCATCTGTGAACATAATTTGAAGTAACATTAATAAAAAATATTGACACAATGTCAACATTTCTTTTTTTTGGAGGTATTTACAGAGAAGAAAGGGGGGAAAAGAAGGTGTTCGAGGCTTGATTCAAGAGAGAAATGAGAAGCTCAGCACAAGGTTTTCACAACTCATGTAGATTTATATAACGAAGTTGACAAAAATGTAGACCCGATGAGTGGGAGTCCATCCACTCTTAAGGTTTTTCCTATTGGTTACCAGTAAACTTGTATTGGATTTTTGTGATGGTGTGTGTGCTCACAGAAAGCTCGAAAGCTGCTTTGTGCTTTTTTTTCTATCCATACGAAATTCATGTTTCTTCTTCTTCTTTTCAGCTTTTTGGAAAACTCTCTCTCTTGGAACTTCATTCATTCAGAACCAGCTTTTACATCTTACGCTTATGTGGGTGGTTTTTTTTTTCATTTTTCGTTTCTTATTTTTTGTTGTTGTCAGTCTTATCTATGTGTAGTCTATGTCTCTTTTGTATACGTAAAGACGCAATTGGGATTCCTGTTTTTTTCCACGTGGGTCTCGTTTACTTAGAATTGTAATTTTGTTGTTGTTGGTGGGGGAGAATGTTCGTTCTTTGATTGAAAGTGACTTCAAGTTATTTTCTTTTTGTCGTAAAATTAGTTTCTTCAAATTGAATCAATAGAATGAAACATTTTTTTTTTTTACTTGATCAGATAAATTAAGTTCTTGTGATGTTTGGCTGTATTTATCACATGTGTGGATGTTTTTATTTTATTATTATTGTCATCATTCTGTTGAAATGAGTTTGGATTCGGATGATTTTATATTTTTCGGTTGTATTTTAGAGCATTCATTATAGGAGAGAGAGAGCGATTTTATGACTTTTCTGCTTTGTTTTTGTTATCTGAAACATGATTCGGATTAATTTTCAACTTCTTCTCTTTGGATTTTCTTAATATACTTATTATATTCTACAATGATTTGAAGATATACAATTTATATATAAATATATATATTTATTTACTAAAACGCCTGAAATATCATCATATCTTTTTTTTTCTGTTTGCGTGTTTAAATGGTTATGTCAATCTTCATCAACTTAATGAACAATTTTCTCAAGTGACAGAAGATTTTAACTGACAGTTAAGAAAAAGAAGAAGAAGAAGAAGAAAAAAAAAGTTGACATCATCATTTTTCTGGTGGTGCTGATTTTTTTTATTACTAAATTTGGAAACTTTATATCAATTTTTTGTTTCTTCACTCTCTTTCTATAAGAGATCTACAAACATGTATATAAATATCAATATTTTATAAGCAAAAAAAAAATTGGTGCTACATTATACAATTTAATATATACAATTATTATGGCCTCGAAAAAAGTTATTTCTGATGACAGTTCTCATAGTTATAGTCAAGATGACATAACTGTTCAAGGAAAGAAAGGTGGACGTATTAAAGTGAAACGTTATTCAGTTCAGGAAGAATTACTTCCAGTGTTTTGGTTGTCCGGATCAGCTGCTCTTGGTCGTGATGAAGGACTTGAACATTTTACTTTTAGTCCATGGCGTAGAGGTGATCGTCATGGTCTCGAAGGACTACCTTTTGCAGCCGGTCGTCCTCCTCTTATTGGCGGTGGTATTGGTGGTGGTGGTGGTGGTGGCGGAGGTGGCCGACGTTATTCTCGACAGTTAGAAATTGTTCCGTCCGATCAACGTCGTAAAAGTGATGCTGCCAAAAGAGCCGCAGCCTCATCAGCAGCTACAGTATCTGCAGTTGCTTTTGCAGCTATGGGAACCAGTGATTGTAGTGGTGGACTTTCGAAATCTTCCAGTCGACTGTCCACATCCAAATCAAGAGATGCGTTTTTGGATGTGGCATTGTCAACCGGTAAAGAGAATTCTCGTTTATTGTTACCACCTTCTTCGAAAGGTGTTGTTAGCCCTTTCTTTGAGGATGTTTTTCCTCGAGAGTATGATGCCGAGGCCCTCCTTATAGAACAACTTTCGGCGGCTGGAAGTCGCCGTGAATCGCGACAGTGCCCAGTTGGTGGCGTAAGAACGTCACAAGTGTCTCAGGCTCCAATTGGACGTGATCCACGTGATATTAGAAGACGTAAACTTGTTTCTGTCTTTATTATTGCGGCTGTTGGATTCATCGTCTTGAGCATTTTGTTTGTAACTTTAACTCTCAGGTTTTCACCTTCTGCCAAAGGAACGGGTATGTTCCAAAGTTTCATTCATGAATCTTGTTTTTATTTCTTAAAAAAAAAGTTTCCAAATACTTTTGCAGAAAATGGTTTACTTACAAATTACACGTGTACAGATTCGCATGCACTTAATTTAAACAATTCTAGGACAGTGTCCTTAATACAGGCATACATATACTAAGGGCTTGTATTGGCACAAATACGACATTTTGACCACAAACCGGTCACCGCCTTAAGGCTTTCCATAAATAATACATTGCAACCACAGCCCAACAACCTTCAGCTGCATTTTGTAGTCGAAAAGTGGTCAGAAAGTGGTCTGTGTGTTTCAACTCTAAAAACTCTCCTCACCATTTACAAAAGAGGGTAGCTGTAGTTTGAAAAATGCTTACTAGTAGGTATAAGCACGAAGATTCTCGTGAAAAGGCTATGAATGAATGGAGAAAGAGAGACCTCAGTGAAATAATTTATGACTAATAGTGGGTGATTTGGAGGCTATTTTTTTCTACCTAACATGTTTTTTTTTAAATTCTGCACAATTTTGACAATGTGAAAAATGAAAAACTATCCTGCTTCATTTTTCTTTTTTCTGTTCATTGTTCTTCAAAATCTAAAATACTAGTGGGGTAACCCGTCATAAATGACGGGAGCAAAATTACAGGCAATTGTGCGCATGCGCGTCGTTTTTTCCTTTTTTTACTCCTTTCATTTCAATTTCAGTCACCCCTCCCACTTTTCTCTCTCTCTCCCCTTCTACACTTTCCAACCTTTTCCCCTCACCCCCTCCCACTTCCCCCTTCTACACTTTCCAAAGGAAGAGTTCAACATATAGTTGACCTTGAGAAAAAAAACGGTTCATTTATTCAAATTTATATAAATTCTGACGTGCTTCAATGGTTTTTGTTACTCCACACACACATATACATACACAGACCTGGGATATTATATATATAATAACTCATATTTGTATTTTCATATATTTTTTTTAATTCTAAAGTGAAATTGGTGAAATTAAGAAAAACAATAATCAATTTTCAGTCATAAATAATTGAAAAGTATTTTCTGACTATTATTATTGTTATTATGGAAGTTTCTGTGTTGTTTCAATTTTAGGTTATGAATTTCTACAATTTTTTTTGATTAAACTCTACATGTATTTCTGAAGAAAAAAAAACTATCCATAGTACTATTGGTAGTGGATCGGCTATCGATATTATCTATTAATGTTAAGAAATACAGTCTTAATCGATAATCGAGGAGGTTTTTTTTTTTCAAAACGTCACATGTCCCGTTGAATCCTACATTTAAAGAATCAGAAAACCTGAATTTGTAGTAACTTTTACTATTGGTTGTGTTCTACTTTACAGATATCCCAATAGATTTGGATAAAATATGGACATTGTGACGTTTTGAGAAGAAAAAAAAAACTCCTCAAAATATTATAATCGTTCTGATAGTTTTTTTTTACTTTGTCATATGTATCACAATATTGTGAATTCGGCCAAACAGACAATTTAATGTGTTGACAAATTGATTCACTCACGAAGATACACATGTGCGAAGTGAAATGCATAAGAAATGTGTGTATTTTTTTATATAAAATGTTCCTGTTTGATCTTTAGGGAATAGGAAATATTTTTTTTTCTTATCTTGCCAAACATAGAAAGAAATATTCGGTTTTCTGGTGGCGCATATTCTCAATAGAGTAGTGGTTCCTAAACTTTTTTTTTTTGCTCATGGCACAGTATATTTTGCCTATTGTGTCACAGCACACCTTTTGGAAGCCACTGGTTTAATGCATACATTTAATAGAAAAGTTTTCTTTAAGTGTGTTTGTTGGTTAAAATCGATCTAAAATATCTCATATGATTATTATTATATATATATAATTATGCCAGGTCTGTGTGCGTATGTATGTGTGTGTTTGGGGGGTGTCTGTCATCTAACGCTGGACAAACACCTTTGTCGGAATTTATATAAATTTGAATAAATGAACTGCTTTTTTTCTTCTTCTCAAGGTTAACTATATGTTGCACCCTTCCCATCCAAGAACCCCATGATATTAAATTGGAAAGGGGAAAAGGTTGGAAAGTGTAGAGGGGGAGAGAAACTTAGATTGGGAAGTGGGAGGGGGTGACTGAAATTATAATGAAAGGAGTAAAAAAAAAGGAACAAACGACGCGCATGCGCACACCAGAGAAAATGAAAAACTCATTTTTTTCTTTCAAATATAAAAAGGGGAGGAAATAATAGTAGCAAAATTAAACAAGGGATTCAAGGAACCCTATAGACCTCCATTGCTTTAATATATGCTTTCATATATCAAATAACCAACTTTTTTTCCATTGTTACATGTGTGCGCATGTGTACGCACATGTACACACTTGTGCGCATGTGTACGCACATGTACACACTTGTGCGCATGTGTACGCACATGTACACACTTGTGCACATGTGTACGCACATGTACACACTTGTGCGCATGTGTACGCACATGTACACACTTGTGCGCATGTGTACGCACATGTACACACTTGTGCGCATGTGTATGCACATGTATAGACGTGTGCGCATGTGTATATAAATAAACACATGTATGTATTCAAGTACATGACATAGTTACATGTGATGCGCATGCATCATTCATTTGTAATAATATGGTTTAGAATGAATATACGTCACATGTATTCTAATATACAAAAATAATAACAGAACATAGAAAGGAACACCCCTCCTAAATAATAGAAAAGTCCCCCTTTCAAATGCTACAACTGGAAAGAGGAAGAATCGAGATTTTTTTTAAAAAAAATTACGTTTTTAAAAAATCGAAATTTTATATATCGAATTGCTCTAAAATTCCAATTTTTTCCCAGTTTCATCGTCAGAATGTTTACATCATTTTAGGTCTGATGACATTTTATTGTAGGTGGCCCCGTTTTCGAGTTGTTCGACCCACTACAAATTATGACCAAAAACTCAAAATTTGTTTCTAAAAAATTCATAAAAAAAAAACCCCTGGGTAAAATTTTCTAATTTTTTGTCAGGAGCTTCATATTGACCCACGGAATCAAATAAAAAATACTGCATGTCTTTATCTCATTCCGTTCTTGAGTTGTTCGAGGAACTAAATCGGGTTCCGGACACACACACACATACATACACACACACACACAGACACACAGACATCCTTTTTTTCCCCTTTTCTTGCATGATCCTATATACCTCCATTGCTCTTTAGAGCAATGGAGGTCAACTAGAATTTATCACAGGCAATTGTGCCCAGCATTAGAATTTCTTTTGCTCCGCCCTGTTATGAATGTCATCAATTTCTAATTGGGTTTGTTACTTGGTCTGACAGCATAAAAGGGCGGAGGAAAAGAAATTCTAATGCTGGGCACAATTACCTGTGAATTTTGCTCCCGTCATTTATGACGGGTTACCCCACTAGTACTCAATATAGCAGGAAAAGTTACTACGCCCCACCCACCCAAAAGGGTATAAGGGCAAGTACTCAATATAACAGCCAAAATTTCGTGGCAAACCTAGCAAAAGTAACGGCACACTTTTTGTGGGAATCGCTGCAATGGAGACTCACACTTGTATTCTCCTTATGGCCTTCACCCAAAGGGTAGTTATAGTGTGAAGAATTCCTCGCACTTACTGTTAAAATCAGGTACGTACTGACAACAAAATTTCAGGTCGTCAATATCCGGCATTGGCGCCGTGCCCCTCTCTCTCTCTCAATATATATTTTTTCCAGAGGGTTCCAGAGAGGGTGGCTTCTTAGTTTTGACAGGCTCCAGGGGCTACACAGTTTCGAGAAAGACTCAGGAGCCCTCCTGTTTAGAGTGAGAGAGAGAGAGAGATACTCTTAGGGGCACCTTAGTTTCAATAAGATCCAGACACCTTCACAAATTCGAGAGGCTCCTGATCTGGGCATGTTTATCCAGCAACTTTTTTATTTTTCAACTAATATAGTCCAAATTTTGTACGTTACACATAAATTAATAATGCTGTACAAACCTTGAAACACGTCGGAATTTATATAAATTTAAATGAATAAATGAACCGCTTTTTTCTCAAGGTCAACTATATGTTGCACCCTTCTCATCTAAGAACCCCATGATATTCAATTGGAGAGGGGAAAAGGTTGGAAAGTGTAGAGGGAGAGAGAGAGAGAGAGAGAAACGTGGAGGGGAAAAAAGTGGGAGGGGTGACTGAAATTGAAATGAAAGGAGTAAAAAAAGGAAAAAACGACGCGCATGCACACAACTGCCTGTGTATTTTGCCCCCGTCATTTATGACGGGTTACCCCACTAGTTTATTATGTTGTTGACAACTAGTTTAAATTACAAAAAATGTAGGCGTTAGATTTTTCAAAAAAAAAAAACTTATCCTTTAACAAAGTGCACGTTACGTGCACAATTCGTTAGTGTATAAAAGTGGCTGTTTGGCACACTGAAGCAGAGAAGGACCGGCGCAGGCGGCGATGGCTGATTGCGCCACTTGAGCCAGTACATGCCTGCTTAGAACCCTACATAAATTTGTTAATATGTTATTAGGAATGCCACAACATTATGGGGATTAAATCTTTCCAAACACTTTGTTACGTTTTAGGTAGTGAACATATGCGCGCGTTTATGTGTGTTAGCCTCTGTGTGAGTGTGAAAGTGTGCACCTGTATCACACTATTAGTCCATTACTCTCTGTAGATGTTTTGTATGCGTGGCCACCTGGTCATTTCCATTTGTTGTCCACTTTCTGAAAATGTGACGAGCAAATGGAACGAGACAAATGATTGCCGCCGACATAAAAACAAACGGTTTCCCATTAGTTCTTAACACAGATACCCTTTAGGGTACTTGAAAGTGTTTCTTTCTGATCAGTATATTGTATCATTTACTTTCTATTTTCCCCATTTGTTGAAACACTTTGTTTGTTGCTTTCCGGTTATATATTTCCATGATGATAGACCATAATTGTGTCCACCATTCAGTGATATAAAATCGGAATGGAGGTTTGGCCATATCTAATATATTTTCTAGATCAGAGTTATCAAGTGATTTACAGGTTTGTCTTTGAACAGTTCCCGTATTTAAAGGTGATACTTTGTTGTACAACTGTATAAAACTTCTGAAAACAACTGTTGTTTCTAAAAGTTAAAGTAAAAACTGAAAACACATTAACTTGACCGGAAACAACGAAGTAAAACTTAATAATATTTAAAATAACCACGGTCAGAAATATTCTGAAGACCAACCAGTCCCTCAGAAACAGGAAACAATTACATAAAATATGTGGACCATAATTCAAAATAAAAATATGTTGACTTGTGTTTTAGAAAGTAGAAGAGTTTCTAAAGCAATTTTCATATTGATATATTAATTACATAAATTTTAAAATTAAGCCTTTCGTGACAGTTTTATTAGGCTAAATTTTGGACTTTGTAGGAAGTTATTTCGTCAACTTGATGTGAAAAACGAAAAACTCGAATTTGAAGTTGCCATGGAAAGTTTTTTTTAAAAAAGATATCAACATGATATTCTAGTTTCTAAAACGCGCAATTTATTCTTTTTTCTTTGTTTCTCTAAAACAATCAAGATTTTTAAGCATTTCATTTCATTTCATGCATTTGAATATTTTTTGCAAATTTCTGCTCAGTGTTTTTAAAACTTTCGAGTTATTACAGTTTTAAGTGCTTTTTTAATATTGTTAGTCCTAGGAGTCCTTAAAGTGCTTTCTTGAAAACCTTTGTAAAAATTATTTATTTTTCTCAGACAAAAACAACCTTTTAAACATCATTTTCAAAATTCAATACATTTTTTATTCTTCATAGCCGAACTGTTTCATTTTTTATTATCGAATAAAATTGAATACACTTGTTATCAACTAATATTAAGTTCCATGTGTAGAGAGAGAGAAAAAAAACAACAACAACTGAAAATGTGACTGAAAGTAGAATTTCTATGATTTTATAGAATTCTATTCCATTGCATTTGGCATAAAAATAGGTAGAAAAAAAAGTGGAATTGTATCAGCCAATAGGGATGCGTTCTTCAGATGGATCGTCATTCTTTATGGCATTTGCTCCACTATTTGAAGTCCTTGAAGTTTTATGTGCGAGAACCTTAGAACGCGAAGGAAAGCAGAAATATAGACGATGCTTTTCTCTGATTTACTTTTATTATTTCTTTTTTCTGCTTTTTTTTCTTCTTCTTCTTTGTGCATTTTTTTTTATCGAGGCGCATAATGATATATATTAATCTTTAAAGGTGGACCACTTTACATGCGCCACCAGTTATATCGTTAATCCTGCGGCTTTTAATGAAGAATTACTTTTAAGAATAGAATAATGCTACATCAGTTTTCAATTAGCCACGCATTTTTTCTTTGTTGTTGTTGTTGTTATTATGGACTGAAATATTTTTATATACAGTATTATACGTCTATGTTAAAAATAATCTTTGAAAGAAATTAAGAAAATGAAAAGTTGTTTTTGAAGTTGAGAGTTGTTTTCTTTTAAGCTTACTTAGATGCTCAAAGATAAATAAGATGCAAATATTAACGGGGGATATATGATACCTTTGTGATTGAGAAGGACATTATTTTGTCTATTGATGGATTAAAATGGACATATTGTGTAGTCGCATTTATAGGCAAGTTTGCTTTGACAATGGGGTCTCCAGTGAATTTTCCATCATGCTTTGCGTTAGTTTATAGTTATTGACATTAATCGACGACGTCCTGTTTTTTTTTTTTTTTTTTTTCGAAAGCTTTTTCTGCATAAAAATTGATAGAAAAGTGAGCTTTTTTGTTTTTAATTTATTTGCTTTTTTGTTTCAAAATAATTAAGCTCCACTTTTTTGTTTTAAATTTTGATCTTCTTTTCAAGATATTTCTATTTTGTAAGAATCAGTGATTAGTTGTGTTTGTTTGTTTTTCCATTGAGGTTTTTATTTTCTATTTTAAGAATTTCTGAAAATGGAAATTTATGAAAATTTAACTGTATTTTTAGAATTATTTGGTTTTTATTTTTAGTCTGGTTATAAGTCGTCCAAGTTTTAAGATGTTTTATAAGTAGCTGATCTTTTTTTTTTAAAAAAAAGAAAATTGTGTTTATTCTGCAACACTAAGGTGAAAAATTGAAAGTGTGTTAGAAACTAGAATAGTAGTCAAAATAAACTTGCGCTGTTTTCAAACTCGCATATTTTTTTTTAGATGTTTCAAGGTGAAATTATACCCTTTAGTAATTGAGCTACTTTTCTAGTTTCTAAAATACACTTAATTGTGAAATATTTGACAATTGACAGAAAAAAATGGTTTTATATCGTTGTTTTTTGTTGCTTCTTTGGTGGAAGTTAAAAAGTATAGGCTTTTAATGTTAAAATCAGTTATTTGTTTTTTTCTATCCGATTTCTTGTTTCATTTTCATAAGTTATTTTGAAAAATGGTAAGTATGGACAGATTCTTTTGTATTTCTTTACTAGGGTAGCTAAATCTTCATGAAAACGTCGAAAACTGTCTTATATATATATATATACAGTATATATATATATAGATAATTTCCAAATATATTGCCACGAAAGTTATTTATGCACCTTCACTTACTCTTCTAGTTTCAAATAAATCACGAAAATTCTTTTGTAAGTTTTTTTTTAACAAAAAAAAACGTCCTGATCATTTTTCTAACTCATAGATGTCTACAACTATTTGTTCTGGTTGTTCACTATTGAAGTAATCTTTACAATCATAAAATTGAATACAAAATGTATTTATACAGTGTTTCCCAAATGGGGTTCCACGGAAGGAAAGTAAGGGTTTTATTTTTTTTTATTAAATTTTACACAAGAAAATTATAATTTGATATATATATTAAACTTTGTATGTCTGTGTATAATAATTACAATTAGCACTCTGCTAGCAGCCAAATAGGCCTATGGCAGAGGGACATAAAAGTCCACATGTAGCATTAAGCATTGTCAAGCACATATACATGCACATATATAAAAACAAAATGAATATACAAATGTCAATCCCACAATACAAAACTATCCCCATTCACCACTGCCTCAGGAAGAGAGTTCCATTGTCTTATAACTCTAGGAAAAAAAGACTAATAATATGAATCTGTCCATATATAGTGCTTTATGAATTTCACTGCACTGCGGTTTAGGACAATCACCACGTGTTATTTTTCCAAACAATTTCAAACTTAACTCAGCCCTGCAATGTGCCAAACTATGCCATTGTAGCACTGACAGTGTCTCACTGACACTATCTGTACATTTGTGCCTGCCACAAACAAACCTAGCTGCCTTATGCTGAACCATTTCAACTGAATGAGTGTGTGTGACAGAGTGAGCACTGCACACACTGCAGCAATACTCAAGATTAGGCTGAACCAATGCTTGATAGCAATAGTTTTAACTTGTTCTGGGCAGGTGCCTAATGTCTTTTGACTAAAACGAAAGATTTGTAGAGCTTTCCCAGTAACACCATCAATGAGTTTTTCCAAGAAAGGTCATCTAGGGTAACCCCTAAGTACTTATAACACTTGACACTCCGTAGAATAGTGTCATTCATACTATAATTGAACACAATTGGATTTCTAACCCGAGTTAGCCTCATAACGCTACACTTTCCCTCATTCAACTGAAGTTGCCATGTATTACACCATCCCTCAATTGCCTTCAAGTCTAGAGCTAATGTTTCACAGTTTTGGATACCATCAACCTCTTTGTAAATTAGAGTATCCTCAGCAAATAGTCTACAGTTGCTGCCAACTGTGCTGCTGAGGTCATTAATAAATATCAGGAACAAAAGAGGACCCAGCACACTACTATGGGGTACACCAGATTTAATAGCCAACCATTCTGAGTGAGACCCATTTACAACTACCCTTTGTTTTCTATCACTTAAAAAAGAAGTTACCCATTTGGTTACCTGCCCCCAACCCATATGTTGCAACTTTTGCCAGAAGTTTTGAATGTGAAAGTGTCAAATGCCTTACAAAAGTCAAGAAACACCATGTCAACCTGTTTACCATTGTCTAAACTTTTCTGGAGGTCATCCACTACCAGGATAAGTTGAGTCTCACAAGAGTGCCCTCTCAGGAAACCATGTTGGTTATCAGAAATGAGATTGTGAGATTTGAGAAACTTAATGCAGCCAGAGTATGTGATATGCTCAAGAATTTTACAAACCACTGAAGTTAGAGATACAGGCCTATAGTTTGCAGCTTCGGACTTATCACCTGACTTAAATATTGGGGTACCATTTGCTAATTTCCACATACTTGGAACAACCTCTTGATCCAAAGACTGCTGATAAATTAGCTGAAGAAATGGTCCCACTTCCCTAGCTAATTTTATAAGAACTACTGCATGAATTCCATCTGGCCCCCACTTTTATTTTTATTAAGGTTCAGTAGTTGCTTGATAATGCCCTCAGTATTAACAATAATATCCCCCAAAGATTGCATTGTTCTAGACTCAAAACCATTAGGTGTAGTATTTTCATCTGCTGTAAAAACACTCCTGTATTGTTCACTCAACAAAGCTTTTAATTCTGGGTGTGATATCAGTTCTCCATTTGTCCCAACACGAACTAGAATCGAGTACTCACCAGCCCAAGAATGTTTGACATATTCAGACATAATTCAAACATAAATCAAAAATTAAATGAGACATAAAATGTGCTGTAATTTTTAATGCAATTTTTTAAATATTATTAATTAAAAGTGAATCTGATGCCATAAATTATCATTTTATTAAGATTACGTGCCTATTTTTTTATCCATATCTACTTTTTTTTACAATTTTCGTACTGCGTATACGGTATATAATGTAAAAGTACTAATGGGGTTCAGTAATATTTTAAAGATTATAAAATGGTTCTGGAAAACCTGCAATACACAATTAATGGGTTAACTGAGTTTATGACATCAGTGAATAAAGAATTTTACGATATTTGATATCATGTTTTTAAATTGAAAAATCATTTTACGAATTTTATGGGTAAAATGTAGTTTTTGTAACTTTTTGTATATACGTAAAGACTGCAAAAAGTACATTTACACATGAATAGACATGCATTTGGTGTAATGGATGATTGTACACGAAAAGGATGCGACATCCATTTCATGTAATTATCCATTATACGAAATGTATGTCAATTTTGCGTTATGCATCAGGCCAATCTATGTTCATTTCGCGAAATAGACATACATGGACAATTATACCAAATGGATGCGTGATATACAATATACTAGGCCTATTGTCAGAATGGTTACATGAAATTAAAGTATATTTTAGGTTACTTGAGATATACAGAAAAAAATGTGATAGGCCTACGTAAAATAGAAGAACACAACTCCAGAATTTCGTCGAATAGCAAAATTTAAAATAGTATTATTATTATTATTATTATTAATAATAATAATAATAATAATAATAATAATAATAATAATAATAATAATAATAATAATAATAATAATAATAATAATAAGAATGATAATGATAATAATAAGAATGATAATGATAATAATAATAATAATAATAATAATAATAATAATAATAATAATAATATTATTATTATTATTAATAATAATAATAATAATAATAATAATAATAATATTATTATTATTATTAATAATAATAATAATATTATTATTATTATTATTAATAATAATAATAATAATAATAATAATAATAATAATAATAATAATAATATTATTATTATTATTATTATTATTATTATTATTATTATTATTATTAATAATAATAATAATAATAATATTATTATTATTATTATTATTATTAATAATAATAATAATAATAATAATAATAATAATAATATTATTATTATTATTATTATTATTATTAATAATAATAATAATAATAATAATAATAATAATAATATTATTATTATTATTATTATTATTAATAATAATAATAATAATAATAATAATAATAATAATAATTGTATTATTATTATTATTATTATTATTATTATTATTATTATTATTATTATTATTATTATCATTATTATTAATAATAATAATAATAATAATATTATTATTATTATTATTATTATTATTATTATTATTATTATTATTATTAATAATAATAATAATAATAATAATAATAATAATAATAATAATAATAATAATAATAATAATAACAAGGAACTGAATTTTAAAAAGTGCAACATTTTCATAAGGAAATATTTTTTTTTTCTTTTCCTTCGAAATAATAATTTCTGCTTAGTAAAGCGTTGCGAAAAGCATGAATCATCAAAAAAATCATCTATTTTTTCAGAGAAAAAAAATTATATCAACAACATAAAAGAGATTCTTCTGAAAAAAAATTTGATTTGTGGTTGAAAAATGTATTAAAACATCTTTTTAGATGAGTTACGGTGAAAGCTATTCAAGAAAATTGTTCGTTACATTCTTCAAATAGTAGTGCACATTTCTTATTTATTAATAAGATTAGAGACTTAGAAAAATAAATGAATATACCTCGAGGGTTTTTTTTTTCTTGGTCGGGGTGGATTATCAACCTAGGAGCAAATATAACCCAATGAAAATGTTGCTCTCGAATTTCATAACTTTGAGGCTGTTTTTTTTTTGCTTAAAATGTTTTTTTTTTAAAACATCTTTATTAAAAATTTTCTGTATATCTCAAGTAACCTAAAATATACTTTAATTTCATGTAACCATTCTGACAATAGGCCTAGTATATTGTATATCACGCATCCATTTGGTATAATTGTCCATGTATGTCTATTTCGCGAAATGAACATAGATTGGCCGAAATTGACATACATTTCGTATAATGGATAATTACATGAAATGGATGTCGCATCCTTTTCGTGTACAATCATCCATTACACCAAATGCATGTTTTATAGAGATTTTCTCGAATCCGAATCCGAATTCTAAAAGGTTCTCGAATTTCACGAATCTCTCGAATCCTTCATATAAGAATCCTATATTATTCATTAAAAAAATACAAATGGGTGTGAGACATTTGCCCTAAAGACACTTGCCCTATAGGGACATTTGCCCTAAAAACACTTACCCTAAAACCATTTGCCCTAAAGGGACATTTAACCCTAAAACCATTTGCCCTAAAGGGACATTTAACCCTAAAACCATTTGCCCTAAAGGGACATTTGCCCTAAAACCACTTGCCCTAAAAGGACATTTGCCCTAATCAGTAGTGTAAATTCACGTCAGTTGACGTTTTTTGTATGCTGCATGCAGGCACGCAAAAACCTATTTAACATACTCTACCAAAAGACACTAAACCGTATGAAAAGAGAGAACAAAAAGTGGTTTTAAGGCAAATGTCCCTTTAAGGCAAATGGTCTTAGGGCAAGTGGATTTAGGGCAAATGACCGTAGGGTAAGTGTCTAAAGGGCAAATGTCAATATACCGATACAAATAAATGAAATAATATTAAATACTAATTTAATATTTAATAAATAATATTTATTATTTAATAAATAAATATTAAATATTAAAGTAATAAAAAAACGGCTTGGCACTCACTACCCTGAGTGATACAAGGTGATATTGGTAATCCGGAATTGCAGCCGAAATTGCAACAGTCGCCGTTTTTTGTTAGTGAACTCTTCTATTGGACGTCAATGGAGTTAAAACTAATTCTACCAAGGTTTTAACAGTTTTTTTTAAGGTTAGGGTTCGCAAGATTCGAAAAACTAAAAAAGCGGTGAAGATTCGAGTTTTCAAATCTCCAATCTTTTTTCAAGATTCGCGGGATTCAAGGATTCAAATGGCCTATCTCTAGTTTTTTTTAATTCAGTTAATAGTAAGACGGTTTGAAAGGTGTAAACGCACTTCGAATTCTGATTATTTTGTCATTCAAAATTTCAAATTTGCAAAATGAAAAGAAAATTGAATATGTGTTTTAGAAACTAGAAGGGTGGCTGAATTAGGCCTACTTAAAAAAACTTTCATGTTGATATCTGTCAAAATAAGCTTTTTATGAGTTTGAAAAGAGGCAGGCGACTGAATAAACGCCAATTGAACAAATGCTAAACTGAACTTCAATTTGATGTTTATTCCATTTGGCGCTTATTCAGTACCTACCTTTGAATATGATGCAAAAATATTTTTAATGTGTCTGTAAAAAGTTTATTTTGAAAGATATCAACATGAAAATACGCTTATGTGATTGAGCTACCTTTCTAGTTTCTAAAACACTTTCTAGTTTCTCTTCATTTTGCATCTGAACGACAATATAATTAAAGAGTTCAAATCAGCTGTGTTTCTAAACCGTCTTAAAACCAGGTTGTTGTGTTTCTTCCCCTCAGTTGAGTGGCTCCTTAGCAGAAAATGTTTGAATATCTTTCAAAATACACTGAGGAAATTTCCTTAATATATCTAGTATACTAATTAACAGTGGCTTATTTGATACGAGGTTATGGAAGGATTAATTTTTTTTAAACCTCTTAATCATTTTATTATCATATTAAAATTATAATGATAAAAAAAGACAAGAAATGATACTGGCATCATCATTAATTCCTTATTTCTTTTTTTTTTATAGAACTAAAGTTCTGAAGTTTGTGATTTTATTCGTGTTAATATATTTTTTTTAACATTGCTATTTGTGTACACCACTGTCAGTGTGTAAACACGCAGTAATGTCTACTAGTACTATTACTATCACTACTATTACTACCACTACTACTACTACTACCACTACTATTACTACTACTACTACTACTACCACTACTATTACTACCACTATTACTACCACCACTACTACTACTGCTACTACTACTACTACTACTACTACTACTACTACTACCACTACTACTACCACTACCACTACTACTACCACTACTACTACCACTACTACTACCACTACTACTATTACTACTATTTCTACTACTAGTACTAGTGCTACTACTAGTACTAGTGCTACTACTACTACTACTACTACTACTACTACTACTACTATTACTACTACTACTACTACTACTACTACTACTACTACTACTACTACTGCTACTACTATTACTACTACTATTGCTACTACTACTACTGATCTTAATGTCACACATGGCTGCATTGACATTTATGATGTACACCAAGCATGTCAAACTCGCGGCCCACAACCAATATCTTTGCGGCCCAGTCAGATCCAAGATTACTGACATTTAACTTGAGTCAGTTTTGAAAGTAATCACTGCAAACAAGATTTCCCCTGAAGTAGGAAAGATTATATAGCAGAGAAGGGATGCCAAGTGTCAGGAAGAAAACATTAATTTTGCTGTTGTCCTTGTTCTTTTTTTTTTACTGTACTTTTCGAAATAAACCTACGTTTCTATAAAAATTGAAGTTTAGAACTTAGACCTTGTTTATTTGGCCCGTGTTACTCTTTGAGTTTGACATGCTTGATGTACACTGATGTCATTCGATATTTCTGTTGTGTACACACACAGAAAACAAAAGAAAAGTAAAAACAACAGTTAGGTAATATAAATATAAAAAACTAGTGGGGTAACCCATCATAAATGACGGGAGCAAAATTCACAGGCAATTGTGCGCATGCGCGTCGTTTTTTTTTTTCCTTTTTTTACTCCTTTCATTTCAATTTCAGTCACCCCCTCCCAGGTAATATAAATATAAAAAAAATTATATTACGTTTGTGTAACACTGAAATCATTTTATTGCATTTTATAATTTAATCAGAGTGATGCTATTACACCACCCCAATTAATTATTTTATTAGTTGTTTTATACCTTTTTGGCTCTTGTTTCTAAATTTCGGATAAAATATCAAAAGAAAATTCGTAAAAATGTCAAAAATTCATTTTGGTAAAATGATTTTTTTTTTCATTTAATTTTAAATGAAAAACTGATATTTTGTAATTTAATTCTGCACGACAGAAAAAGAAAAAAAAAACATTTTCACCTTTTTTTCTGCCTACATTTCCCCAAATGAATAAAATAAAATTATTTAAATAGGAGAAATTCTATTTTGCAGTCGCAGTTTCAGATGGCTTTTTTATTGCATACATATGCAACCTAGGCGAACTTTTTGACCAATCCCTCAATCAGTTTCCAGTGCGGCTGCTATAGGTGACATATAATGTTCTTAATTAGCCCATCTGGCTTTTCTAAAATGTCTGAGACATTGTGTACGAGTATGTGTCCGTGTGTGACCAAATTTGTGTAGATTTGCGAATATTATTTCTCTTCCAACATAATAAATTGCTCAGGAATCTGGTATTCTAATTTTTATTCCAGCTTGTATTATGGTGTAATTGTGGTTTTCATTATAATTTTCTGAATAGTAAGAGCATCATTTAAAATGCTAAATAGAATAAATTGTTTTCTAAAATGATGGCGAGAAGCAGTTTATTATTATTTTTCGTTGATTTTTTTTTTCTTTTAAACTGCAAAAATTTATTTTTCAAATTAAAAGTCGTGCTTTGCACAAAACTAATGACACTGTTTGAAATTATAACCGAGTCATATAATTTATTATATTTGAATTAATGAATGTAGGGCCTATTAGAAAGGATTGTTTATTTCAGCATAAATATGTTCTCATTGCTTAAAAAAATATTAACGATGTCAGGTGTGTCCATTGTTTTAATATTGCGAGCCACATTTGACTCGTTTAACCTTAGAAAATTCTAACTGTAGGCCTTGTTTCAACTGTGGCGAAAATTTGAACTTTTTGAAAATTTGAACTTTTTGAAAATTTTAACTGATGAAAAATTCAACAGACGTGATCTTTGCCTATGATAGTGAATAGGCGGGGAGGGGGGGGGCACGTTTCTTCTATTTTTCACCAGTTGAAATTTTCAAAAAGTTCAAATTTTCACCTTAATGGAAACAAGGTTATAACATTTATTTTTATTTTCACTGATATTATGCTTGTAGGCCAATAAAAAGAAGTTTCATGGTAATTTTAAAACTTGGCACTTATTAATTACGTGTTTCATGATTAAACTAGAAACCTTACCAAAACCAAAAAGAAATGTAACAATTTCGACCAGAATTATTTATTACCTTCGAAAGTTGCAAACAAATTGAATAAGTTGAAATTTTTTTGTAAAGTTGAAAAGTTAAAATTATTCAACTTAACTTTGAAACTATTTTTTGCGTGGTGATTGTTAAAGTGCTTCTTTTCATCCTCATTTTTGCCAAGTGGAAACGGAATCTAAGATCCTGTTTTAATGTGTCACCTGAAGTTGTTCACATACGAACAATGAGGTTTGGATAACATGTGTATGTGTGTGAAAAGAGTAGAAAAGAGAAGAAAAATAACCAGAAAAAAATTTTGTTTTTCAATTTCTGCTTTTCTTTGCATTCGAGGGTTCTCGCACATTACAATAGTCAAACATTTTAAAGGACATTTTTGTTGAGAAAAATGGTATCAGGAGCCATGCAGGATGGTATGACAGACGTTGGCTCCACCCTTTTTATGACGACCGGCAACTTCTAATTGGTTTGTTGTGTGGTTCGACGTTGAAAAGAGCGGAGCATGTGACGTCAGACTACATAACCAACCAATTAGAAGTTGTGTTCGTCATAAAAAGGGCTGAGCCAACTTCTGTTTGTCCCGATTTCTAATTGCCTGTTGACGATATGGGTCTCAAAGACCCCCCCTTTGATATTGGCTGATAACACATAATTCCGCGTGGCAAAAAGAACTATTAAATTCACCGTTTTTCTGCATGCTGTGAAGTCTTATAAATAAAATAAGACTTATTCAAATTAGATAAATTCTGCATATGTGATCTTAGCCTAGCAGTCTTTTACAACGTCGTCGTTCTCAAATATAAGGCTTGTTAGTATAAAATACAAATAAATGGTGGCCCTCAAAGAAAATAGTTGTTCAACCTTATGTTTAAAAAGAATGAATAACTATGATCTGTAATAGTGGAGATAAAAAAAAAATAATAGTTTGGTACCAGGCTGCCATTATGTCATTACTGAGTCTTCTAAATCTTAATGACTGTTGCTTAGTATTCTTATATTTTTCTCTTTTTTTACATACATGTATATTATGTAGATATAATTTCCTGTTGTGTTTTTGGTTTGAAATAGGAGGTTTGGGGGGGGGGTAGGGCTACATCATGAGGTTTTAAAACGCTCGCAAAGATTTTTATCCCGTTTCCACAATTCTCAAAAGAGACTTGTTATTATGGCATGTTTCTAAGCCTACAAGACGAAATATTGTATGCAATTCACATTTCTCCTTTCAAAAAAATATGTAAATTTATCGACTCATTAGTAAGATTCATGTTGATTTTCACAACTAATCCGAATATAAATTACACAGTGTGTAGAAAAGGAATGAACCAAATATACATTTATGTGGTTATATATGTTTGTGTTTCTATTAAAATGAAAAATCAGCCAATTTTACAAATGTACTTGTAAATTTTTTGTTAACAAATCTGTATAATAAAAGTTTTAGGCGCCTGGATCTCACATGCGTGAAAGAAATCAGAATTTCGAAATAAAAATAAAAATCTTCAATATTTCTGCTTTTCTCTGCGTTCCAGGGTTCTTAAGGATGTTTGACATAAGCAGAAAATGATTTTCACTCAAACAAACGGTGACGTTGTTTCTTCTTTCCACACATGAAACTACATGATATCAACTTATCAGCCAATACGAAGTAGCATTATTTTTTTAGAACTTCTTTTAATGTTTTTTCTCCCCTCTTTATTTCTATAAACTTTCTTTATGTAATGTGTTCACACGGACCACTTTGTGTGGCCACATAAAGCGGTCGTTTATAGCTGGCCATTGCTTCCATAAGGGTGTTCACATGAGCCATTACAATAGGTTTTTTTGCACCACAATGGTGACACCGCCTGTTTGTCAATGGTGAGAGTAAGGTCGGTCATACAATCCGCGTCAACAGTAATAAGGCTCTATTTGTGGCAAAAAAAAGTGGTTCATATGAAGCGGCCCCTGAGGTCTCTTGAATGCGAAGAAACATAAATTAGCTGAAACATTTTTATTTCTACATTTCGAACCAACATCATATGTTTTGGCAAATCTTTACAACCGGCTGCCAACCTGACGCCGACCCTCCACTTTTGCACCCGGGCTGGGGGACCGGCAATGGCGTGGTTTGGTTTTGGTCTGCCCTGAGTATTTTATGCCCTCAGTACCCTCCATATCTGGCGGGCATTCCCCTATCCGCCACCTGGGCTAGGGCGTCCCCCGCCATAAGCGACGCGCAGCTGCAACGCCCGGTGGCTGTGACAAATTGGCAAGGGCTACCCCACAGTGGACGGGTGGGGCTAAAGAAGCGAGTCCAGCATCAACAACAAGGAGGTCTTGGAAGTAGTGGTAGAAGGGGAGGTACTAAACTTAGGTTTGGCACCTGGAATATAGGGAGTTTGACAGGGAAGACTAGGGAGTTATCTAGTGTTCTAAAGGCTAGGAGGGTAAATGTTGCATGTCTGCAGGAGACAAGATGGAAAGGGGATAAATCCAGGGACATTGGGGATGGGTATAAATTAATTTATGCAAGTAGTGAGGAGGGTAGAAATGGAGTGGGAATTGTCCTAGATCAGGAACTCAGACATAGTGTGGTTGAGGTTAGACGGATAAATAGTAGGCTGTTAGTAGTAAAGGTAGTTTGGGGTGGCATTGTTATAAATGTAGTTAGTGCATATGGCCCCCAGGTTGGATTAGATACAGCCAGGAAGCTAGCATTCTGGGAACAGTTTGATGACCTAATGTTGGGCCTGAGTAGGAAGGAACGGGTCATAATTGGTGGGGACTTTAACGGACATGTAGGTAGAGGTAGGGAAGGGTATGAAGAGGTACATGGTGGGTGGGGCTATGGAGAGCAAAATAAAGCAGGGGAGAGTATCCTGGAGGCAGCAGTGGCACATAAGTTAATTTTAGCAAACACACTATTCCAGAAGCGAGAGGAACATTTGATTACTTTTAAGAGCAGGGCAGGAGAATCCCAGATTGATCTCTTCATGATTCGGAGTGAGGATAGAAACGAGTGCAAGGATTGTAAAGTGATACCGAGTGAAAACTTAGCGGGACAACATAGGCTAGTAGTGTTAGACCTAAAACCTAGGGGTGGAAAACAGGTGGTCAGACATAGAGGAGAGACAGCAATTAGGTGGTGGGCATTACCAGACAAGGCGGAAGAGTTTAAGAAAATGGCAGGTAAGATAGCATGGGATTTAGATGGCACTGCAGGAGAGCTGTGGACAAGGGTAGCACAACAGATCCGTGATTGTGGAAACGAGGTACTAGGGACAGTACGAGTAGGGGGTCTCGATTAGACAGAGAAACTTGGTGGTGGGATGAGGAGGTACAGAGGGCAGTTAAAAGGAAGAAAGATGCTTTCAAGACTTGGTGGCACGATGGAAGCAGGGAGGCCCAGATAGAATACAAGCGTGCCAAGATAGAGGCCAAACAGCAGGTAGCCTTAGCAAAGCATAAGAAATATGCGGACATGTATGCCAAGTTAGGTACCAGAGCAGGAGAAATGGCAGTATATAGAATAGCTAGGGCTCGGGAGAATAAAGGCAGAGATATTGAAAAGGTGGTGAGTGTTAAGGATAATGGGGGCAAAGTATTGTGGGGTAGGGAGCCAGTACGGAACAGGTGGGGAGAATATTTTAGTAAGCTTATGAATGAGGGGGTAGAGCAGGAGCCTTTCACTGGAAGAAATAATCATAGAAAAGAAGTGGAGCAGGTTAGGGCTGAGGAAATTGTTCAGGCATTGCGAAAAATGAAGCTAGGGAAGGCTTTAGGGCCAGATGGGATACCAGTAGAGGTGTGGAAGGTCTTGGGGAATGTTGCCATTTCCTGGCTCACAAAGTTATTCAATAGATTGGCTATGGGGGATAGAATGCCAGGTGCATGGCGGGACAGCTGGTTAGTGCCTATTTTCAAAGGGAAGGGTGATGTTCAGGAATGTGGGAACTATAGAGGTATTAAATTGATGAGTCATACGATGAAGCTTTGGGAGAGAGTAATTGAAGCTCGACTACGGGGTAAAACTGCAATTGGGGGAAGTCAGTTTGGGTTTATGCCAGGAAAATCCACAATGCACCCTATTTTAGCCGTAAGGCAAGTTATTGAGAAGTTTCGGGCTGCCAAGAAAGAGTTACACATGGTATTTATAGATCTAGAGAAAGCCTATGACAGAGTACCATGGACGTTATTGTGGGAGGTCTTACAGAAGAAGGGGGTGGCTGAGAGTTATATAGATATGGTGAGGGACATGTATAGGAATGCACGGACAAGCGTTAAGACTGCCTGGGGGTTCTCTGACAGTTTTCGTGTTAGGATTGGTGTGCACCAGGGCTCAGCACTTAGTCCATATCTATTTATTTTGGTCCTGGATGAGTTACTGGCAGGGGTGAGGCAGGAGGTCCCCTGGTGTATGCTGTTTGCAGATGACATAGTCTTAGTTGGGGAATCCAAATTGGAACTCGAGATAAGGTTAGAGGAGACTAGGAATGCCTTGGAATCAAAGGGGTTGAAAATAAGTAGGGCAAAAACGGAGTACATGAAATTTCAGTGGGATGGGAAAGAACAGTTGAATGAGGGGATTAGAGTTGGGGACAGTTTAATGCAGCAGGTGCATGACTTCAAATATTTAGGATCTGTGCTGCAAGATGATGGGAGCTTAGACTTAGACATCACAAACCGGATAAAAGCAGGTTGGCATAGGTGGAGGCAGGCTAGTGGGGTTTTATGTGACAGGAAGTTACCTATAAAATTGAAGGGAAAGTTTTATAGAACAGTAGTCAGACCAGCTATGTTGTATGGGTCAGAATGTTGGGCAATCAAGAAGGTGCATGAGGATAGAATGCAGGTAGCTGAGATGAGAATGCTAAGGTTTATGAGTGGGGTGACCAGAAGGGATAGGATCAGAAATGATTTTATTAGGGGTAGTGTAGGGGTAACAAATATAGTAGAAAAGATGCAGGAAAATAGGCTGCGGTGGTTTGGGCATGTCCTCAGGAGTAGAGAAGATGGGCTGCTGAGACAGGCAATGAACTTAGACCTGGAAATAAAACGGGGTAGAGGAAGACCCAAGCAAACCTGGGATGTGGTAGTAAAATGGGATATGGTGGCATGTGGGGTCACTGGGGGCTTGGTGCAAAATCGAAACGAGTGGAGAGTTAGAACCAGCAAGGCCGACCCTGCTGCTCGCGGGATAAGGTACAGGAAATGATGATGATGATGATGATGATTTTTATTTCTACATTATGTCAATGTTCTGCTTGTTTTTCTGAATGCGTGAACCCTTCCTATGAGCCGCATCTCACGGTAAACTCTTGTGTTGCCACAAAAAAATTGTTCGTTTTTAGGTGATCATTGATTCCTATTTTGTGTTCACACGAGATACTGCTACCGTTTTTTTGTGTTTCACAGTGGCGACGAGTGTTCGAGTTCAGCCACAAGTGGCGAACACCACCATTTTGTCGAATGTAATCAAGGTCATATCAGTGGAATGCTCTGATAACATAATATTTTTTTTTCTGTGGTGGTTCGTGTGAAGCAGACTGCATGAAACACTACGTGGTGCTATTTTGTGGCGACATACATATTCGTGTGAAGCGGTTCTAATAGACATTACAGTCGAAAACACTTCAATGACAATTTTGAGTTTCTAAAAGTGAAGTGGTGGTGGAGGAGGAGGAGGAGGAGGAGGAGGAGGAGGAGCCTTATGAAAAATGTAAAATCCTTGTAGAAACAACTTTTAGGATTGGGTCCTATTGTGAAAACAAATAAGTTTCTATTTCTTTTGTCTATGGTTCACTATTGAGAGCAAGTGCTCTTAAGACCCACCTGACCTTTTTTTCTCTCCAATGATTGATTTTCTTTAAGAATGATGACAATATACTGTATAAGAAGAACTAAAACAATCTTAAAAGAGATCTAGAGAAGAAGAAAAAAGAGAACAGAGAGAGAGAGATAAGATGTCATCAGTGTTAGAAGAATATACCACATGTTCAACAGAACAAGTGTTGTTATTCACTCTCTACTGTTTACGAGTGTTTACAAGTAATTGGTACGTGTTTAATTATAACATGTGAATAATACGAAATGATCACGTGATTCATTTTTCATCTAGTTTTTTTTTTGGTTGTTGTTGTGTCACACACTTTGTATATTTCGCTCCATTTGTGTTGGATACAGAAAAAATGGTTTCAGTGATTGCCTACTTTAAGGGGACTGTCTCTCTCTCTCTCTCTCTCTCTTTCTCTCTTTCTCTTTGTCTCTTTCTCTCTTTCTCTTTGTCTCTCTCTCTCTCTCTTTCTCTTTGTCTCTTTCTCTCTCTCTCTTTCTCTTTGTCTCTCTCTTTCTCTCTCTCTTTGTCTCTCTCTTTCTTTCTCTCTTTGTCTCTCACTTTGTCTCTCTCTTTCTCTCTTTGTCTCTCACTTTGTCTCTCTCTTTCTCTGTCTCTTTGTCTCTCTTTATTTCTTTCTCTCTTTCTCTCTTTGTCTCTCACTCTTTCTCTCTTTGTCTCTCTTTCTCTCTATCTCTCTCTCCCTCTTTGTCTCTCTTTCTCTCTTTATCTCTCTCTTTCTCTCTTTGTCTCTCTCTTTGTCTCTCTCTTTCTCTCTCTCTCTCTCTCTCTCTCTTTGTCTCTCACACTTGAAAACCTTTTTAAGAAAGACACTGTTTCTCGAATTATGTTCTTAATTAGCAGTTTACCTACTAATTAAGAATGAGCTTTTTTAGAGTGTCAAATCTGTTTCATAAATTTTGAAGGTTTCTTTTAATATATTTTAAAAAGTACCTTTTTTATATGAAATTAAATATATGTTAGTAATTCTCAGAGCTTTGGAATAATACATTTTTCTTATTACTCCGATCTCCGGCTATAATATTGGCAGTTCTGGTTCCGCTTCTGGCTCTGGTTCAAATTGAATTTATTAAATAAAATTTAACATTAATTTAAATAGTGACGTCTAGTGTCACAATGACAACTCACACAAATGACTTAACAGTGAAATCTATTAAATTTGTATAGTAAATTTTAATTTGTTTTTGACCTACATGCTGAAATGGAAATACAAAAACAGGAGCAGTCAAAAATATTAGTGCTCCAGCTCCGTGGCAAATGTAGGCTACTCCACTGCTCT
This sequence comes from Brachycybe producta, assembly GCA_036925085.1. Taxonomy (NCBI): domain Eukaryota; kingdom Metazoa; phylum Arthropoda; class Diplopoda; order Playtdesmida; family Andrognathidae; genus Brachycybe; species Brachycybe producta. The sequence goes on along the minus strand of JAUPFP010000028.1, from coordinate 586,218 downwards.
GGGCTTCAGCTCTGCGCTTCGAATTGAGGCAGCAAATTAGGCGGGAACTGAAAAAGAAACATCTTTTTAAATTAAAATATCTTTCAAAATGATTTTTTTTGGGCTTGTTGTGTGCATTCAGTTTTTTTAATGTGGTCTGAAACCAACTTAAAGATAAAAAAAATCGCAGCTTGTTAGAAACTAGAATATCATTTTGAATGTATTAAATGTACGGCGATACATTTTAAAATAGACGTTTTATGGAAACTGGAAATTATTTTCGTTTTTTTTTACTAACTATTGGCGTTTTTCAAGCTGCTCATAAATGTGAATTTTAAACGACACAATGACTAAAATACGTTTAAACACATTCACACAACATGTATATTGTTCTATTTTGTCAGGAACTTTTACTTTTTTCAATTTGCTTTTTCAATAAAAATAAAAACGTTCAAGTCTAAATTACTTCTGACTTTGACTGTTTTTCAAAGGTGAAATAATGGCTTTTTTGTTGTTGTTTTTTTTTTTCTTCTTTGAATTTCTTTTTAAGATTCAAATCTAACAAAAGGAAATGTGACTGTTGTAATTTGTTAGCCTCTTCATGTTTTCTTTTTTTTTTTCTTTCTTGATGCCATTTGTATTCTCTATTCACTGATATATATATATATATATATATATATATATATATATATATATATATATATATATTCATGAGTCATGAGTAACAACACTTCTGTTAATTATGCATTTAATGGGTGTGTGAATTGTAAATTAAAGTTGGAAACAATTGGAAAAAGGGGGTGAGGACGAAGAAGAAGAAGAAGATGAAAGAAAGAATAAAAAAGGTTTTTTGTTTGTAGTGACAGTTGGCATTCACACTACTTTAATATACATTTTCATTGCATTATTATGTGATTCCATCAACTAGATTCTTTGAATGATAAACTTTAAAACATCCTTCTTGCAAAGTAAAATAGGTTTTTTTCTTTTCTATTTAAATAACCAAATTTCATTTATAGCATACGAACACAACATAATACTGTAGACTGTAATACTGTAAAAACTTTTTTTTTTGCTCAATCTATGAGCTTTTTTTTACTTCAAAATTTAAAGTTCATTTTGAAATAAAAGTACCGGTTATTAAATAATAAAACAAAACATATCAACCAAAAATTGTCTAAGAAATTGCTTCTACTTATTAAGTTATTCAAGTTGATTAACCATTTCAGTGTTGTCAAGTTAATGGCTACGGTTAAGTTATAGTTTTTTAAATCCGAAAGGAAATCTTTAAGAAATGCTATCTGAAATATGAATAGAAATTCCTAAAATATTTTCTATCATTTTCACTTTTCATATCGATTTTATTTTATTGCGAAGATAGAAAATTGGTTTAAGGCAATGTGCAAAACTACCATTTTTTATTAACAATATTCGCATAACAAATATCATCTTAGGCAATGTCCAGAATGTTTTTTTTTTCTTTCTGAAAACAAACAAGACATCCCTGGATTTTTCAATTTTATCAATAAGCTCGCGTAATGGTTTCCTAAACTGAAAAACAGCATTGCCTCTTTTTTTTTTGTGCGTGTGTGTGCGTGTGTGTAAACGTCTATAAAAAACGAACCCATCATTTAAAAAAAATATCCTTCACCATGTAATGGTAATTGGTTTCTCCGTTTTTTAAGGATTACTTTGTAAAAGAAATCCTTCAGGCTCTGGTGGTAAAATCAAACCGATTTTTTTTTCTTCTCTACAGTCGATCTAACAATTATTAGCTGAAATGGTTATTCTTTGATATCATCTTGAATTTGAATTCGAATACACGGTTCCCACCAATGTCAATTTTAATGTTCCCTCAGGGACGGTATTTAGATTCTTCAGGTGAATTTTAGTCTGAACAGTGTTGCGCCATTGCATTAAATTTTCGTGTATTTTCAAACAGAACTTTTTGTTCAGGGTTTAATGCAATGGCGCAACACTGATCTGCTTTGAAGGGAGCATAGCGTGCAAAGATTATAATAGTTTTTCTGGTTCCATTTTTTATTTATAAGTTATTACGAGCGGAGCGAGTGAACAATTAAAAAGAATATATTGTAAATATCACGTATTGCAGTGATTAATTTTCAGTTTTTCTAGTTTTTATTCTAGAAAGTTTGTTTTCTAGTTCTTATTCTAGCCCTGAGTTTTGGATCAAATTTGAAATTTCCTGAAAATTCCAGATTTTCCATTGTGTTGAAAAACCCTAGAATAAACAATATTTGGTTCACTCTGTAAATAAAGGAGTTGCACCAAAAAAAAAAAAAAAAGAAGCAAAAGAAAACGGTATAACAAGTGCCTTATTTATTTATTTGTTATGTTTGTGTGTTTGTTTGCTTTGGTGTGTGTTTTTTATCAGTCATTTTCTGCATTGTTGAACAAGACCTCATTTTTAGATAGAAATAGAAAATAAATTCACGTTTTATAAAAAAAAAATATTTCATTCTTAAATTCTTTTGAAAAGCAATATAAATACGATTATCATCTTTTCGCGTTCAAATTTTAAATATGTTTTGACTTTTTTCTTTCTTCTTCTTCTTCTGGTGAACATTTCTTTCTATCTTCTTTTTTTTGGGGGGGGAGGGATCTACAAATAAGAGAGTTTCATATTGATGATTGATAAGATTAAAATGCAAGAGTTTAAAATCTCATTTGTGTCTTGTGAGAGGATTAAACCTTTAAAGGGATTTAATGGTAATTTTAATGCTTTTAAAGTGAAAGGAAACTTTTTTTGAAGCAAAAATTAAGAAAAAAGCTCGACTCTTGTTATTAACTAGAATAGTAAAAATACAGTATTTCATAATTAGGCGGGCCTATATATTTCAAATAAACTTTTTGTTGTAATTTGAAAAAAAATACAGTAGTTAAATTTTATATTGTTTACGTTGCTATTGAAAAATGATTTTCGTATAGCAATAACGTTTTTTTTTTACATATACATTCTATCCATCCATTGTGTACATTCTCCTTGGCAGATTCATTTATTACCGGGTATTCTAGTTCCTAGTAAACTTTTGAATTTCTTAAAGCGTAGGCTTATAATTTTCAGTGAAAACGTTCAGGAAACTATTTATTTTGCCTTGAAAAATTGCAAAAAAAAATCGAGGTTCGAAAACTAGAAGAGTTACTGAAACTGGATTAGTTACTGAAACTGGATTAGTTACTGAAACTGGATTAGTTACTGAAACTGGATTAGTTACTGAAACTAAATTAGTTACTGAAACTAAATTAGTTACTGAAACTAGTTTAGTTACTGAAACTAGAAGAGTTACTGAAACTAGAAGAGTTACTGAAACTAGAAGAGTTACTGAAACTAGAAGAGTTACTGAAACTAGAAGAGTTACTGAATCACATTGGATTGGGACTGACGGATCTAGAATGTTAGTCCAGATTCCCCTTCATAAATAGGTCCATGAGATCAGATCCGTCAGTCGAGGTCTGGTAAGGAATTTGGACTGAATGAAGTCCAGAAGTCTCCCCTGAGAAGGGGAGAGAATGCGTAATTCGTTTTACTGTGCAGTAGAGACCTACAATGAGTAAAAATTTGAAGGCCAGCCCAGCCCATGATACTTTATGCTGTGTCCAGCCCACCAGACCCACGAAGCCCACCAGGCCCACTAAGCCCACCAGGCCCATGGGCCTTTAACATAAATATGCCGATCCAAGCATAGCCCAGCCCAGCCCAAAAGCAGACCATCTCATGGGCTTTGTGTAGTTCTCTAATTTCCACACTAAATTGTTCACAAGTTCGCATGCTAAAGAAGAAAAGAAACTGTTCCATTTTTATTTTATTGATTGGTCAGTGAGGAATATGTTATACTTTTGTTAATGTGTGAAATAATATGTGGTTCAGTTCTATACATTTGTAAAGAACCCCATGAGAGAAATGATGAAACGCCTTCCAAACCCGTTATGCCCACAAAGGCCACCAAACTCACGAGGCCCATGAAGCCCACCAGACCCACAAAGCCCACCAGACCCACAAAGCCCACCAGACCCACAAAGCCCACCAGGCCCGTGGGCCTTTAATATAAAAATGCTGACCCAGGCCCAGCCCAGCCCAGCCCGTGAGTTGGGCTGGGCTTTTGCAAAAGCCCACCGGCCCATGGACTTTATGTAGGTCTCTGCTGTGCAGTCCTCAACAAGGGCCAAGCTGACAAATGAAAGAAAAAAAAATTCAAAAAACTACTTGAGATCCGTCAGAACAGATCCGTACATTAGTGGCTAAAAAGGGACTGTAAAACAGATGAGATCTGCGATCTCTTTCAGTTGCGATCCCATAGTGAATAATCACTTGAAGACCGGTTAAACATGCAAGCAAGTTCATGAGTAAAGCTAATCCGTTCATGATAAGATCGGCACGGATGGATCTGGACAGACAGATTTCATCTTTCAATTTGATCGGCAGATTTAGACTAATATCTGGAACCGGATGGGATAAATGATGGATTTTATCCTGTCTGTTCAGAACCATCAGTCCCGATTCCATCTTGAATGTGGGGGTAGCTTTAGTTAATCAGGAAGAATATTTCACTTCAATGAAATGTACTTTCTGGTATTCATATTCAATTTCAACTCGGTAAACCTGACAGGCAAATTAAGTGCAGTAAAATACAGTCGTTTGCCCCGCCCTTTTATGAGCGTTATACCAAATATTAACCAGTTAGAAATTGAAAAGGGTGGGGCATGTGACGTCAGACCAAATAAACCAATTAGAAGTTGTCGTTTCTCATAAAAGCGCGAGGCAAACGACTGTATTTTACTGTCCTTACTTGCTGCCCTTAAGCCCTCTGGGTGGGCAGGGCGTAGAATAATTCCTGTCCTTACTTGCATGTGTAAGCAAGCTACAATCAACTCGAGAGCCCTGTGGCAGATTGGATAATTCTCAAGAATAAATGTTTGTCATTTAGACAAACTTATCTGCACAAAAGAAGGAAACAATTGTCAGCACTTCAACAAGTAAAATATATACATTTTGTTGAAAGATTTGTTACTTTGAAATTAAACGTGACACTTAAGTTGATTTTAAGGCCTGGGTCTTTTTTTTAATCTGTTTTTCTTCTCTTTTTTTATTGTAACATTGTTAGAGTAAATGTATCATGAAGTATACCGAACTATAGAGGATCGAGAACTTAAGTGAAATTCTGTAACAGCTGCTGTAGAAAATTGAACTTTCTATTTTTCTTTGTCGTTTTCGTCGTTTAACGGGAGAGTGTGGGGCTATTGTGTTTTAGTACAAACCCTTTTTTTTTATTCATTGTGGTTTGAACAGTTTTTGTCTAATTTAGAAAATTTGATTTTTTTTTTGGAGTCAAGTCAGGCGCAAATGTGTTTTCTTGTTGTTTTGTTTCGAGAATGTTTCTCGTTTGGGTTTTTTCTTCTTGTTTATTTGTGTGTTCTATGTTTTTTGTTAGTATGTTTTTTTGCTTTTGTTAAAAAGAAATCAAGATATATATATATATATATATATATATATATATATATATATATATATATATATATATATATATATATATATATATATATATATATATATATATATATATATATATATATATATATATATATATATATATATATATATATATATATATATATATATATATATATATATATATATATATATGTATATATATATATATATATATATATATATATATATATTGTGACGGACCTTTTTCCGTTAGTAGAATCTGCTCTTTTTGGTTAATACGAGCGAGTTTACACTCGTATTGATAGTGGTTGGCTAGGCCACTAATTCTACTGGCCCGGGAGGACTAGACCAATATAACGTCTATTTTATGTCCTCACTAGTCTCTGGCAAAAGACTTCACAGTCTTGAGGATCTTTAATCTCTGTATCTCTCGGACTTTCGTCCGTAAATCTGCCCTAAGAATCGTGTAAAAATATACTCACTTGTACGTTGCAGGTTTGCACCTGTTGGGACCTTTTCGATGTATCCAAATAGGTGAAGACCTGCAAATGATGAATTCCCAATCGCGGAATTTAAGTTTCGATGAATAAAAACACCACTGGCTTGGTTTAAATATAAAGATCGGTTTATTACGCAGATAAACAAAGTTGGCGAACTGGTTTTGCACACACATAAAAATATGACTTAGAAAAATATTTAAAAGAAAAGAACCTGGCCAAAATCGGCCATAGGTTCGGTATATAATTAGAAGTTTAAAAAACGTCCTTTGACATTACAAATGTAACTCTTTATATACCCTGAGAATCCACAAGTCGGATTCTCAGGGCACAATTCGATAATTGGTTAAAACAATATTTTGGACCAAATGGACCAATCAAGAGATTGATCCATTTGTCCAAAATCATGATTCATCCCCTGTTATCACACATAGGTGATAACAGGAGAAACGAAAACAAAATCAAATTAAAAACGAATAACTCCACTCATGTGGAAGTAAAAATGAGGGGGAACGAAAAGGTCAGATTGTAATCTCTAACCATATGATATCTGGGTCACTTGGTACCAAAAGTACCGAGTGGCCCAGAAGCTAAATAAAGTACAGGGTGACGTTAAAAAAAACCCCAAAACGAAAAACGCTACATAGCGAAAATAAGCGGCGGGCCCAAACGTCTCACTCCCCCCGACTAAGCGGAAAGTACCCTACTTTCCAAGACAATTTCTAAAATCCCCCTCCCCCCGACTGGATCTAAATTGATAAGAACCCAGGGGTATCACAGGTAAAAACAAACGTTTCGAAAAATAATATAAATAATTATTTGATTATTTTATCACAGCAATACTCATTCTCTAGAAAAATAAATTGATTACATTTTGACTAGGAAATTACAATCTAATCATCGCGCCAACTGGTCCGGCGATGACTGCTCCTTGTGGACATCCTCCTTTACGGCTCCGGCGATAGGTGGCCGCGGCGATCCCTCCTCCCGAACTCTCCTTCCGTGGTCGTCTCGTAGAGTCGCTCCAGTGTTTCCAGCGGGACGACAGTCGACCGCTCCATCGTCGCTAGTACGGTGGCTTCCACGAAGTCTAACATCCGGGTGGCGGAGTAGTCCCTCTCGATGGCCCTCGGCGAGTGGTGACGAAATCGTCGATCCTGGTTCCGATCAGGAATCAGGGTGGCCAACATCGTTTCGGCGATTAACTCCAGAGTCCTGGTGCGGGATTGCTCCCGGGTTCCAGGGTGGATCAGCTGAATCATGTTTGGTTCGTCGCTTGCATGAAGTGCGACGACGGCGGGATATCCTGGCGTCTCCAAAACTACGGCGGTCCAGAGGACATCTCTTCTGGGTCGTGGTCGTTCGTTGGAAATCTCCCTCCTACTGTTGAACACTCCCAAATATCGGAGTGCGTGTCGTCCTCCGCGTCTAGAAAAGGAAACTAGACCATTATTAAGGAGACGTAACTGACGCTCCTGTTCCTCTTCTGGTGTCGTCTTTGAAGGCGACGGTGACTTAGGCTTTGCTGCTGGCTTAGGGATCGCTCCCTGAGACGGCGCTCCTACTGGAATGGCAGGGTGTCCTCGGCATCCTTGAAATTGTTCATCCCGACGAGCTTTTCGGCGGGCAGCGGACCCCTGACCTTTCGGTCGTCTCATCTCTCTTGGTCGGTCCCTTGGCGGCGATTGACGGTCGAAGTGGACCTCCCTCCTCTTGTTCCCCTCCCGGACGACAGTTACTGTCGATCTTGGCTTAAATGGAACAATGGGCGGTAGAGATTTGGACGATACTTCTCTTGGTGGTGTCGGGACCGAAATTGGCCCTGGCAGCACCAGTTTCTTTGCTAAATCTGGCCGGTATCCTCTCACGGTGGGCTCGTCCACTGTGGCCCAACTGTTGGCAGGAGATGCATCACGAACCGGCTTTCGGGTGGTCGGCAACACGGTGCCGACTTCCGGGACTTCTATGGGCTTTTGACCCCTCTTGATGCACTCTTCATTTTGTTTGGCGATCCATTCCTTCATGGCCCTCTTGTCTGCGTTGCGTTCTCCACGTGTGCGGCCCCGGCGGTTCGAGGAGTATAATTCTGCAGGTACTCCTTCGGCATCACTGCCGGGCGGCGTGTCCATCTCCTCTGGAGGACGTGGAAACTGCTGGGCTGGGTCTCTGGCGGGTCCCATGTACACATCGGGCTCGGGATTACCTAGCTGTGGAGGCGAAGATCTCATTAAGGGGACGAAACGATTGATTAACTCATCTTCCGATTCGGGGCTCTTTCGCTTCTTAAAAGAGTTGCCCGAATCGTTCCGGTTCTTCTCTGAAGTTGAGGCATCGCTGCCTGAAGGTTTCCCAGCCGTGGTGGCTGCATCGGTCTTCTGGGCGGCGTCCTCAATCTCCATCACATCGTCATCGTGGTCGCTTCCGAATAAGGCGGTGAAATTGAAGGAATCCTCGCTGCTGGCTGACTCCTTTCCGAAAGAACGTGGCATCTTCTTCTTAAAAATAAACTTTTCGGCACTTGACACCTTAGAAAATCGCGAAACTTCACTTTCGCGTGCTTCTCTTTCAGAAGTGAATTTGAAAGTGGCGTCCAAAATGGCGGCGGCGTCCCCACGTGGTTCTAAGGGGTTGCCAAGTCTAATTTCCGGGTTAGAAGAGGCGGAGCTATTAGCTATTTCCGGTTTCTCTTCTTTTGCTCTTCTCTCGATTTCTCCCACCAGGCGGCGCTGCGCAAGGCGGCAAATTCGAATTTCTGCATCCCTTGATGCTTTTTCTTGACTCTCTGGGTCTAATTTGGTCGTTTTAACGCCAAATTTCGCCCATCTTGGCGGTAAATTAGCTTTTGCATAATTTTTCTTCTCTCCACCACGTGTTTGCACACGGGAATCCAATTGGACTGGTTCTTTTGGAGCAGTTTTCTTTGGTCTCCCGCGTTTTCTTTTAGGTGGTTCCAGAGGAATTTCTGGAACTTCCTCTTCTTCTTTTTCAGAAGTTTCCGGATGAGTTTCTTGGCTGGCATCGGGGATAACTTCTTCTTCTTCTTCACGATGAACTTCTGGAGTATTCTCAACAGGTAAGTTGTCGTCTGCTTCGTTGATAAGTTCTTCATCAGCGTCGGACTCTTCCTTGGCGCTGGTAGTCTCTTCAATGTCATCAGGTAAGTTTGTTTGAGGAGCCCTCAGGTCATTGGCCTCGAAATAGGGTCTCATTTGCTGAACATTGACGGTGTCTCTCATAGTCAGACCAGATCGAGTGACGTACTCGATCTCGTAGACTAGATCGGTTATCTTTTTCGTGACAAGGCAGGGTTCCTTGTATGGCCAGATGAGTTTCTGAGCCATTCCTGGCTTTGGCACACGATCTCTTATCAGCACTTTCTGACCCGGCTTATAGTCCGGAATCGTACGATGCTTCTCGTCGTAATTTCTTTTCTGCACCTCTTGGGCAGCTTCTATGTTCTTTTTAGCAGCATCCAAAGCTGGATCGGACTGCTCTGCTTCGTCTGTTACGGGCGGTGGCACGATAGGAGCGCGTGGCATCATGTTGTCCAACGTGGTCCTGGGCTCGCGCCCGAACATTAATCGATATGGCGAAAATTTCGTTGAGTTATGTTCTACCAGATTGTAGGCCATAACTGCGTCACCTAATTTCTTTTTCCAGTCAGCCTGTTGCTGAAGGACATCCAAGTGACGTTTCACCACTTCCATGACTGTATGGTTCGTTCGTTCTGCCAACCCATCAGCTTGTGGATGATAGGCGGTCGTGGCAGCATGCTGGATTGCGTAGGTCTTGAAAAACGCTTGAGTCTCATTACTCAAAAATTGGGGTCCTCGATCAGTGATGATCTTCTGAGGAACTCCAAATTCATTTACAATTTTATCTTTGACGAAGGCAATTGCTGCCTGAGCGGTTGCTCTTGCCACTGCTTTGGCGATGCAATACTTCGTCGCGTAGTCCACTGCAATCAAAATATGTTGAACTCCTCCGATTGACTTCGGAAGAGGACCAACATAATCCATCCCCCAACACTCTGTCGGTTTTCCCACAATGATTGGTTGTAACAATCCAGGTACTTTTTGGTGCGACAGTTTGGTTCTCTGACAGATGTGGCACGACCTGACATAGTCGGCGACATCTGCTTTCATTGTTTTCCAATAGAATCTCTTCTGGATTCTCTTCATCGTTTTGGTGAATCCGAAATGTCCGGCCTCAGGCACATCATGGAGCATCTCGAGAATCCCAATCCTCAATTGTCGGGGCACAGTACACGTTAGTACTGGCACGGTGTCTTCATACTTCATGTGGTATAAAACGCCATCCACTATCGCAAACTTCTTGTGATAGGGATGCAGTCGATCTTGCTGGAGTGATTCTTTGATGAGGAGGAGTTCTTCATCAAGGGATTGCTCCCGTTCCCACTGGAAATCGTTGTAGACAGTAAAGATGTGAAGGTCTTCGAGAGCTTCCATCTCTCCATTCTTCTGCTTCCAATTAGCAGGAACGTTGCTCTCGTAACGTGAGACACAATCGGCGTCCACGTGCGTTTTACCTTTTTTGTAAACTACCTCATAATCATATGGCTGTAGTTTCATTTGCCATTTACCCAATCGGCCATCTAAATTCTGTGCTGTTCTTAAATAACACAGGGCCTTATGATCGGTAAATATCTTGAATTTCCGGTTGAAAACGTACGGTCTGGCTTTTTCTATGCCATAAACGATGGCAAGACATTCTTTTTCAGTCGTTCCGTAGTTTCGTTCTGCTCCTTGGAGTTTTCGGCTATAGTAACCTAGAACTCCAGGTTTCCTTTCGTTTTTCGCATACTGATAAATTATGACACCAATCTGGTAATCGCAAGCATCAGTGTGCAAGGCAATTTCTGCCTCCGGATCATACAAAGTTAGAATCGGAGCGGAGCAAAGAGCCTTCTTCAGACCATCAAAAGCGACCTCGCAGTCGTCATTCCACTTGAAGTCCAGGTCCTTCTTGACTAGGGCTTGCATTGGTTTGGCGATCTTGGAGTAATTTTCAATGAAACGGTTGTAGTAGCCGGTCATTCCAAGGAAGCTTCTGACGTCAGTCACGTTTTTCGGTGCAGGAAATCCTTGAATCGTCTGCACTTTCTCTTCATCAGGTCGAATACCAAGAGCACTAATCTTGTGGCCAAGGTAGTTGATCTCGTCTTCTCCGAAGAAACATTTGCTGGGTTGAAGACTTAAATTGGCGTTCCGTATGAGCACCAAGATATCTCTCAATCTTTTCATGAACTCTTCGAAGTTCTTCGCAAAGATGACAATGTCATCTAAATAAACCAGGCAGGTCTCCCATTTGTGGCCTGCCAGTAACAGATCCAAAGCACGCTGCATCGTCGCAGGTGCATTCATCAAACCAAACGGCGTTCTATTAAATTCGTAGAGGCCATTTGTGCATACGAAAGCCGTTTTTTCTCGATCTCTTTCTTCCACCGGAAATTGCCAATAACCTGATATTAAATCCAAGGTTGCAAAGATCGTGGCTCCAGACAGAGAGTCGAAAGCGTCATCTATCCGTGGTAACGGATATTGGTCAGATTTGGTTTGAGCATTTAATTTGCGATAATCGACGCAAAATCGATGCTGACCATTCTTCTTCTTGACAATCACCACCGGACTTGCGTACGGACTCTTGGATGGGCTAACAATGCCGGCGTCCAACATATCACGTAGTGTCGACTTGATGATCTCTCTCTGAGCAGGTGAAGTACGCCGGAGCGGTTCCCGAACCGGCGGGTTTTCACCCGTGTCAATCACGTGTTTTGCCAAATTGGTCTTTTTCAAGTCGGAGGTCTTGAAGGCAAAGATGTCTCTAAATTCTCCGAGAAGTTTCCGAATCGCCATTTGTTCTTCTCTTGAACGATTCGGGTTGACATTCAGACTGTCTTGAAATTTGACATAGTCTTGCACTGTCACTTCGTCACTCTGTGCTTCAATTTTATAAATCGAGGGGCCCACAGGTACATCAAGAGCTGTAACGGCGTCCTCGATCTCTGCGATCGTTTCTCTGGCTCCGAGGTGAATAACCTCTCCAGACGGATTGAAGATTTGAATTTGAAGGATAGACTTTCCTTTTCCTTCAATGATCCCAGGAGAAACTTTGACTCCTCTCTGCTGGAACGTGCTTTCGCACGAGTCGATGAATTGAAGACTACCTTCTTGTAGATCATCAGGAGCATTGACCTCGACGATTGCAACTTTTTTCGGATCCAGCACGAGATTCTGGACCAGACGTAGCTTAGCTGGCCCCTTATTCAGGAGTTTCTCTTGCAGATCTTCCTCTTCTTGACTCTTAAGATTTTCAATAAAATCTTCTGCTTTTTGGTTCTTTTGGAGAGTGTCCGGCAACAGTTCCTCTCCAAAGTACACTTTCTTTTTGTTCATGTCAAGGCAAAGGTTGAGGTCTTTACCGAGATCGTTTCCCAGCAAAGCCTCACGTCGTCCTTTGATGACAATCAGCTTTCCTCTGACAAGTTTTTCGGCGACTCGAATCGGCACGATGACTTGTCCCATGATGTTTAATGGATTTCCTCCGGCGCCAGTCAAATTCGGCGGAAAAGGTAGCGGATCTATTACCAACTTCATCTCTTTGACTAGTGACTCACTTATGACAGAAGCTTCGGCACCACTGTCGGTAGTCATCACTAACTCACGACCTCCGAAGTTCACACGAACTTTGGGAGCCGTCTGCTCATCTTGTTGTTGGACTTGAAGTTCACGAGGCGTGACTGTCTCAGTCAACTTGGTCCAAACATCTTGTATTGTCTTCGAACAACACTGGTTTTTCAACCGACAGAGAAGACTAGACTCTGCAGCTGAATTAACAGGTGTGGCTACTTTCTTTTTCGCCACCCCATGTTCTGCTTTGGTTTTAACAGGAGTAGCTCCTTTTGAGACTATTACCTGTTCTGCTTGATTTTTAGCAAGAGTAGCTCCTTTTGAGACAACTACTTGCTCTTCTTTAGTCTTAACAGGTGTGGTTACTTTCTTTTTCGCCACACTCTGTTCTGCTTGAGTTTTAACAGGTGTGGTTACTTTCTTTTTCGCCACACACTGTTCTGCTTGATTGTTAACAGAAGTAGCTCCTTTTGAGACTACTATCTGTTCTGCTCGATTGGACATCTTGGCGTCGTTCGTCTTTACAAACGACGTAGAGGCCCCACTTTGCAGTGGGTTCCGCCGGCTCCCATTTTCGTGAATGGTACGGATGTGGATCCCATCTCCAAAGTCTGCTTTATGTCGTGGAGAGTCCTCTAGCTGCACCGCAGCACAGCTCTGCTTAGGAGTCGTTGATTCCTCTTCTCTGTTGTCGTTTTGGCACAGGCTACCCAGACCTGGAGGCATCCCAGCATGGTTGACCGCAGCCAAACCAATAGATCCTCTCGTTATCTGGTCCTGTCGGACCGCGACGTCAACCTTTGCAGGTTTCGTTGACTCCTCTTCTTTCGGGCTCTCGTTGACATCTTCTTTTTCGGGCGTCACTACTGTGGGTGCGAGTGGCGCCCTTGGTAGTTTAAAGCTGTCAGATGGTTGTCAAAATGGAAATAATGCGTCCGATTATTTATTAGGACAGGCACCATCTTCATTCCATTGGGTAGAACATGGATTTCGTCGGCGCGGATAACTTTCGGCGCCGTCGTTTCCGACGGTTCATCAACTCTACTAACTGGAGTTGGTGGGGTCGTCTTGTTCTCCTCCTTCTTTGGTTTCGGTTCGTTGGGGCACTGGAACGCTCGATGTCCAGGCTCCTGACATTGATAACAGATGAGTGGCCCAGTAGACTTCCTTCTCTGCTGGGGTCTCGATCCACCATCTCGATTTGGTTGTGAATCCTGCGTCTTTTCAGACGTGGCCGGATTCTTAGGAGTCCACGTCTGCTTCCTTTGTTGTTGCTGCTGTTGTTGCTTCTGCTGCTGAGGCTTCTGCTGCTGGGCCGGTTGGTTACCAGTAGACGTCCTGTACACTAGCATCTTCTCCTCTATTAGTTCTCCCTCTGTTTGGGCTGCAAATTTAACAAAGTCATATAAATTGTCTTTAGGTGCCCCAAATAGATACTGTTTGAGAGATGGTAGCAGGCTCTTCCTCAGGCTTGAGATCAACAAAGAGTCGTCATCATTGGGATGTATCCTTCGATACATCTCTGCATACTCTTCCGCATAGACTTTGAAGGTTTCGTTGTCCTTCTGAGTCCTTGCGGACAGCTCGTTCTTCATCCTTACTTTCTGGTCAGGTAACAGAAATTCATTTATAATTCCATTTCTCATCATGATCCAATTGATCTCGCCATATTCCAAGCGGAAACGAGCAAGCCATTTGATCGCTCGTTTTCGAAGGAGACCAGTAAAGTGGCTGCATCGCTGCAGGGAGTTCCACTGGTGCGCAATCGCAATATCTTCGAACTCTTCGATATATAGAAGGATGTTTTCAGACCCAGTATACTTCGGAAAACCCTGGAGTGGATGTAGCGAATTCTTTTCAGAATACGGCGTAGGTCCCAGGTTTGGAGTCCATTCAGGAGCTTCAGGCCTGAGCTTTCGCCCGGATTCTGTCGGTGATTTGCTTCTATTTCTGAGATTTCTCTCATGTGTGTGTTCAAAGCGGCGTGGAGTCGATTCTCCACATAACCGTCTTACCAATTCTTCTCGACTTTCAGGAGTAGCGTCTTTCATCAGTTCGGCAAACCGGTCGACCATCTTCTGTTCGTTGCTTCGTCGAGAGGCCTCAGAAGATGCTTCAGTCTTGAGTCGGGTGTCGGCTTGTCGTTCTTCGTCTTCAGCACGCTGTTCTTCCTCCTGGAGTCGCTTCTCTGACGCAAGGGCCCTCAGCTTGTCCTCCTTCTCTTGCTTCCGTGTTTCGCGGGCAACACGGCGTGTTTCCCGAGCTTTCGCTCGTTCCTTTACGAGCTGTTCACGTCGGCGTCTGTATTGGAGTTGCTGGGAGAACCTTGCGGTTATTCCGTTGGTATTCATCATTATGTATCGTAATTTGTGTCAATAAAAACGTAAAAATGTTTCGAAAAATTTTGTTTGGTTTCAAAATTGTTTGCACAATTTAATTACGATAGTTCTCGTGTTTTTCAACACGTTTCTTAGGGCAAAACGAGGTAGCAAGTTTTATAAACTACCCCGCACCTCCACCATATATTGTGACGGACCTTTTTCCGTTAGTAGAATCTGCTCTTTTTGGTTAATACGAGCGAGTTTACACTCGTATTGATAGTGGTTGGCTAGGCCACTAATTCTACTGGCCCGGGAGGACTAGACCAATATAACGTCTATTTTATGTCCTCACTAGTCTCTGGCAAAAGACTTCACAGTCTTGAGGATCTTTAATCTCTGTATCTCTCGGACTTTCGTCCGTAAATCTGCCCTAAGAATCGTGTAAAAATATACTCACTTGTACGTTGCAGGTTTGCACCTGTTGGGACCTTTTCGATGTATCCAAATAGGTGAAGACCTGCAAATGATGAATTCCCAATCGCGGAATTTAAGTTTCGATGAATAAAAACACCACTGGCTTGGTTTAAATATAAAGATCGGTTTATTACGCAGATAAACAAAGTTGGCGAACTGGTTTTGCACACACATAAAAATATGACTTAGAAAAATATTTAAAAGAAAAGAACCTGGCCAAAATCGGCCATAGGTTCGGTATATAATTAGAAGTTTAAAAAACGTCCTTTGACATTACAAATGTAACTCTTTATATACCCTGAGAATCCACAAGTCGGATTCTCAGGGCACAATTCGATAATTGGTTAAAACAATATTTTGGACCAAATGGACCAATCAAGAGATTGATCCATTTGTCCAAAATCATGATTCATCCCCTGTTATCACACATAGGTGATAACAGGAGAAACGAAAACAAAATCAAATTAAAAACGAATAACTCCACTCATGTGGAAGTAAAAATGAGGGGGAACGAAAAGGTCAGATTGTAATCTCTAACCATATGATATCTGGGTCACTTGGTACCAAAAGTACCGAGTGGCCCAGAAGCTAAATAAAGTACAGGGTGACGTTAAAAAAAACCCCAAAACGAAAAACGCTACATAGCGAAAATAAGCGGCGGGCCCAAACGTCTCAATATATATATATATAGGGATATGTTGTGCGTGTATTTGTGTGTGTGTGTTGTCTAGAAAATGTTTTATAAAACTCTTTAGAATATGCACAAAAAAACATGTTACTTCCAACGACGTATGGAACATTCAACTATTAAGGTGGGTCTTGTTGCGCGCTGTGTATTTTTTTTCCACCATGAATTGTGTGTTGTGTGTGCTTGACATGTTTGCTGTTTCACGATCACGGAATCAATGGTTGAGTTGAGCATCAAAAGTTCAGCAAAAATCATTTTCATAATATTTTCTACAGTTTTCAGCTGTATATTGTTTGATGTGGATGAAGCCCTTGCTTATTTATAGGGTTTAAGGTAATAAACGTCGTATTCTTAATAAATTTGTACTTTTTTTTGTAAATTTCAACTGGTGAAAAACTGAATAAGCGCCAAATTGATTAAACGTCAATTGAAATCAGCACCAAGTTAGTTTGGCGCTTGTTCAGCTTTGACGCTTATACAATGTGTCACCTATTTGAGAGATTCATACAACATAAACCCATCTTATAAAATTTCTATTTTTGTGAATGTTTGAATCGAAAGAGGCGCAGCATCAGGGACGTATTGGCTACAAAATTCTAGGTTGGCAATATCCAGCATAGGTGCCTCGTCTCCCTTCCGATATGTATTTTTTAGTTGGGAGCGAAGCGAGTTTTTAAATCTTGGTGTGACACATCCTGCACATATGTCGCCATACACGCATATATGGGATGTCACTTGCCAGATCTCTTTATGTTTGACCACCCTTCTTCTTCGACACCCAGATGGCCCATAAAACAAGTGTCCGAAAAACGAAAGGGTTTTGTCGGCACACATGGAAGCAATTAAAGAGAGGAAATTACTTTTGCTCATGTCCAGTGACACTGGACAGGCCCAGATAATTTTTCCGAAAGGTACCCTCGAGAGGACAGTAGGCAGATAATTTGCGGGAGCAGTGTTTCCCTCCTCACCAGAGAGAATTGAGTGTGAGAATACCCTAAGCCAAAATTACCTCTTGAGTTTGGTATATTTTAATGTGCTGTTAAGAATTAGCTTAAATTACAAAAATGTAGGTGTTATAGTTTTTTAAAATACGAAATATCTAAATAGATATTACGTGCACCACTGGACTGTGTATAAAAGTAAATGTTTGACGCACCGGCACCTGGAAGGATCGGCGCAGGGGACATTTGCCTTCTTGCCACTCGGGCCAGTACGTCGCTGCGCAGCATGTAAGTGAAGTTCTGCTTTTTGAGAAGCAACATTAAGGTGAAATTCAAAGTTTCTTAGAAATTATAATTTTTTATGCATTTTCATAATTTAATACACTGTGAACGGAAAAAAACGAACCTCTATAAATACTACAATAACATATGAAGAGGTTCGTTTTTTTCCGTTCACAGTTGTGAGCTTTTGACATCGACCATTTTATTTTACCAACCTTTAGATGACATCTTCTGTATCTCGATTCTTTTCTGAACCGCACGGTGCCCGCACAGAGAAGATTCGAGCTGCAGAGAGAGTTGGATGGAGATGGATTGTGGTCACCCTTCTGCATGGGGGTGAAATCTATGCAGCAGAGTGGCGGCCATCCCTCTCTCTTCCGGTTGATGCTGATATACATCTTCTCCTTTCGGTACACCGACAAGAGAAGATGTTGTAGCTGCTAAGGAATCGTATACCTCCTGCCTTATGTAGTCTCCGGCCTCTGAAGAGAAGTTGATTACAGAAACATAAAGACCACGCTGTTTCTTATTATAACGCTTTTATTCATCATTTGTATAGA
Source organism: Brachycybe producta (assembly GCA_036925085.1). Classification (NCBI taxonomy): domain Eukaryota; kingdom Metazoa; phylum Arthropoda; class Diplopoda; order Playtdesmida; family Andrognathidae; genus Brachycybe; species Brachycybe producta. The sequence continues at coordinate 568,356 of JAUPFP010000028.1, read as the reverse complement.
AACACAGAATACAAAGATGAATATATTATACTAATGGTGTGTCCTCATGCCCATATTGTGGTACGGATAAAATCTACGTAATACAAAGGCAAGGACAAGAACTAACTACAAAGAGGAGCACGGCCCTTTTATACCTTGGACCTGTGTACACCTGCGAGGTGTAACCAGGTCCAAGTGACCATGGTCCTATGTGTATTAATCCGCTGCTTGGGTATGAGTCAGAAAGGTGAGTCAGAGGGAAGGGAGGGACGGTTGAGAGTTGTTTACCCCCCCCCCCCCCCCCCGGCTATGGTTTTGGCGGGATCACGAATTACAGGGTGTTACACAGTGTATATTTGAACTAGTGGGGTTACCCGTCATAAATAACGTGAGTAAATTCTAGTTAAACTATTTTATTCAAATAGTGAAGGTCACTTATTGTATCACATTTCCATCTCCTCTCTCTCCCACCGCCCTCAGATGTGTTTGCTTAAAGGTTTTTGTCCTGGTTCGTACAGCGTTACACATCGCCAGTGGCTTAAAAACTGGCATAAAAAGTAATTTTTAAACTAGTGGGGTAACCCGTCATAAATGACTGGAGCAAAATTCACAGGCAATTGTGCGCATGCGCGTCGTTTTTTCTTTTTTTACTTCTTTCATTTCAATTTCAGTCACCCCTCCCACTTTTCTCTCTCCCCCCTTCTACACTTTCCAACCTTTTCCTCTCACCCCCTCATTATTCAAATTTATATAAATTCCGACGTGCTTCAATGGTTTTGTTACTCCACACACACACACATACATACACAGACCTGGGATATTATATATATAATATTACATCATAAAAATACATTTTGCACATTCAGTTACTATTCTAGTTTCTATCTAACGTTTAACCATTTCTTAGAGCTGTTTTTAAAAAGTTATTTTTCATTACATAATTTTTTTCTTGTGAACTTTGTTAGAAAAGTTACTTCAAGTAAGTAAAGCCTTCTAAGGTAAGAAGGTTCCGACGTAGGAAAAAAAAAAAACCTTTTCAGAGGATGCTTTTAAGTGTCAATGTTATTTGCCTGAATTCTGGCTCAAGAGTCATTGGGAGCTATCGATCAATCATCATTGCCCCGAAAAAAATAACATGTTGCAAGCGTAAATCATCATACTGTAGCCAGCCACATCTGCATATATTGCAATATGTATGAAGAATTGTAGATAATACTTTTATTAAATGAAATGCTGTTTATTCAATGGCCCTTTCGAAAAAAAAAATGGTTCTGATAACAAGAAATACAAAATGTTGCCATATAAGTACAGATAAAACCCATACAGGAAAAATGCAATACATAAAAAAAAATAAATACAAACACACGAAACCCAGATAGGACCCATCTATCTAGTAGGGCCTACAGTACTATTCCATTTCATAACAATCCATTTCACTCGACGACGAGGTTTCGTTTGAGTATGATAACTTGGTCTCAGGGCGCAAAACATTGGAACACTTGGTATTCTATTGGTGTTCCAGCTGGGCGATTTTTTTTTTAGTAGAGCGTCGATTATCTGAACGTTGGTTATCAGAACCTTCGATTATCGGAACCAATTTTTTTTTACTTATTCTTATGGAAATACTACTTCCGAAAATAAAACAATTTCTTTATATGAACTTTTGATTATTATCGAAACTATATGCATGTCCAACGTTAGTTCCGATAATCGACGGTTCTACTGTAAATGGACCGAAAATGTATTTCGTGTTAAACGGTTTTCACTGTATTTAGAAATTTATTTCATTTTATTCAACTACATATTGATATATTGCCTAACTTATCAATTGAAGTTTTAAATGTGTAAGCGTTTATCATTTCTGAGATATATTTAATTTTAAACGATTTTTTTCTCTACTGAACTGTTGTAATAGATTTGGGCGCTGGTTCTGTGACGTACAGTACATGTACTGTATACTGTGTGATATATAGAATATTGTGTTTTGTTGAAAGAAATATCGTACTGGGTAGTGATAAATGTATTTGGAAATTCATAACACATGAGTTAAAGCATCGTGTATTTGTTCTAACATTTTTATCAATCATCAAGTTCAATATGAAAACCAGAAAGAAAGAAAAAAAAAAACATAAATACAATAAAATAAATCAAACGAATTTTTTTTTCTTCTTTTTTCAGCAGTTCTTTATTTATTATCTTTGGATAAAAATCTAAAGCCTTTTATATCCTCGAAAAGAAACCGAGAGAAAAATTAGACTTGTTTCTCAACAATAGCAATTTTGTCTTTTATCAAACTTTCCCCCCCCCCCCCCCCCCCCCCGTTCTTTTTTTTTTTTAAATTCTCATCAAATGTTATCCGTGTATAAAAATCCGATAGAGAGAGAGAGAGAGAGAGTTGAACCCATTGCCTCTTGGTTCATATCCCTCTTCAAAGAGTAATCAATGGTTTTTATGACAGTCTAGTGGTAAAGTTAGATTAGGATGAAATAAAACGAAGATGAAATTCTACGAATACTTATTTATAACACAAAAGACATTCTTTGGTTCTTTTTTTTTTTACTTCCACCCACATTCACATGAAGATATTTTATTTGAAATTCTTTTAGGAATAGCTTTTTCTTTAAAAAAAAATAGAAGATGTTGCTTTAATTTTGAAAGTCTTGTCTATTAAAAGACAAACCATTTGATAATAACGGAATTTTGAACAAGGGTAGAAAAGACACTTCATGAATATTATGTATGTGTGTGTGTATGTCTGTGAGAATGTCACTTCAAACTATTTGTGGCTTTAAACATCATTAATTTCTCTCTCTCCCTCTCTCTCTCTCTCTCTCTCTCAAAAAAAAAACTATTTTTACGACCACTGAATGAATCTTGACTACTTTTTTATCATTAGAAGAAGAAGAAGAAAAAAAAGTGATAGTTCAGCATTGATTTTAATGAACTGATGTTGAAATTTGCATTGTTATACCTAACATTTTTTCTTAGAAGTAAGTGCAAATCTATTTTATCATTATTTTATGCCACTAACTTTTTTTTTCGCTGTCTAAGCTTAATATACTTAGAAAGAAATTCAAAGATCGACCAAAATTTTCTATCATCTTCATCATCATCATCATCATTGTTATTGTGTTAGTGTGTATTTCAAAAATCACATGATCTTATTTGAAGAACTCTTTTTTTTATTAAGTTATCACCCTAAAGAAGGGGGGTGGGCAACCTATTGTACAATGTAGCCACAGGTGTCAAGAGATATGGAATACATTGCTATATATTCTTACATTAATTATTTATAGTTGTATATTTATATATAAGTTATATTTGATACAGGTAATGTAGAGAACAACTTTTATTTTGGTCTAGCCCACCCACCACTTTCAACATTTTGATGTGGCCCTATTCTAAAAAAAGTTTGGAGACTCCTAAAGCTAAGGTGATCAAATTGCTTGTTTGCAGTTCTGAAAGAGAACATTTACGGTTGTCATAAGTATTTTTTTTTCTCAATCAACTTCGCATCCAATTCATCTTTCAATAAGAGATCAGTGCCAAAATTTGTTATAGATCACTTTTCTCTTTGCATGGGTGGAACAACGCACTGTAATTGCTATCAACAGTAGTTTCCAAAGGGTGTGCCGTGACAATTTGGGATGTTATGTTCAATATTCTAACATACTTTAACGTGGTTTTAAAATGTAAACGCCTTTTTCTCTCTCCCTCTCTCTGTTCAGCATTTCAGATGCAAAATGAAGAGAAATTTGGAATGTGTTTTAGAAACTAGAAAAGTAGCAGCTAGTGCCCTGTAAAGGACATGCGAGGTTTTTTTTTTTTAAATCTCGATATTTCTACTTTTAATCTAGAAATTTCAACTTTAATCGTGAAATTTCGACCTTTTTCTAGAATCTCGACATTTCGACTTTTAATCTCTTATTCGGCCATGTTAATTATGCCATGTTGCGCGCACCATACTCTAATAATGAAATTATTGTAAGCGCCCTCTTGTAGCAGCAATAAATTAATAAATACCGGTTTTATAATATTTTATAAACATAACTAGTAAATGAATGGGATAATGGCATTTTTCATGTTGTTATCTTTAAAAGTCAATATTTTATGACAATTTGAAAAAAAAATTAATGGAAAAATTGGAACTTATTTGAGTTCACATTTTCAAGCTGGGTCATTCATTTAATGCAAAGTCAACACATAAAACTGGCGTTTTCAATCCAGATTCTTTGCGATTTTCATGAAATATTCTACATTTGCGTTGTTGAGAAGCAGTTCTGTGTCAAATTTCTACTTTTTATCCTTTTTTGTTCCACAGTTTTTTGGTTGTCCAAAAGTTGGAGTAAAATAAAACCTCATATTTTTTGCCTGGGTCTTGTCAAATAAATTATTGATATTTCTGGTTTTATGATTGCTTTACACTTCATATCGATCTTGTATGAAATTAATTCAAATATTCTTTTCGATTGAATGCGATTTATGCAAGTCATAATTGAAAATCATTTTCGATCACCTCAGTGTAATTTTTTACTCAGAATTTTATGCTGTAGTGCAAGCATGTCAAACTCGCGGCTTGTTTTAGCCTTTGAGTTTGACATGCTTGCTATAGTACATTCTACATCTACATAATATGCTGAAAAAAAAATCTGAAACAGGCATTTTATGAAGTCAACGGTTATATTGAGGCTTTCAGAGATTTACATTGTGTAACGAAAGTGCTTTCAAATTAAAACCATTAATACTACATTTCTACTTTGATAGAATGTATGTACAACTGCCATTATTGTTTATTATAAAAGATCTCTCATCTGGAAACTATTTCTGGTCATATTACCCTTTTGATTAAGTATAGGTTCAGAAATGGTTCTAAAACATGAAACAACTAAAGTTCTATTTTCGATTTTTTTTTATATTGCTTATGTTGTTTGTCATTTGTAAGCAACAGTTGCCGTGGTTTGAAAGAAGAATGTTTGTTTTTGGGATTTTCGTTTTTTTTATTGTTGTTGTTATTTGACCATTGGTGTTGTGTTTTTACATCAAGAATTTTGTTGTCGAAACATTTTTTTAAGTGGATTTTTCCTAACTGTTTCTATATTCTACTCATATTTTCTTGAAACATGAATGTTTTGACCTGACTACATAAAAACATAGATAGTAGAAAAACTAGCTCTCTAGAGGTTGCAGCTAGAATTGCTCAGATCTCCAATTTTGTAACCTGGACTGCCTAGAAAAATAGTTGTGTAAATGCAAGCTAGATGATGCCTGCAACCTCCATAGGTGGCAAACTACACTCGCCCATTAGTTGAAATTGAATGCCTTTTAGCTCAAAAAGTGTCCAAAACAACCCTATTATCAGCACGTGCCAAACTTACCCAGAACATATAAGTGAGCACGTGTAGAAATAGCGATGACGCAATTAAAAGTTTGCCACGTGAAAAAAGGAAGGTGAGTCAAAGTTGAAGTGTTGGTACATTTCTATGGGAGGGCTATAGTGGCGGCATCTAACGCTACAGGGACAAAATAAATGATCTACTTGCATTCTTAAGGTTAGCTACAACTTCCATAATAGTAAATTCTATGTTTCTAATATTGCTACCAGTACCGGCACTGGGGCATTTTGGCGCCCTAGGCAAACTCTCTTTGTGGCGCTCCTTTTTGACCCTCCAAGTAAATGCAAAGAAGTTTCTAAATGAATTTTTATTGGCTATTAGATGACATCATGATTGGCGTTGGTGTTCGCATATTCTAAAATCTAATTACTTCTACTATTTTTCTTTATTTTTGTGTTGGGTTAATCTTATTAGTCACCATTTTGGCACTCCCCAAATGATGGCGCCCTAGTCAACCGCCTAGTTTAATTAGTGATTACCCAGGCCCTCATCGCCACCTATGGGTGGAACTGTGCTAAGCAAGTGGTCACAACTGTTTCCAATACAAAAAATCTCAAGTGACCCTTATCGCTTAGCATTATCTAAAAACTGGGGGTCAAATTTTTAGCTGAAACTACGATAATCTAAGCTGCAGCTATTTAATCTAGAAATCTGAGCAAGTTTAGCTATAATTTTCTGAATAGATATATTTTCCTACACACGTATATTGTTGAGCTTCTAAATTGACATTGTTCCAAAATGGGTTTATTCAGCGTTTTATTACATGATAAAAGGGAGGCAAATAATAAAGCTGAAACAAAAAATATAAAAGGGTTGGGTCAAAAAATATTTATAGCAGCTAAGGGATCAACATACATGTATGTTTTGTTCTTTTTTTTTGTCGAAAAATGCCCTATTGTAATAATTTTTGTCCTGAGTCGTAGTTGATGTGAAGTTGATGATGCTTGTAAAACGATTGTTCTCAACTTTCAAGGGTTCATATGTTACAATTGTGAACCAACAGGCTGAAATTGTATTTACTAAAGTATACTTAATCTAAAATATATAAGTAGGGAATTTATAACTGAGGATTGCATTTCCATAACGTTGTAAATGCCATAGAAGGGTGGAATAAGTTTTTAATTGAAAATGCGTTGTAAACGCCATGCATGCTTTTTGCAGGGGAATTCGTTTGTCAAGAAAGTGCCGTTCCTACCAGTAAAAATCTTTAGATACTGTACAATAGAATTGTTGAGCAAATCATAACGTTATAACAGCCAATATCAATTCCATTAGCAACATGGCTCGTTTCTTGGCGGCAATAATAAGGTTGTAAATGCCACTAGTGTCACTATAGTGACAACTTGTCAGCATATGTTCATTATGTTGCATGGCGGCATTTACAACGTTTTTTTTAAAAACTGAAGTGAAGTTTAAATTTGTTTTAAAATATTCTAATACTGATTAATATTCTTTTAATACATTACATTCTCTTCATTTTTCAGCTTCCTGTAAATTGTACTACAATATTTTATGCCTTTAATGTAATTTGGTTTAGTAGAAAATTTTCTTTTATCTATCTTGTGAAAAATTGAGATTTTGGCATCTACAACGTTTCGAAAATGCCCACTTCAAACTGTAATTTTTTTTTTTACAATTGCGCTATTTATTTAATCTGGTTAATGAAAATACGAGCGTACATCTCTCCACAATTTCTTGTTTTTAGTACTCAGTTCTCAATCTTCTCATCCAGTTGCTGTTAAATTGTGATATACCGATATACCGTGCTCACGACATCATGATTTTCATTGAGCCTATGTATTTGTTGAATTTTTTGTTAATGAAAATGGATTTAAAATTCTTCTATGAACATAATTAATAATAAGTGGTTTAAACATATTTTAGTTTGCGATTTTTTTTAAATAAATTTTTTATGGAAATTCGAAAAGACTTTTACATCGACTTGAAGTGAAAAACACAAGTCATCCTGATTTAGTAGTAATTTGTATTTTAAATTTTAAATAACCTAAGACGATAAGGTTATTGGCCTTTTAAAGTTTATTTATCAAACGTTAAAAGTGTCCATAATGAGATAAGTAGAAGCATTTTCTTATAATTAAGTGCAAGCAGTTAAGTACTTTTTATCATTAAAAATATTAGGAACGATCGCAAAGAACTTTGCGATTGGGTGTGTCACATTTACATCAACCAGTTGAGTAATAATTAGGCAAAATGCAAAGACTCTGAGAGAGAGAGAGAGAGAGAGAGAGAGAGAGAGAGAGAGAGAGAGAGAGAGAGAGAGAGAAAAAGAGTGAATGTGTGTATGGGGGGGGTTAGTGGTTAAATGTTTGGTGCATGGCACAATCGTTTTTACATAATTTCCTTGTAATTTAGATGCTAACGTCTATACATACTATATATATATATACGTAGGCCTATATTTACCCTATATAATATGAGCTTTAAATATCTCTCAATCACCAACCCCCAGCCATCTCTGGAATTCCTTCCTGCTGCTGCTTCTTGCTGCTGCGTGCAACTTTAGCTATTTGGTATAATGACAATACCTCACTCACTCTCGCACCCTTTTGTCTCTCTTTTTGTCATTCACTCTCTCTCTCTCTCTCTCTCCCTCCTTCTTTCTCTTCCCAATATCAATCCTATCAGTTTTACCAATAATGTAGGCCTGCCGTCATCTCATTAAGTTTCTGAGACGAGTATGTGTGTGTGTTTATATGTGTTGAGGTTGGAAGTTGGGGTTGAGTGAAGTTTGGGTTTGAAATACACTCACTCTATGTAATGTATGTAGATGATAGGGAAATCGTTAGCTGCCTCACTTTTAGTAAATGGAAAAAAGGGGGGGGGGAAACTGGTGTTGGTTTTTTTAAAAACAAATCTATGGTGATGGCATTGATATTGATGGGTTTACGTAAACTTATCCATTTCTTTTGTTTTTGGAATTATTTTATTTTTAAATTGTCAACTATATTCACACAGAAAAATGAAAGTAAATACAAATACAAAGTTAACTTTATATTAATAATGTGACACCCTGTAGTAACAGAATGGTGAAACACCCGGCAGAAATTCCTCTCTGTCAACACGGCACCCCTTGATGCACAGCTGTTCAGACTTGGGTGGCCCGAATTCTAAGTGAATTCGTGGAACCCAGGCTGACCGTGAGAAATTGGGAATAGAGTCCCAAAAATACCTTTCCTTTTAAGGTAATATCCCCGGCCCAGGGCAATGATTGGCCCAGTTGGTCAATCATTGATCCCTGAGGTGACAGTTGCCCCGCCCAGCAGACCGAACAAGTGAGCTTAAGACTTGAGTGTGAGGGTAGTCAGAGTTTAGAGTTCAGAGAGTGAGTCTCGAACTAGAAGATAGAGAATTTTTATTATGTATCGACTTATGTAAAAGAGTAACACACAGCTTGTTCATTTGATGATATAGTAAAAGAGATTATAATAACCATCGAGATAGTGAGTGTTGTGTTTTTGACTGTTTTGAGTTTAGCACTTCGAAAATAACGGAGTATCCAGCGGAAGGCCCTCAGATAATACCTGAGTCCCTCTGCCTGGAGCCTCCAGTGACTCAAACAAGGACGTCTGCATCGTCACGTACTATCCCAAAGATCCCTAAGGAGACGGTCTTTTTGTGGGCCGTTACCAGGCCAGGCAAGTAATGTCGCGCCCGGTAAAATCAACCCCCAGAGGAACAGAGACTGGCCCGCCAACTACAGAGTCAGCACCGGCACCATCGACTCGACACCAACATCAGAGGAGTCGAAACGGTGGCGTCGAAGGTCAAGTAGTAAGTCACAATAAGTTGCAGTTTACCTTACTGTACTTCACTGATGTTTTTAATATAATAAACAACAGTGAGTTCTATATGTAATGTGTACACTCGTATAGTATATGCTAGTAGATGTAACAAGATGGCCGCCATTTCGATATGTAACCTATTCTTTGTCTTTTTTTTAAATTGTAACTTCAAAATAATTTAAAAATAAGTATAGGCCTATGTTTGTATATAAGGATTTATTGTATATTACTCAATGGCGTCCCTGTAGGTCGGTGCCAGTACCTCACTATAGGCGTGTTCCCCCCCCCCTTTTCGTGTGTTTGTGGTAGAACGATTCACGAGGACCACTCATGGCGAAATGGACGAATTTTGTCTATCCATAATTCAATTATGGAGAACCGCAATTCAATTATGAATATTCACAAGTCAGTTACTTATATCTACAATTGAATTGTGGAGATCCATAATTAAATCTTGTATGTCTACATTTAAATTGCGGATATCAATAATAGTGTTACGGTTATCCATAATTGGGCCATTTTGATATGAGCGGTTCTAAAAACAGCCATGAATGGGTCGACCATCTATTTCTTCTTCTTCTTTCTTTCTCTGGATCATATGTACGTCCTGCACAGTACGGGGTCGGTCAGTGATGATGACAATGAATGCTGACGGGTCATTTGTTCCAGAATTGGGCGAGATGTGTTTTATGACCGGCTGCCCTGCCTGACATCAACTCCGTATCAACCCCCTCCCCCCCACACACACAGTACCACAAGAGGTGGTTATAACCACTCGGCCACGGGGGCATCTACCAGGGACCGTCTGCCGAGTGTGTGCAAAAAAAATACCTACCGATAGTCTTCTGGTAAAATTTAAATAGACACATTCTTATAAAATTGAGGTGCCTTGTGATTCATGAGTTTTCTTCAATTTTATACGACATATTTTGATGGTATTCAATTATAAACGTCAGTCATTAAAAAAAACCCGAAAATGTTGCTTCTTTGACATGTTTTTATCTTTACTATCGCCTTGATAAATTTATTATTCATTTGCATATTTCTTAAGAATGTAACGTAATACCAAGCTGTTTTTTTTAATTAGAGTTACTTAATTGATAGATGTGCCGGCACATTAATTAACTTTGCTTTTTTTATGAGCTGTCAAATTGATGGCTGATTTTGAATTTTAGAAATTATCATACAAGCTGCTCTGGAAGAAGAGGGGACAAAAGGGGACAAGACGTCCAAGTGCAGCAACCGGAAGAAATTACACACAATTTTTTTTTTTGTTTTCCTGTCTTTGTTAGATCAAAATAGGAGGTGAAATTTGGATTTTAATCACGAACATATTTGTAAAAAAAAATGTTTTATGAAAAATGGATTCGATAATTCATTTTCACTTCCTATTTTGACCAAATGGGAACAAAACATAAGAGAAATCCACTTTTGAATAACTTAACATCAAATGACAAAGAATATGAATTATTAGGTGCAGAAATCTCATTTTTCTAAAGGTCTGCAATATGACTTTTAACCAAAAAAAAAACACTACAGAATTAAAATGTTGGAAAAACAATTAAAATATGTATGTGTTCATTATTGCAAGGCAACACCAGCTCTGCGAACAAAAAAAAAACATCTGTTTCTTCATAAATTATTGTGCTGAAAGGGAAAAACGAGTCAAAGGAGTGCAATATTCCATTCCCGTTGAAGACCTTGATAAAGTGTTCCTTTGTTTATGGCTACAACATGTTGCAGTGGAGGACAGGCATTTAGAAATCGGGGAGAACTTCAGTTGGCTCCGCCCTTGTTATGACGACCGACAACTTCTAATTGGTTTGTTGTATGGTTCGACGTTGAAAAGTCGCATGTGACGTCAGACATAACATAAGCAGCCAATTAGAAGTTGCGTTCGTCATAACAAGGGCGGAGCCAACTGAAGTTTTCCCCGATTTCTAAATGCCTGTCAGTGGAGGTGCCACAATCATTATATAGGGACCGTGCACAAGAGAAGCATCCCTTCCCCACCTTGTTGGAAAACTCATGAACTATTAAAATACATTGGGTGAATGAGACTCATGATGTTATGGGCATTGATATATTACAATTTAAACAATGTATCGATGCTGTTAAGAAAAGAAGTATTAATTGAAATAAAACATAAACAGCCATTTTTTTTAAACAACAATATTATTTTCAGGAAAATGTTTACAGACTTCTTGAGTACAAGTGGAAACGATGCTTTAGAGTGGTAACAAAGTGTTATTTGAAGTTAGTTTATGACAAGAGCCACCTTATACAGTAGCAGCATCTTTGTACATCTTCATGCTGGTTTCTGATAACATGATTGTTATACAGTATAACAATCTCATCCTCTGTAGCCATACTGTGTATTATCACAGACAAATGTTGTTTTGCAGCCTTGCGTTGAACCATTTTAATACTAGAAACTAACTTGAGTGTCGTCGTGATTCCATATTCTTGTGCAGTATACTCTGCATGGGGTGGACTAATGATTTTGTAGGCTATACACTTTACCTCTTTGGTAGACTCTTTTTAAAACTTTTACTAAATTGGGTCAATGTATGGTTAGCCATTATGTTCAGACTTAACAGCTTTAAACAGAAAGTGCTGGCAGCTGTTTGAAAAAAAAAAATATTAGGCATTAAACAGCTGGGCGTTATCAAAAGTAGGCCTATTAAAGAGGATAGTTTGGCTTTTCTTCTAAACAATTATTACTGGACCTTTAGATACTACTTTTAGTTGGCTGTAATAAGTTAAAATCTTAATTATTATATATATAATATCCCAGGTCTGTGGGTCTATCTGTCTCTAAAGTAACGCTGTACAACCATTGAAGCACGTCGGAATTTATATAAATTTGAATAAATGAACGGCTTTTTTTCTCAAGGTCAACTGTATGTTGCACACTCCCCATCCAAGAACCCCATGATATTAAATTGGAGAAGGGAAAAGGTTGTAAAGGGTAGAGGAGGGGGGGGGGAGAGAAACGTGGAGGGGAAAAATTGGGAGGGGTGACTGAAATTGAAATGAAAGGAGTAAAAAAGGAACAAACGACGCGCATGCGCACACCAGAGAAAATGAAAAGCTCATTTTCTCTTTCAAATATAAAAAGGGGAGGGGATAATAGTAGCAAAATTAAACTACAGTTTATCATGGGCAATTGTGCCCAGCATTAGAATTTCTTTTGCTCAGCCCTTTTATGAACGTCATCAATTTCTAATTGGTTTGTTACTTGGTCTGACGTCATAAAAGCGCGGAGGAAAACAAATTCTAATGCTGGGCACAATTGCCTGTGAATTTTGCTCCTGTCATTTATGACGGGTTACCCCACTAGTTTTTTTAAATTTTCTTTTTGTCCGGATAAAAAAACAATACATGTTGAAAGTTCTTATAACATAATGGAGATGTTTTAAGCTTGTTGTGACATTACAATTACAAAAAAATATTCTGCAAGCAGCTGGTTGTCCTGTGGCAGAGGGATCTTAAGATCCAAGTGCTGCAAAATGCATTGTCAATATATAATAACTACAAAAAATAACCTGTATTGCAAATATAAAAAAAAATATAAATGCAGTCATAAAAATTTAAACACACAAATCATTAATGACATCATCAATAGCTTGTCTAGGAAGAGCGCAAAAATCTCTCTAATTTTCCATGGGTGGTCACCCCTTCCGACGTACAATGCTTTACATATATCACTAGACTGTGGTTTTGTACATTGACCACGTATTGTATTGGAACTATTAGGATGGTCTATATTATTTTCATGAAAAAAAACTGAAATTGTGAAATTTTAATCTCTCAATCACCTCACTAGTTTCCACTTTCTAAATATCTGCACTATCAAAAATTTGATCAAAATTGAATGTTATTTAGTGGGCACATTGGTGACTACTTGCACGTCAGATTCATCAGTTGCTTCATTAAGAATGGTATATTTTAAATTAGTAGCAATTATTGCTAGACTCTCGTAGAAAGATTGCCAGCGACCAAGGCTAAAAGCTTAGTTACACATGCAAAAAAAAAAGAAATTTATCTAATTTGAATAACTTCATTCTAATTATTTGGCTGAATGTAATTTGGTGAAATTGTTATTTCTTGCCACATGACATTATTATCTTATCAGCCAACAGGACGGTGTTCTTGAAGTAGTGCATCATTCTTTATAGTTCCTCCTGACATAGGCTTCCTATCTTAACTATAAAATAAAAAAAATATATTTGAAGGGTTTTTGTCTTGTATAGAGTGACAGGCAGTTGGATTCAGCACAAGAAATTCGTCTGTCCCTCCCTTTTATGAGTGACAAAAACTTCTAATTGGTTTGTTACTTGGTCTGATGTCACGTGCTCCGCCTTTTTCAATTTCTAATTAGTTGATATTTGGTCTGACGCTCATAAAAAAGGGCGGGGCAAACGAAATTTTTGTGCTGAATCAAAATGCCTGTTTTGTGGTGTGCGACAAATCTTTGAACTCGAAGGAACGCAGAAATACAGTTATAACTATTTCTCTATGACTTGCTTGTTTTATGCATGTGTGATCCAGGCCTAATGGCCTGTGTTAAGAATGTTTTGTCATTTTCATTTGGAATTGAATATGATAGAAAGAGAGAGAGAGAGAGAGAAAGAAAGGGAGAGTGGCATAAATGTAACAGAACTTGTTTTCCGTTTCTTAATATGTACGAACAACATACAAACGAGACAAAAAATAAAATGCAATAGTTAAAGTGAAAGTTATATTCCATTAGTTGACGTAAATAGAGGTATAAATGTCACGTCCAAGAGAAAAAAAAACCATTTCAATGTGAGCTATATTTAGCCTAGTAAAACGTTTAGTTGTTGTTGTTTTTCTTTCAATACGTTTGAACTGAAGTCATTCAAAGCGATTTATATTGAACGCTATTCATATTATTTATTCAAGCATGACCAAAATTCATATATTGCAAATGTAATTTATATGAATTTTGGTCGTAATTGCATTACAAGTATCAGCTACCAGTACCTATGTAAACGCTATAAATTGCCCGACTAATTAGTAGTTCGTGTGCGCGTATCCACGGCCGTGCACAGGTGCTCTATTCCACCGACGACAATTGGATCGGTGGAAAAAAAAATGGAACATGTCCCATTTTTTGTTGTTGGTCCATCTATTTAGTCGGCCCTGTAAGAATGGTAAGGCAGCTAGGTTTATTAGTGACAGGCACAAATTTACAGATAGTGTCACTGAGATGCTGTCAGTGCTACAATGGCATAGTTTGGCACATCGCAGGGCTGAGTTAAGTTTGAAATACTTTGGAAAAATTACACGTGGTGATTGTCCTAAACCACAGTCCAGTGATATTCATAAAGCACTATTAAATGGGCAGGACTGGCCACTCTAGGAAAATTAGCGAGATTTTTGCTAGGACAGATTCATATTATTGGTCTTTTTTCTCAGAGTTATAAGACAATGGAACTCTCTTCCTGAGGCAGTGGTGAATGGGGATAATTTTGTTTTGTTGGATTGACATTTGTGTATTCATTTTGTTTCTATATATGGTGTGCATGTATATGTGCTTTACAATGCTTAATCCTCTGCCAAAGGCCTATTTGGCTGCTAGCAGAGTACAAGTTGTAATTGTAATTGTTCATTCTGACCGACTGAATTGTCTGGTATATTGTCTGCCACCGATTGTCATCACAGGCATTTAAGCACAGCAAAATACAGTCGTTTGCCCCGCCCTTTTATGAGGAATGGCAACATCTAATTGGTTTGTTATTTGGCCTGACGTCACATGAAACGCCCTTTTAAATTTCTAATTGGTTGATATTTGGTCTGAGGCTCATAAAAGGGCGGGGCAATCGACTGTATTTTGCTGTGCTTAAATGCCTGTATTGTAATCTGCGCTTGCCCTAATTTGGTTGCATCGTACAGAAGGCCTGCATAATTTTTTATTATGCACTAAGAAAAAAAATTAGTGAAACATACATAATTATTACAAACATACAATGAAAATGAGTGAAACATACATGTGTACATTGTGTACAATTGTAACAACATACACACACATAGAAAGAAAGAAAGAGTGTGTAATCAACTTTTTATATGGAAAAGTTATTGTGCATCTAAATATAAAACGGGCATTAGTCGATGGATTTTTCATGTTGATTAGATATTATGGGCGAAATATCCACTCAACAACCTTCGTAATCCAATTTATGCTCATGTGTGTTTTTGTATCACACACACACACATACACTTTTTATTAATTTTAGCACCTTTACCTTTACTATGTAATATTACAAATTATAGTAATAAAATAGTTTGCTTAAAGAGACCATTACCTCCAGAAATTTCTTTTCAAAATATCATATTTATATTCAATTCATCATTCAATTCATATTCAACTCAGTACAACCTTTCATGTGGAATAATTCAAATATTAAATCCATGGTACTTTGAAATGAAAGTAATGTGATGTGACACCCTGTAGTAACAGAATGGTGAAACACCCGGCAAAAATTCCTCTCTGTCAACATGGCACCCTTTAGTGCACAGATGTTCGGACTTGGGTGGCCCGAATTCTAAGTGAATTCGTGGAATCCAGTCTGACCGTGAGAATTGGAAATAAAGTCCCAAAAATACCTTTTCTTTTAAGGTAATATCCCCGGCCCAAGGCAATGATTGGCCCAGTTGGTCAATCATTGAGCCCTGAGGTGACAGTTGCCCCTCCCAGGAGACCGGACAAGTGAGCTTGAGGCTTGAGTGTGAGGGCAGTCAGAGTGTAGAGTTAAAACGAGTAAGTTTGAACTAGACATTCAGAGTTAGAGACTTAAGACAGTTAAGATCCAACTTAAAGAGAGTGATTTTATGTAAAGAGCAGTACACAACTTTATGTCAATCATAATAACCGAAGTAAAAGAGTGTAACATCCCCGTTTCCGTAGGGTTAGTAGAGAGATCTCTACTAGCCATCTAGAAGTGTCGAATGGATGTTGATGATTAAGTCTTTCGGTCTATTGGCTCCTGTGTTGCTACTTAACCACCAGGGACACAAGGGTCGGTACCTCAGGAGACCTGTGGTAGAGAATATTGTAGAGATGTCGTCTTACACTCGGCTGCTGGAGACTTCGTTGTCCGGTGGAAACATCGGCTACGTGGCGGCTATAATTCTAAGTCCCACTCCCATAAAGTGACTGAGTCCACACATTGAATTCGTATGTTGAAAATGCTCTTTTATTCAATAAACAGAGAGTCCTGTAGATTGAGAGATATCGCATCGGTCTTAAGCATAAAGACGGTTTGTCCGATCTGTCCTCTCAATCTACAACCTCTTGTATTTATACTCAAAATACAATACAAACATCTGATTATGATAACAAAGGCTCCAGGTGTGTCCAAGTCTCTTGGACACACTCGGACCTAGAAGTGAACTATCACTTGACAAGAAAATGAAAACATCTATAAGATGTATAAATTATAACAATACAGAAGGATGTACGATCATCCTCCTATTAACAATTTGTAAAGATTCTCACGTCCAAAAGTTCTGCATCGATGGTTCTTCTAGGATCTATCCTATTAACCATCGATGTAGTACTTTTGGGCTATTCTTCTCATCTTGGAGGGCAGGGAGTCATCGTCGTAATGACCTCCCGGCCACCCCCAAGCATGAGGTGAGAACCTTTCATCGATACAACCTTGATTACAGGGTGTCTACAAAAACGGACGAATTCTAAACGGTGAATTCGTTACACCCCCCAACTAGTTTAAGAGTACGTCCCTGTACTCTCAAAAAGTTAACTATTAAAAATACCCGTTGGTATGAAAATCTATACGATAAAAATTATAAATCCCGTTGGATAATAAAATTTAAAAAATCACAACTCGTGATACTAATAGCATCTCGCTATTTAAAAATTCCCGCTTGGAATTAAGAACAATTCTAAAAACTGACAAATAGGCGAAAGCCTATCAAATTACAAAAGGGACAATCCCCTAATATAAAAACTTCTATAAAAACGCAGGCAACTGCCTTAAAACTATAAAAAAATAAATAGACAACGGTCTATAAAAATAAATGCGAACGTGCATTAAAAATACAAAATACAAAAGTATAAAACACAATACTTAAAATACTAAAACAAACGAACGAACAAGTATACAGGCGATACTTGTGAAGAATCAGTTCACTTTCCGTAACCTAATATTCCGCTTCAGCCCATCCGTTGGCAGGACTCTCGGGACTTCTTCGGAGGGCTCCTTCTAAGATGATGGCAGCGTCCGATGACCCTCTGCACTGTCGGTAGCTCCTGCGACCCTCCGCATAGCTAGTGGCAGCGTCAAATAATAGGTGGGGTCGATCATCATGAAAATGCGGACAGCGTACGGGACGTCCTGTCAGGCGAATGCTGGCCTGCTGACTCCACTGTAGAAAAGTGCGTGTCCACTTCATGATTCCGTCTTCGACCTCCCGGATTCTGATGTCTTCTTCGTAATGAAAGACCATGATGTCTCGGTGCTCTACGGCGATGACGAGGATGGTGGGCCGGCTGCAGACAACCAGTCCGATGAGAAAGGTCTTCGGACCTTTCGGGATACGGTTTCTTGGCGGTGTCTCATCCCATTCGAAGAGCCCCAAGTAAAGCTGACGTCTCGGCGTCCTTTTTCGCTGCCAGTGTACACAGAGATTGTTCAGCGTGGTCTCATCTCCTCTGGTACTCCGGTGTGGATGCGCGATGTTCCTGGGGCCTGAAGTCTCCATGGAGTCCGTTGGAGTCTTTACTACAGACCCCAGGCGCTCCTTTACTGGTCTCTTCGGTATGGCCCCTGTCGCTTGACTTGGTTCTATCTTGGGCTCGTCGGTCGTCTTCATTTTGGTTCCTGATCCAGCTTCGATGGCCACAGGAGACGTTATGGAAGCCCTAGGACTCCCAGGAGCTTCCTTATCGCTCCTGACGGTAGTCTTTGGCTCCATCATCGTGATGTCATCTCGGTATAGCCCTGACTCACGAGGGCGGACATCTCTCAATACGACGGTATTCTTCGGCGCCTGATGAAAGAAGCTTTTTACTTCCGATCTCAATTGGGTTCGCAGGCCCCTGCTGGGCCGGTTTCGCTCGACGAGAGGCCTTGGCTGCCTCCAGCGCCGAACTCCGCGGACCAACAGGTCTTCTGTGGGGCCCGAGTTGCCAATCTCGATTGGAAGGGCGGTCCCCTTACAATCCATTATGCGGCCGTCGTATAATACGATACGCTCCCCATCAAAGGTTTCGTAGACCTGATCCACCAATGCCAACCCTCGGAGGTGGTACTCGACCGCGATGTCGACCAATAACCTCAGTTGCGCATGGTAGTTGTCTCTTGGGTCTTCCGTGACGGTAATTTCTTTATGTTCTGAAGTCGCGAGTTTAGCATATATCTTGGGAGGAGGAGGAACAGCGGTTTCAACTCCTCTGGCCTCTTCTTCAGGCCTGGCCCCTGGGAGCTCCTCATCATCGGTGTCGATATACAGGACATCGTTGTCCTCGTCATGGGTATTTCGAATGGTGATGACGGGTCCCTGCGTCAGACTCTCGACGACTCTTTTTGGAGGGAGGTGGGCATCGCAGGACTCCGCGAGCCCTGCCTCTCGACGCTTCTTTGCCTCCCTGTGTCGCTTGCTCAGCTTATTTTTCTTGCGCTGATTAGGTTCGATGACAGGAGCGGCTGCAGGACATTCTACTGGAGCAGGTCTTTTTAGAGTATGGAGGCGGTCCTTCGTTTTGACTGCTTCCGGCTCTACCAACTCCTGATATGCCTTCTCTGCATCTTTCAGTGCTTGGCTTCTGGGCACATACCGCCCTTTACTGTCCCAAATCTCATTTAGGCTTCTGTGTGGGACTGGTGGTCGATTCCGGCGACTATGGCGCTCCCAATCGGCAGGGGTCCATTCGCTGGTGTCGTTTGGATCACCTTCTTTGCCCCAGTTCTTTGGTTCTGCGCCTCCGGGAGCAAACTCTCCGGGCTTGATGGCGTTAAAGAAGTTGGGCTGACCGGCCCCGATGACTCCTGGCAGAATCTTTTCCGACTGCCGCTTCTTTTGTTGCTTAGTCAGGCTTGGAACAATCGCGTGGTCCCATAATCCATCTTCGATCTCTTTTTCCAGAGCCACTGCTGCTGTATCGAAGATCAGCTTGGATCCGCCTTCTATCGGCACGATGGAGCTTGGTCTAGCCTCTTCTCGCTGATCGAAGTATCGTCCTCTTTTGTGGGCACGACCCTGCAAGGTGGGCCCACGGACACCGTGACCCCCACCCTGCCTGGTAGCGGCCACATCCCGATATAAATTCTCCAAAGGAGACGCCATCTTAAAACTAGGAGAAAAAGGATTAAAATTTCGGAGACCGAAATAATTCCGTTTATTTCGCTCTTTTTCTACCTTTCTCTGCCCAAATTTCCGCTGTATGAGGATTCCGATCTCTCTCTGTCGATGTTCTCCGTCCGTTGGCCCGAATAAACCGAAACTTTTCACAATAAAACAAGACTTTTCCAAGATGTTTAAAATAAAACTTCCAAAATCTTTAGTGGTAACGGTAAAACTTTTCCAAAGATGGCCGATAACGGTACAAAAAGTGGTGATATGAAGAAGATGCCAAAAAATAGTGCCGGTACATGTGTATAGCACATGGGCACAACTGTCAGTTGTGAAGAAGATAAACAATAGGACCCGGATCCATAGTGGTGCGAGGCTAGTAGACATTTCACTTAATGTATCCCTCCGCCCACGTGTTTCTTCCATGCTTGGTAGCGTCATTGACCGCTCCCTGTTTACTTCCTCATTTGGGACGTCATTTCCATCTGTGGCGTCACTAGCATCGATATCATCGTCCATTTTTGTTGTTTCATCGATAACTTCCGCGTTTTTCACCTCCATTTGAAATTCCATCGGCGAATTTACATCTTTTTCGTCGATTTTCATCGTTTCTTCAGGAATTTCGCTGATTTCTTTAACAAATCCAATGGTTTCCATGGTAAAATTCGTCTTGTTACCATATTCTCTGGTGAATTTCATCGCATCTTCGCCAGGTAAGTATGAGAATTGCTGCTGGTTATCGTCTGCTGCCATTTTTCTTCTAATTTCGACGTTACGGTCAGAATGCTTTCGGATTGCTTTCGTAATTATTTCAATTTCTTCTTCATCCTCAGAAGATTCGATCCAAGCATTTTGGCATCTGCAGTGTCCACAACATCTCTTCTTACGCGAAGGTAAGTTCTTTTTCTTGACAAACGCTGTCATTTCTTTTTCTTTTACAGGTTCCGATTCGGATTCTTCTGGCGATGAGTTACCCATGGACTCCAGGGTGTCTCCAGTCGTTGGAACATTGGGTCCGTCTTTTTGGTAAGTCTCATATAGTGGTCTCAGGTTTGCAACGTTTACAGAGTCTTCCACTAATCTTCCAGCTCGATTCTCGTAACTCAATCGGTATACGGTGTCCGATACTTTCGACACAATCGTATATCCCTGTCTCCATTTCGTTAAGAACTTCTTGTTCTGTCCAGGCCTGATTCGCATGTCTCGTACAAGTACTTTCTGCCCGATTTGGTACTCGTAAGGCTTCTTATGCCTTTGGTCGTAGTACTTCTTTTGACGATCATGTGCTGCTTTCAGGTTCGCCCTGGCTGTTCTTAGTTCTTCTTCTTGGCGTTCCTCCGCCTGTTGTCGAACGTCCACGAGGTTTCCTGCCTCGTTATCCACAATAACTGGTCGTTCTGGAACTAAGGTGTCTACTTTAGTTCTGGGCTCCCTCCCAAACATGAGTCTGTACGGCGTAAACTTTGTGGATGAATGTACAGATGAGTTGTACGATTCCAAAACTTCATCCAGTTTCGTTGCCCAATCAGTCTGGTTCTTCGCAGGAGTCAGATACTTTTTCATAGTCTGAATAATGCTTTTATTCGTCCTTTCGGCGAGACCATTACTTTGCGGATGGTAAGCAGTTGTTGTTTCGTGCTCTATCTTGTTTATTTTCAAGAATTCTTGAGTGTTCTTCGCAACAAACGGCGTCCCTCGATCCGAAATAAGTTTCTCTGGTATCCCGAAGATTTTCTTTACGTCTTTTGCTAGGAAGTTCATTACGATTAGTGCGGTTGTGCTTTTCACTGCTTTAGCAACGCAATATCGAGTGGCGTAATCGACTGCCAACAAGATGTGCTTGTTTCCTCCAACCGACGGTACTAATGGTCCAATGAAATCCATTCCCCAGCAATCACAAGGCTTTCCAATGGGCATTTCTTGAAGGAACCCTTCAGGTTTCTCCGTACCCAACTTGTGTAATTGACAAATCTCACATGATCGCACATATTTGAATATGTCGTGCTTCATGTTATTCCAATAAAATCTTTACCTGGCTCTATTCCAGGTCTTAGTTTGTCCCTCATGACCAGCATCCGGCTCGTCATGGCATAATCTCATTACTTCTGGGATGAGATGTTTTGGCACCACATTCACGTGTGGGTACGGAACTTCCGTGAAACACACAAGCGAACAACTTGTTGTCGTAATCGCAAAACAACTTATGAAGAGGTGACTCTGGTTGGTTACGCAACTCCTCACGAATCTTCAAAATCTCTGGGTCCAATTTTTGCTCCACCTTCCAATCCCATTGTAAGGTTACATTAAAGATCACACTGTCATCTAGGTCTTCCGCTTCTGGGATGGCCTTCCAGTTAACAGGCACTCCTGCTGGATATCTCGAGAGGCAATCGGCTTCGACGTGAAGTTTCCCCTCCTTGTAGATGATTTTGTAGTCGTACTCCTGCATTAGCAGCTGCCAGCGACCAAGTCTTCCTTCCAGACATGCTGCAGTTTTCATGTAGCATAATGCGTGGTGATCCGTCACAATTGTAAAGGGCTTTTGGAACAGGTACGGCCGGAACTTGGTGACTCCATAGATTACTGCTAGGCACTCCTTATCCGTCGTACTGTAGTTCTTTTCCGCGTCCCTTAGAACTCTGGAGACACTTCCAATTATCTCCTTTCTTCGTTTATCCTCTGACTTTTGATAAAGCATCGCTCCAATTCCATATCCACAGGCATCAGTATGCATAAATATTGCAGCCTTCGGATCATATACGGCAACTAATGGAGATTTCGACAACATATTCTTTAGCGTGCGGAATGCATTCTCGCAGTCAACTGACCATTCGAACGGTATATCTTTACCCGTAAGGTCTGACATTGGCTTCGCTATGTTGGCAAATCCAGGTACATGCTTTCGATAATAACCCGCCAATCCAAGGAAACTTCTGATTGCGGTTACATTGTCAGGAACTGGGAAGTTCTTTATGGCGACAACCTTATCTGGATCTGGCCGAATTCCATCAGGCGAGATCAGGTGTCCCAAATACTTCACTTCTTGGAATCCAAAGAAGCATTTCACTGGATGCAACTTCAGGTTTGCTGTCCTCAGCAGGTCCAAGATAGTTCTCAATCTTTTCAAAAATTCTTCGAACGTTCTTCCAAACACTACGATGTCGTCAAGGTAGACAAGGCACGTTTCCCATTTGTGCCCGGCGAGTAGGATGTCTAATGCACGTTGCATAGTGGCAGGAGTGTTTCGGAGTCCGAAAGGCATTCTTACGAACTCGAACAATCCTCGATGAGATGTAAATGCGGTCTTCTCGATGTCGCTTTCTTCCATCTCGAACTGCCAGTATCCACTCTTCATATCCAGCGTTGCGAAGTAGCATGCTCCTCTCATGGAGTCTAATGCATCATCAATCCTCGGTAATGGATAAGTGTCTGCCTTTGTAATCGCGTTCAACTTCCGATAATCTACACAGAAACGGTAGGAGCCATCCTTCTTCTTTACAAGGACGATGGGCGATGCATACGGCGATTTCGATGGCCTTACAACCCCAGATTTCTTCATCTCCTCTAGCGTCTCATCAATTACGATGCGTTCCCCAGGCCCGCATCTTCGTAACGTGTCTCGAACAGGTAAATTATCTCCAGTTTCGATCTTGTGTTTGGTCAAATTCGTAGCTCCCAGGTCCTTAGATGAAAAGGCGAAGATCGGTTGGAACTCCTTCAGTAGGATCGTCAACTCTTCTCTTTGATCATCTGTCAGTTCAGGACCAAGTTGAATTTCTTTTTCAAAATCAACGGGTGCTTCTCCGATGTCTCTAAAGTTTTCCTCCTCGGAAACTTTGCAGGCTTGCTCTTCTTCTAGTTCTTCTAGAAGTTCGAAGTGTCCAATAGTCTCGCGGTCTCCAATCCCCACGGACTCCAGTGTGGTATTCAGGAGTTGGACTTCCAGTTGTGATGTCCCATTCCCTTGTAGCACACTGCTGGCCACAACGATGCCTTTTCTATTAAAGAGACTATCGTTCGTTTCAATCATGAGTACTTCGTTTTCCTCAATGATCCGCCCTGCAGCTACTTTGAGGTTCAAAGCCTGGCCCGGATTTAACGTAATCCTTCCGTGGGCTTTTACGCAGCTTTCCTCTCTAGCTTTTATGGCATAGGAGTTATCCAGATGGCTATTCCGAGCACATCCCTCCTCTTTTAACTCTTTGAAGAAATTCCAGGGAAGGCTACTACGCGCGCTTCCTTTCTTCAACAATTCTCGTGTTCCTTCGTAGAACATCTCATTAGCGAAGTAGATCTTGGAGGTCTTCATGGAAATGATGAGATCAAATGCAGCTCCCAGGTCTCTCCCCAGCAGTGCTTCTCGTTTTCCATCTATGATGAGCATCCTTGCCGTTACTTGCTTTCCGTTCAACTCGAACGTTGGCCACAACTGACCAAGTACTTTAATCGGTACCCCTCCTACTGCGCCTAATGCAGGTGCGTTCCGGATTGGTCCATATCGAAGTCCGTACTCTTTGGCCATTGTGCCTGACAAGATAGTGAACCCAGTTCCGCTATCCGCCAAAAATCTAACTGGTGTGCCGTCAACCTGAATGGTAATCTTGGCCACACTCTCATCGGGCGTAGTATCTCCTACCTCGATGAGTTCGCATGAGGTGAGTAGGCTGTCTACAGTGATTTCGACACTCTTTCGACAACAAGCCCTACTCCTCAACAAATCTCCAACTTCAACGGATTCAATAACTTCGCTGTTCGCAGGGATCCTGCTGGTATCATCTCCTCTACCGATAGCTGCATTTACAATAGCCTTCTTGGATTTCTTAGCATCAGTTTCGGCCTTGCCCCAGGCAATAACATTGGATGTTACATCTTGAGGGATTTCCTGAGCAACATTGCTTATCCCCGGTATACACGCCGCAGAATTCTGTTGGGTCCTTCCCTCAATTCCGACTGGCACCGCAGAATTCTGTTGGGTCTCTCCCTCAATTCTGTCTTGATTAACTCCAGTTTCCATGGCTTCCACAATTCTCTTTGCTTCCTCCAAGCTATTCGCGTAAACTACCATAGCTTTCGTAGGTGACCAGATGATGGGTTCCGGAAATATCTCCTCGATGATTTCTCCCCTTCGACCAGTATCCTTTCGCAGCTTCTTATATTTTCGTGAATTCCGTTGTCGTTTTCCATTCGTAATGCCGACTAACAACTCCGACGATTGCTCAGGGAGTCCTTGAGTGTCCAAATCACATGGTCTCTTCGGTGCTCCAGCCTTTGGTCTAGTTGTGGCGACATTCGAAATGCCGACTAACAACTCCGACGATTGCTCAGGGAGTCCTTGAGTGTCCAAATCGCATGGTCTCTTCGGTGCTCCAGCATTCCGTCTAGTTTTAGTGACATTGGTAGCTTCGCTCACGCCCCTATTCCCCCCCAACAAAGCTTTGTCCACAATGTTTTGGGAATTGGCGATCGCTGTTTCGTTTCGATTTTGTCGTTTTCCAGAGGGTTTTCTGTTCTTAAAGGGCGGTAGGCCCCTCTTTACTGCCACCCCTTCTAGTTTAAATCAGCCGGGTTTTCCTCTCGCAGGAACTTCTTCTGCCCGTTCTCGCTGACGACAAAATACTGCTGGCCATTCTTTCCAGTGGCCATTCCATGTTGAACAAGTCCAACGGTTCCATCCGCGACTACTTTCTTTGGGCAGTTTCTTGAAAAGTGACCCTTCTCGTGACAGTGATAACACTCTACTGTGCTGAGATCTTTCAGGGTTTTACTTCCATCTTGCGTTTGCTGACCATTGTAGTTCTTCTTCTGCGGATATCTTTGGTTCCATTTTCGACCTTGTTGCTGATTCGAGTTCTGGTTGGTCTTCTGTTGCGCTTGGTTATTTGAATTTGATGGAGTCGAGTTGTTCGTTGGGTCCGCTTGATCTTGAGTAACAACCGCGTAAGAACATCCTCCGTCCATTACTGCTTGCGTCTGTTTGGCATTTTGGCGTTGGTTATTCTTCTGTGGACCCTTGGAGACCTGGGTCGTCGTTTGTTGACCCATCGTTCCTTCCGGTATCCATAACCCATCAGCCATCAGAACTTCCTCGGTATCCTTGATATATGTAGTGTACAGCTTCAGATTGCTATTCGGCGCATTCTGTGTAGCATTACGTATAATCGGATGAAGTTTCTGCCGAAATTCCACAATCCGGTATTTGTCGGTTACCCCAGGTAACACTTTCCTACTCAAGTCAAGGTAGCGACCCAAAAACTGATTGGTGTCCTCTCCTTTCCTTTGGAGCATGGTATCCAACCTCAGCTTCAGTTGCACTAACTCGTCTCGACGTCCAAATCTTTCAATTAACTCGCTCCGTATGAAGTCCCACGTGGTCTTTCCTCGATTTTCTTTGTAGAAATTGGATAACCAACGTACTACGTCCCCTTCTACCGCTTTACGTAGGTAGTAGGTCTTGTGGACGTTGCTCCAGTCCTCCAGATCTGCGATACTCTCGTAGTCCTCCAGAAAGGTGTATACAGACGTCAATCCTTTGAAGGTCTCCAGATTCCGGAGTGGATGAAGACTCTTGTACTTCCCATCCAGCTCCTCACAGGTCCGATGACGATTGCAAATTGGATTTCCTTCCAGCTCTTCTACGCTGGGATCCTCACTTGTTAGGCTTTCATCCTCTAGCTGGTCCGGGTTCTCTCTCCATAGAATAGGAGTCTCAGGTAGGCGACCTCTCTGGGTCCCTCCACTCTTCTTCAGCATGAGCGGCGTCTGGAATACATTAACCTGTCTCAGGTTTTCAGCGTGGGCCGACGAGGGCTCCCCTTCAGTGTCCAATCCAGGAATCACTGTATGACGCTGCGATTCAGCGTGGGCCGACGAGGGCTCCACTCCGGTATCCACTTCTCGGACTACCGTATGACGCTGAACTGTACTTACACCACGCCCGCTCCGGAGTAACATCGATCCTGATGGTTGCTGGGCTTCGTACCAGGCCATCAGTCTCTCCCGTCTTTCAGCACTTAGATTTTGAAGGATACCTTCAAGCGGATCTTCTCCATCCATTTGGTTTGTATCGTCCTTCTCCCGTGTCTTTGACTTCGATTTCGGTCTGCCTTTCTTTCCTTTACCACCTGGTGTAACTCCGACATCATTGGTATTCTCTACTGGATCTGTAGTGAGGTACCCCGCACCTCCACCATTTTGTAACATCCCCGTTTCCGTAGGGTTAGTAGAGAGATCTCTACTAGCCATCTAGAAGTGTCGAATGGATGTTGATGATTAAGTCTTTCGGTCTATTGGCTCCTGTGTTGCTACTTAACCACCAGGGACACAAGGGTCGGTACCTCAGGAGACCTGTGGTAGAGAATATTGTAGAGATGTCGTCTTACACTCGGCTGCTGGAGACTTCGTTGTCCGGTGGAAACATCGGCTACGTGGCGGCTATAATTCTAAGTCCCACTCCCATAAAGTGACTGAGTCCACACATTGAATTCGTATGTTGAAAATGCTCTTTTATTCAATAAACAGAGAGTCCTGTAGATTGAGAGATATCGCATCGGTCTTAAGCATAAAGACGGTTTGTCCGATCTGTCCTCTCAATCTACAACCTCTTGTATTTATACTCAAAATACAATACAAACATCTGATTATGATAACAAAGGCTCCAGGTGTGTCCAAGTCTCTTGGACACACTCGGACCTAGAAGTGAACTATCACTTGACAAGAAAACGAAAACATCTATAAGATGTATAAATTATAACAATACAGAAGGATGTACGATCATCCTCCTATTAACAATTTGTAAAGATTCTCACGTCCAAAAGTTCTGCATCGATGGTTCTTCTAGGATCTATCCTATTAACCATCGATGTAGTACTTTTGGGCTATTCTTCTCATCTTGGAGGGCAGGGAGTCATCGTCGTAATGACCTCCCGGCCACCCCCAAGCATGAGGTGAGAACCTTTCATCGATACAACCTTGATTACAGGGTGTCTACAAAAACGGACGAATTCTAAACGGTGAATTCGTTACAAGAGTATATTTTATTTTGCCTAAAAAGAGTGTTGTGTGCAGAATTTATTGTGTTCTAGGATTCTGAAAATAACGGAGTATTAAGCAGAAGGCACTCAGACATAGCCTGAGTCCCTCTGAGTGGAGCCTCCAGCAACCCACCGAAAAAGGACTAAAGTGCCATCGGCATTGTCACGTACTATCCCAAAGATTTCTAAGGAGACGGTCTTTTTGTGGGCCATTACCAGGCCAGGCAAGTAAATGTTGTGCCCGGTAAAATCAACCCCTAGAGCAGAGACTGGCCCGCCGACAACAGAGTTGGCATCGGCACCATCGATTCCACAACGGGAGAGTCGAAACAGTGGCACCAGAGGGCCAGTCATGTCACAGTGATGTGATCGCAACACATCAGAATTCGAGTAGAGGAGTAGACTTTTGGGGGTTTGGTTGCCAATGTCTGTTGTTTGGTGGCGCATCTATCTAATAATGTTCATTTACATGAAGCAAACTGATTTTTCATTTTTTAAATTATTTTAAATTTTAAAAATCGTTTTGGTAATTATTGAATAATTCTTGACAATATTTTGAAAATAAATTTCTGGAGGTAATGGGGTCTCTTTAAAGAGCGTATATATTGCACTGTAGGCCTGCCTCTACGTAAAATGTTCTTTTATTATTTCAATAAAAATTTTGCGATAAAAACATTAATTTGTAACAAAAACCATATGTGACTGGTTATCTAGAAAAAACTTTTCTGTTTATTGTATATAACAAATATAATCATGTATGTCATATACATTATACCGTAGATGACAAGTGTTACTTTTGTATATTGAGTTGCCAAATCATACTATAGGTGGCCAATACTAATTTTCAAACTGAAAACGCGTCTTGTAATATCACATGACAATCTCATACATAGCTCTTCTATTTTTCTGGTGGAAACTACTGTACGTTCTTCAAATTTTAGGTGTTATTGGGGTTGGTTGCTCTTAAAATGAGCCATTTATCTTGATTGGAAAAGGGGAGACTCACAACTGATATCGAGGCAGACACGCATATAACCTAACAACCTAAAATTGCATATACTAGAGAGTTATAACAATAGGATCTATCTACAAAAGATACAGTATGTCACAGAATTAACGCCCCCCCCCCCATTCTTTAACTAATATAGTATTATAGATTGACATGGCTAGATTGGTTAATACAGTATATTAAAACAAATTATAATTGCTACACATTTAAAACTTTAAGTTAATTGGTTAGCAACGTGAGAAAATGAATTATTTTTTTCACTGAAATGAAACAAATTTGTTAATAATTAAAAAGAAGTTATTCAAATTTGAAGTTGTAGTTTTTCAGAAAGAAACGAAATGAATAAAAAAAAAAACAATTTAAGATTACAAGAGGGGGGGGGGGAGGAGGGAAGGAAGGGTGAATGTCCATTTTACTAAATTTTGAGAAAACAGCAATTAAAGTTTGAAAACTTCATACATTCCAATGGGACACTGAAAATTCATAATTCTTCTAGCCTAGACTTTAATCGTTTTTCTCCAGTGTTAGGTGAAGTGTACAGTGTACATTTGAATCTATGAAGAATTTCACAACAGATGGCGCTGTTGATTCAATTTTTTTAATGGACCCTCATCTTTTTTTTCTTCTTTTGTTTCTCATCAATTCTTAAAAACCTTGGTTTTTCATTAAAATTCAATAATTTTTTTTAAATTTTTGTGAATTTATTTCATTTTTGTGTACAAATGCATGTTGAATGTGTGTTGCTTTTATAGTTTCTTAGATATTCAGTTTTAAATAGTAGACTGTGCCCTTCCCCCCTCTCAGTATGTATATATTGATAATTACTTGAAGTGGGATGTTCGTTTTGGGACATACTGTATTTTCCTTCATAAAGTTGCACACTTTAGATTGGTGTTCTGTTATTGTCGTTAGATTTAATAGTTCGGCTGCTGCTGCTGCTGGTCATATATACGAACACGATTCGACGACCAATGTCCAATTAGTTTTTGTATGTTTTTGGTGTCTAAAGATAATGAATATCACGTGGAAACTAAAATCGAGATGCTGGTCGTGTGTGTATTTAGCACTTTAGTTGGAATGTTTTTGCACAAAGGCGAAGTCCAATCAAGAAAAGCTAACCATTTGTATTAACAATCAATATATTGCATCTTATTTAAGGCTTTCTAAGGAAAATTATTACATTCTCTCTGTATATTTAGATTCCATTTAAGATATGCTTAGGGTGACGTTTCTGTTATTTGTAGATGACATTATTATTCCATTCATGGTACATTTAGAATTAGTCGTTTTTAAAAGAAATACTTACAAAATTGACGTACAATTTACTTTCCTTTTGATCTTGATAATAAAAATGTCATCTTGCCATTAAAAGTTTTATTTCTCAACGTGAAAATACTTTTACATTTATTCAATTTTCATATTTCATGTTAAATATTAAAGAAATATTTCTTATTGACATTTTTAGAATATTAATATGTAACATTAGTCGTTAATATTTACATCACTTATTAGTCTTCATTACTATACTAGTGGGGTAAGCCGTCATAAATGACGGGAGCCAAATTCACAGGCAATTGTGCCCAGCGTTAGAATTTCTTTTCCTCCGCCCTTTTATGACGTCAGACCAAGAAGTAACAAACCCAATTAGAAATTGATGACATTCATAAAAGGGCTGAGCAAAAGAAGTTCTAGTGCTGGGCACAATTGTCCGTGATAAACTGTAGTTTAATTTGCTACTATTATCCCCTCCCCTTTTTTATATTTGAAAGAGAAAATGAGTTTTTCATTTGCTCTGGGGTTCTTGGATGGGAAGGGTGCAACATATAGTTGACCTTGAGCAAAAAAAAAGCTGTTCATTTCTTCATTGATTTAAATTTATATAAATTCCGACGTGCTTCAAGGGTTTTGTACAGTGTTACTCCACACACACACATACACAGACCTGGGATATTATATATATAATTATACATATTTGCATTTTTGATATCTTACAACTATAAATTATTAAATATGTTAATTTAGACGGTAACACTTTTGATTTAATGGTTATTACGGAAAGGAAAAACACAACGAATTTTTTTGAGAAGATGAAAAATGACTGCTGTGCTGACCCTTGAAAGAGGCAATCACTGATAACATTTCGGAAGGAGGTTTTTTGTTTTTTTCTTCTTCTCCTGGATGGTGGCAATCACTGCTAACATTTTATTATTTTATTTTAAAGTAATAACTTAATTTCTTTTTGAAAGGTGGCAACAATTGTGAGCTTTTGACATCAACCAATATTTTATTACCAACCTTTAGATGACATTTTCTACTTTTCGTTTCTTCTCTGAGCAGTATGACACCTGCACAGAGAAGATCCGAGCTGTAGAGAGAGCTGGATGGAGATAGATTGTAGTCACTCTTCTGCATGGGGGTGAAATCGATGCAGGAGAGTGGCGGCCATCTCTCTCTCTTCCGGTTGATGCTGATATACATCTTCTCCATCGGTATTCCGACCAGAGAAGATGTTGTAGCTGCTGAGAATCGTATAGCTCCTGCCCTATGAAACCTCCGGCCTCTGAAGAGAAGTTATTTACAGAGACATAAAGACAACGCTACTTCTTGTTACAACACTTTTATTCATTCCTTGTAAGAAGTACAGATACAAGGGTGAATAGTAAAATACTAACGGTGAATCCTCAGGCCCATTGATTTGGAATTTATCTCAAAAACAGGCAAAGGAAAGAACTGAGGAACAAAGAGGAACATGGTCCTTTTATACCTTGGACCTGTGTACACCTGCGAGGTGTAACCAGGTCCAAGTGACCATGGTCCTTTATGTATCAATCCGCCACTTGGGCATGAGTCAGAAAGGTGAGTCAGAGAGGAGGGAGGGACGGTTGAGAGTTGTTTACCCCCCAGGCTATGGTTTTGGCGGGATCACGATTTACAGGGTGTTACATACCCTCCAACTTTGCTTGGAGTACGTCCTCGTACTCCAGCCAAGGGTGGAAGGTTTTCAAGTTACGCAGCGGGGAGACATGGGTGGCTGAGGACTTACCGTGTACAGGGGTGGTTATGGAAAGGCACTGGCACCGAAGTGTCAGCGCCCTTTGAAAATGCAAATTCTGAAAATAAAAAGGCAAACACAATTAATACTCGCTGAGTGGCGAGTTCCTATGGAAATTTACAAGAAATACTTATTTATACATAAAGCAGTTATAACAGAATTCTTTTCTTTTTTTTTTTATTTTTCGAGCTCACCACCCCAATGGGCGGTGACCACACGGTTTTCTAATCTATACCCACGTCGGTTGATTGCATGCACATGTACATGCAGAGACATATCCGTGAAGTGCTTGTAGGGGGTCTGACGGTGAGTGGAGGAGGTGGCTCCGCAGCCAGGGATGATAGGATTCCCAGGCGGCGACGATCCATCCGTTGTCGAAGCCCCGGAGACTTTCCATGAAACTTCGGTGGACGGTGGCGTCGGCGGTGATCAGTCGGGCCGGTGGTTGCCCGGTGAGGACACCGTAAACGGCGTCCCACAGGATGGCGGCCTGGTAAGTGGCGCGGGTCCTCCAAACGATCATTCGGGCAATGCTGTATGCTCCGTTAAGTGGGACTCCCAGGAGACTGTTAAAGAAAGCCTGCTGAAGGGCGCCCAATGCTGGAGTGATGGGCTGCTCGGCAAACTGGTATATTTCGATGTACCGGGTGGACGGAGTTAAGACGGCCATAGAGAGTTGCAGGTAGTATGACATTCCTATAACGTAGCGCCCTTCCTCCGGTATGTAGAGGCGCGGAAATCCCTCCATCAGGTCATAGTGACCGATGTAATAGGTGTTTGCGGGCCGCACCTGTCGTTGCCAGAGTGCCCAGCAATTATTTAGCAGTCTTTCACATCGTGCTTCCTGACGAAGCGGTCGATATACCGGTAGTCTCCTGGTAGTGACTGTTGGTATGCGAAAAGGTTGTGTCACTTGCGGCAAAGTTAGTACGGGGGTTGCTGAGGCTGCGGCGATATGGCGAGACGAGGCAGTTGACGTCGTTAGGTCGACGGCGCGCGCTGTGTCGTCCCCGACTTCCTCGATGCCAAGTTGCTGCGTTGTCGTGTCATCCGAGTCCATCCTAGTAGATGGGTCAGGGATGGCATCGTCCTGGCTTCCCGTTGTTTCGTTGCACTGTGACATCCTTGTTCTTCCAGAATTGTTTCCGAAGTGCTGGTGACCAGCCTGGCGTTGGCTATATACTTGTGTGTTTCCCGACTTCCCCATCGAGGTGTGAAATTCCAGGGTCCCATGGAAATCATATAATTCCACGAAGCTGGCTGGAACTCCAATAAGCCACCCAATTTGTTTGTTATTGGAGGCCCGCGGGGTGTCGGTTTCTGAGTATTAAACGCCGTTCTTCCACTATTGTTTGTTATTGTTGTCAGACGACCTGGTCCCCAAACGCAGTGTACGAAAGTTTCCCCATTGGAATCAGATTCGAGTGGTGAAATGTGAGCAGGGGTGTGTGAATGTTTGTGGTCACACACGTTGTTGTTTGTTTATATTGGTGTGTGTCAGCAAGTGACCAATGTGATGATATAAACAACCGAAAGAAAAAATTTAGGTTGTGTGGGTTGTTGATAGGGTTATTGGTTTATTGTGGTGAGGAGGTAGGTTCCTCTTGTTGTGGGGAGCTGGATTTGTCTTCCCCCTCCAACCCTTGAACAACTGTCCTCAGTTGTTTTGGCTTGATATGTACAATGTTCACCGTGTCTCGAATCAATCTTCCAAACGTATCTTCGTGCTCCAGCTCGAGCACCGTGTCGCTGATGATTTTGGTTACCGTGTAACCATCCCTGTACGAGTAGCGTAGTTTCTTGGTCTCATCAGGCACGATGCGTTGATCTCGAACGAGTACTGGGTCTCCGATCTTATACGTGTGTGGAGTTTTTCGTCTTGCGTCATAGTACTTCTTCTGTCGCAAATGGGCCTCGTGCAGGTTGGCCATTGCGATTTCGACCTCTTCCGTGGCAACCACAGAAGGTGCTGCAGGGTTTGAATCCATAACCTTCGGTAGGAGAGGTGCCCGATTGTCGATTCGTAGTCGGGCCTCTCTTCCAAACATTAAGCGGTATGGCGAGAACTTCGTTGACGTATGGGTCGCGGTGTTGTAAGCGAAGGTGGCGGCTTGGAGATGGAAATACCAATCCCGCTGTCCTTTTTCAGGCGTCAGGAGTCTCTTGACGGTCTGCATTATAGTTTTGTTGGTTCTTTCCGCAAGACCGTCTCCTTGCGGAAAGTACGCTGTCGTGGTGGTGTGCTTTATTCCCAGCTCGTCACACAGCGCTTGTGTGTCTTTAGCTGTAAAAGGTGTTCCCCGGTCGGTGATTATCCTCCTGGGCATCCCGATAAGATACACGATCGTATCTTGGAGGAAATTCTTAGTTGTTTTGGCCGACTGGCTGTGCACAGCTCGTGCGAAACAGAATCTGGTGGCGTAATCCACTGCCAGGATGATGTGCTTGACACCACCCAGTGATTTTGGCAGGGGACCGATGTAATCGATTCCCCAGCATTCACCTGGGTCTCCAATTTCCATTTCATGGAGGAACCCGGGCAGCTTGGACTGTGGTGTCTTGCACTTTTGGCATATCTCGCACGTGCGCACATACTCGATGGTATCCTGCTTCCAGGTTGGCCAAAAGAACCGTTGGCACACCTTTTCTAATGTCTTATCCTGGCCGAAATGTCCGGCTTCAGGACTATCGTGTAAAAGTCTCAGAACCTCGGGTACCAGATGTTTGGGTACCACCGTCACGAGCTTGGGTGTTATGCTGCCCTGGTAGACAAGGGCACACAAAACCTCGTCTATGATGACATAGGTATGGTGAAGCTCGGTACTTGGATTGTTGCGAAGTTCGGTCTTAATCTGTGTCACGTTCGGGTCTCTTGTTTGTTCAACCGACCAATCCCAACGCAAAGTGACTGCGTAAACCACGCTGTCGTCGAGGTCATCTGGGGTAGCCTGCAGCTTCCAGTCCTCAGGAACGTCCACCGGACTCCGTGAAATGCAATCTGCATCCACGTGAGTGATGCCGGCTTTGTAGACTACGGTGTAGTCGTATTCCTGGAGCAGTAGCTGCCAGCGACCCAGGCGTCCTTGGAGTCGCTGTGCGGTTTTTAAGTAGCACAGTGCATGATGGTCGGTGACGATGACAAAGGCTTTGTTAAAGAGATAAGGTCTAAACTTGACGATGCCGTACACCACTGCGAGGCACTCTTTATCTGTTGTTGAATAGTTTAATTCGGCGTCTCGGAGCACTCGAGAGACACCACCCAGGATCTGCAGTTCCTTAGATGGTGACTGTTGGTAGAGGATAGCTCCGATGCCGTAAGCGGAGGCGTCGGTGTGCATTTTGATTTCGGCATCTGGGTCGTAAATGGCCAATATTGGTGCGGTGACAAGTTTAGTCTTTAACAGAGTGAATGCTGCTTCTCTGTCGATCGTCCATAAAAAGGGCAGCCCCTTTTTGGTCATATCCGTGAGTGGTTTAGCGATGTGGGCAAAGTTAACAATAAATCGCCGGTAGAAACCGGCCATGCCCAGAAATCGCTTCACCTCCTTGACATTAGTAGGCGCCGCTAAGTCGGAGATGGCAACCACTTTCCTCGGGTCTGGACGCACTCCTTCTTTGGAGATGATGTGTCCCAGGTAGAGGACTTCGTCGTAGCCGAAGAAGCTCTTTTCGGGGTGAAGCTTCAACCCCGCCTCTCTTAGGAGTCCTAGGACGCAGTCCAACCTTTCCAAAAACTGTTCAAAAGTCGCGCCGAATACGATGATGTCGTCTAGGTAGACTAGACAAGTCTCCCATTTGTGGCCAGCCAAAAGGATATCCAGGGCGCGCTGCATAGTTGCAGGAGCGTTACGCAGACCGAAGGGCATCCGATTGAATTCGAACAGCCCACCGGGTGTGATGAACGCGGTCTTCTCCCTATCCTCTTTGGCGACCTCAAATTGCCAATAGCCGGAGATCATGTCGAGGGTCGCGAAGATTCTCGACCCACGAAGCGAGTCTAAAGCATCATCGATTCGGGGTAGTGGGTAATTGTCTGGTTTGGTGATATCGTTCAGGCGTCTATAGTCAACGCAGAAACGCCATTGTCCATCCTTCTTCTTCACCAGGACTACTGCTGAAGCATAAGGAGACTTGGATTCGCTGGCTACTCCGGATTTGAGCATTTCCTCAACTGTCTTCCGGATGATCTCCCGCTGCTCGGGGCCACTCCTTCGGAGGGGTTCCCGCACGGGTGCATGATCGCCAGTATCGATTCGATGTTCTGTGAGGTTGGTACATCCAAGTTCCGACGTTTCTAGCGCGAAGACATCTCGATAGGATCTCAAAAGATCCATTAGAATGCGCCTCTGGCCATTACGTAATCGAGGCCCGAGTTGCATTGCTTCATTGAATTTAGCGCCTGACTCTTTTGTCATGATTAGGTCAGCGTTTGAAGTGGTCTTTACCTCAACCGTTTCGAAGCAGTAGTCTTTTTGTATATGGGCTATCACTTCGCCGGAGGCCAGGGTTAATGGCCCCATAGTGGTATTCAGGACCTCGATTAGGAAGCTGTTGCTGTTACGGCCTTGCATAATGCCGGGGGCCACCCAGACCCCCCTCGAGGCGCGTAGCATCTCGTCAGGAGAGACCACGAAAAGATCCTGATCTGTGAGGATCCCAGAGGCCTCTACCTCCACTAGTGTTGTCCCATGGCCAGTGAGCTGCGTTAGCCCTTTGACTACTAGGTATTCGTCCGGTTGCTGCATAAGCTTGACTTCAATGGGAGCGGTGTCCGACTCCCCAAGAGTGGCTGGCGTGATTTCTTCCAGAGCACTCTTGACGTACGCCTGAATACTCTGCCTTCGGAGTGCTGATTCAAAAAGGTCGTCTTCTAAGTAGACTTTATTGGTCTGCATAGACACAAGGAGCTTCAGTGCCCTACCCAGGTCTCGGCCTAAGATGGCGTCGGGTGGGCCAGTGATAACCAGCAGGCGGCCCGTGGCAGATTGTTTGGCAATTTCCACAGTAGCGGAGACTTGCCCTGCCACGGCGATGGTATTTCCTCCAACTCCCTCAATCCTTGGCGGATGAGCCATAGGCTTGATGTTGAGTTGGAGCTGCGTTGCAAGTGCCTTGGATATTACGCTACCATGAGCTCCGGTGTCTACGAGCATGCGGACCTCTTTGCCATTGATAGTGACAGTGATTTTCGGACTGTCATCACTGACACTATGATCTCCGATCTCTTGAGGCATGCAAGTATTCTTCAGTTGTCTATATAGGTCTTTCAGCATCCGGCGGCAACAAGGGCGCCTTTGGAGTGAAGCCCCACCACCTGGAGCCAAGATGGCAACCACCTCATTGGCGGTGCAACCCAGGGCGGCGGTGGCGAGGTTAATGACCTCAAGGGTACCATGCCAGGTAGTTAGGTCATCCATTCCCCAAGTTAACTCCGGGATGTAGTCGACCATCATTATTGGCATGCCGGCCGGTGCTCTGTCATAATTGGTTGTCTCAGGAGGCATGTCCGGTACCATGACCACACTACGGTGGTCCGTATCGGAGGCCTCCCTTGTGAAATCGTAGGTCGGGTGCGCGTACTGATGTTCTGTACGCTCATAGTTTGTATAGCGCGGTACATAGTACGCGCGCTCTTCAGGTGTCGTATATGGACCTGGTACATGTCGTCTATAGTATGAATCGTAGCAAGGCTTGTACGGCTCTCGGTGCCCGACAGCGTATGGCGGAGAGTTGTCTGATTCGCTACGATATTGGCGATATTGTGGTGTTGTAGTACATGTAGTCGGTAGTGGTGGCGCAGGCGGCGGTTGGGTGCCATTATGAATAATCATCATGTGGGTGATCTGTATTTTTAGTTCATTAAGTTGATGCATGATGGTGTTGAGTTTACAACCATCACACGACTGTGTGGGAAGTGGATCTGGTAGTAGCGGAGGTCGCTCCTGCTGATATCTGGAGTAACATGTGGACGACATTAGGCGTCGAAATGTGCTATTGTTTGTGGACCGAGCCGTGCGCCGTGTAGATTGTTGATGCACATCATTACTTTGGGTG
This sequence comes from Brachycybe producta, assembly GCA_036925085.1. NCBI lineage: Eukaryota > Metazoa > Arthropoda > Diplopoda > Playtdesmida > Andrognathidae > Brachycybe > Brachycybe producta. Next base: position 530,695 of record JAUPFP010000028.1, on the reverse strand, counting down.
CCGCCACTTCGTGGCACCCACCAGGTCCCAGGTTGAATAACTGGATCCATGGTGGGTCCGAGTGGGACAGCCACACGTGATGATGCGGCGTATTGTGTATCGTATGTCTGTGATGTTGCATAGGCCCTCCACAATGCTGATGGATATATGCTTCCCCTGGAGTGCAGAAGAGCCCTCCGGGCGGTCCCAGTTAGTCGTGGGTGAGCATCCATTGTATTAAGGCTTGTGCAACACGTAGTGATCAATGTAAGTCGGTGTTTTGTAGGTTTGGCCGTTGATCTCGCTGTAGATCGCAGTCTTTTCGTCGGCAACCGACACTATCGTACCCTTATACACTGAGTGACGATAGTTTACCTACGTTTAATAAAGATGGTATCGTTGTTTAAGTGGCTGTGTTGGTGTTGGCGTTGTTCTTCAGTTGGGTGTGACGATCCCAACTGGTACAGTGTGTTTGTAAATTCTTTATTGAGTATCAATTTTGGTAAGATCTCTCTCTACACGTGGTATTTGGTGACCACGTGGAGGTTATACGAATCCCCAAAAGTTTCGATGAAGAAACAACAGATGTACAATGCAATTGCGAGCGTGGTACACCACCCAATCGAAATTGCACTGCGGAAAGTGAATTAGAAATGAAAGTGTATTGCAACTGCCTGAAGAAGAGGCAAGCAATACGAAGAGTAAAGCTAGAGCGCGGTGCCCGCACTTTTAGTTTTACTTGGAAACAAGAATCAAGAGTGTGTGTGTAAAGAACACACAAAGAACAAAAAGTTCAAGATGGCTGAACTTTTTAAAGAAGAACAAACAAAGGAGAAGTTCAAGATGGCTGAACTTTCCTGAAAGCAAGAGAAGAAAGCTGTTTTACTTGGAAAGTTTAAAACTTAGGTGCGGTGCCCGCACATCAAAAGTTTTAATTTAGTTTTATTAAAAAAGTAAAACAGTGTAGAAATTGAAGTGTGTTCAACAAGCTAAATGCTTGGTGAACCAGAAGAAATGTTCAGGCTGAAGAAATTTTGAGTCCTCACTGCTGGATGGCTCTGGATGAAAAAGACAGAGTCAGTGCCCAGTGAGGGACTATGTTGAGTAGAATGAAGAAGTCCGTAGGTGGCGCTGTGGTGGCCACTTCCGGTCAGTTTATTGCAATGTCCAAGAATTGATGATTGAAAAGTTCCTCCGGGGCACGTTTTTATGGTGGCCAGGAGAAAGACACAAAAAGAGAGAAAATTCAAAGAAAAAGAGAAGTTTTCTCTAACAAGAGGAACTCCGCCAGGGGGCGCGTGAGTGCAACCCTCTGGAAGAGAAGAGAAGAGAAGAGGACACAAAAAGATGAGAGAAGGTACAACAATGAGTCACATGGAGCGAAAAACCGCTCCGTTGGCGCTTTTTGAAGAGTGTCCGGTCGATCCAAGATGGCGGCCGGGCTTCAGTGCTGTCCAATGGAGAAAGTTCATGTGATGATGCATTGAGGTGATGATGATGAAGAAACTGAAGAACATGACTTGGGACATAGAGGGTCCCAAGGGAAACACAAATGTAAAAACAAAGAACAAAGAGAAGGGGGGACAAGAAAGTCCCACGTGGCTAGAAAAAGTGTGTTTTAAGCTTGTAAGCCCCCTAACAATGAAATAGAGTTAGGGAGAATCTTGCTTGAAAATTAAAGATGAAGAGTGAAGATAATAGGACATTTTAAAAGACACACACGTCCTTTAAAAGCCTATTAATAGGTGGATAGATTAGTAGATGAGATTTGTTTGCTCATCTCATAATGAGACTGCAAACTCCTCTCGGAGAGTAAGAAGAATTTGTTTAAAGTGTTGCCCACGTGGTGTGGGTTTCACTTTGAAAATTAAAGAAGAACAAAGGTGAAAGTGGGTGATGATAATGGAAACATAGAATACAAAAACACGGACGGAAACACATGTGTCAAAGAACTACTACCAAGGTGTTGCCCACGTGCTTGATGGATGTCGATGCAGCAGTTCCTTTAACATGTGTCTCTAAGGACAGGACACAGAATCGCGCGGTCGACACGTGGTGTGTGTAGCCACAAGTCTCTTTCGCGATTCCACAAAAACGGTACCATGCGGTTGGCTTTGACGTGATCGAGGGCCTCCATACATGGTCCCAACATAAAAAGGCGCCACGCGGTTGGCTTTGACGCTATCGAGGGCCTCCATACGTGGTTCCAACACAAAGGACGCCGCGCGGTTGGCTTTGACGTGATCGAGGGCCTCCATACGCGGTTTTACAAAGGCGCCACGTGGTCGACTTTGACGCTATCGAGGGTCTCCACACGTGGTTCCAACACAAAGGACGCCGCGCGGTTGACTTTGACGTGATCGAGGGTCTCCATACGCGGTTTTACAGACAGGCGCCACGCGGTTGACTTTGACGCTATCGAGGGTCTCCATACGTGGCTCCAACATAGAAAGGACGGACGAAGCCTCGTGAGGCACAGTCACGAGACTTAGGACAAAGGACGGCTTCTGTTTACAGGTCGGAGAAGGCAGATGGAGCTATACCCCGCACCTCCACCAAATGTGAGCTTTTGATATCAACCAATATTTTATTACCAACCTTTAGATGACATTTTCTACTTTTCGTTTCTTCTCTGAGCAGTATGACACCTGCACAGAGAAGATCCGAGCTGTAGAGAGAGCTGGATGGAGATAGATTGTAGTCACTCTTCTGCATGGGGGTGAAATCGATGCAGGAGAGTGGCGGCCATCTCTCTCTCTTCCGGTTGATGCTGATATACATCTTCTCCATCGGTATTCCGACCAGAGAAGATGTTGTAGCTGCTGAGAATCGTATAGCTCCTGCCCTATGAAACCTCCGGCCTCTGAAGAGAAGTTATTTACAGAGACATAAAGACAACGCTACTTCTTGTTACAACACTTTTATTCATTCCTTGTAAGAAGTACAGATACAAGGGTGAATAGTAAAATACTAACGGTGAATCCTCAGGCCCATTGATTTGGAATTTATCTCAAAAACAGGCAAAGGAAAGAACTGAGGAACAAAGAGGAACATGGTCCTTTTATACCTTGGACCTGTGTACACCTGCGAGGTGTAACCAGGTCCAAGTGACCATGGTCCTTTATGTATCAATCCGCCACTTGGGCATGAGTCAGAAAGGTGAGTCAGAGAGGAGGGAGGGACGGTTGAGAGTTGTTTACCCCCCAGGCTATGGTTTTGGCGGGATCACGATTTACAGGGTGTTACACAATCATTGAGCATATCACTTTTTACGAATAAGTAAATCAATAACTTATATTGCTTAAATATTGAAAGTAAACTCATTATTTTTTATTAAAACAATTCTACATTGTGGTTTATTTTTCGTGTTACAAGAGGTTTTTTTAAGCCATGAAAATATTGTAATCACAAATATAATATATATGTTAGGCCTGTATATACAGAATTAAATAAAAATCGATGTGGAAGAAGATCGGAAGAAGATGAAGAAGAAAAAATCATTCAGTTCCATTGAAACGAAGTAAAAAAAAAAACCGTGATCAGCATAGGAATAAGGTAAAGAAGAAGAAGAAGAAGAAAAAAAAAAGTAAATCTGTGTGAAAATCAATTAAGAAGTGATGGAATGTGAAGAAGGTTGGATTTTTGTTTGGATTTTTGCTGACACATGTTTATTATTGATTTTACGCTTCCGTCTACTGATTAAATCTTTCTAACACTGGCACATACACGCACGCACGTCGCTCACACACATTGCGGACACGAACAGAGCAGTCACATACTGTACACGCAAAGCACAACCACACGTGCACACATGCACGCACGCAAACACATTCAATATACGCATATGTAATGTGTACACAGATAACCCTTGAAAAGTAAATACAAACTAAAGCAAACTCTTGCATAAAGCAAACAGATAAACAACACAGAGAGAGAGAGAGAGAGAGAGAGAGAGAGAGAGAGAGAGAGAGAGAGAGAGAGAGAGAGAGAGAGAGATCAACATAAAATGAATGTATTTTAGGTTTTGACACAAAATTGTGTCCACATGAAATCCATAATGATGAGCGTCGTTGTAAAAAGGGCGCGTGGTGTTATGTGTTTCGGGTTGATCTCTTGCTTATATTCTCCCTTTTATTTAGTGCACAAGTTTCTTATTATCAGTAGATGTTATTGTTTGTCACGTGATGTTGATGCATTAGTTTTCACTTTTTCAGGCATTATATATTGCTAGCTAAGGGTTTCTTTTTTTATTTTGTAAGACACATGGCGCCATCTAGTATTTAGATATTTAAGTTTAAAATCAAGGCAATCTGTGCGATCAATAGAACACATTTTTTTCCCCCTCTTTGAAGCTCATTTTGTTCAAGGACACTACTTTTATACTTCTTTCACGGATCACATTTCGATATTTTCATCCAATTTTAGTAGACCTTTAATTTTTTTTTAATTATATCTCATTAGTTACTGGCGGTCACGCCTCAGAAAGTTTAACTCTTTATAAAGTTAACATTAAAAGCATCTTCATTATTAAAATACTCTTAGATTAAAACAAATTTAATGCCGAATTTTATATTGGAAATTTTATTTTTTATGTATTTTTTTTTGTTTTTCAAAAATTCTTCATAAGACTTTTTCTATGGTACAGTCATAATTAAAGTAATTAAATCTGTTAACTTTTGTCTGCTTTGAATTTTAATTAGACTTTCTCTTTTAGACTGGAAAATGTCTTTGTAGTTTGGCTCATATTAAATAATTGCTTTCAAGTGAATATCGATTTATCTATTTAGTAATTGTTTGCTTGCTTATAGGAGGAGTAGAGTCGTTTAATAAACTGATGATCTAAGAGGTTTTAGTTTTTTTTTTTCATCTTCTATTGGTGTTTGGCAGTGACACATTAAACATTTAGTGATTGGGTAGGTCTTTGTATAGTTAGGTTGCTTGTTGTTGTACTTTCTGAGCAAATTGCTTGTTAATGAACGTTTGGTAACATATGGAATTAATCGGAAACATTTTAATTTACTTTTTTTTTTCCAATTTTCTGATTGCTTAATTTACTTTCATGTATTGTTAAGAATAGATTTATGGGTGGGTCGCAAAACTGAGGCATGTGAGCTATAATTTAAGTTTAGCTTTATGTTTGGGCTTTTTTTGTTGTTGTTGAAAGGTTTTATGAATAGTGATTAATGAAATAGAGAGTTGGGTGACTAGAAAGTTTTACAGAATATTTCAGAAAAAATACTTCAAAACAACAACAAAAAAACCCTCAGTTTTATTGTGTGTATACTTCAAGAGGGTCTTTCTGAATTTGAACTATTGCTTTTTGAAGGTTCCAGTTGAAGTTCAGTTAAAGTGCCAAGTTTTGTTCTTGAATTATATTGCTATGACTAAGGCCAAAACGTTTACGGCAAATAAAATAAACCAAAAATTACAAGAAAATTGTTTGTTTTATGCAAATAAAAGATGCATTTTATATTGCAAAAACAATTAATAAAATGAATGAAGCAATTAATGTGGATACAATCATCAGAAGCAATAACTGAAAATGCAAAATGAAACAAATTTTAAAAAAACGTCGTTATACACATGCAATGTCACATTTATAAATTAATGTATACATTTATTTAAGAACTAATTGTAGGTGTATAACGGGCTTAACACATAATGAAAAATGTAAAATTATCTGCTTGATTTAGACATTTTTTCTAAAACATGTTGTACAGGGTGTCCATAAAATCTTTCCCTGATTACAAAAATCCACTGTACACAAACTATGCAAAGTACAAGCAAACGGTTTTCACCTATTTGTAGCCACACTCATGAAGTTTTTTTCCGGCCTGGTTTTCCAGCCCGTAAACAGTCCAGGCGGCGCTGCGGTCATCAAAACCAAAATTGCGTCATTGCCGGAGACAGCACAATGTGTTTTGTGGTTTCATAAAACGAAACTTTAGAACGGAATATCGACGAGAACCACCGGCTGTTAAAAGCATTAAACAGTGGTATCTGAAGTTTAAAGAGACTGGTAGTGTTGGAAATTCATGAAACCACAAAACACATTGCGCTTTCTCCTGCAACGACGCCATATTGGTTTTGATGACCGCAGCGCCGCCTGTACTGTGTATGGGCTGAAAAACCGGGCAGAAAAAAAACTTTTGAGTGTTACTACAAATAAGTGAATTCCGTTTGCTTGTACTTTGCATAGTTTGTGTACAGTGGATTTTTGTAATCAGGGAAAGACTTTATGGACACCCTGTATATTTTACAAAAAAAAATGTCATTTTATCTTCTTGAACTGCGTTTCCTATTTGTATTTAAATAAATATTAAATTTCGACATTTCATTTAATTTGTTGCTAATCTTTAGATGAATTTTTGTCTTAAACAATAAGATGAATAAAAGTTGTTTGAATAATAGACAATCAGACTACTTTTGGGCAAATTACATGACGTCAAATGTTCTTTTTATTACATTAGTAACAGTTTGAGTTGGATGACAGGTTTTTTTTTTTTTCTCAAGGCTACTTAAAGCTACAACAATTTCTATTTTTGGCTTGCTTGGTACAAAGTGTAATTTGATGAAATCTTTTAAGTGTATTTAATATGTAACATAAGATCTAAAGTTTAATTGAACTTTTGAAAGTACTTTTTTTCTATTAAAAAAAATAAATTCATTAATTTTGTTTTTATCAGCAAAAAAAATAATGAACAAATATCTAATACCATCTTAAAGTATTAAGCATTTTGTCGAAAATAAGAAATCTATAAAAAAATTACTGAGATTTATGAATAGATAATTGTATTTTTCAGTTTCTTGTTGAAACCCAATTTATGCATTAAATTTATTTTTATGTTGTTAAGTTACAAAAAAAAACACACACACTCAAGATGCCACCTCCTTTCTAATTGCTTGATTTATCTCAATTTTGCAAGAATTAATGATATATTCTAGAATCTTGAGCATCGAAATATGAGACAAGAATCTTCCCATTACAAACAGCAAAATTTATCATTTGGTTTCGGGTTGATCTCCGTATCAAAAAGGCTCTTTTAGATGAAACTAAAAGTTTCTTATAAATTAAAAAAAAAAGTAAATGGATCACGTGAAAGAAATTTCATGACGAAATCTATCAAAATTTACGATTTTGAATATATTTAAAACAGAAAATTGTTTACAAACGATTGGATTCTTCTCATTTTACTGATGAAATTCCTTCTATCGTGAACTACCTGAAGGTAGTTAGTTCGTTAGCAGAAATGGCAGTTAATTCCACGAGACAGGCAATTAGAAATCGGGACGAATTTAGGTTACCTCCGCCTTTTTTTTTATGACGAACGCAACTTCTAATCGTAGTCTGACGTCACATGCTCCGCCCTTTTCAACGTCGAACCACACAACAAACCAATTAGAAGTTGCCGGTCGTCATAAAAAGGGCGTAGCCAACTTATGTTCGTCCCGATTTCCAAGGAACTTTTGAAAAAGGGTGGGTGTCTATCCAAGAGCAGGGTTAGAATACATGGATCACGTATTTTTTTTTTTGCCACTTTTCGACTTCAAAATAAAGTCGAAGGTGGTTGCAATGTATTTTCTATGGAATTGCTCGAGTTTGTTGATTTGGGCGACAATCCGACTTCATTTTACAGTTGAAAAGTGGTCAGAATTGGCCTTTGTTGCCAAGAGTCTAAACGTTTTAACGCCAACTATGTGTATTTTTTCTATGATATTGACAAATATAGTTCATGTAGTTTATTTTGAATTTTTAAAAAATTACTTTTACATGATTTGTTTTTTTTTTTAAATTTGCTTTTATAAATATAGTTTCAAATAAATTTTGAATTTCTTATTAAAATTCACTTGTCATAAGAGTAAGGGCTGGATCACACATGCACAATAACGATCAGTAAATAGAAATAGAAAAAAAAGTTTCAGCTACAAGCGTATGTTTCTGTGTTATTCATTTCGGTTACGAGAATTCTCGCACATTACAATAGAAAGTATTCCAAGGGCATTTTCGATTTTATAGAAAAGTAGATAAGTTATGGGAGGAGGAGTCATAAAGAATGACGCATCTGGAGGACGCCTTTCTATTCGCTGATAACATGTAATTCCTCGTATCAATAAGAAACAATTTCATTTTTTTTTCTGCATACTTCCAGCCAAATAAATAAAATGGAGTTATTAAAATTAGTTAAATTAATTTGTCAGTGGAATTTGTATCTGCATATGTGGTCTAGTTCTTAAGCGGCGATCACACTAACTATTTTTTTTTTGCAAGAGATAAGTCAAATATTGCTGTGAATCTTGCACTGTTTCTTGCAATAAAAAACGGATATCAGTGTTTTCTATAAGACGATTTGCAGGAAATCACTGCAAGTCTTATACCTTGTACACACATGAGTTAAATGAATTCAAATTAAATGTGTTTTAAGTGAATTATACAGAATCCAGTTAAAGGACATGAACCAATTAAAAATTCACTTTATTATCATTTTAAATTGAAATACTAAATCAATATTTTGTCAATAGTTTATATTATTATATTTAAGTATTAACTCAATTTTTTCAGATTATTAACTGAATAAATTGAATTCGACATATTGTTTGTTTGTCCTTCACGGGGCTCTGTAGAACACGTTTATTATTTAAATGCATTTAAATTATTAGGTGTGTACTAGGTATTACAAGAGTATTATCACACTTACAATTGCAATTATTTCAATGACACATTGCAGTGAATCTTGCTTTAAATTGCCGCTTACACACGCATAATAAAAGCCTACAGAATTTCGCTTTGTAAAGGAATTTAACAGAAGCGCCATAGAAAAAAAATATTCTGATTTTTTATTTCTAATTTCTTGTCGTTTTTTCAGCATGTGTGATTTTTCCCTAACTCTCTAAGAAACAGCAATGAATTTTACTGGTTTTTCAAATGTATATTTAGAAAAATAAGACTAGGCTAGAGTTGTCTTTCATATTTTATTTCTATGTTGAACAATGAGATCTTTAAAGTATGGGGCTTTTTTGGGCCATTTAGAAATAAAGTGAGAGAGAGAGGTTGTATTTTAGAAGGTCATGGATCATTGCATGCACAAATTTCAAAGATGTTACTTTTAACCTAGAAAAAAACACAGTTCTTCATGCAAGAAGAGATCATCTAAAGACTCTTTAAAATGTACCACATATATAACATTGTTTATTTCTTTGTTTGTAAAGATAGACTGTTTTGCAGCTTTTTCTCATGTCTATAATATCGATCCAGTTTTTTTTTTTCAGAAAGAAGAAAAAGCTTTTTTCATCTTTCTAATGTCTGCATTTTTTTTTTAAAAAAAAAGTCGCTTAACTCTTCCTTGTAAAACGTGTCACTTTCTACCATTGTTAGAATATTTGTAGGCTTTTTTTTTATTGAGACCCATCTGCGTTTTACGATTTTAAGTAAAACTACTTTTTGACAAGAGTAAAAAATTGCGTCTTCCACATTCCGTTTTCTGCTTTTGTTTAATATTTTTTGAATGTAGACCAAGCATGTCAAACTCGCGGCCCAAAGCGAATATCTTTGCTTCCCAGCCAATATAACAGTATGTAACAACAGTTTTAATAAAAATTTCGTACTGTACTTTTCGAAATAAACTTAGACCTTGTTTATTCGGCCCGTGTTAGCATTTGAGTTTGACATTTTTGTTCGATTAAAAAACTATAGACTCTGAACATCGCAATTGTTCGTCATAGGCGCATATTTCATATAAGTATATGTAGCAACAATTTGAAATATTTTTGTGATATTTTTTTTTTTCAAAAAAAAATCTTAAAAAGTTTTCTCTAAATATTTTGTTTCCTTCTGTTTTTTTTATATAGCTAGGAATTTCGACATAATGTCGTAGATTTTTTTATCAATATGATGTTTCACATTTCAACGTGTATTCTCAAGACAACTTGATATAATAAACTCTTGAAAACATTCAGAAATAACTCTGAATACACGTTTAGAGGGTAAATTATGTAGATTTTTGCAGATAGTATGGCCAAGATCTGGAAACATCTAGACAACGTCTACTAAAAATGAGACTTAAGATAAAATTTATGTAGGTAAAAAAATAACTATTCTATTTATTTGGCAGAAAATAAGACAAAAAAATGCTGAATTTGTTACATTTTTAAAAAAATTAATTAGTGTGTGATTTCTGCATCAGTTCCTTGGTCAAGGTAATCTAAAAAAAATTTAGTTTAAAAAAAAAACTTCTCTAAAATCAAATAGAAGGTGGGTTCACACGGAGTCGTGAATTGGGCGAGAGCACTACCGGTAGGCTAGCAGTAGTAATCACTACCTCATTTGAACAAGTGGTCGTAGACGTAGACGTGGGCGGTCGTACACGACCTTGAAAAGTGGGGTCGTGCTCACTCCAACCTGCCGGAGTGACAACGACCGCTTCAGTCGTAAATTCGGCAAGTGAAAATGTCGGTGTATAAAATGATTAGTGCTGCCATTTGAAAAACTACTCGCGAGACAATGTTTGGCGATGGCAATAGAGGGTCGTTGGAGAACTCCGTGTTGAATAAGCAAGTAGTGTGACATGCGCGCATTAATGGGCGTGTTCTCGCCTAATTCATGACTCCATGTGAACCCACCCTATTCTGTATTCTTAATCAAAAAATCTTAAAAAAATCACAAAGGGTGGGTGCAGAAGTTCCTGGCACACTCATATTTGTGACACCCTGTATACACAGTTATAAAATACCCTGCAGAAATTCCTTTCTGACAGCAAGGCACCCCTTGGAGCACAGATGTTGAGACTTGGGTGGCCCGAGTTCTATGTGGATTCGTGGAACCCAGTCAGAACGTGAGAAATTGGGAAAAGAGTGCCAAAAATACCTTTCCTTTTAAGGTAATATCCCCGGCCCAGGGCAATGAGTGACCCAGTTGGTTAATCATCAAGCCCTGAGGTGACAGGAGCCCCTCCCGAGAGACGGAACAAGGGTGCTTGAGGCTTGAGTGTGATGACAGTCAGAGTTTGAGAGTGAAATAGTAAAGTTCTACACGTGCAATGTAAAAAGAGTGCAATCATATAAAAATATATCGAAGTAAAGAGTTTGAATACTTTTATTTTACGCAGAGTTGTATAAGTTGTGGTCAACCCCTGTTGGTACCTTATTTTGCTGGGGTTTCCAGCAAAATAAGGTACCAACAGGGGTACTCAGACACAGTCTGAGTCCCTCTGTTTGTGTTATCCAAGGGACTATAACGACGGGAACCGAAGTGCCATCGGCGACGTCACGTACTATACAGGAAGACCCTTAGGAAAACGGTCTTTTTGTGGGCCGTTACCAGGTCGGACCAGTAGATGTCACGGCAGGTAAAATCAACCCCTCTCTCTTGAGCAGAGACTGGCCCGCCGACAACAGAGTTGGCACCGGCACCATCGATTCAACAAAGAGGTCGAAACGGTGGCGCCAAAGGGCCAGCATCGTCACATATTAATATTGTATTCTGCCGTAGACTTGTGACACGACTGGCCCACCTCTCGTACCTTTGGCTCCATTGCCGACGATGCGGGAGGAACTTCGTCCTCGTTGACGACGTTGTTCCCTCTGCTGAGTCGGTGGTGCCGGGGTCGACTCTGTTGTCGACTGTTGCGGACCAGCCTCTATTGTTGTTGAACCTCTGGGGGTTGGGTTCACCGGGCGCGACATTTACTTGCCTTGCCTGGCACGGCCCACAAAAAGACCGTCTTTCCTAGGAATCTTTTGGTATAGGCGTGACGATGCCGAAGAAACTCTAGTCCTCTTTGATTGAGTTGCTGGAGGCTCCAGGCAGAGGGACTCAGGCTGTGTCTGAGTACCTTCTGCTGGATACTCCTCTATTTTAGGAGTACAGGAACTCAATACAATCAAAAATACACAATTATGACACTGGTTGATGTATTCTGGACAAAACTCTTTACTTGCTCTTGATTACATAATTATTATTGCTTTTACATAATAATATTTCCTAAGTCAGATCTTCACTCTTTTAACTCTCAAGAATGACTTTCTAGTCCAGAACTTATCTGGTTAAACTCTAGATTCGGACCTTCTTACTCCGTGTCTAAACTCTGACTGTCTAGTTTGAACTCTCTATTCTGACTGTCCTCACACATAAGTCTCAGGCTCACTTGTCCGGTCTCCTGGGAGGGGCAACTGTCACCTCAGGGCGTAATGATTGACCAACTGGGCCAATCATTGCCCTGGGCCGGGGATATTAAATCATAATCAGAAATATTCTTGGAACTTATTTCCAATTTTCTCACGGTCGGACCTGGTTCCACGAATTCTCTAGAATTCGGGCCACCCATGTCCGAACATCTGTGCACCAAGGGGTGCCTTACTGTCAAAACTGAATTTTTGACTTAAGTGTTTCACCTTCTGTTTCTACAGGGTGTCACACACCCCCCTTCTTTGAAGGAGGCACGTCCCTGGGCCTCTAAATTTTGACTCTTTTAAACCCCCTTTCCCTTAGCCTTCCTCTGCCTACGGGACCTCGGAACGTACACGTGAGACTTGTGTGTGTTTCCAATCATTACGACAAATGATAGAAACAAAACTCTTAAAACGAAATTAAAACAAAATACTTAATTTTGATCGTTAACTAGAATGCGACTGATTCTGACTATGCGGCGGAGCTACGCAGAGCTCACTAAACACCGCTTCTTTGGGTTAAGCCTAAAACGAAATCTTTATATAAAAGAAATAAAATAAAAACAAAATACTCAATTTTGCATGCTTCTATGGACTCTACTGGTCCCTACTATGTGGCGAAAGCTAGGACAAGCTTGGACTATGCCACCTCTTTGGCTTAAGCTGTAAATTAAAATATAAAAATAATACAAAAACTCTTTATGAGTATTATTAAAATATCAACTTATAAAAATATTACACAAATATTATTACATGTATAAAAATACAAAACTAGACTTCTCGAAAGAAGAACTCTATCTCTGAAAACTCTTAAAGAAAAATATTACTAAAATATTAAAACACTCTTTAACAAAAATTTTGATTCTACATAAAAATTTTTGGCACTTGATAAAAATACTAAATTTTTAATCTCTTTAAGATTTCTTAAGAGGTAACGAACTCTACCTCTCCTCATGCGGATCCACGCAAGGATTCTCTTTAATTACGCATGCTCTAAAAGGAACTTAAAATTAAGAAGAACTTAAGATTAAAATGTTCTCTCGATGAGAATGTTCTCTTTTAACTCACTGGTGCTCGCTGGTGATCGGCGCATCTCACAATCCATTAAAGAAGAGTCTCACCTTCGGAAAAACGCGAAGTAGTTCCGAAGGGGCTTCTGAACGCGAAAAACACTTCACACACTCTGGCACTTCGGGACTAGACGTACCAAGTTGGCTGGTCTAGTGCCCTTCGCTCTTTTTTTTTTTTTTCTTACTTTCGTCGACTGAACCGTGATGTAGACACGATGTAAACCCGTTAGAACTCTTGAATGCGAAGCACATTATTGCCTATGGGTAGGGATCGTGCACATCAGCCCATCCACGGTGGGGCGCCTCTGCTGCCCTCATGATCATTCGGAGTGTCGTCGAGATTAGACAGTCTCTCCCGATGATTTCTCTCAGGGGCATATCCCCCATAATTGCGTGGGTCACGGCATCGTACAAAAGTATGATGCGGCCGGCGATACCTCCTCCTGCAAACCTCAGATCCATGTACTCTATAGCCACTTCGTGCGTTGGTCCCGGCTGCAACAGATCGCCGAGGAACAGCTGCACGTTCTCTATCTCTTTTGACACGTCCCAACCCTCCGGGAAATAGTAGACGGTGCACTGTAGCGTCGTCCGGCATATCCGAACGATGGCGACGTCTCCTTTGGCCCTTAACGTGAGCAGGTACTCGCGACACGTTTTCGACATGGCTACCCGCGATATCCGCTTATGGGGGTTAAAACAACCTAGGTATTGCACCGACCTAGGTGCCTGGTGTCTGTACCAACGCACAATTAGGTTGTTCAACAGAATGGGCCCCATTTTGATTTCGCGGTCTACGTCTCTTTTTGGTGCTTCCTCTTGCGGTCGAACTGGGGATGCGGGGCCTACTATTGGCTTCGGAGGAAGTATCGGACGGGCGATCACTCGCTCCAGCTGTCTGCCGATCTCTTCGTGGCTGCTGCTAGTGGCCACGGCCTCCTCCGCTCCCCGCTGTGTGGCACTGGTGGCGCACACCTTCTGTGGGTTACCCCTTTCGTCCCTACTTTTTGGTCGAGCTCCAGCTTCCGCCCGAAGAGTCTCCGGTAGCGGGGGTGGAGATCCGCTTTCTTGCACCACCGGGTTAAATCTCACCCGCCACTGGCTGGATGCCTCGATGTCTCTCTCTTGGTCTCGGGAGGCTCCCGGCTCTCTTTGCCCTCTGTCGTCCCTTCGTATGTTGGGGACGATGATGGTAGCCCTCTCCGATGTCCTGCTCCGGTCGGCCGGGACTGGCGGTCGTTCGGGGCGGCTCGTTCGGGACTGAGGAGGTAGTGGCCAGGATTCGGGGTCACTTGGATGGTGTCTACCCCCCTCTTGTGGTTGCTGCTCCTTGGCCGAGGACACCAACATCGTTCTTTGTCCTCCTTCCTCCTCTTCCTCTTCTTGTCCCCTTTCTCTAGTTCCTGGTGGACAAGAAGGCTCTTTCTGGGACGGAACGGCCCTTCGTTCCATCGCTTGCCCTTCTGGCGGTAGCCTATGGACGGACAGACTACCACTCTTCTCGGTTATGTTCTTCGCGAGGCTGTTTAAACCGATCTTGACAATTCGACCTAATTCTCTCAAGACTTTCACTCCGATAATGGTGAGTACGATTAAAAGAATGAGAACCAAGGTGACGATATTTATTGAATTTCTCCTCTCATTGGAAAAATGTGTCTCTCTCCCTGTTGTGGTCAGATGACCATTTTCGGGGGTCCTGTTTCCATTTTTCTGTTTATTTACTTTCACAGAGACGAAGGATCGTTTCTCCTCCATCTTTACTAAGGTGGCAGTCATCTGAACTCCGACCTGTCTAATGGAACTTCGTCCTAAATCTTGGTTCCTATTGTCAGAAGGTGTCAATTGACGTCTGATTCTTCTGCCCGTCCTTTCTTGGGGCTTTCGTCTGCCTTTGCTACAAGTGGTGACGGCTACTCTTTCTCGGGAATCAGAGTCGGCTTGACCTCTGGCCTCGTCGTGTATAACTTCTGTATACATTGTTGTTTTTATTGCCTTGTGGGTGGGCTTTGTAAACCTCTTGTTTAATAAAAACATTTCTCTTGTTTCAATTCTGCATTTGTGTTTTTTTTGTGAATTGATACCTCGATGACTCATGTTAGAATTTTGCTCATAAGTTGGTTTGATAGGCTTCTCTATGGCGTTGTCTACACCCTCTAAAACTTCATCTATCTCTCGTTCACTTATGTAGCCTATGATGTCATCGTCGTCTTCAACTGTTGAAAGTTCAGGTAAGTATTTGTGATACTCGCTAACCCTCTTGGATGTCTTCGGTTTCTTCTTCACGCTTGTGGATACTTCGTGATGGACATCTCTCTCTTTACTTATGGATGCTGCTTGCTGAACATCTCGCTTGATTTGGGTGGATGTCTCTTTCTGGACATCTCCGCTGTAGCTCTTCGATGCTGACTTCTGAACATCGCTCTTGTTGCTCTTAGATGCTGTCTTCTGAGCATCTGCTTCGTTACTCTTAGATGCTGTCTTCTGAGCATCTTCTTCGTTACTCTTAGATGCTGTCTTCTGAGCATCTTCTTCGACCGGGGAATCGACCTTACTCTTCTTCGAAGGTATTCTCTTCGTGAAGGGCGGTGGGCCCCTTTTCACCGCCGCCCTCATTAGTTTAAATGTTGTTGTTGGGCTTCGACGGGGAAATAGGTCGTCTGGCCGTTGACTAACACGGCTATGTACTGTTTTCCATCAGGCCCTGTGGAAACAGCTGACTCTTGACTTGTTATATTGCCGACTGTAGATGCCTGTCGTTTATCGGGCTGTGGGCAATTTCTACCAAAATGTCCTTTTTGGCGGCAGTTATAGCAAATGACCTCCTCTAAAGGTACTTTAGGCTTCTGCCCTCTATTTCTCGGTGATCTCTGTCTATTTCTCTGAGATCTCTGGCCCTGTTGCTTCTTCTGCTGAGATTGCAATTGCTGTTGGCCAGAATTCGGAGCGTTGCTCTGCGCAACGACGGCGTATACTCTGTCGTCGTAAGCTCCTTTCGCTTGGTTCTTTCTACTCTTGTTACTCTGGTTCTGCTGACCAGACTGTTTTTGGGGTTGGAAGGGTTGAAGCGCGCTCTGCTCCACGATCTCCCACTCTTCATCCATAATTAAAATTGATTCGACTCGATTTATAAATTGGACGAACTCTTTTGTGTCCGCGATTGGACACGTCTTGGTGTGCTGTCGAATAATTGGGTGCAAGGTTTTGCGCAAATTCGACACTCTAACTGGCTCTGGGATGTTAGGGCATAACAGGTATGACATGCGCAAGTAATTTCGCATATAAACTGCTGAATTCTCACCCTTTCGTTGTCTCATCCTTTCGAATTCTCCTTGAATTCGAACTGCGTCATCTGCTTTTCCGAACGCGTCTACTAACGCTCGGCGCAGCTCTGTCCATGTTGGTTTCTTGTGCTCTCTCGAGAAACCAGCTAACCACTCCTGGGCATAGCCTATGAACGCGGTCTTGGCGAAGTACAGTCTATGTACGTCGTTCCACTCTTGTATATCTGCAATGTCCTCGAAACGTTGCAGAAACTCGTGCACTGACATGATGCCATCGAAACGTTGAAGCGTTTCGAGCGGATGGCGACCATGGTATCTTTTCACTAACTCTTGGCATGATGGCGCGTCAGCGTTGTCATCTAACGTGATGGCTTGAATGTTCATGCTTGACTCTGGGTTAGGCGGGTCCCTTGCTCTTGGGCGCGCCTCTTGAAATTCGCTTTGAATATCATAAACGGATGCAAACTCACTCGTTTGGGTTGTGTCCGCTTTACTGGTGAATCCAAACACGTTGAGCATGGACTCCTTCTGCTTCTTGGTCCGTAGACTGGCCAGGTACTCTGTGGCGACTTGCTTCTTCATCTGGGCAGTTAACTTCAGGACCTCTTCGGACGTTACTCTTGGCGTCCTCTTTGCAGATCTCGGTGTGGCTGAAGCTCCTCCAGTAGCTTCATCTTCGTCTTCGGTGTCGTTATTGGCACTATACCCCGCAACACCTCCACCATTTTGTGACACGACTGGCCCACCTCTCGTACCTTTGGCTCCATTGCCGACGACGCGGGAGGAACTTCGTCCTCGTTGACGACGTTGTTCCCTCTGCTGAGTCGGTGGTGCCGGGGTCGACTCTGTTGTCGACTGTTGCGGACCAGCCTCTATTGTTGTTGAACCTCTGGGGGTTGGGTTCACCGGGCGCGACATTTACTTGCCTTGCCTGGCACGGCCCACAAAAAGACCGTCTTTCCTAGGAATCTTTTGGTATAGGCGTGACGATGCCGAAGAAACTCTAGTCCTCTTTGATTGAGTTGCTGGAGGCTCCAGGCAGAGGGACTCAGGCTGTGTCTGAGTACCTTCTGCTGGATACTCCTCTATTTTAGGAGTACAGGAACTCAATACAATCCAAAATACACAATTATGACACTGGTTGATGTATTCTGGACAAAACTCTTTACTTGCTCTTGATTACATAATTATTATTGCTTTTACATAATAATATTTCCTAAGTCAGATCTTCACTCTTTTAACTCTCAAGAATGACTTTCTAGTCCAGAACTTATCTGGTTAAACTCTAGATTCGGACCTTCTTACTCCGTGTCTAAACTCTGACTGTCTAGTTTGAACTCTCTATTCTGACTGTCCTCACACATAAGTCTCAGGCTCACTTGTCCGGTCTCCTGGGAGGGGCAACTGTCACCTCAGGGCGTAATGATTGACCAACTGGGCCAATCATTGCCCTGGGCCGGGGATATTAAATCATAATCAGAAATATTCTTGGAACTTATTTCCAATTTTCTCACGGTCGGACCTGGTTCCACGAATTCTCTAGAATTCGGGCCACCCATGTCCGAACATCTGTGCACCAAGGGGTGCCTTACTGTCAAAACTGAATTTTTGACTTAAGTGTTTCACCTTCTGTTTCTACAGGGTGTCACAGACTTCTGGACCCACCTGTACACTATTCTTGAATGTTTTTGTAAAGTTCACAAAGAATACTTACTTTTGAATTGTAATTCTAAACAACTGCTTTTTTATCATTAAAATTATTGATTTTATATTTTCATAAAGAAAATCAGTTTTTGTTTGCGATTCAGTTTTTTTCAACATTGACTGCATGAAAAATGATTTATCATATTTATGTTGTTTTTTTTTCATTAAATTTGAAAAAAACTTAATATGACTCAAGTATGTAAATTATGTAAACAGGCGTAATTAGCACATTTATTCAACCTCAAGCGCACAAGAAATGTATTGGATAGATTTCTGATATTTAATTTTGTTGGTGACTAGCGACACATTTTTGAAGTATGATTTAACCCTAAAAGGTGGCAATCACTGCTAACAAACGTTTCAGTTAAAAATATGTTAAAGTTTCCGCAGTTCACAGGGTTGGAACAAAATCAAGATTTCTTTTTAAATGTCGTGATTTCTGTATTAAATTGTGATTTTTATTATTAAATTCTACTTTTTATTAGATCTCACAACTTTAAGTTATTAGTTTTCGTAATTTAACAAAATGTTACTAATACAAGAGATCCAAAGAAGTTGTAAAATGAAACTGGTAAATTCTGAAAGAAAGCAAAAAGAAGTAAAAAAAAATGAAAATGTTGAGATAAAACAGTTGTTCATAGAAGCACAGTCAACTATTTTCTGTCTCAAAAGTAGGGATGCGCGCACCATTTCATTAAGTAAAAACATGAAAATTCACTAATTGACTTTTTTTCTAGTTTGCTTCCTATAAAATAAAAAATAAATAATTTCAAATTAATTTTTTTATTTTCTTAAATTTGAGTTGAAACTATTAAAAATGAAAACTTAAAACATGATTTAATCAATGATTTTAACTCAGTGATTTAATCACTTGATTAAATTACGCCAACCTTGGTGCAATTGCTTCACTCTTAATTGATTTTAAGAAGTTATTTTTTTAAAAAAAGCCTTTAACAAATTTACATGTATGTTAAATAAGTAAACTGAATTAGACATATTGTTCGTTTGTCTGTAACATTGCTTTATAGAAAATGTTTAATATTTAAATGCATTTAACTTTATACCTTATACTTTGTACACACATGAATGAGTTAAATGAATTCAAATTAAATGTTTAGGTGAATTATACGGAATCCAGTTAAGGACATGAACCAAATAAAAACTGACTTAATTATTATTATTTTAAATTGAAATACTAAATCAATATTTTGTCAATAGTTTATATATTATATTTAAGTATTAACTCAATATTTTCAGATTATTAACTGAATAAATTGAATTTGACATA
This sequence comes from Brachycybe producta, assembly GCA_036925085.1. Taxonomy (NCBI): domain Eukaryota; kingdom Metazoa; phylum Arthropoda; class Diplopoda; order Playtdesmida; family Andrognathidae; genus Brachycybe; species Brachycybe producta. The sequence continues at coordinate 511,211 of JAUPFP010000028.1, read as the reverse complement.
TTGTTTGTTTGCCCTTCACAGGGCTCTGTAGAACAAGTTTATTATTTAAATGCATTTAAATTATCAGTTGTGAGTACTAGGTATAAGATGTTACTATTGTAACACCCTGTATTTCACCTTTCTGCCCTTCCCATAGCCTCGGGGTCCCTTGGGATTCAAGGGACGTACTTCTGTCCCTTCCGTCCCGCCTGGAAACCTCAAAGCTGCTAAACACATCCTGTTTCCGGTACCAGCAGATGGATACCCATCAAAGTCTCTGGGGCATGGGTACACCTGCAAGGGTATACACAGGCCCTAGGTATAAACGACCGTGTTTCGGTATAGTCTGGGTCCATTTTCTGATATCGAAAACATGAAGTAAAACAACTCATTCAATGATCCAGTGACGAAAGCACGCCACACTTGTAACTCTTCTCTACTTTGTTATACTTCCATGATTGTGTATAGTAAAGTAAGTAACTGGACAATCTGCATTCGTCTCGTCTGTATCAACCATTCTTTTCAGCAACAGCTACGATAACCCGGAATACCTTAGAGAACGGCCCCAGCACCAGTCTGGACTCGGGTAGTATATTGTAACCTCTCGAAGTGAAAAGCGGTATCCGCTCTAACTAAGAGAGTCTACAACCTGAGCCCCGTAACAAGAGCTCTACATTGTTACACTATGATATATTTTAAAATAATATATTTTATGGTGGTTTTTAAAACGACGACTATTGTGTGTTTTAAAAATATTTTAAAAACGAAAATGGTCGTTTACAAATTATCATAAGTTTTTTTTTGAAAGATATTGTTGTAAAAATACTGTCACTCAATTTTTTTGTTGCTATTCAGCTTTCAAATACACATTGATAAATCGATGAATTACAGAATGTGCTGATGGTTTGCATACACTGCATTCCATCATGTTAGTACAATCAATATCAAAATAAAGGGTTGAGTAAAAGCTATGAGGAGTTATTTATTGGCAAAAAGGGAACTGTTTAGTAATAAATGCATCTAATTTTGGGTGTCGATTTATATTTGTTTATAGCTTATATCTGCAGTTATTATTGCCTTTTTTTCTCTGTCTCTCTAGTTTTTATAACAAAAAATAATTCAAACTAACGCTTTTTTATCTTTTTCTATCTGTGCTTGTTGTTCTTACTGTAAAATCCTGTTTAATTAACAAGAGAGGTGGAAATGACTTAAGATAAAAAATGGGTTTTTCAAATAAAGAAAATTATATTCAAGGATGGAACATCTCATCTGTTTTTATATCTTTTGCTCTTCGGCATATACAACTTCTTGTTTTATTTTATTATGGAATCTCATCAACTCTTGTGAGCTCTTTTTTCTCTTATTCTTTCTCTCTCTCTCTCTCTCTCTCTCTCTCTCTCTCTCTCTCTCTCTCTCTCTCTCTCTCTCTCTCTCTCTCTCTCTCTCCTCCCTCTCTCTTCTTGTCTTTCCGCCACTTTTAGTTCACTATTAAAAAAATAACAAAACGGAACTTCTTTTTTTTTTTTTCTTTTGATGTTTTTAAAGCAGTCCCTTGGAGCCTATACATATGTAGGTATTGTTTATACAGAATGTCACAGAAGCAACGCAAACAAATAGATTGCCTAAGTATAGTTGCCCCATCACATGTAGAAGATTATGACGTCATGGGGTTTGACGAGAAATTTAGACTTGGCTTGTCTATCAGACTAAATGACACAATCCTAAGTTTTATGTCAACTCATATGACGTCACAAGCGTTTTCTTACTGTGTGTGGCGTAGGTAAAACGTTTAGAATTAAATATATTAGAAAACTACATATTTAAAATTTCAGGTGATTGTTAGAAAATGTTTTTGTATAAAAATTAATCAGATTTGTAAAGAATTTTTTTTAAAAAAGCTATTGATTTTGAATATTAAGGTTTAAATTGTGTTTTAGGGAAACAATTTGTATTTTTGAAAAAAAAAATCAGTAAAGTTTATTAGTTATGTACCGATTTGTTTTATTTTTGATACAACTAGGCCTACATGATTCAAATATTTGGCTTTTGTTTCTGAGGTGTTGGTTCAGGAACATACTGTATATTGTATACTAAAAAATAGCATCTCTTTCTGTTTTATTTTCTATTGGAGCTGCCCACTTCCCTTCTTAAATCGACTTGGATGGGCTGAATGAATTCACTTCATCTCCCATTCTAGTCTCTCCCCCCACTTTTCTCTTCTTTCCTCTTCCCCCCCCCCCCCCACATATATATCGAGCGATGATTGAAGTTGCTGCTGCTGCTTTTGCTTTTACACAATGTGTGTAAAAGGAGACAAATGCAACCGTGTGTGTGTGTTGCAAACAGAAAACTCTTAGCTGCAGCATCAGCATGAAATGCAGCATCACGCACACTACCATCAAGTTATTGCAACATAGCGGCTGTAGCTAAAAAAAGCGGAAGATAAAGTAAAAGTAGTAGAAGAAGAATGCAAAAGTGGTTGCTTCTGTGTGTCAGAGTGATTTTATATCTTTAAAAACAAATTCGATGGATTTCCCACTCACTGCAGTATCTACTGTAGTAGATAGTCAACTGCATTTTTGTGCCGCATTCTTCTTACTCTCTCTCAAATAAGCATCCTAATATCAAGTGTGTCTGTGTCTTTTGTGCTCAAGACATGAATCTTTGCAGTTCTTTTTCTTCTTTCTAGAGAAAAGTGAGCGAGAGAAAGAGAGACTGTAAGAGAATGAAGATTGTGACATTAAGATGCTGCAGTGAACAACAACAAGGTTTTATCTCTTTGTCTTCAGTTACAGCTAATCCTGAATGTAGATTAGTAGTTGAGGATTATTTAGTTAAGTTTGTTGTTGTTGTTGTTGTATTGACGGTGTTGATGGTGGTGTCTAAAGTTTGTGATCATTATGTAATATGGCATGGCGAAATCAGGTTCAGATCATCATCATGATCGCATTAAAGTCGGTGTGAAATGTTCAGAACCACTCGAAGAATCACTGAAGACATTTGGAAATCATGTGAACCACATAACTCCCTCAACTGTCTTCCAACCACGTCCTCTTCTTCTGAAGTCTCCTTTGACCACAACGTCCAAATTAGGCGACAAGAGTCGTTTGAGGCCGCTATGTCTTCCAGAATTAAAAGGCCACCAAACACCAAGAGAATTTGCTTGGACCAACGGTAGTGTCTACTCAAATACTGATTATAATAATAAGAATCACCATTATAAGAGCAATGACACGTGCCTGTTGTCACTCAGAGAGGAATTGTCAAGTAGTATGCCTATTTTGTACAGTAGTAGTGTATCTTGTTGGGAACTTCGTGAGGTGACACCTCCTTTAGATGTCCTCCAACAAACTACAAGTTCTTCTTGTACTTCTCCGGATAAACATGCTCACCGCCACTTGAAAAAACCAATTAGTGATGCTCATGCTGCCAGTTTGGCTAAAGCTTGTCGTAATTCTCGTGCTCGTGACTCAGAGGAACCACTTCCAAGAAAGGCAAAGTGGGCAGTCATTTTTGTTGGTGTCATCCTTTTTGGAATGAGTATCTTATTGGTTGGTGTCACTTTAAGATTGGCTCCAATGATTGATGAAATTGGTAAGCTCAATTTGGGTGTATTATGTGTGTTTTAATGTGAAGAAAAACTGTGTGCACATTGATGATTAGGGATAGGATGTTGATGCACGAAAAAAGGGTAACTTTTTCTCAATTTGTGGCTCTCATGCCAGAATATCAGAACGCTGTTCTTGAAACTTTATTCTTGAAAAGGCATTTGAGAAATTATTTTTGAATTTTTTTAGGGCCACAGATGGCACAAATTAACAAACAGTTACCATTTGTGTGCTTAAACATTCTGGCCCTGTTCATGACACTCGGTTTTAGTTTAGAATGCCAATAAAAACAGTCAGGGTTTAATTGAAAACACCCTACACTTCGGCAATGGTTTTCAAATGTCTTTGATCGCCACCTTAATTACAGTTTTGTTTTAGCTAATTTGGCGTCCCATGAGGTTGCTACATGTTAATATGAACTCTGATCTAGCCAGCATATGGTTTTAGCATGCAAGTGTCATTTTTACTTTGAAGTTTTTAATGGAATCCTTTTAGAATTGTACTGCGCAGGTCCATCTTGAAGCTTTTGAATATAAGGACGTCTTTTTTATTCTTCGAGCAGCACCGTCAACAAGGGTATTTTTATAAAAAAAAAATCCTCTTTTCCCATTTAAAGTATTGTGACGTATATATCAATGGAAATAAGATTTATGAATTTTTTTCTTCTGAGTTTTCCAGATTTCATTTAGTTTTTTTTATGAAAACATGCTAAGATTCAAAACAAATTTTTACACTTCTTGAGAAATCAGGATTTTTTGGAATCCTATAACTTGCTTGCCGAACTTTTGATATAGTGAATAAATTGTCAGTGATTTTTTTTGTGCATTATTTTCGCTTTCGATTTCTCACCAAAAATATTCACCCTCCTCCGATACCTTGTTGCTGCTATCTTTCGAAACAACTGTGCAGCCCTCATTTGGATTGCAACCTGAGGTTTGGAAAAATCTCAGCAGTACTGCATTATACAATTAGTAGTAGGTTTCGTACAATGTAGTGTAGTGGTTCCTCAAATCTGTGGAGCGAAATTTCGGACGTTATGTTGAATATATTTTCTCGTTAGATCTACCATAACCACGCCATGCTCTTCAATCCCCTTAGTGTGGAGATGCTCGAGATCACAGCAACAACGTGTACCATGTTCAAACACACTTGACATAAGCACCAAAGGTAGAAATGGAACACACACAGACATTGACAAAAGTGCAAGAAGCGCACACATAATTAAAAAATTGGATACAGACATATACACAAATATAGCGGGGAAAAAAATGCGCACAAGTTCGCAACACGTACACAAATTTACTAATTTACAAAATAGTCACAACACTCACCTATAGGGGTAAGATTAAAACACGCACACATGTCACATGCAAAAAAAAAATCGAAGTTAAAGCCTACGCAGTGTGTGTGTGTGTGTGTGTGTGCACACAGTCACAAAAAAAATCTCGCACATACTAGAGTTTGAAACCCACGCAAATTACATAAATTACAAACGAAAAATGAAGAAAAATAATTTGTCGCACGCACGCACACACACACACATCACGAGTAAAAATGAATACTCGTACAAACTACTTATAATGGGAAAAAAATCATAAATACCATCATCTACTTGATTTTTTAATTATCAGTTTATATACATTATAATTTGCATAATTGAGTTATATATTTGCCAGAACTCTTACCATTTATCTAATTCTTTGACAATAATCGTTGATTACCTACATAGTGTTTTAAGTTTGTATGACGAATATACTTAGAAACTTATAACACTATACAGAACATTTTATTTTTTGTTAGGTTTTTCATTATTTATATGACTTGTTTGTGTAACTCATCTGTTATTTCGTAACATTTTCACATTAAGTTAAAAAGCAGACAAATCTTCCTCCATCATGACAACTTATGTTTACATTTCACTTTTTTTGTTTTGTTCAAAGAAAATCGTTACCACTGATTGATTGCCCTTGATTTTCTCTTAAGGTGTAGATAGCTTGGTTTAGAACTTCGAAAAAGTAAAGGAGGGAGAAAAAAAAAATGCCAAGTAAAATTGTACAAAACTGCTGAAGATAGAAAACATTTGCAATTGTGTTAGTTTCAGTGTTTAAGAGACTAGATACATCGTTTAGTTCAAAATTTCTCCGAATGTAGGCGCTGCGATCGTTGTTGATTGAAAAACGGTTTTTTAACGTTTTTTTCTCCCGGTTCAAAGTCACATATTAATTAATAGAAAAATAATTTCGCGTGCTAACCTTATAAAAAGAAAACATTGTGAAGCCAGTAGATTAATGCACGTAATAATTATTTTGTTATTGTTCTGAGTTGTTTTTAACGGGAGTTCTTCAAATGTTTGGGTGACGGTTTTTTTGCTCCTATGGGACTTAACATGGAGTTAAAAAAACGTAAGATTTTAAATGTTATTTAAAAATAGAAAGCCCTTTTAAAATTTAGAAAAAGGAATAATCCTGAAGGCAATAAACACATGTAAGTACGTGCTAATTTTTTTGATTGCTCTAAATCATTTTTAATCAGAGTTCTCTTAACTTTTGTTGGACGGTGTTTTAGTCCTATGGAACTTAACATGGAGTTTAAAAACGTACGATTTTAAACGTTATTAAAAAATAGAAGGACCTTTTCAAAATTTATAAAAAGGAAACATCGTGAAGCCAATACATGAATGTATGTGCGAATTATTTTGTTATTGTTCTAAATCAGTTTTAACAAGAGTTTTTCAAATGTTTGTGGGACGGTTTTTGATCCTATGGGATTTAACATGGGGTTGAAAAAACGAACGACCTTGAACCTTGTTTAAAAATAGAAGGACCTTTTCAAAAATTATATAAATCGAGCACGTGAAGAACAATACTTTTTATTACATTTTGCGCTTTACTGTATTTGAATTGAGCGATTGTGAGGCGATTTCTTTCAGTTTTAGTAACACTATATAAGAACACTCATTTGTCTCGTTGTCGTCTGCTCAAAACAACAAGATGGACGTGGATCTAGGCTCTTAATTAAACGGAACAATTTTCCCAATGTTTTTATTTGCAAGTTTCCATCAAATTAGACATTATTTTGTACATGAGAGAACAAAAATAAATTTCATCTTTTGTATCATTTTTTTTTTGTTTTTACAATGATGATGATGATGATGATGAGTAGAAACTTAATTGAAAAATGAAAAACGCTTCTTAAGATTTTTAAGAAAAGATTAAATAAAGGGGGCGGAAGGACACTAGTAATTAACATTCATTAGAAAGAAGTCAACCAGTTGTAATGTTAATTCGCCTACTATACAACACAAAAGTGTAGTTAGGTATCCGAAGAGTCATCATTTTAATTAGATAATTGAGACCACAAGAAACGCCATTATTGTCAGACCTTTATTAGCTCTCACTAGCAAATTCGTCGTGTACACTGCATGAGAAGAAAATGACTATTAAAGTTGCTAACAGATAGCACCGCTAATACACTGTTTTCGCTATAAAGAATTAACTACAGTTATATAACCAAGGGGGTTATAGTTAACTGTAGACAAGCTTGAAGTGTTACTTTTGTGTTATTTCAATTTAAAAGAGATTTAACTCTTTCTGGTTAAATGAGTGTGCCACTTCCTGTGTGGTTTCACTTTATGTTTTAAACAGTTGTGCATTTTGTGAAATTTTCATTCCTCGTTCAGTCAAAAATTGAGTGTTCTCATTGTCCGCCATCAATAATTTGGTTAGCCAATGACCATATTGTGTCAATGCAGTTGAGTTAACTTGATTGTTCAGAAATTTAATCATGGTTAATGTAACCAGATTCATTTCCACTAGAAAATTAACTGTGGGTAAATTGCAGGTAAACCCATGATGCACACTGCATGATTCCATGAAACGAAATTCACTGCAATGCTCCAGTTAACTATACCCTGTAATATTCTAGCTAAGGTCTGCTTCACACTCTACATGTTCGTATTGCATAAGGTAGTGTTCACACAAGGCACCGCCACCATTATTTTCGCAATGAGTGTTCGCGTACAGCCACGAGTGGCGAACATCCCTTGTTATCAAGGTCATTCCTGTGGAATGCACAGACAGCATTTCATTGTTTCCAATGGTGGTTTGTGTGAAGCATGTACAGGCAGTTGGGCACAGCCAGAAAATTACTTTTCTGGCTGCGCCCAACTGCTTCTAAAGCATTTCACGTCTACCACTGCGTGGTGACACAAAGTGGCGACACACAGTGTCTCATGTGAAGAAGCTCTAATTATAACCTGCATTTGAGAAAAAATAAGGAAAGTTAAGGAAAATGTGTTACATAATTAAAGATTAGTCCAGGGGTGGCGCGTGCAGTTGTGCACCGCACAACCTTGCCAAGTTCATTTACGTGAAATGTCATTTCGATGTGACCAGTTTGTCTACCCTATGTAGCGTACACCTGACCAGAGCTTTGGGATTGCTTGAGTTGATGGATGAAATACATTATGAGAACTCTTGAGGGTTTTTTCTAGTTCGTGTCACTATTTTTCGCAAACATGCCTCGCATGCCTCGTTGAGAAGTTTAATTTTTCATCTAGATATTGTTTGCGAGTTTGTTTTTATAGCCTCTATTTGAGTTCACTCCATCTTTTCGTCTAATTAACATAGTAAATTTAAAAGAACGTTTTGCATTTATTAGTTGACAAAGAAATCAAAACATTTCTATGCCAATTGTTTCTGTAGTTAACCAAGAAGCTAGGAAACATTATTATGTTGGTGAAATCTGAGACTTGAGGTCATTATTGGTTTCATTTTCATTATAAAATATTCTGTAGGTTATTGCAGTGAAAAACTCTTAGTATCCATCCATTATTCATGTGTTGTATTAGATTCTCTTAGCAACAACAAAAAAAGTTTGTTGCGATAAATTTCCATAATACATAATAGTGTAAAGAGTAAATTTGGTTTATGAAAAAGATTGTAATAAATTAGTGAGTTTTGTGTATCTTTCATACTTTTCTGCATCAGAATGTAAATGAATTTATTCTTATTTCAGAAATGTTTGCAGGCTATATTATTGTTCGTGCAGTTTTCTAGGGAAAAAAATATGGTAATGATGCGTGCAATAATATACTTTTATATTTGAATGCTGTTTCCGTTTTCAAATTTTTGTTATGCCAAGATTTGAGATGTGTGTGTGTGTGTGTGTTTCTGTATGTACATTTATGTTAGGGATCGCTCAAACGTACAGAAAAAAATAATCAGAAAATACAGTTGAAAAAGTCAGAATATAACTTCAACTACATTTCTTTGTTCTTTTGCTTTCGAAAGAAGGAATAGGAATAGGAAAATGAGCCGCCATAAGGAATAATGCTGTTACTGTAATTTTTGGTAATATAAATACGTAGGGCCAGGAAGAAACAATTTCAGCTTTTTCCGCATAGTCAGTCAGACAAATAGAATTAGTAAAATTAGATTTATTTCTGCATGTGTGAGTCAAGTTTAAGTCCCAAACTTAATAAAAAAAACTGTACACTTTAACTTTAACAGGTTTCTACATATAATGTAAAAAACCCAATTTAAAGGATAGGGCAGACCGGGGCTGTTTGGCACACACCTAATAACTGCTATTTGCCAGATTTCACTACAATCACAATCAAAGCTGTTTTCTATCAATAGCTTTTTATGACCATTCTTTTGGAATAATATGATCAATAGTGCGTGATTAGCTAAGTGTTTTCTGTTTTTTTTTTACCAGGTAAGTAAACTTTTATTGTGTTAGAAATTATGATATTTAGAGTTAATAAGTAAACCAGATGATTAAGTACAGTAATTTAAACACAATGAAATGCTACTATTTAACTACTGCTAATATTTAACAGTATTGAAAGTTTTTGATGTACCTCGAAACTGTTAAGTTGGCAAAATCCTCTATTACAGGAAGAGGTGAGATTACCACCATAAAGCAGGCTCAAGAAAAATCACAGCAGTCAACCGTAGCAAAATATCCTTGGTAGCTTGACACCTGTGAAGTTGTACTCATTCGTGGTATCAGCTTAGCATTTAATTTAATCAATGCTTTCAGTTATTTTATGGAGATTTCTACGATGTGCCAACCTACCTCACGCGTGGGGTAAGTTGGCACATGTGACATACTTTAAAAAAAGTGTAGGGGAGACAAATAAGCATATATTGTGAATACTCAAAATGGTTTTTGCACTTGAAAAACTCATCAAACTAAGCCACGAATCTTCACTTAACTTTAAACTCATTTTCCCAAAAAAAGTGGTTTTTTTGAGTTGTGCCACTCTTCTTGCCGAGGTGCGACATACGTGTAACGAATTCACCGTTTGGAATTCGTCCGTTTTTGTAGACACCCTGTAATCAAGTTGTATCGATGAAAGGTTCTCACCTCATGCTTGGGGGTGGCCGGGAGGTCATTACAACGATGACTCCCTGCCCTCCAAGATGAGGAGAATAGCCCAAAAGTACTACATCGATGGTTAATAGGATAGATCCTAGAAGAACCATCGATGCAGAACTTTTGGACGTGAGAATCTTTACAAATTGTTAATAGGAGGATGATCGTACATCCTTCTGTATTGTTATAATTTATACATCTTATAGATGTTTTCGTTTTAGTGAAGTGATAGCTCACTTCTAGGTCCGAGTGTGTCCAAGAGACTTGGACACACCTGGAGCCTTTGTTATCATAATCAGATGTTTTTATTGTATTTGGAGTATAAATACAAGAGGTTGTAGATTGAGAGGACAGATCGGACAGACCGTCTTTATGCTTAAGACCTAGCAAGACCGATGCGATATCTCTCAATCTGCAGGACTCTCTGTTTATTGAATAAAAGAGCATTTTCAACATACGAATTCAATGTGTGGACTCAGTCATTTTATGGGAGTGGGACTTAGAATTATAGCCGCCAGGTAGCCGATGTTTCCACCGGACAACGAAGTCTCCAGCAGCCGAGTGTAAGACGACATCTCTACAATATTCTCTACCACAGGTCTCCTGAGGTAAAGACCCTTGTGTCCCTGGTGGTTAAGTAGCAACACAGGAGCCAATAGACCGAAAGACTTAATCATCAACATCCATTCGACACTTCTAGATGGCTAGTAGAGATCTCTCTACTAACCCTACGGAAACGGGGATGTTACATACGTTTCGAATTTTTTATTAGTTTTCCAAAAAAAATTCTAAAAATTGTGGTCTGAAAAGGGCCCTAACTAATCTCGGTCTCAGCTACTCCTAAATAGTTTTTTTTTTCTGTTGGAATTTTAATGTTAAAATGTGACAAATGCACGTATCGTGTAGAAGTTCCCAGCATAATGTGACAAACACATACTTAAAATATACAGTGTATACAAAGCATACACAAACGTAACACATTTTATAAAGTGTAAACAAAAAATTTCACAAATGTTGTTTTATAAAGTAGCTTGTGTCTGTCACATACATACATACATACATATGTAAAATTGGAAATCCTGTAAATCACGGGCTGAATTTCAAGTTGTGTGGTGCAGGTCCCCTAAGCAAGTGCTGTTTTGCTAAGTGCTACTTAAATCTTGCATTGCATTGCGTGACATATTGTCTAAAACTATACATGGCTCTGATATGTAGAAAATAAATAAAATGTGAAACGAAACTGGAAAATATGTATGGTATATGTTTACTAACATAATCCTATTCCTAAATTTAAATTCCTTCATACCTTTCTAGTTGTTTTTTTTAATAAAAAAAATTTAATGTTGTAATTAAATATTTATGCAAATGTAGAATTCTGGTTTGCTGTATTATTATTAATAGCTGCAATTCATTTGTTTTGGAACACAATAGTATAGTCTAAATGTTTTTTTTTTTTCACAATTGGCTTTCAGAAAAGATGACAAATTCTGGATAGTCAAAAGATTAATCAAGGACTGGAAGCAACCTTAAGGCCCTTGACACACAGACCACTTTCTGTGATCGATTTCGAATGCAAAATGAAGTCGAGTTGTCGCCAAAACCGATCACTTTGAAACCACCACGGTAGTTAGCATGTAGTCCAGATGTGGTTGAAATTAGCGACAAAACAAAATGTACTCTGACAAAGAAACACTTGTTATTGTTGTTTCGTCGTATACGAAGTACTGCACATATAAAGTTCTGCGGCACTAGATACAGAGCAAAGTGAATAACATCAGAGATTCACCCGGTGGTTGGAAGGCGGATTGAAAGTGGTCTGTGTGACAAAAAAAACTGATGTCACCGCGGTGGTGGAGATTGGCCACCTTCCAGTTACGCCACTTGTCTCAGAAGATGTCTTTTCATAGAAAATACATTGCATCCTCAGGCCAGCCACTTGCGACTTTATTTTACAGTCGAAAAGTGGTCAAAAAGTGGTCTGTGTCCCAAGGGCCTAAATTATGCGGGTGTTTGTTTGTGTGTGTGTATGAAACAAATTTTGCATTCTGTACATTTGCTTTATGATTCAATTTTAAAATTAGCTTTTTTATTTTCTTTGTGCTACTAACAAACAGAAAGACCTTAGAAAGTTGCAAAACAGTTTAGAGAAATTTTCTTTCGTCTGACATAAAAGTTAAAAGAAAAACAATTTACTTAAAATAGCAACAACAAAAAAGGATTATTTGTGATATATCTTATGATCTCAGGGCAATTTTGCTTGCTTTTATGTTATATAACATCTTTACAAAAATGTTATATGTATTATATGTAATTTTCTTTTGTGCTTGAAGGAGAGTTGTAATATGTCTATGAAGAAAAGAGAAGCAAACAGCCAACTAATTCAACTGGGAATGTAAAAATTGCATTATTTCAGTAAAACACTTTTAGTTGCATCGTTTGTTGCTATGTGGCTAAGTTTTGCTAAAGTTTTCCTTTCAATTGCTTCTTTTTTTTTAGATATCATTAGATCATTCATTCGTTCAGTTAATCGCATTTTGAAATTCTTACACAAAGTTGGCTAAAGGAAAACTTCTATTTTGTAATGGTTTATTTCTTGAATGAGTACAATTTTTGTTAGTTATTTAGTTATTTTAAACGGGTTGTGACATTGACAAATAGTAAGATTTATAGTTAATTCTGGAATTGCACTTAAAAGTGATTTCTAAATTACATTCAAAGTTTGTTATGAAATAGAAGAGCTACAAATATTGACTGGAGGGATTGTAAGCAAGTATTGCATTGTAGTGAACGGTGTTGGCTGTGACGTCATTTTGACGTCACTATTTCGGTCTAAACTCTAGTAGTGCTTAAAGTGGTTTATGAACAGCTGATTTTCTAACTCTTGATTATTATTCTGTCTTTCAAGAACAAAATTAAGAGAAACTAGAAAGTGTTTTAGAAACTAAAAGGACACACTCGAAACACTTAAGGGTATTTTCATGTTGATATCTTTCCAAATAAACTTTTTATTTAAACAAAAATGTTTTTAACAAATATATTGCCTGCTAAGCGTCGTTTGCTTAAAGTTGGGTCATTTTCAAACTTATATAATTATTTTGAAATCTGTCAACATGAAAATACCCTTAAGGTGTTTTATGAACATCTATATCTGATTTTCGAACTCTGGTTATTCTGTCTTTCAGGGGCAAAATTAAAAGAAACTAGAAAGTGTTTTAAAAGCATGAGTTGTAGTTGAATCACTTCAGGGTTTTTTTCATGTTAATACCTTTTAAAATAAACTTTTTATAAGCGTGTAACTTTTAAACACATAAAAAGCTTATTTTGAAAGATAGTCAACATGAAAATAACCTTAAGTAATTGAGGTATCTTTCTAGTTTCTAAAAAAAACATTCAAGTTTCTTTTCGTTTCGCACTTGAAAGACAATAATCAAGAGTTTGAGAGTCGTTCACACATTAAAACCACCTACATTCCTAGCTCATCCTAAGAAGAAACTTGTGATGTCATAGGGATTAAAGAATTGTTTGATTTCATCTCTTTTTTATTAGACGATTTGACACAATCGTAAATTAATTTGTCAATATCTATGACGTCACAAGCTTTTTCTTAGGATGAGGCAGGTATAAAGCATTATATTAATAACTGCGAGCTTATTGTTTTTGAATTTTTAAAATACTTTGGAGGTGTTTTTTTGTGTGCACAAAGTGTTTTTTTTTTGTAAATAAATAGGCTAACTTTTTGAAGCATTTGTTCTTTTTATTTTTCAAATAATGGGAACAATTGCATTTGCATCTTGCGAATAACAGCTGTCATAAATACATGCGATTTGAATGTGTCGCATTGTGATAAGAGTCTTTCTGTAATGCTATATATATACTTTTAACATTATAAAGAGACAACTTTCATCTAATGTACACTTTTCCTTAAAGGTGCTAATCTAAAATGGGCATCATACATTTTATGTTCACAACAAAGAGTCTGCATATAAATTTAACTGGGGGCCACTGAGGAGGGGCAACATTACAAGAAACAAAAAAAAATAAAGGTGATGTCAAAACATGCGCAGAGATTAATACTTTCTTTAGAAAATTCTAAAGCAATTTTGCTGTGTAAATATAATAACAAAAGTTTATCTCTGATAAGTTTCTCTTGTGTTTTATTTATCTTTGTGCTGAGTGGGTTCTTTCTTCTTTTTTTTTTTTTTTGGTCCTTTTCCATCTTGGGTTTCAAGTGCAAATACTCAACACTGTTGACTCACTTCATTCACAAATGTCAGTCATCATCATCATTGCCCACTTACTTGTCTATAATGTTATTTAATGAGAAATTCTCAAATTTCTACAAGTGTTATAAGTAAGTAGCATTGCATTATTATGTAAAGGGTGCAGCAGGTCTACCAATTGGTATGGTGATTTGTTTCTAAGGATCTCAGAGGATTCGTTATGTAATTAATTTCTAAGAGATAAATCAATTTTTAAGGTTTAAAGTATCTGTAAGAGAAAATAAATTTGAAATATAATTTCACTTCTTCAAATTTCCGTTATAAGCTTCGTTCATTGATTGGAGCATTGCGTTTTCAGCTCTGGTAAAATTGCATTATCTTCATTGGTTAAGATTTAACCAAAATGTAATTTATTTGGACCTAAGGATTGAGATAATTATGATAGGTTTACATACCGACAATTATTTTTTTTTGTAGTAAGTGTCATGTGTAAACACAAACGTTAGTTGTTTATAAATAGTTTTTTTAAAAATTGAAAGTATATTTTAAATTAAAAAGTAAAGCTATACAAAGAGTGTATTTTGAAGATATTCTTAAAAATAGATTTTACTGCAATTTGAAAGAGAGAGAAAAAACCTTGAAAATGTGCTGGTATTGTTTTCTGGTTAATTGTTCAACTTAATATAAAAAATTCAAATTCTCTTTTTAAAACTGAAAAACTAAAAAAAAAATCATCATAAAATTAACACTATTGTTTCTATTTTTTAGATTCAAATAAATACTGCAGTATATTTTTAAATTGCTCTTTAAACTACGTTAAGAAAAATACCCTCCGGTTACATGAAAATTACGGATTGTCATTTATCATGCGATTCCTCATGAATCTACCATTTAAATTGCAAATTAATATATATCTTTTAAGCATAATCAATATTGTACATTTTTGAAGTCGTTAGATTTGAATTTTGACCTATAATATATAATAACTCATCCATACGTCCATTTATCGTGAGTCAAACATGAACTCTGCACTTCATGTAAAAATGCTTCATGTTTATTCAATGCTTTTTTTTTTTTGGAATGGGTAACTTACGTTACTTTAAGTGAAAATCAGCTACGGTTCACAGTTTTAAGTGAAGGTCCAAATGTTATGTCTTTTGTGAGATTTATTTGTCAAATATTTATTTTCATAATTTTGTTGACATACAATGGGTTTTCTACTGCTATCAGTTTGAAAACATGTTGCACATAAAAATGATTTAGGCCACATGTCCAAATGCAGCAAAAGGCAACAGAAAATAAAATTAGTCTTAATTTTAATAAATCTATTCTATTCTATTTGACAGAAAGTAGGCAAGAGAAAAAAAAAAACTGAAATTGTTTCAACTTTTTCTATTGTGCTATGTAGAAATTGCAATTATCAATCAATAGGATAATTCTTCTATTTTTGTGTCTCATCTATGATGAAGGAATAACGCCAAGAAAAGCAGAAATATAGCGGAAGTTTTTTTTTTAAAAAAAAATTCTATTTTCTACTTTATACGCAAGTTTCATTTAAGCCTGAAGCCGTAAATGATTTTATGCTTTAAGAAATACATATATTGTGTAATGTATTATATGAATATGTATATTTATACGTATAAACATGTACAGAATTTTGTTGAAAAGTTTACGTTTTTCTGATGGACCAATTTTCTTAATAAAACTCATAGGCTGAGAAACATTTGTTGACAATGACAATGACAATGAATAGCAACTCGTCATCTGTGTCAACTGAAATGTTTAATAGAATTGTGAAACTTTATAATCAAAATATTGGATTAAGTTTTGACTTGAAAGGAAACTGACAAAAATATCAGTAATTTAATACAATGTGTGTATTACATATATTGTTTATATATGCCTATTTTAATATCGATTGGTGAGCATAGGCCTTCAATAATACACTGTGGCCATACGTTTTATGTTCATATTGGTGACGTTATTGTATGGGAAAGTACTCATCATCATCCTCTACTTGAGCATTTTTTTTTCTAGTTTTTCTTTCTATTTCTATAACATAAAGTTACAGTAAAAAGGTGGCTCGAATTCAACAAGAAATCATAGCTTTGAGCTTCAACTTGAACCTTCTGAACAAGGTTCCAGCACAGACAACCTATATTTTATTTAATATTCTGAAACATGTTTCAGGTTTACACCTTGCTTAGAGGGTAAGAATTAAAGTCCTAATTATGATGCGACCTTTAATGCCACTATAAATGACACCATGTGGATTTGTTTTAATTTTTAATAACACTGAATACAATGTGTATTACTATTTTTTAACAAGTTAGCAGTGATTGCCACGTTTCAGGAGCTGTAAAGACTGTTCTAATGTTTCCATTAAGATGTACGGAAATACATTTTTTTTACCAGTTTTGTTTTAACAAAATCAAAATTTGAAGCCTTAACCTTTCAAAAAAATTGAAAGCTTATTTGAAGCTACAAAAATAGTGAAAATTCGTAATGGTCTTTTTTTTTCATTTTGATATCTTAGAAAATTAGTTTTATGACAGGTTTTTAAAAAAAATTGTTTCACTTCAAGTTGATTAATTGGTTATTAAGAAGTGAATTTCTTTTAAAATACTTTCTTTAAAACTATTATTTAAATATTATGTTTCAGTGTTTTAGTACCGGTATGAATGCCAGTCATTATAAGACCTTTTTTTACTTTTCTACTAAATAGTTTCAAATTAACACTGCATTTTTTTAAAGTTGCTCCTATGCAAGTATAGGATTTGGCCTGTATATTTGTGTCACCCCTTGTGTCGTCGGCGGAATTAACGAAAAATTTAGTATTGTATTATTATGTCTAATAAAAAAAAAAGGTAATAATGTTTTCAACAATTTAAACAAAAGGGTTCTTGCGTTCTTTTGTTTTTACCTTTTTTTAATAGACAAAAATGACACATTCGTAATTTTTTTTGTAAATTCTTTTGATGTAATAAGCTTCTTCTGAGGAGGACCACGCAAGTGTAAGTCCAATGCTAATCGAGTTAACTTTTGGTCATTTTTTTTTCAACATCTTGGTTGACACTTATTGATATTGTGATTAAGGTACAGAATGTTACCTTAAGCGAAAGCTCGACTCTTAATGACCATCATGTTCTTCATGAATTTAATTGAGATGGAATTCAAATCTATTCAAAATAGTGCAATGAGTTTGCATAATTAGACTCAAGATAATAGAAGAAAGAAAAAAAGAAGAAAGAAAAAAAGAAGACATGCTTCAATACTGAATACGTAAGCATGGTAAATTAGTAACTAATATAGACATGTTATTATGTTTACATTCTGTTGTGTTAACTAATTTATTTATCATAATAATACATGTCGATTCGATGTTGCTTTTACATGTGTTTGTCATAGAAGAATCTCTTGGTATTTGCTTTGTTTACTTGATAATGAAAGGAAACTCATTTGAGATCATGGCAAAAATTACAATCAGAAGGAATAATTTGTATTAAGAGTACTTTTAATACTATTTTTTTAAATGTATTTTATTAATTATTAGTTAATTGTAGTTGATGATGGAATAGGGGAGAAAATGGAATTATATTATCTACCAAATCAAGATGACTGTTTGTTTCATTTAAATTTGGAGCACTTTTTTTTGGGGGGGGGGAAGTTGCATTTATGCAATACAAAATTCGAGACAAAATTAGCCAAAGTGGCATTCGGTAAGGCAAAGGAAGAGGTCTTTAATCGCTGTGTCGCCTCGTCCTAGTGACCAATCAGTGATGCGACTCACTCGAATGTAATCTTGAGTTGGTAACTAGTAAATTTTCATTATGAAAATTATTATATTTGGTCTAATTATTATGCAGAGTTATATACATTACTAGTGAAAATTGCTTCAGATTTACTATAATTTTACTTTATCATTTTTTTAAATCTGAATTACATATGGCTTGTAAATAAAACTATATATAATAATGTTTGCTTAAATTGTTTCTTTTTGCTTGCATCTGCTTAAAATGGGCTGTACTTTTCGAGAAAATATTTTATATCGATTTTTTTTTTAAAAGAAAAATGATGTCACGTTGGTAGTCGATGAATTCTTATACAAACACATCATTTTGAAACGACATATATATTGCATTTTATTATTAGTATTATAGTAAAAAAAACTTTTATTATGAGAGTATATTCAATAAGAGTTGGCACACAGAGAAATGAAAAAAATATATATTTGTATTAAAATGCAAGATATGCAAGCAACTAAATGGTTCTTGGACATTTGAACATAGGGAGAGATTGGCTTTTGAAACATAAAATAATAATCTCTTCTGCGTCTATTGATTCTAGTGCAATAAAAGTGTTTACATAAGTCATAGAAATCTATATGAAGTCTTTTGTTGTATGGATTTATATATAAATATATATGTGTGTGTGTGTGTTTTGCTATTGAAAATCCTTGAAATTAATGCAAATCTATAATGATACGTTATGTCGCAGCACGCTATGTTTTTAGATTGCTACAACTTTTAAAAAAGGCAATTTTCAGTGGTTCTTTTTTTGGAATCCTCAACTGGAACATAAATCAATATGAATCTTATTCTCTCTCTCTCTCTCTCTCTCTCTCTCTCTCTCTCTCTCTCTCTCTCTCTCTGTGTAATAACTATTAAATAATGTCGTTTCAGTCTTTATTGTCTGAAGCCAGTTAGTTTCCTTCCCAACTTTTGTCTGTGATATTTTTTTTTTTGCAATCTTTTTTGCATTAAAAAAATCATTTTCTGTCATACTTCTTTGTGGATGGATACATAAAGAAATCTGCACATATTTAGTTTATGTGTGCCTCGCATGGGTTTCTTAATTTAAATAATATTTTTATGATGAATTTTTATTTATAAATTTCATTTGGTGTATTGGTGAATGAAGTTCTTGACAATTTGATACGTTGGGGCCAAGGTCTCAAGCTCAGAAGAAGAAGAAGAAAACCAAAATCTTTTTAAAAAAAAAGAAATTTATCTAATATGAATAGTTTTATTTTATTTATTTGGCAGAAAGTAGACAGAAAAAAGGTGAAATTGTTTCTTCCTGTCATGTGGAATTACGTGTTATCAGCCAATGGGAAGGCGTTCTTTAGGACGCATTATTATTTATGGGTCATCCTCCTCAGGATATTCTTTCTCTTCTTCTTCCGTGAACTCAAAAAAAAAAAAAGGTTTTCTACTCTTGAATGCCAAACGAAAGCAGAAATGAAGAAAAAACAATTTTTCAGAGTTCTGTTTCTATTTTGTGCAATTTTTCTTTTCACGCGTATAAAACCCACACCTTTAATTAAGTAGAGTTCATTAAAAATTTGAAATTAAAAAATAAGAAGCTTCATTTAAGATAAGTTAAAGAGTGTAATAGTCATTTTTTGCGTTTATGTTGTATAAACGTTGCAAAAATTTGGTTCAGAAATAGCATTAAATTTTAATTTTATTCTTCAAATTAGACTATATGAGGTTATTTTTTTAAAATAATCTTTTATGCCAGTTTTGAAATGATCTATTTTTTTTACAATATTAACATTAATGTTTAATAAATTTAAAATTTAATGTTTAAAATTATTGTTAAAAAAATATTTTTAGCATTAACACTTCTGATTTATAAACTTTTTAACAAATTTTGTATTTTTTTCGTAAAAATTTATGAATTTGGTTGAATTAGTTGTATGTTACCTTAAGTAAGAAACTGATTTAAATGAATCTGTGATTTAATTAAAAATAATTTACATGTAAACATGTAATCATTAATTTAATTAATATAATTAACTTAAAAAATCTAACTTAAAATTGAATTTAAAATCAAATTAAAATGAATTAAATCAGTTTAAATCAATAATGTCCAGTTTTAAAAGAATTATAAAATGTAAAATAAAAATTGTTTTAAATTAAATCCAATTTTTTTTTCCAACTGAATCAAGTTTATCCACCCCCACGTCATATATGACAATTTAGGATACCAAAAACCACCTTTGAACTTTTCATTACCAAGTGACATACTGTAGGTGTGTGTGTTGTAGGTTTGTAGTAATATTGTTTCCTATGCTCAGTGGTAGGAGTAGGAAGCAATGAGAATTAAAGTAGCACATTTATGGACAATTTTCACTCCTACAATTTGAGCCTCCTTTTTCTAATTATAAATGAAAATTTTGAAAGATAATGAAGTGTTTTATGGGTCTTTTTCTTGTTTCAAATAACAAAGCATTTGCCATTCTTGAATTTCACTAATTAGTTTAATGATAATGACACCGAATTTGTCTTCCTTGATATTTTTAATCTATCAACATCAAAATTGTGAATCTGTTGTGGAAAGAAAAAAATGTTGTTTTTGTTTTGTTTTTGGTTCACAATTTAACACAGAAAAAAAAAACTGAATTCTTAAGGCTGAATCTAACTGTGACTAAACCCATCAATTACTGTAGTAGTAGGCACAATAGAAGTCAATCAATGCATTTTATTCATAGTGAAAGTTATACCTAGTACACACACTTGATAATTTAAATGCATTTAAATAATAAACGTGTTCTACAGAGCTCCGTGAAAGACAAACAAACTATGTCGAATTCAATTTATTCAGTTAATAATCTGTAAATATTGAGTTAATACTTAAATATAATCTATAAATTATTGACAAAATATTGATTTAGTATTTTAATTTAAAATATTAATAATAAAATCAATTTTTATTTGGTTTCATGTCCTTAACTGAATTCCGTATAATTCACCTAAACACATTTAATTTGAATTCAGTTAACTCATGTGTGTACAAGACATTAGGTTCTAGCTTTAATATTGGGTTACTTTTACAAAATTAAAAGATGTTGTGTGTAATATATTACTTTATTTTGGGTTTTTTATTAACTTTTTCTTGGTTTTTTATTAACTTTTTCTTTGTGATTGCTGGATTATATAACTTGGTGATATTGTGAAGAAATTTTGCAATATTTATTAGTTGCTTTTTAAGGTTCTAAATGGATGTTTTTTTAATCAATACTCTCTCAGTTGGAGCTTTTAAGAAAAAAAAGAGGCATGAATGTTGTTTGCAAGTGGAATTTGCCTGAAAACATTAATATTCATCTTACTTTTTTCTCAAGTTTAACTCAAAATGATGGTAACTTGTCTTAACCTTGGTTATTTGAGAATCAGTTATGTTGCTTTTTTTCAGTGTGTGTGTGTGTGTTTGTGCTAAGGTTTTTAAGTATTGGTTGCCATGGCAACCAAGGCAAGTCAAATTGCGCGTCGTTTTGGTAATACGATTATCATTATTAATTAATAACTTTCTTACACTTAAACTGTTATAACAACAGTTTTGTTACCCAATTTTTTTTCCTGAATGGCGTGAAAATATCTACTATAATCTTTATTGTAATAAAACATTTTCGCTTTGTAGGATTGTTTATATGTAGACATAAAAATTCGCTAATTTTTGTTGTGATTAAGATAAATATTAATAATAGATCCAATTAATAAATATTAGACACTTTTGTAGTGTCACTTAAATTAATGCTTTGTTATATATTTTTAGTTAAGGTTTTCTACGGGTTGTCTTAAATTTGTGCTTTTTTTCTTGAGGTAATTTTCAAAATTGTAAATTGAGAAATTGTTTTTTTTTTGGTGTTATTATTGTGGTTTGAACCCATTTTCTTTTTTTTTTGTAAATGGAAAATTGTGTAATTTTTTATTTTGAGTTTGAAAACATTTTTTTTTCTTCTGTTATTTTATTGATTTGTTTTCTTTTTTTTTTTCACACGTGAACAACGTCTTTGCCCTTTTTAACGATTTCTTTCTTTGAGCGTTCTATTTTTCTTGTTGTTGTAATAAATGAGGGTAGATAGGGTGATAGGGTGGAGGAGATTAATGGTTAACGTAGTAGTTGATCATAAGGTCCATTAAAAACCAAATGTGATTTCACTCATATTTCAGCAATATGATCGTATTCATTTTTTAATAAAAAAATAACATCATAAGTGATGTTTTGTTATGGTTTGAATAAATATCCGAAATAATGGACAAACTAGATTTTATTATGAAAAAAAAAATTGTTAACACTAAAACTAATTTCGAACGTTTGATAAAACCTTAAACCAATAAACTTAAGTAAACCTAACTTAGTTAAAACTAGTCATAACTCAGTTTGGGTATTTACTATAATATGAAAATGTCACGTAAGGCATAATTATGATAAATTGATAACCTTTTTCGAACATTTATTATATTTGTCATCAGCCCCCTGGAATGCGGCAATCACTGCTAACATGAAAATAAAGCACTGACTTGGTTCGAAGAGAAAAAAGTTCATTCATGCTTTTTTCACTTTCACGTACAAAGTTGCATCAAGTGTCATTTCAAAAACTTGACGATTGCATTATAATTAGAAGTAATTACATTTTCAGAACAAAATCTACTAATTCATAGAATTTGTCTTAAAATGTATTAATTATCTTAAGTTTTTGTTAAATATTCTAAATAACAATTGCCAAAGAAAAATTTAGTGATTTAAAAAGCAAAAAGATTGAAAAAACACAATAATTGTGATTGTTTTCAGAGCTTATTAAAAAACCTAAACTAGTATTTATTTTTAAATTGATTCTGAAGAGGATCACAATTTGTGTTCAAAACGTCAGCCATTTATATTAAATGTTTGTTTTTTTCTATAATTTTGGCATTTTAATTCTTAATTTTTTTTTTTGAAACATAAGAAACTTATTAAATTATGTTATAAATGTTAAGAGTTGGCCAAACTAAATTTTTTTTTCTTCTTTTTTTTTTGCATTTTAAAAATAAAAGTGTGTAGCCAAAAAAAACTTGTTTTTTTGTTTACATGCACTTTTTTATTTTATTTTCAAGCCAATAAAATTGGGGCCCCGTTGAAAGCGCCACCTGGTATTCATTCTGTGAACTTCTCGGTGGTACAAGTTCGTGAATAGCTAAAACGCTTATTTGTGACTTTTTTTCATGAGCAATCAAGGACTGTCTGTTGTCTTTCATGTTTTTTTTTTGCGTAATGTTTTAAATAATTTTAAGTTGCAATGCAGAAATAATTAATTTTTTTTTAAATTTAGCATTATAACTTACTTAATATTCTAGTTTGTTTGTTTTTGATAAACTTTAAATTGTTTTTACTTTTTGCTTCTAAAATGTTTACAGTTTGTCTTTAAACCCGCCTTAAGATAATTTATGCAATAATTAATATGATCTAAATTCAAGTAGGAAATTTGGCATTTGAACTTTTGAAACCTCTGAGCAGGGTTTCAATGAAAAAAAAACGGGTACTAGGGTAGTTTTTAGGGGCATGCTTGGGGCATGCAACAGCATGGGGCGCCGAACCTAGAGAGGCGTCAAAAAGGGTCAACTACTTGTTTAATTTTTTGAAATTAAAAAAAACGGAATTTTGATTTAGAAAATAATGCAGAAAATTTCGCCAATTGGTAGATTGTCAAAAAAAAGAAGGTGTGGAAAATTAAAAATCTACTGTGTAAAATTTCTACTTTGGGGTACTAAACGAGGGCCACTAAACGTTTTGCATTGGGCTGCACAATGCCTAAAACCATAAAATACAGCACTGACGAGTACTTGGTAAAAGAGGGTTTATATTTTAATTCTGTTTTGAGACCTATACTATAGGTCTCAAAAGAGGATTCCAAAATAAACCTTGTTTAGGGACACATGCAATGCATGTGTGCAATTGAATGACTAGTGTTGCATTAATTCGCAAGTGGGCTCATGCTGTTAATTATATACTTTTTTGAGTTCCTCTAGTAAAAAAGTGAACAAAATGAATTTTTTTTTAAATTTTCCTGTTTCACTTGAATCTTTGCCATATTTGTTATACAGTGCGTTTCAGATATATAGACGCACCCCAAAAATGGGTTATATCTCGAGTTAAACTTGATGGATTCGCTTGAAATTTTCACCATAAACAGATCATATTTTATTCCAAACTTTCTGCTAAACAGAATTTTTTTTCTTAAAAAGGTAAAAATTAAAAAAATTAAAAACTGGAAAATGGCCGTTTCATAATTATAGACGCACTAATGAACTTTTCATTTTAATTAATTATTGTGACAAAATAACATTCGGAACACGACAGTAACATTAAAATTTATAAAGTATATGACTGTCCTGATGTTTTAGACCTTAAAACATTGTTTTCTACATACTTTAAACTAGATTTATAAACATATTTACAGAAATTCTGTCCCGAAGCAGCTAAAATGGCACTTTTCAGCTTTGATATTGCACTATAATCATGGCCATCTGCTTAATTATCACGTACAATGATGCCCCAAATGTTTTCTACAAGATTTAAGTCCGGGGGACACGCCGGTCATTCGAGAGTTGTGATATTTTGGTTCCGTAACCATTCCTTCATTAGGTTATTGGAGGAAATTGGGGCATTTTCTTGCTGGGATACTAAGCTTATACTATGGAATTGATGTTTTATGGCAGTACATACTCTCATAACAATGTCTGATAATTGCTAATATTTCTTTTGGTTGAAATAAAGGCTGAGCCTGCTTTTCAAAAACTAAGCTGCTCGTACCAAAGGCACTAAATCTTCCCCATATTATTAGGCTCCCCCACTGCCAAAATATTGTTTAGAAAAATATTGTGGTTTTCTCCTCACATCTTTCTAATATGAAAAAAATAATAAAAACCATCAGAATCATCTTGGATGATTTTTTTCCAATGGTGGTAGGAGCCTGACAATATGTGAAGTGTTTAGCACCTTTGGAATGAGAAATTTTGCCTTTATTTCAACCAAAACAAATATCAGTGATTATCAGACATTGTTACGAGAGTATGTACTGCCATAAAGCATCAATTCCATAGCATTAGCTTAGTATCCCAGCAAGAAAATTCCTCAGCTTCCTCCAATAACCTAATGAAGGAATGGTTACGGAACCAAAATATCACCACTCTCGAATGGCCGGCGTGTCCCCCAGACTTAAATCTTGTAGAAAACTTTTGGGACATCATTGTACGTGATAATTAAGCAGATTGCCATGATTATACTGCAATATCAAAGCTGAAAAGTGCCATTTTAGCTGCTTCGGGACAGAATTTCTGTATATGTGTTTATAAATCTAGTTTAAAGTATGTAGAAAACAATGTTTTAAGGTCTAAAACATCAGGACAGTCATATACTTTATAAATTTTATTGTTACTGTTGTGTTCCGAATGTTATTTTGTCACAATAATTAATTAAAGTGAAAAGTTCATTAGTGCGTCTATAATTATGAAACGGCCATTTTCCAGTTTTTAATTTTTTTAATTTTTACCTTTTTAAGAAAAAAATTTCTGTCTAGCATAAAGTTTGTAATAAAAGATGATCTGTTTATGGTGAAAATTTCAGGCGAATCCATCAAGTTTAACTCGAGATATAACCCATTTTTGGGGTGCGTCTATATATCTGAAACGCACTATATAGTAATAATGTTTGCTAGTCAAGTATGCCATCTAGCGTCAGACAGGGCGAACTATATTTAGTGTGATCACAAACCGATATTGATTTTCTTTCTGGTTCATTTGAACCTAACTTCTGGAAAAAATATTTTACGTTCGCATTTTGCCCTCGCTCATTCGCACACACATATCCAACCACTTACCCTTCAACATTCGTCATACTTTTATTGAGAAAGAACTATTATTTGAGATACTGTTAATAAATTGTATCAAATCAGTTGAAATCACAGCAGAAAAAAGCTTCTTTTTTTTGTTCTTTTGATATGTTCATAATTCATGAATAAAAACCAGAAATGAATGTATTTTAGCGCAGATTATAATTATTAATAATTAAAATGTATATTAACTATTTAAAATGATTATTAAGATGGATTATGAAGAGTAAAGTTAAGGGAAACTAGAAATTGTTTTAGAAACTAGAGAGATAGTTTAATCACTTTAGGGTATTTTCATACTAGTCGGGTAACCCGTCATAAATGACGGGAGCAAAATTCACAGGCAATTGTGCCCTGCATTAGAATTTCTTTTCCTCCGTCCTTTTATGACATCAGACGAAGTAACAAACCAATTAGAAGTCGATGACGTTCATAAAAGGGCTGAGCAAAAGAAATTCGAATGCTGGGCATAATTGCGTGTGATAAACTGTAGTTTAATTTTGTTACTATTATCCCCTCCCCTTTTTATATTTGAAAGAGAAAATGAGTTTTTCATTTTCTCTGGTGTGCGCATGCGCGTCGTTTGTTCTTTTTTTTACTCCTTTCATTTCAATTTCAGTCACCCCCTCCCACTTTTTCCCCCTCCACGTTTCTCTTTCTCCCCCTTCTACACTTTCCAACCTTTTCCCCTCTCCAATTTAATATCATGGGGTTCTTGGATGGGGAGTGTGCAACATATCGTTGACCTTGAGAAAAAAAGCGGTTCACTTATTCAAATTTATATAAATTCCGACGTGGTTTTTGTACAGCGTTAGATCACAGACAATAGGAAACATATAAAGACGGGGCTTAATATATATATATATAATTGTTTACCTTTCAAAATAATTTTTTGTTTGCTTATAGTTGTCATTTTTAAACTCGCATAATTAAAAGCTTATTTTGAAAGATAATAACATGAAAATATCCTTAAGAGGCTACATCGCCAAATTACTTTGAAAAATCTCTGCAAAGAGCCCTAGCATCGCTTTTTTATTGAGCCCATAGACCTGATGTTAAAGAAAAAACTTTAATTTTTAAAATACACAGTCGTGGCAATTTTTTCATTTTTCATAATTAAAGTTGTCCAATTTTAATTTTTCAAAGTGTAATGTGCACCTCAAATATATGCTGATCTACTGATAGAATGACAAAAAAATAGTAAGTGCGGTTGTATTTTTAAAAACTATTTCAAAATCGCAAATTTCTGACTCTTATGTTAAACTTCATTGAGTATGCTCAAATAAGAAAAAAACATCCATTAAAATGCTCGTAAAATACATAAAAAAATAATTAAAAAAAAGACAATTAAACCACAATGAAGCCAACACATTGGCGAACGTGCTGATTTTTTCTGGTTTTTAAAAAAATTATTTTCAGTTATTTTTACCAACATTTTAATGGCTGTTTTTTTTTTTCTTATTTGGGCGAATTCGATGGAATTTAACATAAAAGTAACGCAAGCCAAGAGGTCGTCTGGCTCTGCTTGGTATCGGTACATCAAAAAGGCGCTCGTCATGACTTGCAAGTCATTGGATGGGGACGAGCACAATTTAGTTGACTCGCTGTACTTGTGGCGTTTCTCCTAACAATGAGTGCAGGATAATAAAACTTGCACCTGGTAATCAAAACTTCGTCCATCTCGCATCGGATCCACACGAGTCAAAGCTTCACAAGTAACTGAACTCTCAATCTTCAGTTGGCAAGAACCCGAGCCCGCAAGAGCCCTAGCTAGCCCAACAAGGGTACAAGCCCGAGAATGAGCACAAGTAATCTAAACACTCCCTAAAGCGGCAGTCACACTAGGCTGGTTTACAAGCCGCTGGTTGCTGCTGGCTATTAGCAGCAACAGCAAGCAGCAGCTGCTTTGGGTTCACACTTGTGCAGTCACTGCTGGTATTAGCAGTGCACCCCGGACCCAAGCAGTGGAGTTTCAACTACCACAAGTGCCACTACTAGCAACAAAAAGTTCACACTAGATGGCAGCAGCAGGAAGGGAGTCACATGACCAGCTGGTAGCTGCTAAAGTTGGACATGTCCAACTTCACCAGCTGCTGTTAAAATCACTAGCCCGCTGGAGAAAGCAGCTGCTAGTAGCAGTTCAGACTATGCTGCTAGAGCGCTACAACCAGCCAGCAGCAACCAGCAGCTGGGAAACCAGCCTAGTGTGACTGCGGCATAAAGGTAGATTCAGTGCGTTCATGGCTGGCTTAAACATAACAATTTAGCCATATATTAAAAAGCCATTCGGCTTCTACATTGGCAGATGTGTTTAACTTGAAGCTCAAGCACCAATTTTTCGTCTTGTATATTTAGGACTATGTTTCACTCCTGAAAAAATTGCTTACTTTAAATATCCAATTAACAAGTGTTATGTTAATTAAGTCAAATTTATAAATTAGAATAATTGCTATTAAAATTCCTGTCTGGATTATAATGTATCATGAATGGATTTTTTTTTATCTTCTCCTTCTCTTCTAGTAAAAATCTGTTAAATTTGAGATTTATTTTTTCATTATTTTCATTCCTGTCACGCACACACATTTCTTTTTTCCACAAGAGAATTTTTATTTTGTCTATTGATCGATTTTGTGGTCGCTTTCTGATCTGTATCTATAGAGAGAGAAGAAGAAAAACCCCTTTGTATTACATTGAATGTCAGGAATGTTATTTTGAAAAAAAAATTCTTATGTTTAAAATTACTGGATGTGAGATACAAATTTTTGTGGGTTTACATGTTGGTGAATGGGATGACTGAGTGCCCTTGAATAGGAGGGTTTTTTAATGTTATTTTTTAACATTGTTCAGAAGATTTAAATTAAACCTTAAGTGCCAAGTTTATTATACTTGAAATTCCGTCTTGAGAAAAATGAAGTCGATTTCATCTGGTTTTGCTTTTATCTTAACGCCAATCGTTTAAAATTAAATATTCCAGAATTTGTAAGTGCTGCACATTTTAAGCTTCAGGTGATTGTTAAAAATATATCATACAAAAAAAAAATAAGCAAAATTGGAAAGAATGAAAAAAAAGTTAAGGTCAAACTGCATTTTCGCTTTTTGCTTTGCCATGCTTAAAGCATGCAAAGCTTTATGTAACATTTCACATTCTTTCATAAAGCAAACTTAGCGGTGGGAGCCGACGAAAAAATGAAATCGGCGGCAGTGAAATCAAAAAATTCATTGGTGGTGGCGGCATGGTGTGACGTAGCGCGGCAAAAGCTCATCGGTGGTGGTTCCCACCTATAAGCAAACTGCTTCTAGCTAGCTTTCTATAAATTCCATTTGGTTTGGTATTTGGAGTAAAAATCATAATAGTTAAAAATAAAACTAACCAATCAGATTCTAAGAAAAGTGAAATCGCAGGCTACATATTAATTTTTGAGCAGGCTAGAGGCTAGATTTGAACGCATATATGCAGCTTTGTTGACTGAAATTGTAAAGCACAATCAAGCATCAGCTTTCAAGCTACAGAAAAAAATCCTTTATCGATCTTTAAAAATTAATGTTTAAATTTAATATTGTAATATAGTTTTGAAAAAAAAACTGTATAACGACTTTTTTTAATTGTTGTGTATTAACAACCACCTTGAGGTTCAAATTTGTAGTTTTCATTGATTCTGAGATATTCCATTTTAATGCCTTGTTTCCACTGAGGTGAAAATTTAAACTTTTTGAATTTTTCAGCTGGTGAAAAATAGAAGCAACATGGCCCCTCCGCTCGTTCACAATCATAGGCAAAGACCACGTTTGTTCAATTTTTCACCAGTTGAAATTTTCATAAGTTCAAATTTTCACCCCAGTGGAAACAACAACAACAACAACAAAATATACTAAACAACAGAATATACTTTGATACTAATAATAGACTGGGGCGTTGGTTCTGAAACATACTGTATAATATGTTTAAATGTAACCTACATTGTGTAAAATGGGATATGGAAGGAGATAAACTAACGTGTATTTAGTGACAAAAGATAACCTATTGTGGTTTTTCATTGTTTGCATTGTAACCAGGTTTGTATTGATTTTTTGGTCATCAAAATTAATTTGTATTTTCTTATTGAAACTAAATGTATGTTTCCGCTTTTTTTTTTCTTCTTCTCCATTTGTGAATCTATTTGTATACTGTACATCCCTAAAGCAGTTATTGATTGCTCAAATCCTAGAGATAACGATAGAGGGATTTATCTCATTGTTTACATGCCTCTTGTTGCATCTATTGGCAAATGAAACTCCTATGAGAAATATAAATATATGTATGTACATATTACTGCATATGCTGAATGCTATTTGGATATATTTATGAATCTAAAAATAGCATTTTGCACTTAAGTTGTTAACGGCAGAAGTTTGTTCAGGCAATTCAATCAATGGTTGCGGTTGTTCGTATTTTTTTAAATGTGTATTCATACCTCACCACTCCATATAAACACATTTTTTATTCCTGTGTTTATGTAAGCGTATATGTTTACCCCTACAGTTAAAAATCAATTACTCCACAGAATTACTAGTCAGCCTGCTAAAGAAACGATTCAGTTGCATAATTTGCACAATTTATGGCAAAGCATGAATGACAACAAGCATTCTGCAAATTGCCTGAAGTGCTGTTCGTTTTTTTTTTTTTACATTTACTGACTCATAAAGATCATGGGAGTTGCAGATTGTAATAGAAGGTTTTTTATGTCTATGTTAATCACTGCTGTCCACACACATCATTCAGATGATTTGGGTTAATGGAATTATTCGTTTAATTGCTTTAATATATATATTACATTAGTATTTGATCTTTGAATAAAAAAAATGAAAATGTAACACCCTGTATTTCAGCTTCCCTCCCCTACTCTAGCCTGGGGGTCCCTGGGGATGTGAGGGATGTACTTCCGTTTCTTCCATCTCTCTTTAAAACCCCAAAGCTTTCAGACACATCCTGGTTCCGGTATCGGCGGATAACTACACGCCGATACATGGTTCCTAGGGCATGGGTACACCTATAAGGGTGTACACTGGCCCTAGGTATAAAAGACCATGTTTCTAGACACTCGTGGTCCATTCTATGATATTGAGACATGAAGTTATAACTCATTTAATGGTCCAGTGGCGAAAGCACGCCACAGTAACATGTTCTCTGTTTGTTATGTCTTTGATGATTGGGAATAATAAATAAGTAATCAACAATCTGCATTCGTCTCGCCTGTTAATTCCATTCTTTTCCAGCAACGTCGATCTACGAAATATCTAGGAGAACGACCCGGGCACCATTGGACTCAGGTAGTATATCACAAAGTCTCAAAGCGAAAAGCGGTATCCGCTCTAGCCGAGAGATTCTACAACCTGAGCCCCGTAACAAGAGCTCTACATTGTTACAAAAATATGCACAATATGCAAAAATATACACTTCCCAGTGTGGCAGTGTCTTATAGTCAGTATAGTAATTTCTTTTTGTAAAAAAACATTTTATGGTTTAAACCAAAAACCAGGTTAATTTGGTTTTATCCTGTAAACTAAAATAAAACAGCCACCCTGTGTATGGCCAAAGGGCTTGAGAGCTGAAGATGAAATGGTTGTGCTATTCCCTGAACCCTGTAGGTGAATTGTAGTGCGTTCTTTTAGCTAGTAGTGCTAAGCCATCACTCCTCCATTTTCTTAACTTGGTGCTTTAATTTCAGCTCATTCAATTCTATATTCTGCAGCTCACTAACAAATCCGCCTTTAGACACACTAGTATAAATAGTGTTTATATTTGAGTCGCGAATACAACATCTGTCGGCATCCAATCACATATGTTGGGACTCTAGCTGTGTCAATGCGTCATCATCCGCATCTGACATGTACAAAATATATTGCCTCAAACGCATAACATTTTTTCTTCTTCTTCTTCTTCTTAAAGATCTCAATTCTTGGAAAATCTGGATGAAAATACCAATATGTGAACACGTTTCTTATCTTAGCAAAACATGTCTGAAAGGCAAATGGGTAAATGAATATTTTTTTCAGGGTTTTTTTCATACATGTGGTTGTGTGGAGTATTTTCTCATCTTGATGATGAACCCTATCTCTCTCTCTCTATCTCTGCATGATTGCATCAATAAACAAAACCTGTAGCATTAGCATTTATTTGTAAGGTTAAGTAAAGAAACTCAAAGCAAAGGAAGTGTAAGCAATTTGTAAAAAAAAACATTGCAGCGAGTTTTATTTAGAACTCGCTCAAATTAACCGCCATTCAAGATACATTAAAAGATGTATAAGTAAATAATTTGATTTTCTTTTTTTAGTTTGTTAATTAAGAAGTTACATAAATTTTTATTCTGTTTTAAAGGCACTCAAAACTCCATCTGCTAATTAATTGCTTAGTGGATTAATAATTTTATATATATTTTGCTTTGTCTGTCTATAACGCTGTACAAACAAGGGCAAAAACGTCGGAATTTAAATTTAAATAAACCGGTTTCTTTTCTCATGGACAACATTATGTTGCGCTCTTACCATCCGAGAACCCAAACAATAGTTAGGTGCTTATAATATATGCAAGCGGTCAAGGTAAATTACTTCGTGACAACTGGACATTCACACAAAATGTCATTTCTAATATTGAAGTATTTGAATAAAATAGTTAAATAGTTTTAGTAGCAAACTTAAACTAGAATTTTACCCCACTAGTTTATAATGTTTTGCTGAATTAAACTAAAAAATCCTAATAATTGCACGGTAAAAGTAAAGCGTGCGGCCAGTTACATATTCAAACCCGTGCACGCTTATAATTTAACACTGCACATTTTACCACACGTTAGTCTGCTTGTCACAGGCGCATTGTAAAATCTACTAAAATGGCAGTAACAGCTAAATCACACGCTCTGGATAAAACTGTGCGAAATACAGGCACTCTACGGCATCCGCACACTCTGGTTTGGGTTTGGCAATGCATGGGTGATTCGGCTTTATACCGTTCCTTCTTTCGCTCGCGACTATACGATGACACGCTTTCGTGTGCGACTGAATGACTGTGCATGCATTTTAGCTCATATTTTCATCGTGACTATGTGATTATATGGTGGAAAATACATTCAATAATATGATTTATGTTACACTAGCTTTTATACCCTTCTTCGCCCGGGTTTTAAAATCGCAGATTAATTTTTCTGAAAAAGATCAAAGAATATTGGTGGTTATGGGGTTAGGTTAGGTTACCAGGTTAGGTTAGGTTACCTAACCTAACCCAATCTAACCTAACCCAACCTAACCTAAAACCATGTTCATTCCCCTTAAAGCCATGTTCATCTTTCTTAAAACCATGTTCATCCCCCTAAAACCATGTTCATCCCCATAAAACCATGTTCATCCCCCTAAAACCATGTTTATTCCTCTTAAAACCATGTTCATCTCCCTAAACCCATGTTCATCCCCCTTAAAACCATGTTAATTCTCCTTAAAACCATGTTAATTCCCCTTAAAACCATGTTCACCCCCCTTAAAACCATGTTCATCCCCCTAAAAACCATGTTCATCTTCTAAAACCATATTCATTCCCCCTAAAACCATGTTCCTTCCCCTTAAAATCATGTCCATCTCCCTAAACCCATGTTCATTCCCCTTAAAACCATGTTCATTCCTCTTAAAACTATGTTAACCCCTTAAAGCCATGTTCATTCCCCCTAAAACCATGTTCATCCCCCTTAAAACCATGTTCATCCCCTAAAACCATGTTCATCCCCTAAAACCATGTTCCTTCCCCCGAAAACCATGTTCCTTCTTCTTAAAATCATGTCCATCTCCCTAAACCCATGTTCATTCCCCTTAAAACCATGTTCATCCCCCTTAAAACTATGTTAACCCCTTAAAACCATGTTCATTCCCCCTAAAACCATGTTCATCCCCATTAAAACTATGTTCCCCTTAAAACCATGTTCATTCCCCCTAAAACCATGTTCATCCCCATTAAAACTATGTTAACCTCTTAAACCATGTTCAACCCTCTAAACCCATGTTCATTCCCCCCATAACCATGTTCACCCCCCTTTAAACCATGTTCACCCCCTTTAACCATGTTCACCCCCCTTTAACCATGTTCACCCCCCTTTAAAGTATGTTCATCCTTTTATTTCTCTCTGTTCATCCCTTTAAAATGTGTGTTCATCCATAATATAGTGTTCATCTAATTCTATATGCATTCTGTGTTGGGTTTTAGAGTTACCCCAATGTTCATCCCATTCATCCCGTTCATTCGTTCATCTTTTTATCCTGATCCGGCCATCGATAGTATCGATATTTCAATGTCGATATTCGATATATTGAACCATCGATATTGACCTCTTCGATATCACTATCGATGTCAATATCGATATTTAGCTTGCGAGGTCCCATTCTCATTGCCTATATATGAAGACGCGCACCACGTGTAAAACTCGGGAAGGGAATGACGTAGCGAGCTGAAAATAGTTGCATTATCTCGGAAATTCCGGAAAGAATAACCTGCGCAAATTTCATGACGCCAGCCCTCACCGTTTAAAAGCCTATAATGTGCAAAGAAATATCAACTTCGTTTAATATATAAGATTAAATAAGATTAATCAGTATAGTGAAATGAAAATATTAAAATACGTAATTGGTGAACGTTTCATATTTACCACTTTTAATCATGTATGTGGTGGATTTTGTCATTGATGCAATTTTTTTATTGCTGTTCCATTTTCGCTTCAATTTTGGGCCTAAAATGGATCGTGTGGATGGTGGATGGATGTTTCTAATGATAGAAAATGAACAATTAGTTAGAAAAAAAAAGCAAAAAAAAAAATAGGTTCTATCCATGTACAATTTTTAAAAAAATGGACAGAAATGAATCATATTCAATGTCTGCGTCAATTTTGATTGACAATTCTTGATTAATAATTCAGGATGGATACGCCAGAATTGATCTTGTGGTATCCTACTTTTAGCTTTCATTCTCTCTCTCTCTCTCTCTGTCTTTCTTTCTCTCTCTCTCTCTCTCTCTCTCTCTCTCTCTGTCTTTCTGTCTCTCTCTCTCTCTCTCTCCTCTTTCTCTCTCTCTCTCTTTCTCTCTCTCTCTCGCTTTCTCTCTCTCTCTCTCTCTTTCTCTCTCTCTCTCTCTCTCTCTCTCTCTCTCTCTCTTTCTTTCTCTCTCTCTCTCTCTTCTCTTCTCTCTCTTCTCTCTCTCTCTCTTTCCTCTCTCTCTCTCTTTCTCTCTCTTTCTCTCTCTCTCTTTCTCTCTCTCTCTCTCTTTCTCTCTCTCTCGCTCTTTCTTTCTCTCTCTCTCTCTCTCTCTCTTTTTCTCTCTCTCTCTGTCTTTTTCTCTCTCTCTGTCTCTTTTCTCTCTCTATCTCTCTCTCTCTCCAGAACATGGAGAATACGTTGACCCCTAGGGAATAAATAGAGCTGATTGTGTACCCTCCTCGATGAGCCATATGTACTGTAGACATCTTCATGGGTTCTTTTGTTTCTTTCTTTTGTGTCTGAGGTGGAGAGCGGATGACACACAGGATGAAATAAGGAAACAATTTTGAGAATGACTTGTTCATTTGTGTGTAAGGTAATTGGAGATACACAGACACATCCAAAATGAACAGAAAATTTGTGTTTGTTTGTTTGTTTGTTTGTTAGTGCCATTCCAAACAATCCTCTTTTATTCAAGCGGCTTTATCCACAATATATAAATTGGTTCTTCATGGTACACACATAGATACTTGAAGTAATCCGGTTTCAAGATATGTTCATTAGATATGTTTATGTGTTTTGTTTGTGTGGATGTTGGGGATTTTAAATGTCATTATTGCGCAAGTAAGGAATTTGAAAAGTCTTGCTTCAAACCAACATCTTTTCTATATATGGTTTATAAATGTGAAGATTCATTATATCAAAGCAAAGACATTTTACATAAGAATTTTATAATTGTTAGGTTAAGAGAAAGTTGACTTTTTCTTCCTTTAAATTAGAAAAAAAAAAGGATAGAAATTTACTTGTAATTTTGTTTTGGTTGGAATATTTCCAAATCTAATGGATATTTTAAAAGAAGAAGTTGACAACAAATTGTTGTTTATTTAGAGGCCCTGCTGTTTACGCGAACAGGAAATCACTTAATTGAGTTTTATACTGAAAAAAAAAAATAACGTGCATTAATCTGCAAAGTGTGTTTTCTATTTTTTTGTTGGATGTCCAATCTTGTTTGTGTTTATAAAAACCACACAGAAACAAAAAATATTGTTGTGTGATTTATCTTTGATTATGATGAAGGATGTTGTTTGTGGAAAAAAACCTCTAACTTGTTAGCTAAAAAAAATGTGACAAACAGTCACATAACACATACAAATGATGCTGTGACTTAACTGCTATTCTTGTTACTTTTTTTTTTCTCCTCCTCCAAAATCACTTATGAAAGATGTTCCTCTACACACTATATATATACACATTTATGTGTTAGAAAATATACCTCTCAAGAGATTGATGCTTTATTCGCTCAGATTTCTAGAGGAAATAGCTGCAGTCTTTTTAGCAGCATTGTTTTGAGCTTGAAGTTTGACTTCGATTTTTAGATAATGGCTTGCTGTATGGGTATTTTGACCTTAATATTCTAGAACCGTGGTACAAACACGTGTCACTAGCAGAGAGAACCTAATTATTAATCTCTCCAGGTAGCAATCTTAGGAGCATGAACCTATTTTATGGTTCAGCAATAAGAAGATGTTGTTGTTGCTCAATGAGGCTTATTACACGGTATACCTACTGCTTATCCCAATAGAAGTGTTGATAGATGTCCTCCTATGTAGGCTCCACACCCAATACATGTGGGATCTCACATCACAAGACAGTTGACAATAAATGGGCAAATGAAGCCTGCGTAGATGGACGTAAATCAACACTTCTATCGGAATAAGTAGTGCTGTGTAATAAGTCTCAATGGTTTACAGATTTGTTCTTTTGCTCTGTGCTTAGTTCGACTGTTGCAAAACAGTCTACAGTAGCACACTAAGTGGCTGCTCAATATATATTTTTTTTTTTGCTAAGCAGGTAGTCAACAAAGATGGCAGCGCAATGAACTTGCGCTTTCTGCCATATTTGATGTCATTACTCAACAAAAGCTTTATCTACAATTAAAATGCTCAGCATGATGTCGCTTTCTCCTTCAATGCTCAGAAAAAATGTTGAGCAAATAAATAAAAGTGGTTAGAACACTAATTTTTTAGTTGTTGTGAACCTTAAAAGGTTCTCTATATAAAAATCTTGTTCCTCATTACAGAAAAAAAAATGTCATAGAATTGTGTCAATCATATCTTATGATGCCATTTCTTGTGCTATATTATTTTATGACTTGTTATATTATGCTGTACACAAATTAGTGGCAGCTTTATTACAATATTTGTCATTATAATATTTCGTGATTTGTTTTTTATGACTGTTGCAAGGTTATGAGCTTAGATGTGACAATTGTCTTGTAACAATTTTAATACCTTTCTTTAATGACCCTTAGGAATGAAAGTTATAGCTATTTCCTCTAGAAACACGAGAAAATCTAGCTGTCTTTTCTGAAGAGTTAATTTTTCTACTACACATACATGTATTTCTACTATAGGCTATATACACGCACACATATGTCCTTACACTCTAATAGTCACCACCTATCAGTAGACAACCAATGAGTGAATCTGTGACGTCAAACTCTACCCATATGAATTCTATTGGTTACATTATTATACAGTATATATATATATATATATATATATATATATATATATATATATATATATATATATATATATATATATACTGTATATAAGAGAAAGTTTCAAGATTTTGAAGCTTTATTAGTGTATATTAGGTATCGAGAGTTAGTTGTGTGCTATTTTTTTTTGTTCAAAAATGAGAGACTTGAATATTTAAAAGTCTAACGGGTTGTTTGGTTAGCAACTATACTGACTGACATGGTATGCATACATACATACATGCATGCATGCATTTGTTGCATTCGTTTTTTTCTATTTCAGACATACAGTATGTACTACACTACATGGAAGTTCTATTCTGCTAGTGTTTACTGACTTGTAAATCGATATACATTGAAGTAACTTTCATTGGATAACATTGTGCCATAAAGCAAAAAATATTACTTTTGTGTTTTTGTGTGTGTTTGCTTTCTGTGCGGCATGTATGTTTGGAGTTTACGAAAAATATCGACTTTCTAATTAAGCATTGTTTTCATTAGTGTAGAGAGTGAGTGGCAGAGTGAGAGAGAGAGAGAGAAAAATAGCAATTACTTGTTCATATATATGCATTTTGTATTAATTTAATAACCGGAAGAAGAAGAAAAAATCTGTTGTTTCTAGTTTATTTGTGTGTGTGTGTTTGTTAATAATGGAATTATCTGAAGTTAAGAGAACACCTTCTTTTCGAAGTACTTTATCTCGCAGTAGTAGTGCGGAAAATATTCGAATGTTTGGTGGTAGTTTTTGTAATATAAGTCGTGGGTCAAGTCAACGTGGCGGTGGTGGTTGTGGTGGTGCAGACAACGATTCCAGTTTTGACAATCCACAAAAGCATTTTTTGGGTGATGAATTAATTATTGTGTCACGTCATAATAGTTGTACAAGTGGCGTAAGTCGAACACCGTCTTTTCGAGAGTACAGTGACGGTGGTAGCTACGGTGGTGGTGGCGGTGGCGGTGGCGGCGACGGCGGCGGCCACGGTGGCGGTGGACTTCTCCTTCTCAATCAGAATATACTTGAAAAGATTTCATCATCATCAGGTAGCATACTTAAGGATGTCAATAATGGTAATCGATCTATGGTAAAGTCAGACATTGAAACTCAACAAGAAGACGAGGCTCGAGAGAAGAGACGTCGTAAGATTGTCATGTCTATCATCATTGTTGCTTCTGCACTTTTAATTATGAGCTTGTTGCTTATGGTGATTACCTCCCATTTAACTCCAACTACACTTCCACCTACTATTTCACCGTCATTTACAACAAATTTCTCTAAAATGAAGTCTAGTACGCATACAGATGTTGTTGCAGTGTGAGTATATGAACGTGGAAATGTCAAATGTTTGTTGTATTAGTTGCTTAATTGACAGTGACGTTTTGAGAAAATTGGAGTTGTGTTTTTTAATCAAAGGGTGCATTTGCAATTGAACTGGATGCAGGTTGATTGAAAGTGAACAGGAAAGTGTACGCGCACACACACACACATATCGAGGAAGTTACAATTTTTTAGGAATCATCCAGAGATAAATGAACGGACACGTTCAGGTGTAATATGAGTGAAACACATCTTTCCTCATATCTTTCCTCTTCTCTGTATACAGAGAGGAGGAAAGAAATACAGACACCGAGGAAGAAATATCACATGTATATTGAATGAGAAACATAAACACACATAAGAGGGAGAAATTGAGATGTCACACACATATGCATGCAATGGAATGAGTACGCACTTATACTGAATAATGGAAAGAACAAACACACACGCACACATACTTACAGGTAAAAACATATTTAGGAATTGAAAGAACACACAAACGCACACATATTTACAGGTAAAAAAAAATATGGAACAAATTGAAAGAAAACACAGAACACAGAAATGAAGAAAAAAAAAATAGAACTTACATATTTTGTGAGAAATCTACACAGTCTCATTGAGAAATTCAGATTACAAACACACGCACAAGCAAAGAAAACCAAAAGAGTACACACAAAGATTCAAAAGAAACAAAAGAATACGCACAAATTCAAAAGGATGGGGAAAAAAAAAGATTGCTCGCATGCAAATTTATTGAGAAACACACACACACACATGCAAACAAAAAGTATGAAGAAAGCATACGCACATAATATTATAATGGGATTGAAAAAAAAAACGCAACACATCCATATTTTGTGAGAAACACACACACAGATAGAAGATTCTTCTTTTGTGTGTCTGTGGTCTCTCCAGAACACAGACACTCAAAAGAAGGAAGAGTACAGAACTTTGTTATCCAAATTTAGTGAGAACACAGACAGATGTGGAAAGTACAATATACACACATGAAAAGAAAAGAACGCACATACTGTATACTGTATGCAACGCATGCTTATTTAGTGAGAAACCACGCACACAGACGGAAGGATGGAGAATTTGAATTTGAATTTGAAAATATTACTCTGCAAGCAGCCATAAAGGCCTATGGCAGAGGGACAAGAGTCCAAGTGCAGCACAGAAAATGCATTGTCAAAACCAGAAAATATAAAACCCTATTGATAATAATCCCAACAACAATTTCAACAAAACAAAACTAAGTTATGACTCTCATAAGATACGTTTTTCCTGCACAAAATCTCCGGCAAGCGAGTTTCCATTGTCGAATCGCTCTAGGGACAAATGACCAGTAATAAGAATCTGTTCGTGCAAAAATCTCTCCAACCTTGCTAGAGTGGTCACCCCTACCAAAATACAATGCCCTGCAAAGTTTACTTGAAGTTGGTTTAGGGCAAGAGCCTTCTAGAACAAGTACACCCAGTATCGCCCTAGGGCGATTCGACAATGGAACTCGCTTGCTGGGGATTTTGTGCAGGAAAAACGTATTTTATGGGAGTCATAATTTTGTTTTGTTTTGACAATGCATATATTTGCAGCATTAAAACATATTGAA
This sequence comes from Brachycybe producta, assembly GCA_036925085.1. Lineage (NCBI taxonomy): Eukaryota > Metazoa > Arthropoda > Diplopoda > Playtdesmida > Andrognathidae > Brachycybe > Brachycybe producta. The sequence continues at coordinate 470,694 of JAUPFP010000028.1, read as the reverse complement.
ATTGTTGTTGGGTTTATTTCAATAGGGTTTTATATTTTATGGTTTTGACAATGCATTTTCTATGCTGCACTTGGACTCTTGTCCCTCTGCCATAGGCCTTTATGGCTGCTGATAGAGTAATTTTTCAAATTCAAAAAAATTCAAATACACACAGACACACACATACTGTACAGTGTAGTGTGGCTTCAACAATAGCCACGCATAAATTACTATTTGAAATAGTGTTTCATCTTTGTTAGACACACAGTTATTTTCTATTTGATGTTTAACGTATGAAATTGATTATTTGGAAAGGTCAATATAAGTATTTGTTGAGATGTTCTTCAGCCATAATGTGTGTGGTGTGTGTGTGTGTGTGGAATATTGTTTTTAAATTGACATGGCGTGACTTACTCAATCGTTTATTGCACATTGGGGCTCATAAAAAGCAAAACCTTAAACATGAATAAGTTAATACTTTGGCAGCTATTATAGGTTTTTTTTTTTCTCTCATGGATTTCTTTTTTTCGTTAGGTTTCTGATTAAAATACTGATATGAAATTCGTGCACGCAAAATGTACACTAAAAGTCCATTTTAGGTGGGTGGATGCACTTAATCTCTGTGAACATTTTTTTTTTCTCCATCAAGTCTATATCATTCATCCACTTCTATACTACTATGCTCATGATGGCTTAAGTTGTGGTCATGTCTGTGAATGGATAACGCCCGTAATTGGTTTCATGGGACACTGAACTTTAGCAGACAAGACTGAATCTGGAAGAATTTTTTTTTAGTAAATTTGAATATTGTAACTCAATGTGAGGAGCATTTGATCATTCATTCTTATTTTCTTATAGGGTATTCGTATTTTGTACATTTTAGGGATAAAGTATAAAAAAATAACTGAACTAGTCCATGGGTAGCCGGGGTCATTGGTGAATTGTAATTGTGTCATTTTTTTTTTCCAGTGTTGGTACAAATTAGGTGTACTTTCAAAAGTAATTGTAATTACTTTTTAAAGTAGTTTCAAAGTGTGACAAATTACTTTTAAAAGTAACTTGTCCAAACACTGAAATTTTCAGATTTGTCTCAATAGGATCATATTCTTAATGATTTTCAAGTCAAAGCAAGTGCTAAACTCACCAACTTTTACATGAAACGGCTGTATCAAGGTCGTATTCTTAATGACTGATTACTAGTCAAGTGCAAAGTTAAACTCATCAACTTTTATAATGAAACTTTATGGATCGTTTTCTTAACTATTGCTAAGTCAATGACACTTGCTAATCTCATTAACTTTTGATTGGAAGTTTCATATAAATGTTGATTGCATTCTATTTTTGAGGTTTCTAGTCATCATTAAGAATACGACTTTAAATCGAAAGTTCTTGAGTTTAACTCTAGCTTTAGCTTAGCAAATCACTGAGAATACGACCCCATAACCTTGCAATACAGTCACAAAAGCAAATCACAAAATATTTTTATATATGAAAAATACTGTCATATTTTTATGACTGCTATTGAGTATTGTTTATCAGTTTTATTAGTTTACAAGACAAAAAAAAACAGTTAATTTTGAATTATTGGAAAAAAGTTTGTCCTGATCGCCACATCAGTTAGTTTGAAAAGCACTTTAGTATATTATTACATAGTATTATTATAGTCAGAAGTGATACATCATAAGCAGTAACATCATAAAGCATGTTTGTCACAATTTTATTATTTTTTTTTATGTAAAGAGGACCCTGGTTGTTTTTTTCGCATTTTAGGAACACCTTCAAGAAAAAAAGTAAATTTTTTTGTAGAAACAAAGTCTAAATTCATTTAATTAAATTAATTTTTATGTTGATGACTTTAAAAATAAACTTTTTTTATTAAAGTTTGAAATAATCGTATTTAAAAAAAATGAAATTGACAAAAAAAAAGTACGAATTGAATTATTTTATTATCGACATCCGAAATACTATTATACTGTATAATTTATATTATAAAATTCTTAAAAAGCTCATCAACCACAATTTATATTGTTGTAGTTTACAGTAAATCATACGTAGACTCGACGAACTATTAAAATATGTTTTATTGTTAAAATAACCGGTTTGTTGAAATTTTACGGTTTTTTTTAGCTAGCGGTTTTGCTAGCAGTGATTGCGTGCCTACAGGGGGCTATTATTGTTTTTATTATTATTATTATTGCTGTACAACTCATTACGAGCAAGCTTTACATTAAGTAGTAAACATATATTCTAATTTATTGATTGTGGGGTGGAGTAAAACGATTTGTTTAATTAATGCAAAGTTTATTAATTAATTCATGATTATATTAAACAATATATGGCTATAACTTGTGAGGATTATAAATGAAAAGTTCAACTTCTCCCCCCCCCTTTTTTTTCTGTTTGTTAACTTTGCTTGTTTTCTTATTGCTGATGGTTGAATAGATGGGAGAACTGAAGCAAGCAGCTGTTACACTTGTACCGTATAAAGAACATCGTCTTAGATAAACAGTACTCTTTATTGTGTTAGCAAGACTAATTCTGTGATGCTTTTTTTCTAAACAAAAAGTGTATCCTCTGAGTGTTTTACTTTTAAAGTACAGCTGAAGGTAATTGGACACCAATAGGAAGAGAGAGAGAGAGAAAAAGTAAAAGTGGGAATGATGTGGATTTGGAAGTGCTGAATGAATGATTCAAATGAAGTTTCTTTATTTTTTTTCTTTGCTTATCTTTTTTAGCAAAACAAATAAAAAGCGAGTTTTTAGATTTTTTTTTTTTGTTTTGTGGACCAAAAAGACAGAATAGTTTTGTTTATGTGGGTGGCCCGGATGTGTTCATTTTTTTAAAAGTTAATGAGTTCGTGTGTATGTGTTTGTTTTAAAGTATTGAATGTGTGATTCTCTCTGTATGTGTGTGTGTGGCTGTGTGTGTGTGTGCATGCTAGACTGTATATTCACTTTCTTTGACAGAAAAGCTCTTCTGCTTGATTTTGCTTTAAAATTTTAAAGAGTGCAATGAAGGCAAAATCGCATATTTGTGTCACAGTCTAACTTGTAGTCTGCTCAGAAAAGTGACTTTGAGCTGGGGGGGGGGTCTGATTGGTTTAGTTGGTATTTTAACCCTATGACCCTGCTGTAAATAAACTAAATCGAAGCTTCAAAAAGCAAGTAGCAATAGCTGCAGTTTTTTAAAAAAAATGCATTAAAACGCACTAATGGAGTAATTTGAAAAGCTCAAAAAAGCAACACAAAGCTTGCTTTTAAAGCTACAGAAAGCAGATATGCAGTCGAACGTTAATACTTTGAAGAGGAAAGCGTTTTATTTTTTCTGCACAACTTCTACAGTTGTTGCAAACAATAGAAAAAAGATTCTTAAGGGAAAGTGATGTATTTCTATAATGATGCTGTTGAGTTTAACCTATAGAGAATGTCCATTGTTCAAAGCGACTAGTTTGCAAATTAGTGATGAGTCTCGTTATTAACGAATGGCACATTAAATTGTTAAGTCAATTTAGTGTGAACCAATATTATATGGAAATTAATAGTTGATTCTTCTAAATAGTCACTTTTAAAATTTTATTTAAAAAAACTTTTAAGAATATTAAAAACCATCTCTTATTTAAAACAATTTATTCATTTTAGAATTATGTAAAGAATTATATGGAAAAAAAGTATAAGAACACAAGTGCTTCGGTCATGGAGTTTTCAATTCAATGGCTGAGTGTGGCCAGTAGATGTCAGCAGTTTGGATGAAAATCATGAGTTATATTTTTTTAAAAAAAAACTGACTTTATTATTTAAATTATATTTTATTAGTTTACAATTTCTTAAAATTGCATGACATGACAAACCTTTCAAGTACATTATTATAAACAAATTAGTTCAGAAAAGTGAAAAATCTCACTTTAAAAAAAAAAGAATTAAAAAAAAAATTCGGAAAAAGAAACTTCAAAATGTGATTTAAATCACTTGATTTTCATCTTGTTGTCATTTTTTTTTATTTTAATTAAAAAAATCAATTGTTTTAAATCAATCGACATTGAATGTCAGAACTGCTACTTAAAAGCACACAAAAGAAACAAAACATTTATTGTTAATGAGAAACTAGAAAGTGTTTTAAAAACTGGAAGGGTAGTTGAATCACTTGTGTATTTTCATGTTGATATCTTTCAATATAAATTTTTTAAATAAAAAATTAAAAGCATCATATACAGTATATGCTAAACGTTGTCTGCGTTGCGTCGTTTTCAAACGCACATAAAGATCTTATTTCGAAAGATATCAACATGACAATACCCTAAAGTGATTGAACTACCCTTCTAATTTCTAAAACACATTCCAAGTATCTACTCATTTTACACCTGAAAAAGAAAATAATCAGTGTTTGAGAGGAGTTTGCACTTTTAAAATCACCTTAATTTTACACAGCTGAATTTCTTCTACGATTCGTCGCTTTTTGGTCTACGAAAATAAGAGTCAAGATTCTCATTACAAGGCATTATTATACATGGTAATAAAAAAAACTTATAAAGGAAGCCTGAAGGGAGGTTAGCACCTTGTGGCCATAACTGAAGTAATTCGCACATGACTCGATTTTTTTAAACAAAGTTCGTTTACTTCCCATTTCTAAAATTAAATCATGGTGTGAACATTTTTTTTTAAAGTTTAGACAGCACAGCTTACAAGGCACTGAACAACAATATTTCATAAATAATGTGGATCTCAGCTACAGACTCCTAGCTTAATTGAAAATATCGCAATTTTTTTTAACCCATTCGAATAATAAGTTTTTCTTTCTGTATTGTTCGGTTTTTCTATTAAAATTTATAAATGAATATTTTAAAATAGCCATCAATCATTGGTAGTTTTCAAACAAAAATTCGTAACAAGGTCTCACTCACTCTTTCTATTTGCTACAGTGGTCTAAAATTAAATAATAAATCTCATTTAAAGCACATTGTGGAAAATATTGTGTCTTATTTTGTCAGTTTAAAATGATGAAAATGTGTGTGTGTTGAACAGAAGATAAAATTAGATTAAAGATTTGAAAGAAGAAATTTTCATTTGTGTATGTGTGTGTGTGTGTGTCTAGCATTAAGATTTATTGCATTGTGAACATTTCACCATCTGCAATACTGTATATGCTACTATCAACTGTAGTTACCGTTGAAAAATATTCTATTTTTAGGCAGTTCTTTTTAGCTTCTTTCTTTATTTCTTTTGGCCCCATTCTCAGTGGACCTCATTTCGTCTAATGGTTCACTAGAGCAAAGTAATGGGGTTGTTTTTTTCCCCTTCTTCTTCTTCAGTTGCTGATTTTAAGCTCCTTCGTAGCCCTTTTTATGAATCTTTGGAATCTTGGAAGGTCTTTGCTTTACGGCTGTCTATTGTTTGTTGGACTCTTTTATTATTTTGTCAGCCATAAGCTTCTTTAGTTTTTTTTTCTTCTTCTTGGAGACAGAACTCGATATGGCTATTATGATGTCTTTTTGGACTATTTGTATTTAGACTAATCCTGTCAATACCTTTTTCAGCCATTAGGGTTTTTTTTTTCCTTTTTTTTTAAAAAAAATCAATACTTTATATTTTTGTTTTGTAAAATGTAAACAAATTTCAATAATTCTGGCACGTTTTAAAGTATTTTGCATCAGTCTATAGCATAGCTGTTATTCGTGCTTTTTTTAAAATTGTTTCAGTTCACTTCTTTAATGGAGGTCATTTGGGGTCTAGTTTTTGATGCAATTGTTGTCCACTAATTAGTTTAATTAACTTTTTCCGCTAATTTTTCTCAGTGATTTTGTGTCTTAATTTTTAATTCTATATTTTAGAAAAAAATGTGATTATCAGGATGAAAGAACAATCCAATAGCAAATCACCAAAACAACGTTGTAACAAAAATGACCTATAACAAATACATAGTGGTAACAAAGTTTCTGTGCATTCTATATTAGTTAAGAGTGTATCTGTATGCCACAATTCTTGTCCATAGGGTTTATGGGTTGGAATCAGGCTTGCCACCTGTGGAGGACAGTCCTCCATTCGGAAGAACTCTATACCAGCCAGGACCATCCTCCACGAACGTATTTAAATTTTTATACAATTTATTGTGTGGAGGACATGTTTTCCTTCCTGGAGGACGGTCCTGGTCGGAGGACATTTTCTCCGAATGGAGGACTGTCCTCCACAAAGGAGGAAATGTGGCAAGCCTAGCTGGAATACACAGATCACTTTTTGTTTACCACTTTTCGGCTGCCAAGATGAAGTGGAAGGTGGTTGAGTTGTGGTTGCAATGTATTTATTATGGGAAAAAGAGAAACAAGTTGTTGGACAAGCAGTTGGACCTAAAATTTATATATAAGAGGAGGACTAGACAAATTATATTATCTAACTAATAATTTCACTTGATTCACTTGTCAGAATTTATTAATAAAATGTGAGAGTTCAAAGAATTTTTTTTAAACAAAATTTCACTCGTTGCGGCAGTTGCTGAAAAAAAAATTGCATCCATGTATTTTAATATGTTGCACTATTCCACTTAATTTCAGTGTAGTTTTCACTCTTAGAAAACCAAATAAAATTACTCTGGAAAACTTAAGATACATGGAAATTAATATTTGGTGGGTGGATCCATGAAACATTGAAAAAATAAAATTCTGGTCTGACACATCAGTTAGCTTGAGAAGTTCTGATTTAAATGTAACATTTCATCTCAAGCACATATAAGGCTTAAACATTTTTTTTTTCGAAAGCGATTCAGCTGAATTGCGCTTCAGATTATTGATTTTTTCTTAAGATGGTTTACGTTCAGGTGATTTTCGAACTCTTGGTTATTCTGTCTTTCAAGAGCAAGTTTAAGAAACTAGAATAGTAGCTCGATCACTTCAATGTATTTTTTATGTTGATAACTTTCAAAATAACCTTTTTATATAAAGCTACACATTTTTAAAAAAAAATATCGTCTGCTTAAAGTTGGGCCATTTTCAAGCTTATTTTGAGCTACTCTTCTAGTTTCTAAAACACATTCAAGTTTCTCTTCATTGTGCACATGAAAGACAGAATAATTAGAGTTCGAGAGGTGTTCTTTACAATTTAATACCACCTTAAATATTATACTAATACTTACAACATGTTGTTGTTGTAAAATCAGTTAATTTGAGCCATGTTTTTTTTAAACTTTTTCTTAGGTTTTTTTTAAGCTTTTAATTCTGTGCACTTGTACAAGAAATTTAATTATAAATTTATCTTTTTTTCTTGTTTATTGCAGTACGTAAAGAACACGAGGAATTATTTCGAATGCTCGGCACGGCTTCACCCGGACTAAGAAACAGCACTGAATCGCCTCCAATAATATCTTCATCATCGTCTTCAAACGTGACAGTTACGTAGTTCTTGGTATAGATGTACTTTCTTATATATTGTATATTAATATAAATATACTACCAGCATTATGACATTTATGTAAAATATATTTTGTCTTTCTTATAATAATATATATATATTGAAATATATATTGTATATGCCAAAACATAAACATTGTAAATGACGTTTTTTCTCTGCTTTTATTCTTCTACTTTTTCTGAAATCTTTTCATTCCATTTCTTGTAAAAACATCATTCATAATATAAACAAGTTTCTTTGAATTACAGTATATATGAATTAATGTTTATGGTGTTAAAAATGGAATAAGAATCGGATTTTTTTTTTTTGATGAAAAGTCTAAAATTCAAAGTCGTTTTTGAAGAGAAAAATCTAAAATTCAAAGTTGATTTTGAAGAGAAAAAAAATGTAATAAATTAATAATCTTATGCTGCCCCAATGTAGGACACATTTTTAGTACATTAAAATGTTTACATATATTTTTTAATACATTTTGTTAACAACTTTTATGAAAAATGAAGTCGTTTTAGAAACTAGATCAGTAAATAAATCAATTTTATATTAATTTATTTTAAAATAATTTTTTTTTGTGGTAGTTTGAGAAAAATCACTGATCCAACTTAAAGTAAAAAAAAAAAGTTGAGATTTTGAAATTCCCATAGAAAATTTATATTTGTAAAAGATATCAAACATTAAAATAATTTGACAGGATTCCAGTTACTAGTCTAGTTTCTAAAATAAGTTCAGTTTTTTTTTCCCTCTTTAAAGTTGTTTTCAAAATACAGAGCAGCCAGTGGATACTGTGGGTACGTTCAGTTCCAAAGCACTTTCGAAACTGCATGAGTGTGATTGCAATGCTTAAGATCGTCATAAAAAGTGCTCGTTTTGGTTGTCGGTCATATCTAGCGATAAATGGGTCCGCTCATGAGATGCAGGCTAACAACCTAGCTAGTATTTTTCATTTTAGAGCCGATTTCATAATGAAACCACGTTAAAAGTTTAAAAATTGCATAAGAAAATAAATGCAAAACCCATTTGAACCGGCCTTTTTAAAAAGAGGGGCTATGTAGCAAAACTCAAATTTTAAAACAGAGGCAAAAAAAAATAACAATTTTTCTAGTCAATATGTGAACCACTTTGTTCCCTTCTTACGAAGTTGGAGCTAAGCATAGGGAACCATATATTTCTCCCATTGAAATTAGTGCTGGGGATCCCGTTTTTTCACAGTTTGTGAAATCTCGGGGTACAAAACATAATTTTCAAGCAATAAACGGGACTTCCTGAAAAAAAAATGTCTCTTATCCCATTTTTTTAAAAGGTCCGTTCAATTTTTAGCAGTTGAAAATATTAACAAATGTAAACTTGATGCATGTGTTTCTTGCCAGAAAAAAAAGGAACCTAACAAAATATTTGAGAAAGAAAAGAATTTCACTGATTTCGCATACTGAATTAGAATGCACATGTTAGAGAATTGTCAATTTTCATGGACCAAATCGGTTAGGACCACAAGAAAATTTTTTTGTAAAATTTCTTGCTTGTAATGCTTACTGGAAGTTAGTGCAAAATAACAAAATAAAAAAAATTGACATATTTATTGTGGGCAAACTTAAAAATAATTAGAACCAAGTGAAATCTTGAAACAAAAAATTCACTATTGCTCTGCTCGCGTTTAAAAGGGTTAAGATTCTGTGTATTTTTTGGGGATTTCCAAAGGGCCAGACAAACAAATAATTTCTCTAGCTTTATTTTTCCTTCGAGTACGCGTCTGTCGTTGCTAGTTGAAAATTAAGCTTCAACGAAGTAAACGAACGGTCATTTTTTTCACAAGCGTTTTATTTAAGTTGACATGAGGGTTGTCCGTTTGCGTGGACTTGTTTGTATTTCTCCTATTTTAACCTACTTCTACCCTAAAATTTTGTATACTGCATGCAGCCTCCTCTACTAGTGCGACCTGGTAATCGATCAAATTTTGACGGAGGATCCTTGAATGACCTGTTCAGGATCCGTTCTAGGAGAAGGGGTACCTTCAATAACATACTTGTCAACAAAGTAAAAAAAAATGACACTCCTGTAATCCCCAAAAACAAAAAACATGTTTTAGTAGAAATTTACTTGTTTATGACTAGAAATAAAAGGGTGGCAAGGCTGTAGTTCAAAAAGTGCTCTAGATAGAAAGAAACAGATTGAATTTTGAAATGCACAAAAAAATCCATTTTTTTAATGGCTGGATATTTTTCCGTCTCATTTTAGCATCGGTTTTTAAGTTCTGAATTGATCAATATTATATGAAAAGTAAAAACTAAGTCATTTTGGATTCTAGATGGTACCATAATCGAAAATATAACTGAAATGCTGCAATTAAGCTATGTTTTCAATTTGTTTTCGAACAGTTATTTCAAGCAGAATTGAAAAAAAAAAAAAAAAACAGCAAGCGCACCCATTGTTATCAAGAGGCGTGGGTTTTTTTTTTCTCCTGCATATGTGGTCGAAACATTCATGTCCACAGCAATTTTTTCTGCGCTTGTGATTTTTATGACCACAAATAAACATTGGTAAAGAGCGGATTTTCAATATAGCGACCGACACCCGGTTATATCAGGTGTTTTTTGCCGACTGAAGGTCAGCATGTCTGCTATGTTGCTTGTCTATCGAATGGAGTGCCCCATAATACAATAAAATGTGTTGTACCATAAACGGGTTAGTGCTGGCTTTTTTCTGCAGACCTAAAATGGTTAATGGTTCAAGCAAATGTTTCGACAACAAGTGCAGAGAAGAAAAAAAAAACACTTTTTGTGCTTATTATATATTTATGCAATGGCTGCTTAAAACTATATCCTCGAATCCCGCGAATCTTGAAAAATATTCCAGATTCGAAAACTCGTATCTTTGCACTTTCTTCCGTCTTTTGAATCTTTTGACTCCTAACCTTAATAAAAAACTGTTAAAAACATTGGTAAAATTAGTTTTAACTCCATTGACGTCCAATAGAAGCGTTCACTAGCAAAAGAAAAACCGGCGATTGTTGCAATTTCGGTGGTTATCCCGGATCACCAATGGGGCGACCTTGTGGCGACCCTGAGTGCCACACTGTGTTTTTGTATTATTAATAATTTAATATTTAATATTATTTCATTTATTCGTATCTTCTTAATGAATAATATAAGATTCTTATATGATTTATTCGGAAGATTCGAGGGATTCGAGAAACTTTTAGGATTCGGATTCGAGAAAATTTAGGATTCGTCCCACCCTCTACTTTTAAGTATCAATTATTTCAGTGTTGTCTGTTTGCAGAGATGGGGGTGGGGGGGGGGTACGAAACGAGATTATATACTGTAGATTTACATGGAGAACTGGAGGTAGCTCAAGACCATGTTAGAGGTAAACGTCGTGGCTGAGTGAGCTTTAATTGTATAGCCTCCCTACAACAGTTGTTTTTATATTAGTCTGTATTTCCTCCCTTTATATTGGTTTTTATTTCTCTTTATGAAAGAGAACCGTGAATCTCTTTGCATGTGACCACCATGCACTCAGGGCCGTTTTAAGACCTTAGTAAACTCTAGGCACTCCCAATTTTAGAGGTTCCTCTCGCTCGTAACGTTGCTGTTTAATTTTTATTTTGTCTTTCGAATTATGTGCCATATGTTCCAGCGTAACAGTAAACACTAAACATTTATTAAAATCGATTTTGTGGAATTCATTTGTATTTGTGTGTGAAATGTGTGTAGGCCCTAGGCACTGTGCCTATTGCGCCTCATGGATAAAAAACAGCCCTCCATGCACTGTTAGAGTAATTATTGAATCTTGGTGTCCTGCTAATTGAAAAGGGGATTTGGGCTCTAAGTAGCAGCTGAGCCAACTATTGGCTACACTTCATAATCAGAGCTCTTACAAGCGTTAGAGCCGCTTCACACGAAACACTTTTATGTCGCCACCAAAAAAGTGTTCGTTTTTTTTAGCAGACCATTGATTTGCATAGGGGATGTTCACACGAGCCACCGCCACCTTTTATTTTTGCTCTACAGTGGTGATGAGTGTTACAGGCAAGTCTGTCCAGCACTAATATTTCGTTTGCCCCGCCCTTTTATGACATCAGACCAAGTAACAAACCAATTATAAATTTATGGCGCTCATAAAAGGACGGGGCAAACAAAATTTTAGTGCTGGGCACACTTGCCTGTAATGAGTGTTCGAGTACAGCCACAAGTGGCGAATCCACCCTGTTTGTCAATGGTGGTGAAGGTTATTTAATTCTAATGCACTGACAGCATTTCATTGTTTTCAACGGCGGTTTCGTGTTGAAGTACACCGCATCTACCACTGCATTGCGACGCACATTGTTTCATGTGAAGCGGCACTTAAGTTACCTCAAGGTGTATATATCTTGGTACGGATGAATAATTTAACAAAAAGACAAAATCACATTTATAATTTACAAAAAAAAAAATTGTGAAATATTTTTTAAATAAAAAATTACGTTTTAAGGATGTAACTTTATCTTAATTGTAAATCAAATAAAAAAAAACCAAACGTAGACAACACTGGTCTAGATTCGTAATTTCTACTCATTCTTCTTTCTTCCATTTGTTTTATTCATTTTTTTTTAATTGTTATACATTTATAATGGTCTATTTTAACTTGGAAATTGTTTTTCTCACCAGGTGATATTTTTAGTTTATTTTTTATTTGGTTTCTTTTTTTTTATAACTTTCTTAGTAAAAAAAAATAAGTTTAAACTTAACATGTTAAATATTACTTCATTGTTACGATGTTATTGTGAAACAAATGCCTTCCAGTTAAGTGTGAGACGTAAAGTTGAATTGTGTACTGAGATTTTATTGAGATTGATAAGTTGGGCATTTATAATTAACTGTATAGTGTCTTTTTAATATTACAGTACCTCGCCGTGTGACGTTTTGCATGAATTGTTTTACAATAACAAAATAAACAAAACGCATGAATTTTTTTTTTAAAAAAATGGCCTCTCTACTCTCTACTCCATGTTAGGTAATATGCATTGTGTTTCAGAAATATGCCACATGGACAATTTCATTGTTTTAGAAATTGATAATAATTTGTTCATATGAATTTCATTAACCTGATAAGTAAGCTTCTCTACATGTACCTTTTTTAAAATAAATATCTGGCAACGTTTTTTTTTTAAATCTATGACATCAATTTCCTTAATTTAAAAGCAGAGATTGTAAAAGCAGAATTTACAGGCCGTGATTCTGTTTGCGTGCAGGAAAAAAAAAAGCGATGTAAAACAAAAGGACATTTTTTAATAAAGTAATTACAAATTGAAGAACAGTAAAGAAAAAGTTAACGAACGATTAGCAATGATTTAAAGTTCATCAAATAATCTGTATTTCATTTTAAAAAGTAGATATTTTTTTTTTCTAATATCAAAATTGTCTACATGGTTCTGAAACACTCTGTATTTATCTTATTTTTTAAATATAGTTCTCGATATTTTCTGTTTGTTTGTAAATATATTTGATGTACGCTCTTAAAAGGGCTTTTGAGCTCATGGTGTTTATCTACTTTGCAAATAACATGATAGCAACTTATTTATAAGCTGCAATGTTTAAAATATACAAAGAACTATTTCCCTTTAATATGGGGCAAAAATGATGATGAAAAAGTAGGAATGAGATGTTTTTTTCGAGGTTATAATAGAAGTCAAATACTATTTTACTTTGTATATCATATAAAAGATGTTTCTGTTTCAAATTGTATAAAGAAATAATTTTAGAAAACTCATTAGTCAATTTTAAGATATTGTTTATTAAATAAAAACTTTTAACGTTATTTAATTTTAATGTTAAATTGATAAATTTGGAGTATATAGGCCTATACAGTATGTTGGTTTTTCAAGTGGTGTTCGATATTGTTAAGCATATGTTATTTATTTTGAATTAATTTTTAAACATTTTTTGTCATTCTGTTTGATTAATTTGAGGTAATTTTGACTTCCTTTTTTTGATAGAAAGTACATGTATATTTCTCATATTATCAGAAATTGACATTAGCTGTAATCAATTATTTTATTTAATGTAGCTAATTTATTCATACCTTAATTATGCCACGTTAATTAATTTTTCTTATGTAAGTTTCTAATGATATAAGATCGTGTCATTAATTATTATGTATTTTAGATTGTTTTTTTATTTAAAAGATGTTTGTTAATTTTTTTTCCGGTTTCAAATTTAACGTGAATTTACCAGCCTAAAGCATTAATTAAAAAAATCTAATTTTGTTAGAAACTAGAATAAGTAGGGTGAATTTGCTAAAATAATTTGCATGATAGCTTTTTTTTAAAAAAAAAAAACTTTTGTAGCAGTTTGAAAATCAGTTTGATTTAAAAAAAATAGTAAAAGTCTGTCTCTTTCTATATGTATGACGAATATTCTAGTTTCTAGCAAAAATTTTTTTTTTTAAAAAAATTCTTCAAGTTTTTTTTTTGTCGAGACGTCCACTTTAGATAATTGCTGTTGAGCTACCATAAAATGGAGATATCACTATTTGGCATTAAAATGCTATATCTGCTTGTGACACCACTTGATTGATCAAATGATTGCAGTACTGATTTTTCAGTTATCGCATAAGGGTAACTGTTATACGTAAAATTGATCAAACTGTGTTGATAAATAAATCTGAGTTAAAAGTAATAATTTCTCATATAAGGCTACTTGTTATGTTTAATTTTAGCCATGTAATTTTAAAGAAAAAATTAAATTACTAATTTAATTTTAATTAGAATCTAGGTGACATCTTCCATTTTAATATTACTTAATATGTAAAGTTATTAAGGTTGTTTTTTTGAAAATATATAGAATATTTCAATTGACAATAGGTAAAACCATAGTTTATGCTCTTCTTTATATTGTAAAATATTAATGAATTCAATGAAATCAATCAATCATTATGTACTATTGTTGGTAAAGATGGTATTTAATTGTTTGCTACTATATACTGTATAAAAAATATTTTGTTACAAATTCATTTTATTGATTTTTTTTTTTTTGGTTCGGATTGCAAATTTTAAAAGTGTTTGCATTTCGTATCGTAGGTCTCGTATAAATAATAATTCGATTTTCTTTTGTGTGTAAAACGTCTGTATCTGAAGATGCCCATTTCGTTGGATATCAATTTGTTATAATATCATTTATCCTTTCTCTTCGCACATATAAATTGAATATGATAAATAAATAAAACAATTTAATGTATTATATATTTTTTTTAAAAAAAAATTCTGTTTAAAAACATGCGACTTGTAGCAGCAAAAAATACATTTTATTATAAAAAAAATCAAGTTCAAAAATTGACATTTAATGATCAACATGACATTGGACCGTGGGAATAAAAAGCGAGCAATTGCTGTTCAACATGAGCAAAAGGGTAACAATTTACAAATAACAATTGTATTATTATTCTTGGTTTTGTGACGTTTCCGGGTATCCGCTACCGTCTCGTTTTGTCATGCCTGTATTTCCCTAGTATAGTTGCCTCACAGTAAGATGAAGCTTGTGACGTCAGAAAGGTTGACAAAAGCATATTTTTTTTTTGTCATTGTTAGTCTGATATAACATTATAACAAAATATGATCGCAAATTTCTCAATGTTCAGTTTAAACAAAATCATTTTTTATTATCCCAATTCAGTCATACAAAATGACACAATCTTATATTTTTTTGTCAACCCCAGTGACGTCAAAGGGTTTCTGTTGCTGCGAGACTAAGTGCATATTCGATGCCCCTAACCACCAATCATATCGATTAACCTGTAGATCGATATGTATTATCATTTGTTTACATTTATTACATAATGAAATACACTGTATAGGCTACTACTGTAGTATAATAAAAATAATACAGAAAATTAAAAATATAGTGTGACACCCCCTGCACATGTGTCGGCGCACACATGTGTGGGGGATGTCGCTACTAGGTCTTCTGAAGTCTGACCACCCCTTTCTTTGGACAGAAAGGTGGCCCATAAAAACAAGTGTCCGAAAAACGAAAAGTTTTTTCCTCGTCACATGTGGAAACAATTAAGGAGAGGAAAATACTTTTCCTCATGTCCAGTGACACTGGACAGGCCCAAATAATTTCTACGAAATCATTTGCATATTTCGGAGAAATGAATTCCAAAAAAAGAAATATTTTGGGACCAGAGATTGCCATTGGTCAGCACGACCTATGGGCGGCCGCTGGTCACGAGTGGCCTCTCCCAAGGGCCAGAGTAATAAAACAAGCACGCGAGGTACCCTCGAAAGGACAGTAGGCAAATAGTTGTGGGACCAGAATGTTTTTTTCCTCGTTTGAGAGTAGAATATTCTAAGCCAAAATCGCTTTTTGGACTTCTTTCTAAGTTATATCCGTTCTCAGTACTATTTTATTGTACTCAATATGTATCGAATCACATAAAATAATTCGACTTCACACCTGGGAGGTGTGAAGTCGTCACTATCTCTTTAAATTGTGGGAACAGGGAGTCCCGTTTACACGGAACCCAAAACAGATCAACATGCCAGGGAGTCCAACTCCAACCCGAGGCAGAGGCGCGACCAAGGGACGCGCATCCAGGTCAACAAGTAGACCTGGATCACCCGGCAGGTCAAAGAGTCCGAGCTTGGAGAGTGTGGAGCGTCACGCGACCCGGTCTCAACCGGCTGGTCTGGGAACCGCCACCCAACAAAGAGACAGACGAAAAGAACAACAGGCTGGTCGAGGGCCAGCCATGTTACAATAGGTAGAGAAAAAATAAAAATAAAATGGACAAATTAGGTAGAAATGAAACAATATTAAAGAATATTTATTTTTTTATGAGTTTTTATTGTCTTTGAGGTGACTGAATAAATATTTATTTTGTTTACTTGACGTTTTTTCATTAAAGTTTTTTCTAAAAACAGTTATAGAGCTTAGTATTAGCCATTGCAGTGCCATCCGAGGGGATAAATACGAAGTAAATATCTATTCAGCCACTTTAGCTATTGGCAAACATATAAATTTCATAATGGGTGCGTTGCAGTGGCTTAAAGAATTTGCCATGTATGAGGCGCCGATTATGTGAAGAATAGGATGATTTATGTAATATGTAATTTTTTTTATATATAGAAAAAGTTTTACATAAACGGCGCCTCATAAGGTAATAATTCTTCAAGCCGCTGCATAAGGGCCGAAAAACTGAACGCACCCTTAATAGTTGGTGCTGCCCTCAAGCGACAGCAGTTATTATTATTATTAGTATGTGGCTACCACTTGGTGTCGCTGACGTTGATTTTTTTGTGCTGTTAGTGCGATTGTTTCGCATTGCGGCGTTGTATTTTTTTTTTTTCGTTTTTACGTGTGTTTTCGACATATTAATCAGGTATTAACGATGATATATTTTGTTTATAAATTGGTGAACATTGTTATTAATGTTTCCATGGCGAGTTGGTTCTTTTTTTGGCGTTATTTTCTTTGTTTAAACGGGGATTTGGGGTTAGGCCTAATTGAATGCATGGCGTCCATGAGACGGCGGCGGTGGCGGTGGTGTTTTTTTATTGCAAAAGTGGGTGGTTGGAGTATATTTTCACCATGCACGAAAACGGCGTAGTTTTCACTTAAATCCGTACATTTTATGCAAAATTGCAAATTCGAGTATACTTTCCTTCATGCAAAGTGCTGCGAGGTTTTATCTTACATAGAGGCTAAGTAACTTCTAATCGAAGAAATTTCCGGAATTTCTATTGTTTTCTAACATATTTTAAAATTAAATTGTTTTTGTTTTTTTATTAGCTTGGAACGAGCTTAATATTCTGAAGTCGGTTCGAGATGACGATCAAATATCGGCCCAGGTGCTTTTTTGACGTCGAAGTCGATGGTCAACCAGGTAATTAAACTAAAAAGTTTCTTTACCGGAGCAATTATAATCAATTTGTCGGGGTTCTTGAAACAATTTGTAGGGAATATACATGAAAATTCTATAGGCCTAATCTGCAATAAATATGTAGAGAACTACAGAACTCTACAAAAATAAAACTGCATCTTCGTATATAGTACATGTATATATTTTGGCGGCTCTATATAGATAATTTAGGGCAGCATGGACGTTTAGAAAGT
The DNA here is from genome assembly GCA_036925085.1 of Brachycybe producta. Lineage (NCBI taxonomy): Eukaryota > Metazoa > Arthropoda > Diplopoda > Playtdesmida > Andrognathidae > Brachycybe > Brachycybe producta. The sequence continues at coordinate 453,236 of JAUPFP010000028.1, read as the reverse complement.
GTTTTTCAAGAAGATCATTACAATATAATTCAAATTTGTTTTCAAAACCAAGCACGTACTGGCCCAGACGGCATGGTTGCAAATGCTGCAGCGTTGGTCCTTTTGGGCACCGGTGTGCCACGTGTGTTTCACTTTTATAGACTGCCGAGTGAGGGTGGTTGTTAACAACATAATAAAATAAGTTATTGACTAAAAGAAGCCAGCGGAAGCCACTCGAAATTCTGAGGGCGCCGTGGTGTTTGCGAAACTGCGATGTTCCAGAAAGCCGCTCTGAATTTGGAAGCTCTCCGGCAGCCTCTCAAAACTGTGTGTGTGGCCCATGGTACCTATCAAAACTAAAAAAAGACAAAGCATAATAGAAATCGTGAATTTCTACGAAACTTCTAGAAATTGAGTGGCCCTCGAAGGCCTCGCGTAACTGAAATGTGAAATGTCGGTGTACGTTTGCCGAAATGTAACGGCTACTGAAATGTCAAACGTGTTTGGTTCTATATTGCAAAAAAAAAAAAAAAATGTTGCTATATTAAAAAGAAATCTTGGTGAAGGAGGGCCAATCGGTGATATCGGATATTGATGACGTAGAAGTTTGTAGCCAGTTCGTTTCTGTTCAAAACTCAAATGGCAGTAGATTATGCTAAGTGGTTTTTTTTTTTATAATTGCAAGTCTGAACAAAGTTGTAGTTAGAAAAGGATCCGGTTTTAGGTTTTTTCATCATCAGTTCACAAAAATAAATTTGGCCGTTTTCACCGAAAATCTTGCAACTATTATAGTTTCTAAAACACGGATTTTTTTTTGTCTTAATATTTCTCCTGAAAAAAGTGCTTGAAAACCAAAAATTTTTCTCAAAATCGCGGGTACGGGGGGGGGGGGGGGGGGAGGGTGTAATTTCAAGTATAAGGTCATTTTAATTCCGAAAATTAACTGTCTCGTGACGAGTTGCAAGAAATTCATCAAAATAAATGAACACTGAAATAATTGGCTGTACATTTTCAGGAAACGTCTTTAGTTTAATTTTGATTTATCACCACTGATTGGATTCCAAACGTTTTTGTTTTTTTTCACTTTGAACAGCCGGAAGAGTCGTTTTGGAATTGTTTTCTGATGTTTGTCCCGTCACTTGCGAGAATTTCCGAGCTCTTTGCACCGGTAAATGAAAGAAAAACGTCTGTGACTATGAAAATATGAATCTTTTTTTCTTGTTTGAAGGTGAGAAAGGGTTGGGAAAGACGACCGGAAAGCCTCTTCATTACAAAGGCGTCTTGTTTCATCGTGTCGTCAAAGATTTTATGGTTCAATGTGGAGATTTCTCTGCCGGTTTGTTGATTTTAACTTGGATTTTCATACGTATTGGATTTGTTAAGTTGTTTATTTTCTGTATTTTAGGTAATGGAACTGGCGGTGAATCGATTTATGGCGGAACTTTTAAAGGTAAAAGTTGTTGTTTTTTTGTGTCTTTGAAATGTTTATCGTGTTTGTTTTTACGGTAGATGAAAACTTCGAATTCAAACATGACCGACCGTTTTTGCTCTCGATGGCAAACCGTGGCAAAGATACGAACGGCTCACAGTTTTTTGTGTAGGTTTTGTTTAGAAATGAAAAAAAAAAAAAAAGGTTTGGTATTTTTTCGTTAGGTAGAAAAAATTCTTTGCGAATATTTTTAAGTTCTTTGTTTGAAACTTTGATTTTGGCGCTCTTTATCGGACTCGTAAGTAAACGTTTTCGTAGCGCAGAAATCCATCGAGTTTTGTTTGTGCGAATTGTGATATCTTTTCAGTACGCCGTTTTTAGCGACGTACAAACCAAAAAAAGGGAAATCTTCATTACGGAACGTCTTAAGTACAAGTTTTCTTCATTTTTTTCCTAGTAGTAATCGATCGTTCCCGTGACAGAACGATGACAAGATTTTGATAGAACCACTTTTATGTTGCATTTCTGGGTGATCGTTTTTTGATGTTGAGAATTTGCGCGAATTATTTGCAAAAGAAATAAGTTAAAAAAAAGAAAAAGTTTAGTATTTCCAGAAATCCAACATTATTAGTGTGTTTTTCTTTTTACCCCCATTTAAGGCTTCAGAGGTCTTTAATCTGAGTTTTCTCCTGTATCTCATTTTAGAACCACCAAAGCGACTCCACACTTGGACAAGTAAGTTAACTTTTAAGTTAGCGTTTCAAATTTAGAAAGAAGTGTTGTTCATTGTTTCGTCTCTTTGTCGTTTTAGTGTCCATGTTGTTTTCGGCCACGTCATTTCCGGTCAAGACATCATCACAACTATCGAAAACCAGAAGACGGACAGTAGTAGCCGGCCACTGATCGAATCGAGAGTGAGCAATTGTGGAGAACTTGTTCCAAAGATGAAACCGAAAGGTTTGTTGAGAGAAATAATGTCGAAAAAAATCATGATTCGTTTTAAAGATATATTTCTGTGGGATTGAATTTACTCAGCTGCTTAAGAGCCTAGACACTTCGTTGTGCATGTGATGTACGAGGGACTTAGACACACTGTTAAAGCTACGGTTTCCTAAGGTAGCAAGCAGAACCATTATATAGCGGCGGTAATTTTGAATACTGCAACCGAAAAGACTAATATGTGACCACTACTTTCAAGAAGCCATTGCGTCTTCTATTATTGTTTAAAACACAGTTCAAAAAATATCTTTAAACAGAATAATTTCCATGAATAGAATAAGTTCCATGTCATATTTCACGTTTGGTCTATAGTGTCATGCAGCATGCATGCACGGTTTGATTTCCAGGCTTTCAATACACTTCCATACTAAACTTTAAAATAAATAATAAAAATTAAGAACTGATTTACAAAAATCGTTAGCCTCTGACACCCGCATCTTTATTATAATGTAGAAAAGAAGCGCAAGCGTGACGTTTCCGAATCCACCGAAGAAGGTGAGAGTAAGTCTGAAGCTGGATCGTCGTCTGGAGCTTCCGAGAAGAAGAAGAAGAAAAAGAAGAAGAAGAAGAAGTCGAAGAAGCACAAGAAGGAGAAGTCAAAGAAGAACGAAAGGTGTTTTTTCTTACCTTTTATTATGTTTTTATCTTATTGTGTGTGTTTACGATTCTTTTACTGTCTTTTCAGTGAGAAACAAGCAAAGGAAGAAGGAGAGATTGTCGAAGATGTCATCTGCAGCATCAAACCGGAAGAAGTTCCCGAAATTCCAAAGAGCAAGTTTCTACATAGACATACGTCGCCGAAAGAAGATCAAGAAGCCACCCAGTACTCGTATTTAGTTAGTGCCTGTGAATTGTTACTTTTGCTAAATGGTTTATATTTTCAAATTAGGAAATCGAAAGTAGACGCCGACAGTAGGAGGAGGAGTTACCAAAGACGACAGCAGGTATCTCGTTCTGGACGTAAAATCAAAGGACGTGGTTTTATGGTTGGCTTTTTGTTATGAGTTTCTACCTTCTAGTCGTGTTTGATTCATTTTGAAATGTTTTTTTTTTTTTGTCAAGCGTTATCGTACTCCCTCTCGTTCTCGTAGCCGATCTCGGAGTGTCACTCCTCCTCACTGGCGTCAAGCTCAGGCTCGTGTTGTTCCCCTGTCCGAGTACGAAAAGAGACAGCTTGAAAAGCAAAAGATAGACGAACAGCGAAAGGCTAGACAGAGATCTTCTCCTGAGACAAGACACGAGGAGTACCGCCGAGATGGAGATGGAGCCATTTATCGCAGTAGACGAGGGTATTCGTCTGTTGATCTTAGTGATTTGTTTCTGTTCGTAACCTTATTCTTATTTTATTTTTTGTCAGGAGCGAACGAGAGCAAGAAAGGAGCGCTCGAGAGAAAGTGGTCCGTACGGACGAGGAAGATGACGTTGACGACAACCTTGAAAATGGAAAGACACTATCTAAGAGGGAGGAATTCGATCGTGAGGCTGCTGCTCGTGAAAAAGTATCTTATCCTATCGGACACGCAAGAGTTTATGACTCTGATGCGAAAGAAAGGTTTGTTTGTAAAATTGCGAGTTTGTTTTTGTGAAACTGTTTCACTTTTTCTTACTGCAGTCTCGGTAAACGGAACGATAGAGCCGACGATGACATTCCCTCTGATAACGATACTTTGAAAGCGTCCGAAAAACGTCTCGTTTGCTCTCGGGAAGACTCTGAAGAGGTAGAATTGGAACCGCCGAAAGTTATCGAATCAAAGCGGAGCGATAACGATGATGAAAGTGAAGCCGAAGTCGAACAACCTTTGAAGAAAACTGCCGAAGTAGTGAAAGATCCTCCTGTCAAGGAGCCCGAATCGAAAAAAGAGAGTGAAGATGGGGAAGAACGCTCGAGAAATAAAAGCGAGAAAGCTGATGTCGTTAAGAGATCGGGCGATCGAAGAGCTCGTTCTTCGTCTGCATCAAGTCATCATTCTGAAAAGCGTAAAGAGTCGTCACCACGGCCGAAATCAAGATCCAAGTCACGTCGTCGTCACAGATCCTCCGGTCGTTCACCCGTACAATCGAGTGGCAGTCGTCGTAGGCGTGGATCCGAGACGAGATCTTCGCCGAGAAGAGGACGACGACACGATTCCGACGTCGGTCGATCTCGAAGACCAAGATCCAGAAGTCCTTCATCCGATTCCGAAGATGGGCGACGATTTTCTCGCCGTGGTACCGCATCGAGACGCAGAGATTTTTCTTCGAGGTTTTCTCCTCGAGATAGACGACACCAGCAGAGAGGTAACTACGGTGGTAGTCGAAGGCGTAGGAATCGTTCTAGGACCAACTCTTCCTCGTCGCAGAGTCGATCACCGCCGCCACGAAGGCGAGATGTTTCTCCTCCTCTACGAGATGGATCGAAGGGAAGAACCGAGAAGCAGCAGCGGTCTCAAAGCAAAGATCGTAATCTGGATTCGTCGTCGCAAATATTACAGAGGAAACTCGTTCAAGATTACGACTCGCCGAATCGTCAGAGCGATCAAGATAGAAGCCGTTCTCGGAGTCCACCTCTTCCTCCTCCACCTCCTCCTCCTCCGATGACGGCGGCAAAGAGCGTAGATGTTCGTGACATCAACGTGCCGTCTGAAAGCAGCGACGTTCGTAACGTTGCACCGATAAGGTCTTCCAGTCCAAACGAAACTTCTATTAATGAGCAGTTAAAATTCACTTCTAAAGCACCACCACAACTGTTACCACCGGCACCGTTGGAAGGAGGTTCTCCCGATCGAGTGCAGGATATGGATTTGGACGACGAAGACGAAGTCAAAGGAGTAGGACGTGCAACTGAAGTTAAAGAGGATCATCAATCATCGTCGGAACCAAAGGACCCACTTCCGTGTTCGTTAGAAGATATTTTGCTTCCAGGTGAATCCAGAGCAGAGGAGGTTCCGAGCGAATCAAAAGCTCCTCCACCCAGCATGTGGAAGGCCATTCCAGAAGCAACCGAACCGACAGTAGTCGTTAGCACGTTGGAACTGTTACACAAGCAACAGACGGAACAAATTGCAGAAGCCGAGAAGCAAGATGAGCACAAGATTTATCAAGTGGGTTATTTGATTCTTTCTTTTAAATTTTAAAACCAGTCATTTTGTTTTTCACGTATTGTTACAAAAACAATGATGTAAACGCTTTTTTTTATTACCATTTTATAAATGAATTTTAATTATCGACCAATACTGTAATTCTGCCAATGCCCGAATGTTTTACTGATAGTTTGGGAAAAATAATCGACCGACAAAGAATGGGGAACCTTTTATGTTTTTTTCAAAAAAAAAATAAATAAAAATTTTAGTAAGAGGAATAAAGTTAATTGCAAGACTCTTTGGAGTAAAATTCATCGTCATTATTAATTTGAACCAAAACATGGTACGAATAGTAGAAAAATGCAAATGTTTATTTGAATTATTAAAATAAAATCTTCTTGTAAAATTAGAAAAAGGCATATTTTTAAAGAAAATATGTTCAGCCTTTCAAATTATTAAGGCCAAAAAATGAATACGAAAGACAAAGGTTTTATCAAATTTCTATAAAAGCTTATTTTTCAATACATTTTCATGAAAAAATTTTTACAACTTGGTTTGAACTCTGTAAGTTCCAAATAAATATTTAAATTTATTGTGAAAAAAGCGATGTCGTTCATTTTAAGCAATATGTGCAAAAATGAAAAAAATGAAATTGCGTTTTCTGATCACGGACAAATCTGTTCGTATTTTTTTTTTTTTTTTTTGCTTAGGAGCCTCCTCTAACTATGGAGAGTACACAGCTTCAGTCGTTACTTGCTGCTAGGGCTTTAGCTTCGAGTCCAACGTATGGTTCAAGTTATTGTATTTGATGGTAATACTGCAGGTGATCATTTTGTTCATTTTTTTTCAGTAAGCAACGTTCTAAAAGTAAAAGCCCAGTTCGTGATCGGGATCGTAAAAGTGGAAGCCGATCTAGGAGAAGTACCAGTGGTAGAAGGAGCTCTTCTCGAAGTCGCGATCGCATAAGACGTCGTAGCAGAAGCGGCAGTCGTTATCGTAGATCAACTCGCAGTCGAGAGCGACATCGTCGCAGTAGAAGCCGTCAGCAGTATGGAAGAAAGCGAAGCGACAGTCGTAGTCGCAGTCGAAGCCGTGGTGGAGCCGGAGGAGGTCGTAAGCGAAGAAGTAACAGTCGTAGTCGTAGTAGGAGGCGTAGTCCCGTAAGGCCTCGCCGACAACCCAATAGGTATCGGCCTCGAGGTGGGCGACGTCGGAGCTCTTCTCCGAGGAAACGGAGACGTTCCGATTCTCGGAGTCGTTCTCGTTCCTCGTCACGAAGTTCTTAATTTTCTTATTTTATCATTTTGCGTTCAAGTGTAATTGTTGAGCCGATTCTTCATGTTATAACGGTTTCTATTATGATTTTAATACAAGTTGGCTCCTATTTTGGTTTTATGTTAATAGCCTAGAGTACGTGCCATCGTATTTACAGAAAAGGAAATAGCTCTTTCCCATTTTTAACATAATCAAGTTGTACTTGTGATATTAATCCGTTAACGTTATGTAAACTTCTCATTATGTAAGAAGCCTATTATGAACATGACTAAGTGTTTTGTTAAATGAAGGATGTTCCGAGGGAGTTGTCTAAAATTGATTATTTTCGGGTCAACCAAATTAGCATAATTAAAAATACGAAATTAAAAAAAAACTTTTGATTATTTCAACCCAGATAAATAACCATATATATAGTTCCAACTACGATTGTTAAGAGATAAAACCTCACTTAAGTTTGATAAAAATGCAGTTGAATAGCGAGCGACACGATGACTATAGTGCTACACGGCACGTGCACACTCGTTGCTCTAAGCTATTAATACCGAATAAAAGTATAACTTCACTACTCGATTTTGAGACAAAGAAACGCCATTGTTTCAAAATTCAAATTATTTCCTTTCCAATTTTATTTTACGTTTATATTGCATATAATAATAATAATTTTAAAGGTAGTTTCATTTTGTGTTGTACGGTTATTAGCAATGTTGTTGTCTTACATTGGTGTCTGAATTATTTTTACTTTTGATTATTTCTTCTAGCTTGAAATAGTGAGCAAATGAGTGTTTTTGTAGGGGGGGGGGGGTATCTTTAACTTATGAGTTTTTGCTGTTGCAATATAGAATTCAATGTAAAAATCATTCTAATGTAAACTATGCTTTTGCCAAAGTGATAAAGCCAACACCAGTTCAGAAGAGCTTGGTTTGCGCTGTTAGGCAGTGGCCTGCGGAATCAACTTCCTTTACCCCGACTGTTTCGAAAAGTAAAAGTGAAAAATAAGATGTATTTTCTCGCTGATCTTTAAAAGTATAAATTGTTTGCCGCATTTTGAAAATTTGGAAATCCGTTATACATGCCAAATTAAAGGAAAAGCACAACAGTATTTCAGTTTTTAAGTGTTATAAATGTCTTATTATTTTAAAGATGAAGAAAATATGAAAAACCTTTTCTACCTTATCTACATCTAAACATTTAAATGCTGCGTTTAATTATTAAGCATGCCAAATTAAACAAACAATATGGCGAATTCAATTTATTCATTTTAATATATCTCTATATTCAGTTAATACTTAAATATATTAATTTTGGATTTTAATATAATGGGTTAGTGTAACAAAATATTGATTTAGCATTTCAGTTTGTTCAGATATTAAGTAATCAGGTCAATTTCATATTCGTGTTCAACCACACATTGAACTTGAATGCATTTAGCTCGAGTGTAGATAAGGTATTATAGGCTCTTCCTTGAATTTAGCGTTTTATATCATGCCCTGGTGAAGTCTGCATTTATTAGGCTCACAACCAATTAATGATGCTAAATGATGTTAAATTGTTGAATCTCGACTGGCCTTAAGGCTAATAACACACTAAGATTCTTTGTTGCGATACAATGTTCGGGGCTGCTCCGATACAGTGTTGCGGGTTTGAATGGCAACTGACGCGATTTAGACCTGCAGCCTTTGTATCGCAACAAATAATCCTATTGGCTTTACGAAAACAACTATCACAACATTGCACCACTTACACTCCTTTTTTTATAACTGTATGTGGGTAATCTAGGCAGGATGTATTTGGCCACAGCATTAAACTTTTAATATTTTTTTCTCTGAAATATTTTACTAAATACAAGATGTAAGCAAATAATTTCTTGATTGTGTAAAGCCATAAAAGACAAGAGTATCCAAAAATGGAAAACAGTTTTTTTAAAAAAAAAACTGCTCACTTTTTTAGCTTTTTGCTTCGTAATTGAAGTTTTATTTTGACTGTTGGTTGCCCTTTTTGGATACATGTTCTTTTTATGGCTTTACAATCAAAAAATTTTGTTTATATTTATAGCCAAGAAAATGTTTTACATTTTATAATATTTTACAAGGTGTAAAGGTTTTTAAATATTTTTTCTTTTTCTGAACAGTGTGGACTTGTAGGAACCCCCGATTGTTTTATTATGATTTAAAGAGTGATTGGGTTCATCATAGTAATGTTTGATATTTTTGAAAAAGTAGTGATCATCTGTTGAAAAGAATATAAAAAACAACAACACTGTACTGTATATAATAGGATGCAATTCTAACCAACAGGGGTCAGCAAGTGGCGCCATCTATTGGTTTTAGCAGACGAAATGTGCGCCATACTTTTTCCCACTATTTAGCTGTAATGAGCAGGCTTTTAGGAGAAGGCCGCGTTATGTATGGAAGCCCGTTTGAGACATTTTGCACAATAATTTACGTTGAATAATATAGCGTACGCACTCAATAATATATTGTGCACAATGTCCCAAACGGGCTTCCATAGTTATGGCTGGTCTATGATGAATCGATGATAAGTTATAAACAATTTCTGGGGGGGGGGGGGGGGGGGGTTGTTTGTAGCGCCATCGGTGGCGCAGATTTGCAACAGCCTTTCTTCATACTTCCTATTCCTGTCTTGCGTGATATGCATTTCCGGCATCTTCCAAAATGGCTGTCTTATGAAGTATAATTTCTGGTAACGGTTCGGGTTTTTTTTTATTATTATTCGTCTCGCGTTTATTATTAGATTTCAGTGTTTATAGTTTAAATTGGACGTTTCTAGAAGAATTTCAAAGATGGATTCGGTCGAAATGAAATCAGAGTAAGTAAAAACGAAGGAATTTTCCGATTTGTCGGTGATTCCAGTTTCGTGTTTTATTTCGTATTGTGAAGCTGGATGCCAACACTGTCAATTCTGGCTTGTCCATCCAACATTTGGTTTTATTTTGAAGTTTTATCTGAGAGCAGCATCTATTATTTTGAAACGTGTGTTGCATCATTGCGAAGCGTTACGATTTGGGTCGCATTGCGCTTTAAAGGACCACACAAATGAATTGGGTCGGGTAGATGTATTTAGGGGGTACGTGAGTGTGACATTAATTGAACAATTCTAGTATACTGGCCCCTCGCCAATTTCAATAAAATTATAGCTTGTTGGAAAGATGACTACCGCGCGCCGAGTGCGAATATGCAATTTTTTTTTTCTTGCAGAAAATTGAAACGCCTGCAAAGGGTCAGGATAAAAAGATGAACGACTGAACTGGATGAACGGGATGAACATTGGGGTAACTCTAAAACCCGACACAGAATGCATATAGAATTAGATTAACACTATATTTTAATTAATGAACACACATTTTAAAGGGATGAACAGAGAGAAATAAAAGGATGAACATACTTTAAAGGGATGAACATGGTTTTAGGGGGGATGAACATGGGTTTATGGGGTTAGGTTAGGTTCGGTTAGGTTAGGTTAGGTTCGGTTACCTAACCTAAACTAAAACCATGTTCATTCCTCCTAAAACCATGTTCATCCCTTTAAAGTATGTTTATCCTTTTATTGTTCTCTGTTCATCCCTTAAAATGTGTGTTCATCCATGATATAGTGTTCATCTTATTCTATATGCATTCTGTGTCGGGTTTTAGAATTACCCCAATGTTCATCCCGTTCATTCGTTCATCTTTTTATCCTGACCCCGTGCAAATTATTGAATTTACGTGGAGGTCTATGGCATTTTTTTTAAAACGTTTTTGGCTTTTAATTATGCGTTAGGCCTAACGTAATCATTTTAAAAATCAAATCAAGTTGGGGGGGGGGGGGGGTTACTGACTGAGGTGCACAGCCCGCCTCCCCTCAGTCAGTTAAGAGCCTAGATCCACGACCATCTTGTTGTTTTGAGCAGACGACAACGAGACAAATGAGTGTTCTTATATAGTGTTACTAAAACTGAAAGAAATCGCCTCACAATCGCTCAATTCAAATACAGTAAAGCGCAAAATGCAATAAAAAGTATTGTTCTTCACGTGCTCGATTTATATAATTTTTGAAAAGGTCCTTCTATTTTTAAACAAGGTTCAAAGTCGTTCGTTTTTTCGACCCCATGTTAAATCCCATAGGATCAAAAACCGTCTCACAAACATTTGAAAAACTCTTGTTAAAACTGATTTAGAACAATAACAAAATAATTCGCACATACATTCATGTATTGGCTTCACGATGTTTCCTTTTTATAAATTTTGAAAAGGTCCTTCTATTTTTTAATAACGTTTAAAATCGTACGTTTTTAAACTCCATGTTAAGTCTCATAGGACTAAAACACCGTCCTACAAAAGTTAAGAGAACTCTGATTAAAAATGATTTAGAGCAATCAGAAAAATTAGCACGTACTTACATGTGTTTATTGCCTTCAGGATTATTCCTTTTTCTAAATTTTAAAAGGGCTTTCTAGTTTTAAATAACATTTAAAATCTTACGTTTTTTTAACTCCATGTTAAGTCCCATAGGAGCAAAAAACCGTCACCCAAACATTTGAAGAACTCCCATTAAAAACGACTTAGAACAATAACAAAATAATTATTACGTGCATTAATCTACTGGCTTCACAATGTTTTCTTTTTATAAGGTTAGCACGCGAAATTATTTTTCTATTAATTAATATGTGACTTTGAACCGGGAGAAAAAACGTTAAAAAACCGTTTTTCAATCAACAACGATCGCAGCGCCTACATTCGGAGAAATTTTGAACTAAACGATGTATCTAGCCTCTTAACCCCTTGCAACAAATAATTCAACCTGCAATCTAATCAAATAACCTCTATGTAACCTAGGTTAACCTAGCCCACCCTCACAACGTATATTTGGCAATAAAAACTTTTTTTAAAAAATATTGTAATAGACCTCCGTGTCAATTCTAACTGTTGCACGCGTTTTTGTGCGTGTTTAGGTTTTCTGCGGAATTAAAAATAGCATACGACAAGATAGATCTTTCCAACGAGGTACAGTTTATTTGGATTTATCGAATTTAGTCATTTGTGTTCTAAAAGGACTAGATATCATGTGATATATTCTGTATGTCACTTCATCTTTAATAAGTATCATCATATAGATCCCGATATCATATTTTTAATAATTCTGTTGTATTCTCACACAACATTTCGTTTATTTCTTCTAATGATGGTATCTGCAAAACGTTGAGAAATGGAGGAGAGAAAAGAAGAAAAAAAACTCAAAATTTATTATATTGATAAAACTTTCCAAAGTGCATTTGACGTCGCCATCTTGTCATTTTTTTCTAAAGTTAATAACGGACATTGCCACATTGGAAGTGACACTATTTTGACATAATTTGCTTTATTGTGGAATTTATATTATATTATTAAACATAAGTAGGGCCTAATGAATGGTACGGATTAAAAGGATGATCGCGGATGTACATTGGTTAATTAAGTTTGTTGTAGGGGGTCGGGAGGTGAGGGCAGCAAACCCCCCCCCCCCCCCCAAAAAAAAAAAAGAATGTAAAAAAAGTCAAATATCATAATACGCTGGTATTTTGTTATTTTTCAACCCTTCAATTTAATCTTAACAAATTTATCAATTTGAATCAGTGTAGACGATTTTTGAAGATAAAAAAAAAATCAATTTATTTCATTTAGCATTTAAAAGTCAATTGCCAAAAGTAATGAATTAAGCAATTTTTTAAGCAATTAGCAAATCTTCACGAAAAAAATGTGTCGGGTAACAAAATCTGTACATGAAAAATGAAGTTATTTTTTAACACACACAACATCCTGAAATGTTTTTTTCAGTGTTATTACCTGATTTTTCTCATTTTTTATTATCTACCAAAAAAATAGTAAATATAAGCTGCAGAATAGGAAATGAAAATTCAGAAAATATCTGATCGGATAGCGCCTTTTATCCGATCGGAATTGATATTCCGAAAAACTTTTGGATATCCAAAATTATTTCTGTCGGATATCCGTGGCAAAACATTAACACAAAGAAGAAACAAAGGTCTATATCCGGTATATGGTTTCTCAAACTGTGGTCCGCGGTTGTGTGAAAGGTGGTCCGCAACGAGACCATAGCGAAAAAATATTTTGCACTCCAACTGTCAGAACGAAAGTTACGAAACAAAACAAAAAAAAGATTATTGTCAACTAAAGCTGGAAATCCACTAGGTCGATGAGGTGGAGCGGTGCGGAGCAAAACGGCCCACCAAACAAAATTCTTATGAATGAATGGAGCTCCGTTCATTAGGGCGGGGAAGCGGAGCGGGTAAGAACCGCTCTTGAAAAAGTTATAGATACTTCATGAAGTTGGCGCCATGCCGCACCGCTCTGCCGCCCTAATAGACGGGAGAGCGGAGCGGAATCTATCGGGTTCGGGAATCTTCGAATGTCCTCGGCTGGATTTGTAGTCAACCACGTGCGTTCCTCGTCCACTACTCATAACTGTTTCCACGAATACTGCTAAAGGCCTATACACAAAGACTTGCGTACTGGGCCAGAATGGTCGGGACAAAACCGACTCGTGCTGCGCCGCGTCTGAGTGGACGGACATCTGCTTACAAACTACGCGCAGCACCCCCAGTACGCAGTACTCCCAGTTTAAGCCATCAATAACTGTACTGGCAATTACTGGCACAAGGCTACTTGCACCAGTGCATGCCGAGTAGGCCTTTTTAAGGTATGTGCATTGACAACTTACCAAGTGGTCTCTGTCATTGGAAAAAGCGAGTAACACTGATCTATGTCGGGTTTCTTGTATCGCTAGTTCTTTTTCTTGGGATATTTGTGAGTCTATTTGGTGTTGGGCCCGTGTCGTTTCCGTACTTTGCTTTCTCTTGAAATTCTGCCGTCCACCCACCTCCCTCCCTACCAGTATACACAACCCTAGAAGTGCAGTCGAAAATCAATTTTTTGGCGTTGTTGTGACGTCGTTTTCTCTGTTCCCTTAGCTTTCCTTCTTCCTACTCGTTCCCCTTTATCCATCTGCAATATGAGCGTGTTCAAGTGAGGGTTGTCATGGAAACGAGTGTCGCTTTTTCGCTTTCGCTTTTTTTTTCTGTCTTCCTTGCAAAGTGGATTCGGTGCTGAATTGGAATCAGCAGTACTTGCAGCGGTTCATTGCGGAGAGGCAGGTTTAGCTGCGTTTCTAAACATAAAAGTGTGGTTATGGCTGCGGGGGTTTCGCTTTCTGTCTTCATCAAATATTCCAATTGACGTCATTCCATCTTTTTTTTTTTTTAATATTATTATTATTATTATTATTACAATGTCTAATAAGGCTTTTATTGCTCAATGATGTGTTCTAATAATAATCGATACACAATGTATCTGTTTGGATCGATGAAGAATGAACGAGAAAAAAAAGAAGAAGAAGGAGATGAACATTCTGGTTTGGTCGTGGTTCGTCTAATGGCAGCGGCAGCAGTTTTCATAGGTAAAACGACATAAACACACATTCTCACTTTTTTGTCTGTCGGTTCAGTTTGTTGGTTTTTTTCAGCCATGTTTCATCATTATCGTCATAAGATATTATCGTAATCAGCATCAGCATCCAAGGGTGGTGGTTTACATCGACGAAAAACCGTTTTCATTTTAAAAATCTTCTTATTATTTATTGGTTTCTCATTGGTTTTTCCAAGGCACTTCCTTCTATGAGAGAGAGAGAGAGGTTTGGTTTCATTTTCACTCTCTCTCTCTCTCTCTCTCTCCTTAATCTATATGGAAAGCCTTAATTTCGAAAATTTATCATTTTTATGTCGTTCTTCATCCTCAGAAATGTCATCGAAATAACGTAAACACTATCTCACTAAGAAAAGAAAAAAAGAGAGAGAGAGAAAAATGGATTTCGTATTATTTATTAGGGATGGGGTTTATATCTTTTTTATGGGTTGTGTTTTAAATTGTGTTTGGTTATTTGTTTTCAAAACCACAAAACAAAACAAAAAACAATCCACACACAAACAGAGATGCCTTGTAAAGCTCCCATCACACAAGCAACTGTTTCATGCAATAAAACTTGCATTTCAATTTGCAATAAGACTAATTGCGACTGGCAACTTTTTTAATAATCTTCCATATCACACATGGATACATCATATAACTAGGGTTTCATAAGTTGTTTACTTGAAACAACCAAATCAGATAAAAGAAAATAACAAGATGGAACTAAAAAAACAAATTGACATGCAAATTTGAACCACTGATGTCATTTCTAGTTGATCTCTGATTTGGCTGTTTCGAGCGAGTATCATAAAAGTATCTCTGAAGCTGAACATTGTGTGCAACTCCATGAGACGTGTCTCACACAAGTTTCGTCAAGTTGAATATGAAATCGCATTACAAACACTTTTGAGTTGCACGTCTCATTTCAAGGTTGATCTCAATGTAAGTTTAATGAAAAGTAGCTCGTGTGATATAACGGTTCTTAACGAACGTGACACTTTAATGCATGTTAGATAAGAATGTACTATGTGAAGTTGTTTCGGAGAGGGAGGAATCAGGAATGACGTATTTGGTTGTCAACATTAAGTAACCCCATTTTTTGTGACTTGATCGATTGGAAGAACAATGAGTTCTGTTCGTTTATTTGACATTTAAAGGAGAGAATCTTATAGATAAACTTGATCTTAGATTGAACAAGGAAACTTAACACTTGAACCCTCCGAGCAGGGTTATAAATTATAATATAGAAGAATCCTGTTCAGTAGTGTTCAAGTGGAAGTGTCAAGTTTCCTTCTTGAATTTTGGCCTTACTCGTAAATTGGCATCCCATTTGTGTACTTCCTGTGATTGAATGAAATTAACCGGTTATCCGCTGTGCATTTTTTTTTAAACAGTTTGTTGATTTAAATCCATGTTTTGAACAGGGTTGTGAGGGTTCCCTTCCAACGTGGAAAAGCCTTACATTCTCAGGTTTAAACTTTCAGTGAATTTATATTAAAAACATGAAATGATTTGTTAAATATTCCTTTTTTGTTTTCACTGAAATATGTACAAAAATAATGTTAGAATATAGGAATATTTAAATGTATCTCAAAGCCTCAGTGCTGGTTTTGTGCTTCACAAATTCCACTGAATCTTAGTGTATTTTTCATCCTGGAAAAAAAAAATAGAATAAATGACTACGAAGACAATTAGGGGAAAATGAAAATTATTATTTGGTGGTCGCTGGCAACAAACAACCCTTTTTAGCATTTTTACAAAAAAGTGATTTCAAATCGTTTCCTTAATTGAACGACATCCTCTTTTTTATCTTCATAGAAATGTATGCATCAAATTCAAACTTAATTCAATTTCTGTAAACTCGGAGGACGTTTCATTTGAAATCCAGTGTTTAGTGTTGTTTGATCTGAAATTGAACTAACTGGAGCACATTGAAGTTGAAACCTGATTGGATTTGGATGACGCTTGGTTTGTGGAGATTTGAATGTCACACTTGGGTATCTCTGTGGTTTTTCAGTGTGAGAAAGGAAAATAATTCTCATAATAAGAGGCTAGACTATTTAGCGTCAGTATGCTGGGCATAGTTAGCTAGAACTTAATAAGAACACACAGGGCAATGGTCAAATCTGTCCATAATACTCTGTTCTTTGTAATCTTATACTTGGTAGGGCCTACTACAAAGAAAAAGTAAAAAAAAAATGCGTTTTTAGCATCTGTCTCAAGAGCTTGACTAGAAAAATACCAACAAAAAAAAAAAACAACGAATATTGTCTTGGAAATATGGAGTCTACAATATGACAAAAAAAAAAACTCCAAACTCTAAGCATTAAATACTCTAAAAATCCAGGCGAACCACCCAACAGCCACCTTGTATTGATTCTCGAGGCTCCCTTTGTTATGTTAGAGTGAAATATTCCGAGCTACAAAGTAATTTTAAAATCGTTATTTTGGAGTAGACCTACTCCAGTTTCTCACTTCAAAACAACGAATTTCTTAAAAAAAAATTAATGGTGGTGGTTACATTATTTACAAGACGACGAGATATAAAACTCCTCTTGATATTATTAGGCGAGTAACCAACTCGAGAATTTGATCAACTTAACAAGCCATTTAACCTGACTTCTTAGCCAAAGATACAGTTAAACTCGTGAAATTGGCTAAGCATTGAGAAAATACCAGTGCTACACGTTGTGTTTAGCACTAGCTTTGATTAAGCTTTCATTAAGAGAGAGTATCCCGTATTTAAAACATCATCCTAATACCTTGTCAACACACATGAGTTAAATGAATTCAAATGAAATGTGTTTAAGTGAATTATACGGAATCCAGTTAAGGACATGAACCAAATAAAAATTGACTTTATTATTAATATTTTTAATTGAAATACTAAATCAATACTTTTGTCGATAGTTTAATTAGTTATATTTAAGTATTAACTCTATTTTCAGATTATTGTTTCACAGGTCTCTGTAGAACACGTTTATTATTTAAATGCATTTAAATTATCAGGTGTGTACTAGGTATAAGGGTCGTAATCTAAATGACTGCTTAGCCAAAGTTAATGCTAAGCTCATCACTTTCAACTTCCTAACTAAAAAAATATTATGACTAAGTGGTCATTACCCCTAAAGACCAGATTCAAGAAGGAAACTTAGCGCTTGATATTTATCTTTCGAGGATCCTCTGATCAGGGTTAAAAATATCCCTGTTTTTTAATATTCCTGAACTAGGGTTTTTTTCTGATTCGGAATTCTTCTCAAAGGGTTTCACTGTCAGGTTTTGTTCTTGTATTTAAGCCTAATTCTTTCCCCTTTCGTAAGGACCCATCGTTTGAATTTGGATGATTCATCCACTGTTATTTCGCTCTCTCTCTCTCTCTCTCTCTCTCTCTCTCTCTCTCTCTATCTGGATGGATGGATGGATGGAACTCCTCTCAATCCTTCTGTGATATAAGAATGAATTCCTGTGGATCGGTATATTTTTCCCTCCTTTCAATATTGCCTGTAGTAACCTTGTCTATTCAATGTACTTTAGTGTAGAACAATTGTTTCTTATATTGTGAATTCTTATATTGTGAATCATATTCTTAATTGACACCGAAATTCCCTCTTTCTCCCCCCTTTGTTTTTTACTTATTTGAGTAGAAATCGGTCGAAGGGGGAGAATGTCATAATTCTCAAGTCGCCTTTTTAGTTTGACTCGAATCCATCCAGCAATAAAAATTGTCATCTTTCACAATAATATAATGTGGAATGTTTTTCGTTTTTAAAAAGGGTGTTGCGCATCTTTGTCATCTTTTGACTTGTTATTTTTGTATGCGATGAGTTCGCAACTGTTTTTGTGGCTTATTTCTTTTCGTTTTCTTCAGAGATTTCAGTAGGCCTACATATTATTATTGGTTTTGAGTAGGTGTTCAAAATAAAAATGATTTAATCCTTTTGAGGCTTATTTGAGGGCTGATTTAGGTCAGCCACTGTTCCGTTGTTGTACTAACTGTCCATACTGCAAAGACAGTTGACAAAATGTTGCGTAATACGGAGACAAAACACAGACCCCCCCTTTTGATATTTACCGACTTGTGGCGGATTATGGAAAAGTTTGTGAATTTGCAGACAAAACAAAAACGAAATACAAAATTCGTAGAACTGTTTTAGAATTGTCGCCTGTTTGTCTCGATACACTTGAGTTTGTGTTTTGTCAGCTTGATGTGGATCGGACATTAAAGTAGCTTCTCAGCGCAGTGTTTTACCTTTGCTGAGTTTACTGTTTAATAAAACCCTCTTGTTTCTGTGTGACGCATACCTTGAACACACGCCCTTTTTTTGTTATTTAACTTCATCCAATATTTATATCGATTCCATCATCTCAACATTTTATGTGCTGATTTTTATGTATATAACATCTTCTATAACAAGAAGGGAGGGCGTGGGGGGCGGGGGGGGGGGGGAGGTGGATGGTGTGGTATCTTTTATGTTATATAAATTTGGGTTGAGTTGCCCATTATTAGGGCTTTTTTTTTTCTACGGAGGTTTTCATCAAACTGAAAGTGCAATCAATAAAAGTCGTTCTTCAGTAGAACACAAATTAAGCTTTGTTTATGTTATTATTCTACAACAAGAGATCAATTTAATTATGAGATGACGATGAGAATTGTGGTAATTGTCATTTATTAATTTCTGAGTCATATTGTATGCACTTTTCTTTTTCAGTTTGAAACTAAAAATATATGGAATTTTTTTTTTATATTTAAATATTCTTTTTAGCTTTCCGTTTTGTGCAATTTAGAGTTTGCTGTTTTCTCTCTCTCTTTCTGTTTTTTTTTTTTTTTTTTTTTGTATAAAATGGCCTTCTTCTCTCTTCCCATTTTGTAGCCAGTGTGTCTGTCTAAATTTGAAGAGGGTCTTTTTGCAAGATATTGACCGAGCTGTTTATTTGCTTCTATATTTTTTCTTCTTCTTCTTTTCTGCTTACTAAGTTGCCATATTTGTTGTTTTGTGGTTTTTGTGGCGCCATGCCATTTTCTGATAAAAATTCACCAAGAATTAATTTTAGAAAGCATTTAATCTCAAGCATACATCTCCCTCCCCCCCCCCCCCCTCCCCTTTTCTTTGTTTCTATTCTTTTACATCAAAATACACTCTTTATGTTTTTTTTTGTGTAATACACAGTATGTGAGACTTTGTGAGTGAGTTTGTGTGAAACATGTTTTCGTAATTAGGGTTTTGTGGTGTCTTGTGTCCATTGACTCCGTTGTTGTACGTGTGTATAACTTGGTTAGGAAATAAACAGAATTCACGACCGATTCGGTAGTAAATCAGCAAAATTTCTAGCCAGTGTGCAGATCAATGCCTAAATAATATTGTGCATGATTTGCAGCAATATTAGATTCATTTATTTTACATTCATGTTGCTGGAAAACGATCCAGTGTGAGATTCACCACTGACGTTAACACTTTGTTGATAACATTTGATTTGCATTAAAAAAAAAAAAAAATTGTTTATTGAAAGTTACTGTAAAACCTTTTCGAAATAAGAAAAAAAAAAAAGGGCGCACTTTGCCAAGAGAAAGTTCAAAGTCAACTTTGTGTGATCTCTATGTAGTGATAACCTTTCTTATCACTAAGTTGGTTATGTACCTGGATCACTGTGGTTTTTTTTTTTAGCATGGGCCGGCTCTTGGAAGAGAGCTAGGTTGGAGGTTACCGCCAAGGGAGGTGGGGAGGGGGTCATAACCCCGTGGTTTGTTATTCTATTTACCTCCATTAATTTGAGGGTCAAACATCCTTTTTGTTTTTTTGGCACATCACTATCAGGGCCAGTAGGTCTACTTAATGGGTGGTGGAGACCACATTATGAGTTAATTGATAGTTGCGTAGCACAGAATATTGTACGAGCTCGTACATTTAATTTAATGTTTCAGT
The DNA here is from genome assembly GCA_036925085.1 of Brachycybe producta. Classification (NCBI taxonomy): domain Eukaryota; kingdom Metazoa; phylum Arthropoda; class Diplopoda; order Playtdesmida; family Andrognathidae; genus Brachycybe; species Brachycybe producta. The sequence continues at coordinate 433,117 of JAUPFP010000028.1, read as the reverse complement.
TCAAATGATTCTTTTTTGCGATAAGGGTCTAAAATGAATGTACTTAGAAGTGGTTCAGACATATACTGTGTATTTGTATTTGAACCGTGAATGCAGGGCCACAAGATTCTGGCTCAGTTGGTCAGTTGGATGCAAAAGCCGAGTGCTTATTAGTTCCGCCTCTGTGCTTTTAATTATTATTACACAAATTAAATTAATTTACAATTCTTGCTTTATTTTATTGTGAAAGAGTTTTGTTTGCTGATAAAAACGCATGCAGAGTGTGTGTTCTTGAAATACTTTTTCTGATAAGGGGTGGCCCACCGTTTTTGTCTTTTCTGTTTTTTTTTTTTTTCTGAGCAGGAGATGGTGCTGAAAGATGGAATTTTCATCTTACGATGACCTCCTCAAACAAGTAGACAACTTAAGGGTGGAAAACAGCAATTTACGCAAAGTGAGCGAACAAAAGATCATTTTTTGTGTGCTTGGCTTCGATGTGTGTCTTAAGATCTGATTCGAGTTTGGTTTTTTTCGTGTCTTGTTAGGAATTAGAAGATAATTCCAATCATCTTTGCAAGCTCGAGAATGAAGCATCCACCATGAAAGAAGTTCTGACGCATCTTCACGACAGAATGGACAGCAGTGAAAATGAGCAAATGGCAACGGAGACGACACGGAACGGGATACCCGATAATCGGCAGTCAAATGGCCGATGTATCGAAAACGATCTTTCCGAACATAATCCAGGAAGTCTGCAAGCCCAGGTTGTGCAGCTCGAGAGAGAAAGGTATCTTTTAAAGTGAAGTTTTTTTTTTTTTTTTTGGTCATTGACTTGTATACCCTATTTTTGAATTGTTACTTTGTTGTAGCATGTTTTTTTATGCAGCTTAAAACGAAATAATTTACTACTAATGATTGCAACGTTTTAGAATTCATGACATTGAAGAACGATTTTCATCAGAAATCGTCTTCGAAAAGTATTTAAGTGGCCCATAAAATATCAAAAGTGTTGGACAGCACTCAGTAGTTTTTGAAATATACTATCTTCGAAATCTTGTGTAAGGTTAAAAAAGAGCTGGTTTGTGAAGAAAAAAAGGCCAAATTTCGACATTTTCTCAAATGGCCTCAAGTTCTCAAAATTCCGAAAACGTTTATAACATTTTAGAAATGAAAAAGTTCCAAAAACGTCCTTGTATTTTTTAATATGCCCAAAATTAAAAAAAGAAAACATTATGTTGTTTGATGAAGAGCTGATTTTGAAACGCGGGTTTACTGCGCTTCACGATGAAAACTAGAAAGAAATTGAAAGTGTGTTAGAAACTAGAATGGTAGCTGAGTCACATATTAGTAGTTTCATGTTGATATTTTTCAAAATAAACTGTTTATAGACAAAAGTTAAAAAAATATCTTAAAGTTGGATCATTTTCAAACTGTCATAAAATGTTTATTTTAAAAGATTTCATAATCAAAATATCCTTAAGTGACTGAGTTGACTCTTCTAGTTTCTCAAACTTTTTCAAGTTTCGCTTAACTTTGAGTCTGAAATACAGAACAACCAGAATTCGAGGAACGTTTACACTTTTAAAACCAGAGTAGTATGTCCTAAATAGGTCTCATAAGTGTTCTCCAGTTTGCAGATGTTCTCAAAAGCTGTAGATTTTCAATAAATATGTACTTTTGATGCCGTTTTATTACTTATCACTATACCTTAAGTAGTTTAGAACACTAGGGTTTAAATTCAAGAGAGAAAAACTTAGATCTTGAACTTCTGGAGCACATTGAAATACCATTGCGCACGGTTTTGCAATTGTAGCATGTCAGGAGTCGCCGTAGCTCAATGACGTTCACACGACGAAGTTCCCACTTGACTTAAGTATTCACTCGCAGTCTCACACTAGAAAGTCCGAGAAGTTTTCTTTAACCTCAAGAAGCTGTACTCCATGGTCCAACGATGATATCCATACTTGGCTAACTTGACAACCTGACCTCAGTTACAATGACTGAAAATAATCCTGAAGCCTGTATGACTTTTGATGAAGAAAAAATTGGCTCGGAATTCGTCAAATTGCGCAGAGCTACCTCATGTTGGTAGATGACGTTACAAGAAGAACAATCCCACCCCTTATATAGCCTATTGTGTCCCAGGAAAAGCGAGGAGTAAACCTGTGAACTTTCCGCCAAAGTATTGGCACTGTTCAATGGAGGCTCCAAAACTGGGGGCTCAACAATGGCCAGCCAGGCCGCAAACTGTAGCGCTTAATTTTCATATACTTGTCATATGTTCATAACCGATCGACACGAAGGAAAAGATTAGTGTGTCAAGGAACAGCGATGTGTGTATCATCACACAAGTTCTAAGTTTCTTTATTGAATTTTTGCCCGTAATTACACTGTAACATGGGACATTTAACATGTAGACAGTGTAAACGAATGGGTGAGTCAGATCTAAAAAGAGAAAGAGAATGAAAAATCGTAGCAGATTTTCCAGCTGTCATTTTACGTCTTGCTAATTGAGCATACTATTAAAAAAAAAACCTCTTTTTCAGAACGAGAATCCTTCAAGACATAGAAATGGAAGAAAAAGAGAAGCAGTGGTTTCTTGCTTGCATGGAAAGAATAAATCAACAATTGCTTCAACTGTCTCATGATAATGGGGTACGTACGTAGTAGAATGGCACCGTTTTACGTGTTTATTTCACCGACATATGTTGACATGTAGCCAATTGAAGATCTTTTTTTTTGGGGGGGGGGGGGGGGGCTTGTTATGTCATTAAAAACAGCAAAAAGGAAATTTTTGCCAAAAAGTTTTCGCTTCTATTTTTTTTAGTATATAACGCAAGCGGACCACACTCTAAAACAACAACTGGAACGAGATGCAGAATGCCTGAGAGAAACGATGCAACAGAAATTGGGTACAAGGGGAGAAATGCACCGAAGGGAAGAGGCACGGATACACAGTATCTGTCTTATCGAAAAAGAAATCAAGAAGCTTTACCAACAACAAGTACTTCTATTTGATACCTCCTTTCGATGATATACGTTTTGTGTTAACTTTGAAATCGATTCTTTATGTTAAAGGATAATTCTAATGATTACGTCAACTGTGACTTAGATACTGATCTACTTAATGAGAAATCAATGACTGATCTTTGTGAAGAAGTGAGTTGAGAATTTCAATTTTCCGTTTTTTTTTAAATACGAGCTGAAATAAATAAATGTTTCGAATTGTAGAATGAATCGAAACGTGGTGAACAGTCTGGGGAATTTAAAATGTCATCTAAAATGACAACGAGTGCTACGCAAACGATGGATATGTTTGCTTCCGAGAGTACGTCGCCACCTCCTCCGACTTCCGATGAGGATGTTTCAAATTTAGCTTCCATCTACCATGGTTCATGGCCCCTCGATAAAGGTTTCGATCTGTTTGTTTTTTTTCGTCGCGATTTAGTAAAAATTTCATTCCAATTCTGGATACACTGTGCGTTTTGAAAACAATTTTAAGAAGAGAAAACAAGAAACTCTTAAAACTAGAAAAAGTACAAGGAAATTAAAAGGTCCGAATTTGATTGAAAAACGAGAATTAAAATTCCTTATATTTAAGGGCCAAACTTTTCTGTAAAATGCACAAGGCGCAAATGACAGTTTCATCTCTTTTGGGTACACTATGATTGCCATATAATATGTGCGATAAAAATCAGTTTAATCCAAAATAAAAAATGCATAAAACGCACAAATCGCATGATCTTTGAAAATTTTCTAGAAATTTGGTCAGAAAGAAATTCTACAGAGGGTTCCTTAACCTAAATCGTTTTGGTTTTACTTTTTCTCTTATTACTCCTGAATATTGTGGCTATTAATTGCTTCAAGCATTTTTATCTTCATAAAACGAACAAGTTTCTTACATGTTTTGCGTTTATTGGGATTATTTGCTATTCACATAAATGTTTTGACCTTAATTATTACAATTTTTTTTAAATTTGATTCTAGAACGCAGAATAACCAGAGTGATATCTCGTTGGTTTTTTCGTTAGCATTTTTTCAGTAGCTGCGTATTAAGTATCATTAATAGTAGACTGATTTGTACTTGATAGTTTTGTGGCATAGTGGACCCAGCAGCTTGGGTGGTCCGACTAGTATTAACAGTTTTCATAACCAAGATACTGGCAGTGTTACTAGTTTCAAGTCGAATGCCGGTTTGGGTGCAAGTTATCGTAGCAGGTCGAATACACAACAGCTAGGAACAAAGGTTCGATGTATTAAGTGTGGGTTTTTTTTAACGTCGAGCTAAACCTTTTGTCTATTTGGATTTTTCTTCAGGTTGAAATGGTTTATTCGTTGCTATCGATGCTCGGCTCTCACGACAAAGACGATATGAGCAGAAAACTGCTAAGCATGTCGAGTTCTGTCGATAGTTGTATAGCAATGAGACAGTCGGGTAAAGTTTGCAGTGTAAAAAGGGTTAGCAGTCAGTTCTATTTACACGTGTTTTTGGTAATTTTATGTTAAGGTTGTTTGCCGCTCTTGGTCGAGCTTCTGCATGGCGACGACAAAGACGGTGAAGCGGAGGGTAGACGGCCAACAAGAGAAACGAGACAAAGAGCTAGTCAGGCATTGCATAATGTTGTACATTCACATCCAGACGATAAACGTGGCCGACGCGAAGCTCGTGTTCTTCGGCTGCTTGAGCAGATTCGTGATTACTGCGGTGGGTTAAGAGATTTTGATTCTGGAAGCGACGAAGACCAGACTAGTCCCGAAGCTGTCATCACTGATAAGCATCCGATACCTGCGATGGCGATGCTGATGAAGTTGTCGTTTGATGAAGAACACAGACATGCGATGTGTCAACTCGGTATAAATTATTTTAGTACAAACTTAACGCTCGTTTGCATTCTAGTTTTTATTTTTTTCAGGTGGCCTGCAGGCAATTGCCGAACTCGTTCAAGTTGACTACGAGACTCACGGAAATCTGAACGATCAGTATTGCATCACTCTTAGACGTTACGCTGGCATGGCACTTACTAATCTTACTTTTGGAGATGGTACGAACAAAGCTTTGCTCTGTTCGATGAGACCTTTTATGAGAGCTCTTGTTGCACAGCTGCATTCTCCAAGCGAAGACCTTCGCCAGGTACATCATTATGTTTCTTTTCATTCGTATTTATTTACTTTTGTCTGTGTTTTGCATTGAATTACTTCATAGTGTAATTAAAAGCCTAAACACTCCAGCGTTGCACGGGTCATGAGACGTGGTCCATTTAACAATTACAACGTTACTTAAGTGACTAGCGACCAAACAGCAATTTAAACCTCGTGAAAATAGCGTATTACTTTTACGTTTACCAGAAAATCGGCCAGAATTTGGAATACTTTCCAAAACTTCTTTTGTGATCTGATATACTTGGCTGATTTTCTATAAGTGGGTCCAGCAGTTGGTTTAGCAGAAGGTTCGGGTAAAGATAAAAAAGGAATTAAAAAATAACGAATTAACAAAGTCCACCACCTACACGATCCATCTTGGCTTTGAAATGCCAGGATGGATAAGCCAAAATTGATGGTGGGTGGCTAGCCTAAGAGTCTAACAAGATGGCCGCACAATTTTGTGTAAAGCTGAAAGATGTTTCTGAAGAACAAAAGGTTTGTTAGCAAAATGGACCTTTTTGAGGTCTATATTTTTTAACATATGTCAATAAAATTAGCATAATTCAGAAGGTGATAAAATAAAAACACCTTTTTAATATTGCAACCGATAGACATTAACACCTGACCACAGCCTTCGTGATGTGATTACAATTTCAAATGTTGTTCAAAAGTTATAGTGGTTTGTGTGGTTTTGTGAGTGGTTTCAAAAGGTATTTTTAAATGGCATTTAGATGAAAAGATTGGAGTGTCTTAATTTTGAAAATTAACTTATGAAGGAAATTCCCAGTGTGAGGCATTTATAATATTTGCATAAATTTGAAGTTATTCTTTTAAAAGAAACTTTTATGTGAATTTGCAAAAGATTGAGTTTTTACTACGTTAAGCTCGCTCATTCAGAGAATATTGATGTTTTATATATATTTTTTGTTCAGGTGATTGCCAGTGTTGTTCGAAATTTATCTTGGAGAGCAGATCAAGCGAGTAAAAAGACTTTGAGAGAAGTTGGAGCAGTGGCCACTCTGATGAGGGCTTCTATGGATGCCAAAAAAGAGTCAACGTTGAAGAGTATCTTATCTGCACTGTGGAATTTGTCTGCTCACTGTAGCATGAACAAGGCCGAGATCTGTGCAGTCGAAGGAGCTTTGGCTTTTCTCGTTGGAACTTTAACGTATAAAAGTCCGTCAAACACGCACGCAATTGTCGAGAATGGCGGTGGAATTCTGAGAAACATTTCTAGTCACATAGCTGTACGCGAAGATTATCGTTGCATGCTTCGTCAACACAATTGTCTACAAATTTTATTGCAACATTTACGGTCTCCGAGTTTAACAATTGTCAGCAATGCATGTGGTACTTTATGGAACTTATCTGCTCGCTGCACTGAAGATCAACAGAGTCTTTGGGATATGGGTGCGGTTGGAATGTTACGAAATCTCGTCCATTCGAAACACAAAATGATCTCCATGGGGAGCTCGGCAGCTTTAAAAAACCTGTTGTCTGCTAAGCCTGGTGGGTTGGCGTCGAGTAACGATAAATACTCGAAGTCGGGTGCTCCATCGCTTTTGGTGCGAAAGCAGAAAGCGCTCGAAGCGGAACTGGATCATAATTTAGCCGAAACGTGTGAAAATCTGGACAGTCCGAAGACAAGTCCAACACATCATCGTTCGGATCCTGAGCCGCGGTTTAATAACTTTCGTGGAAATCATATACTACACAACCAGGCTGTAGATCGTGGTTGTTATCCACTTGGAACTCCGTATCAACTCCATGGGCGAATGTATCATAGCGTAGGAGGTCAGTTACCTCCAAAGTATGTCGCAAGATCAGAAAGTAAAGACAGCATTGTGAGCACTCAATCCGATTCATCACACGACCGGTTAGGCAACTTGAATATTCTTTTGCGACATCGGCAAGAGCAAGGGGCGTGCCACGAAAGATTGCAGAGTACCTTAACTGGAGCTACACCTGACGTTCTCGAGAGTCGAATTCAGTATGTTATGCAAGAAGTTACGAGACAGATTGCTCTAGAAAACGAAATCATTAAAAATGAGCCCAGCACTAAGGGAACGTGTTATTTAAAACCTTCGTCGACATTGTCGAAAGTCGTTCATGGGCAACTTCACAGTACTCCAGAATCTGACAAGTTTGTGAAGTCGTCTTCTCCTTCCAATAACATTACCGGCCAAGATGACGTAACAACCAATTCTCACCAAAACACGATTTTCGACAAATATTCGAACTTGACGTCTATGATCGAGAACTTAAACCTCGATGATAGTGATAGCAGATACCAACCAGTTGATTACAGTCTCAAATATTCCGAAGAATCAAGTCAGTCTGTTGGAAATAATAGGCTGTCTGAAGGTGCAGCAAAACCTCGTTTAGTCTCAAAGATTGACAACCATATTTCGAACAAGCTTTACGCTGGACATAGCGATAGCGAACAAAAGCATCGATTTGGAAAATCCACATTGAAACAAACAAACGTCGATTGGCAGGGAACTAATAGCCAATTAGCAGACAATAATTACAAGTTGAATACAGAGCCAATTATTTATGGGAATTACGCCGAGACGGACTTGGATGGTCCCGATCAACCTACAAACTTTAGTCTGCGTTATACAGAAGATACTGATACGACAGATGCCTTTCAGGCTCCGGCTCCTCAAGAAGGAAGTCCCTACTTAACTCATGAGTACGGTGCCAAGGAACCATCGTTTCACGATGATACAATGATGACGTATTGTACTGAAGATACACCGCTAAACTTTTCTACGGCAACATCGTTGTCAGATTTACGTGATTTGAAAGAGGTCACTGCTCCTATTGGCAACGATGACAGTATTTCTAAAGATAGAAGTGATAAAAAGGACAATGCTGAAAAAAAATTGCGGACTGAGATTCGCATTAAAAATAGTGAAAGTCTTACTGAAAGAAGTGGTAATCATTGCAGCTTAGACGGCGAAAAGCCGCCGTCTTCGGTGTCGTCTGTCGATAAACCGGTGACTTACTGTGTTGAAGATACGCCGGGTTGCCTGTCACGATTAAGTCCATTGAGTAGCATTCATAGCACCGAAGCAAGCGACCATCATTATGATGGAGAGGAGGTGCCTTCTGATGTTTCTAGAGAATTTGGTGAGAAAGATACTGACGTCAGTGAAGAAGTTTTTGCAAAAGTCGAAGGGGAGCGCAACGAAGATATCGATCAATCGGCAAATGATAATGCAACGAAAGTCGAATTAAAAGGAACCGAAGTGCAAAAGACTGTCACTTTTGGAGAGGATCATTTTGCCGAAGAAACTCCGCTCATGTTTTCGAGGTGCAGTTCGCTTGGCTCTTTAAGTAGCTTCGATCAGCACTCCATTCATGACGATCGAAGTTCTGTTATAAGTGATTTTAGGTAATGAAAACACAACCTATTACAATGATCGACTTTTTATTCAAGACTTGATGATTAGTTTCAATTTATAATCTAAAATGTTGCTTAAGTTGACTTCATATTTGAATTAACGGTTATTAACGGTTTTGGTAAAATTTAGGGTCTTCAAGTAAACTTTATTCAGGAGAAATATTACAAAGGAAATCACAGTGTTTTAGAAATTGGAATGGTTGGTGATATTGCTAAAAGTTTTTTCTTGATGATATTTCTCAAAATAAACTTTTTATGACAGTTTGAAAAAAAAGAAGCGAAAATAATTTTTTTCGAACTGTTGATACAAAAAGCAAACCTAAAATCTGACCATTTTCAAATGACTATTAAAATTTTTATTTTTTAAGACATTGCCATAAAATAATTTCTAGCATAATTTTCTACCACTTTACTTCCGAAAACAATTTCGATTTATCATAGTAAATTTTCCTGAATAAAAGTGCGTGGACGGTTTTCGTCCAAAAACATTAAGCTTTTAGCACAAGTTACATCAGATAGGAATGGAACGATTCGGAATATTTTGATAACAAGCATTTCAGAGAAGCTTGCCATATCTGATCCGACGTGGCGTTTCTGATCTGATCCAAGCTAGTGTGCGGGGCTCCAATGAAATGTTTGTTATCATACTATTCCGAGGTGTAGTGTGCAACAAGCTTTTATTAAATATACCTTTGCTTGACTCGTTGAATTTTTGTGAAGGCCATGTTTTAAACTTTTATTTTAAGCAGCATTTTAGACTAGAATAATCAGTGCACAATAAATTGGTTTGTGTCATAAATGGTCAATTTTGATTGAAATTAGTTAAGTAAAAAACTTGTTATTGTTCACTAAAGCAAACTTTTTTTTTAACAAGTTACAATTTTTTCGCTAAAAAATTTAGTAATTTACGATTATCAATTTACAATAAAGTTGACCTATAAATTGTAAAGAAAATTTGGATGTGTAGTTTGAAAAAAGTCGATCGTCCATGCAGATTCATTAAAAGTGTTTTTGTGGTTGTTTCAGTCGTAGGGCTAGTGAAGTGGTTTCTCCTAGCGATCTTCCCGATTCTCCTGGTCAGACGTGTCCTTCTAGTCCTCGGCCTGGTCGTGCTCCAGTCGCGTTTACAAGTAAAATTCCAAGGGAATCCATATTACAGTCACGGTTTACAAGACCAGTTCCAGCCAAAAAAACTGCATCTGTGTCAGATACAATAAACAGTGTGTTTGAAGATGCACCACGTGTTTATCTGGATGAAGGAACGCCACTGGAGTTTTCCAAGGGTACTAGTTTGAGTTCACTACCATTTGGTGACGACAGTGTCAAAAGTATGGACGACCACGGTTTTGATTGTGGAGACGAGAACGCGAAAGATGACGATAACAAGACGGACTCGCCGGAATCTTCTCCATCAGAAAATTACGAAGTACTTAGGCAGAAATTATTTTGGTTTTTATTGTTCAACATGGGTGGGAGAGTGGGTTACGCCTGAGTACTTAATAATGTTAAGTGTCTTCCTACACAGCTCCATACCACTCTTATTTTAAATTATCGTTTGATAAGAGAACGCATTTGTGTCAGGTTGGGAGCCTGCATAGGAGGATATACTATATGTTTATTCTTATTAAGATAAATACTCACGTGGGACTACGTTTGTTGTTTAGGAAAACGATTAGAACGTTTTTAGGTTAGCTTTATAGTTTTATTTCCTCTTCGTGATTTTTTAGAAAATGTAGGCACTGCAGGCAAACGTGTTTTAAGCGAAACATTACAAAACAGTGTTTTCAAAACTAGGAAAATCGGTGATATTGCTAAAAGTTTTTTTTTTTTTGCGGTGATATGTTTCATAATCAATTTTTTGATGACAGTTTTAAAAAATGTGAAAATAATTTACGTAAAATGTTGATGCGAACAAAAAAGCTGAAAACTGCTCATTTTCAAACTAGTATTAAATGTTTTTTTTTAAAGATATTGCTCTGAAAAAACTTTCAGCATAATCTTTGCCATTCTAGTTTTCTAAAAAAAATTTTGACTGGCGTTTCTGCACCCTGAAAAACTAGCCTAGTTAATTATGCGTTTTATTGAAGTCTATCAAAGTATATTTGAAAATAGAAGGGTAAATGTTGGTACAAAGAAAGAATATTTTCAAGATTATTAAGGCATTTTAATGAGGCTGCTAAGAAGCTAGAATTAGATTAGCCTCTAGATTAATTGGAAGGTTGCACCAGTTGCTCCCCCTTCAACAAGACCTTCGATTACTTGTGAGAATATTAGCTTCCAAAAAGTATCTGCAGAATTATTTTGGTCTTAAATTATATCTTTGGAAATTAACTTTTTAAAGTTTCATATAATTTTCAGTTTTATCAAACACTGCTTTAAAATGATTAACTCTTTTATTTTGATGATTTAATGTTTTTCACAACATTAACTTTATTTTTAATTACAGGAATTGGACAGTACTTCTCCAGTAGATGAATCTCTCCAAAACGACAATGCACCAGAGAAAGTTGTTACATCAGAAGATCAGTCCGATGACGAAGATAACGAAGACGACATTCTCGCGGCATGCATCAATTCGGCAATGCCTAATAATTCGAGACATGACAAACAGAAACATAACAATACAAAACTATCAAGCAAACTTAACGTTCTCGGAGGCAGTGCTCGGTTGCGTAGTAGCTTCATTCCGGTTAAATCGAATAACTTGAAATTAGGGTGCCCACCATCGATACCACCTCAAGGTTCTTCTGCATCTTGCATGGTTGCAACAGCAAACGCGCTATGTAAGCCAAACAATAAACTGCAGCACAGTGATAACAATTCGCTTAAACCTAACGAATACAATAACAAGAACTCTGAACCTGGCGCTTGCGGTCATGACAGTAGTTCGGACACAAGTTCTGTTTTTGATGACGATCCCGAAAAGATCTTGGCGCAGTGTATTCGGTCGGGAATGCCAAAATCGAACCACAGTGGTAGTGGAAGACATGCTGGCAATTTGTTGGAACAACAGTTTGATAACTGTTCGAGTAAATCAGATAAGGCACATTACAATAAACCACAGTTTTGCCACGTATCACCTCAACCTCGTCACAGTGCGGTGTCTAATATAGCTCCTAAGTTGCGCGAACCTTTTACGGCTGAGGATACGTTAACTGTGTTTGCTGAGGAAGGAACACCAGCCAACATTTCTAATGCTACTTCACTTAGTAATTTGACTATTGATTCTATTGATGGTAAGAAGCTACTATGATTTTATAATTTTTTTTAAGAAAAGGCGTTTTACTTTGAAATGGTATTTTTGTTTTTAAAATAACATTTTTATCCTCAAATGTTTAATTGAGAGATAAATTGTCTTGTTGCAATTGTGATTTGTTTTTGTTGGTTTTTTCAGTGAGCCAGGACATTAAAATTAACAGTTTCGAACGGCTGGCAAACAAAACTGCAGATTTTGAGAATCAGAACGGCAGGCAGCAATGTTCAAAGATCAATAATGGCAGTGATCTAGCGAATTCGTCAACGACATCTACTCATTCCACTTGTGCAACATTAGGTAATTAATTCAGTGTGTTTTCGTTTAGAATGTTTGAGGTTGTAGGAGGACGAGGGAGAAAGAGGAAGAGCTGTATTTTTATTAGATTGTAGTTATTGTTATTGATAGCAGGTGTTTAGAAACATTTCATAACTATTTTTTATAACAAATGCATTATTTGTTGAATACATCCGCCTGAAGTTAACACTTAATATTAAGGTGTGACCTTTAGGTTTTTAGTTATAAATTGTGCTTTGAAGGTGATTAGGTTTGTAAGGTGAACTGTTCGCTCAATAAAATTTTGTTAACAAAATTTCGGGAACTTTTTGAATGCACTTACGTGTACACATGCTATATACGAGTGTAGACTATTTGACTAAAGTAATTTTGATGTTCTGTTTTTTAGGCACGATACAGGAAGCTGGTGCCCGAGTTTGCAATGTCACAGAGCCAATGATTAGCAATGATACGTTAAAGCAGTATGCCGAGGAGGGTACTCCATCATGCCTGTCGCGAGGCTTTTCTCTGAGTTCGTTAAGTATTGCAGACACCGATGTGAGTGGTCAAGATACTTGTGACGCCGTTTGTGTTGGAGGTGGAGGAGGAGGAGGGGACACAAGTATGCAGTTTCCTGTGGAGGACACTCCTGTCTGTTTTTCACAAAACAGTTCATTGAGTTCCTTGAGTGTGGAATCTTTGTGTGTTGAACCATCCCCTTCAGAGCAAGCTCTTCTCGAAGAGTGTATTAGCTCTGGAATGCCCAAAAGTTATTCTTCTAAGGATAAGCCAAAACAAAAAAGTAGAAAGCTGCGTGGTAGTTTATTACCTTGTGCTGTTGGCGGGAGCGTTAAGCATATGTCTCATAGTAAAGGTATCACAAAAATGGAGTGCGTTGTTGAGAAACCCATGTCACCAACGCCAGAAACACCATACGATGGTTGCGAAACTAAAAACGAGGAAGAAAGTGATGGCGCAAGTTTGATTCCGGTTGAAAAAAACTTGCAGTGCACTGCTGTTGCAACAGACGACCCTATCGACACAACAGCAGGAAGCACAGAGAAAGTCGACATCGATGTTGTAAACATCGACGCACTAAACAGTGATGATCATTCGGTCGCAAAAGACTGTAACGAAATCAAAACGCATGTTTTGGATTCGGCTTGTAGACAGGACAGCGACGAACAAAACAACATTGAAACTGGTTCGTTGCTCATTCTCATGGAAGCTACCAAAGTTGTTGTAGAAGTTCAGAAAGAAGTAAAAGGCCTGTCCGAGGAGATGGAACAGAGTTTAGTGAGCCAGTGTTCGGACATGATCGACAATGTCAATCCTCCGTCTGTCATGGGTGATTTGAGTTGCAGTATGATAAGCAGCGGTGCTTCGGATAGTCTCGGTCGGAAAAGTTCGGTAGATTCTGCTCCGATCAATCATTTGTCAGATCAACAACAGGTCGGAAGAGGCCGATTCGTTTCACAACGTTCTAAGATTGTTCCAGAACTGGTAATGAGGGCTTTAGCAGATGGTACTACTAGTAACATTGCGAAACAACAGTCTATGGATGCGTCTGTTGAAACCCTAAGTATGAGAAGTAATGTGGTGAGTGATATAATCGATAATGTTAAACCTCCGTCAATTATGGAAGATCTCGATATGTCATCGAGCACGTACAGTGTTTGTAGTATTGTTTCGGAAGTTGCCGATTCCAAGTCTGAAGGGATAAGTAACGATGATGGCAGTGTGGGATCAGATGTCATGTTTAAATGTTTGAAGTCGGTTGTGGCTATGGCTGAAATGTATGCTCGAGATAGTAACATGGTTGCTAGTGGTCGTAGTGGTTTTTCTGTTTCGGAAATTATCGAAAACGTCAATCCTCCGTCAACTTTATTGGAGATCACGGACTCTGTGAAAGATTGTACGGAAGTTGCTACGGACACGTTGGAAAACAACAATGACACCGATGTCGAAGATGATCTTCCGGCCGATCCAGAACCGCTTCAACCTTGGGACGAGTCTCCAGAAGAACAGCTGAGTGATGAAGACAATGAAAAACAACAGTTTGAACGTTATGATGATCGGCAGTTTTCAAGAAAGCAGATAGAAAGCTGTTCTAAACATGGCAATGTTGTTGATTTAAATGAAGGGCGTGATTTGTATATTACTCCTGAAGAGGTTTTGGTGCTTAGAGAAGATGCAAATTTAGTTTTGAGCACGCTGAATGAACTTCAGCTGCAAGATTATTCTGCCGAAGAGTCTTTATTTGATGATTTGATTGAATGTGAAACACTTTCTCTAGTGTCGAACGGTTCCGATAGCTTATCTTCCGATCGTTCAGAATCTCGAGATAGCGTTCCAAATTCGCCTATCATTCAACGTGGTCCTCGCATTATTAAGCCAATAAACAGAGATTCCATGCGTTGGAATACGAACAACCAAGAGGAAAAATCTATTCCGAAGGGAATAAGAGGCAAACGGAAATCTCTTTACCCACGGCAGCAAATAATCTCGTCATGTTCAACAACACGATTCTCTTCACTTACCAAAAAAGAGATGGTTGTTAAACCGACACGAACATCAGCTCTTCGGGCCACACAGAGTCAACAGAAAGTGGTTTCTGGAAGTCGGTTACCAACGGACTGTACTCCAACCAGAAGTCCGTCATTGAAAAAGATCAGCCAACCTAACGAAGTCAAAGTTATTCGTCCTCTTGGTAAAATTGTTCAAAATGGTCACATGGAGGAAGTCCAAAACTTTAGTGATGGCAAACAGCAGGGGCCTCGACCGAAACCTCCAATTAAACAGGGCACTTTTACCAAAGAAAAACCATCTCAGAATGCACCTCCGAAGATTTCTCCGAGCAAGACACGTATACCAACCTTCGGAAGAGTTTCAAGCTCAGTTGAACATCAAACATTTCAGCAGCATAAAGAGGAGCGCCCACCACACGGAGCAACTGGAAGGTCTACCTCACGATCAAAACTAACTGTTTCTCGCAGTCTTGATGACAGCAATTCAACACAGCGCACTTCACAGCGATCAATTACCAAAGTTGCTAACAATGAACCAAAAGTAATTCAAAGCAACCGCGTATTGAGCCGAAGAGGTCAGAGTTCATCGCCCGTTCAACGCAGTTTGTCCAACAGTATTGGAAGTGCGAGAGGCACTTCCTCGATAGGTGTCAGAAATTCGCCCAGCACTCATAGTCTTGGAAGCTCTGGTAGCAGCAGCAAACGAAACGTTCCTTTAAATAGTCAGGTCAGCCTCCTAAATGGAACTTTGAGTGACGCAAAACGATCTTCTAGTAACGGAAGTCTGTGTTCAAACACATCTTCGAGTACATCGAACTCTCGTAAAAGTCTCAGTGGATCAAGCGTTGTAAAGAAAGACGTTAAAAGTAGAGTTTCCTCACTTTGGAAGTCTGGTGGGAAGACAACTAAAATGTCATCGTCGGCCGAAGCAAAAGCAGCAACGCCGAAAGAAGGAATGAGCAGAAGTTCGACTTACGAGAAGCTACCCACTTTTGAATGTTCATTGATACCACACCACTGTGCCGACGAAGGTTCGGAGAAGCACAAAGGAGACATCATGAAGGAGAATTCTGAAATGAATGTAAAGAAAGAAGAAACGAGTTCCAAGAGTTCGTTCGTAAAGAAAGGCACGAGAGCACTGGCCGAAGCAAGACTTCAGAAGTGGCTGGCTCGTAAGGCTCGTCTGGTTGCCAAAAGAGATGCGGAAACGAGTCAAGATTCCGATGAACCTTCGGAACAATCTGGAATGGCTGAGGGAGAAAACTCATCTCCCGACACTTCTGTCGCCACGTCGGCTGCACGGCAAAGTTCTTGTATCATTGTGGACGGTGCCAATGAACTGCCGGTGACCAGTAATTATAACAGCACTGAAGCGAAGATGCCAGCTGCAGCTATTGTTACCCCTTTTAATTACACTCCAAGCAGCCAGATTCCAGTTTCTGTTTCGAGGAGTAGCGGAAAAGTTCTCCACAGGTCACTTATTCCTACGTTAAATCATGTCGCAGTATCTCCTACTGTGAGGCAACAAGATGTTTGTTTTCATATTGGCGAAACAAATAAAATTGAAGACTCCAAGCAGCCGTCTTTGGTGACGACTGCTTGATTCTTGAGTTTTGTTATTTCTATTATCCCCATCATCGTGATGCTAATTTGATGTGTTTTAAGTTTCTTTATAGGATGGACCAATTCATACTTACATGTATCTTTTTGCTTTTGAAGTTTCATTAACCCTGACTTGAATTTTTTCTTTGAACATACTGTAGAACTGCTGGTATTCACGGTTTTTAGCTTTCTAGAAATAACTTTTAAAAGAAATTCATTGCTTGTTTGAGACTAGGAGGGTGAAATCAATTAGGTGATTGTATTATTATGTCGATATCTTCAGAAAAATAAATTCAATTGTAGGTTGAAAACACTAAAATTTTTATTTTTGACGGAAGGGTAAGGTGTAAAATAAAAACCGATCTATTTAAATATTACTGTAAGCAACATATGGTAACTAAAATACATAACCCAAGTCCTTTACTCATCTAGTTTCAAATAAGCTATCAATTTCTTAGAAATATTGCTTCGTCTACCTAAATCGGTGCGTAATTTAAACTGTGACTTGGTTTAATTTCTCAGTTTGCATCTTAAATGCAAGCTTATTTAGTCCTTTACTTTTAATTTTTTCGTATGTGATTAAATCTTTATAGCAGCTGATAGGTTCTAAATGAATTGATTTTTTTTTTTTTTTTTGCCTGATGGTACCATTTTTTGCTGTTTTACAAATGATGCACCATTATTTTACCTAGTCATATCGAGCAAGGGACAGCACAATGCAGCGTCATAATTTTGGACAAGGGGTAATTAATTCTGTATGAAGTGTAATTGTAAATATTTCTTAAACTTCATTTTTGTTTCAAAAAATTCAAATTCCCAACCCACGATTTTTTTTTGCAATTCTCATAACAGAAGGAGCAGCTTTTTAGTTATTTTAATTACTAATTAATTTATTCTTTTAATTTATATATTGCGGTGAAATCAAAAACTTCTTAATACTCATTTTTTTTTGGTTAATTATATGAAAATGTCTTGGAAAATTGCAGATTTTTGTAAAGAAATGCAAGAGTTACTAATTAATATATTAGGTCATACTTGTAAATCTTGTCTATAATATCAGAAATGCCTGGCCGATTTTATTTTGGGGGTTTGCTTTTTAAGTTTTTGTTGTTGTTCCTTCATCACTGGGATCAGCTAACCGAAGAGTTTTGCAGTAAACAAGCGTTTATGAAAACTGGAATTTTGCTATTTCGACAGGAACTGAATTATTTTCAGTTTTGAAGTTTTTTGATCTTCTGAAATCCTCTTCTAACTTTCTAATGTGTCATATAGTTCTTCTTAACACTATAAAGAAAGCTGATGTCGTTTTTTTCTGTTTAGTGCCAATTAGCATATTCTATGTAAGATGTGCATAATATTTAAGATTCTATTTCGTCTCTTTATTCGAAAACCTTCTTGTATTTTATTAGTCCAATAGCTGCTGATGTCACATTTAAATTATGATACAAACTAACGAACATGTTGTTTTAATTAGTATTATTTTGTTATATTTCAAAAAAGGATTATGAAAAATTTTGCGACATTTTTTTTTATTCGATTATTCTGGAATGTATTTTTGTTTTTATTCTTTTCAAAAAAAAAATCATTGTTTTGATATGAAAAATTTGTCAGTGATATAATTTCGACAACATTGTGTTTCATTGTTTCATCAAAAATTGTCTTTTTTATGTTGTCATTGTCTTTTAATCATGTTTTCGAAGAAGACGTGAAGAGAAGTTTTCTTCAAAGGTTATTTTTATGGCTTTCTTTTGCTTCATGGCATTTTGTTGGCCAGTTTCTATTTTACAAATAGAAAAACAAAGAAATTGTAAGAAATACATGTGTCTATATATGATAATAATAATAATAAATAGCATTATCAAAATAATTATTTACATCTAAATAACAACAGTTGTACTATTTCATAATATCGAAAATAAGGTTTTGTTTATTTGCATATTAATTAGTACAAAAATATTTTTATACATATAGAATTTTCAGTTGCTTTATATAATATGGAAAAGTTTTTATTGGACACACATGCCTACTGATACTGAAGAATTTTCTGATGGAATTTCTTCTTAACTCTCAGTTAAGTTATGATTATTTGTATCATATTTTTTTGAAAGATACACTGGAGTTTGGAAGTGATAATTTAAATTTTGTGAAAACTTTTCAGATTTCCGTTGGAATATTGCCGTAGCAGGAGAAAAGAAGACAAATCATTTGTTATAACGTTTCTTGTTTTCTTCAAGATTATTATATTTTTGTTCTGTAAAAAAATACAAAAAATGTTGCAAAATTAATTCTTCTGAAGTTTGATTTAGAAGAAAAATTTGTTAAGAGGAAGATTAAGTTAAGAGGAGGTAAGTATTAAATATATATGGAAAGCATTGATAAGTTATTTTGATTTCTTTATTGTGGTGTTTCCTTTTC
Organism: Brachycybe producta; assembly: GCA_036925085.1. Classification (NCBI taxonomy): domain Eukaryota; kingdom Metazoa; phylum Arthropoda; class Diplopoda; order Playtdesmida; family Andrognathidae; genus Brachycybe; species Brachycybe producta. The sequence goes on along the minus strand of JAUPFP010000028.1, from coordinate 414,513 downwards.
AATCAGTTTAATTTGTACATTAGTCATGTTCGACAATTGCAGATTCGAAGTAGATTGAGACAGATATTTTTTTTTCTGCTTGTCGTTTTGAAGGTTGCTTTCTAATGCTTTAACTCTGGTCTTTACGATACCTTCTCCATCAGCATTCCATAACTCTCCCCATTCGTTAATTAATTCGTTAGGAATTCTTGGAGTTAATGGTCGTGTTGCCGAATGTTGTACTCCGTTTGTCATTCTGAGCGAAGAACATCTTTGACGTGGAATTCCGTTTATTCTGTTCGAATTTGGTTCGGTCGTGAGTTGTGTTTTTGTATTAGTATGTTCATTTTGTTCTTTTCTTGGTGTTGTATTATTAATTTCCTCTTGTTCTTCGATGAGTTTTAGTTTCGGTGTCGTTTTCGACGGACTTTCGTCGTTTCGTTCTTCGAGCTTTGCATTTACTTCTTCTTCGGCCTGTACTTCTTCAATTATCTTGTCGATTTGAATTCCATTTTTGAAAAGTTGGTCATCTTCGGGTAGAGATTCGAGTAGGTCGTACTCTGCAGTCTCAGTGTTCGGTGTCGATACTGTGCTACGACAATCTTCTTCGAAATTACCACATTCGCTCGTCGTACTTTCGTTGCTACTGTCATAAATTTGTACACTCGTTCCAGACGACCAAGCTCTTGGGTCCGGTGGCAATGGCTCGTCACCGTGAAGAATAACCTGTTCTCCATTACGATACACGATGCTACGCAACACCTTACGACGGATGATTTTACTGCTAGTAGGTGGATGATCGCAGAGTATCGGTTCTCCGAATTTCGTGGTATACGATGTTAATGTTCCACTATCCTGTCGAGACAAATTTACTCCTAACATCTTATTACCGTGGTCACTTTTATATTTAGTACAGCTGTTTGGAGACGGTTCATCTACCCAGACATTGTAAGGACTTCCACGAATATGTTGACCTCGATAGATGATGGACACCTTATAGTCGCCGGTATTTTGCGGAGTGTATCCAACTGCTACCATCTGCTGCATTACTTCGTATTCGAAATCCATGTTCAGTTGGCGTCCGGTAGATAACGTCGTTTCGTCGTCGAAGTTGTCGATGGTTTGTGTCTTCCTCGGAGAGTGAATCGTAATTCTCTTCGTGCAAAAATCATTTTCGGGTCCTTCGATTTCGACAACAATGTCCATGCATTGGTTTGCATGAAGGTAAATATTAAACCATGCTTTTTGACCCTTATGAGCTAAAATGATTCCCATTCCTCTTGCAAAACAAGTGGGATTCTGAATTTCATCCTCAATGTCTGTAGTTGGATGTTCGGTTATTATGGCTGGGTTCTGTCTACTTTTTAAACGCTTTTCGTGGGCCAACTGGAGTATAGAGATGTACTTTACTATTTTTATCTCGGTATCGTCCATCATTATTTGAAAATCTTCCGCAGTTACATCCTGTAACATTCAAAGAAATTAGTAATTTATCACAAATTATGAGTATCTTTTGTTGAAATCAAGTTATACTTCATTTTAATAAAGTACATTATTAGAATGTTACGGCAATGTTCTAAAACCTTGCTTATGCCATGCTATGCCACAGGCATTAGTTCTAGGCTGTTTGCCGAGTAATTAGCCAAATTAAAAAAAACCGCTTACCGCTTTTACTTTCAAGTGCAATTTTGCTAGATTCAGTCCTAATTCGATATTAGAGAGTTCTTGACTTTTGTCCAGAAGATCGTATCTTGGACATGTGCCCGGAACAAGTGCATTGACGAGGGCGCACAGTGCAGTTCCGTCTTTCCAGTCTTCACGAAAGTTAGTAACCATAGATTTTGGAATTGTTCGTTTCACCCATTTTAACATGCAGTATCTTTCAGCTGTTATGAAGTACAAATTACTCACTGGTTGTAAATATAAAAATAATATTAATTAGATTATACATAATTATTAAGATGGGTTTATAATTATAACTTAAGCAACCATTACAAAACATGCCAATAAAAAATAACACTAGAATAGAATTCCGGGACCTCATCACAGAAAAAAAAAATCATAAACGTTGTGGCAGTTATACCTTATGATGTCATGGCTTGTGAGCTATTATTTTATGACTATTGCATTATGTGGTACACCAGTCAACAATGGCAGTCATATGACAATATTTGTCATAATAACATTTTGTAATTTGCTTTTGTGACTGTTACGAAGTTATGAGATAGATATGACAATTTACTGTCATATGACAATTTAAAGTTATTTCTATAATGAGAGCCCTGGTTATTATGCATTTTAGAAAGCAACGTTGGGAAGAAATTGAGAAACTGGCAGAGGCGATTTTCTTCCGGGGGTCCCAAAATCTCACAGCCCCTAAGGGCCTCAACAGATATAAGCGCGCCACTGGAAACTGGAAAAGAAACTGAATCACAGCATTTTAATATTGATGTCTTTAAAATTAATCTTTTAGGGCATTTTCTAATTTGCGAATCATCAGTCTCTTTTCTCTATTCATTTATAGATATATGAACATGAAAATATCGTAAGTAATTCAGTTACTTTTCTAGTTTCTAAAACACTTTTAAATATTATGAGCATGTAAATATCAAAGCATGTAGCGCATCACAGTTTTAATGTGACGAATCCGAACTCTTATTAATCTGTTTTCCAGGCACAAAATGAAGAGAAAATTTGGAAAATGTTTTAGAGTTTAGAACGGTGGCTCAGTCGAATGTTGATATCTTTCAAGATAAACGTTTTATATGGAGAAAAAAAAATGTAAGAAATGACGTCTGTTTAAAGTTGGGATCACTCGCAAAAACTGATTTTAAAAGCTTGTTTTTAAAAGTGATTAAATTGAAATTACCCTTCAGTGAATCAGTGATTGAGCTATACCCTTCTGGTTTCTAAAACATTTTTATAGTTTTTCTTAATTTTGATCCAGAAAGTCAGAATAATCAAGGTGTTCACAGTTCAATAAACCCTGTTAAAAAGTAAACGAAATTACTTACTGAATTTTTTCGAACACAGCCATAAACATATCTGATCCCATGCTACAAACAAGAACAATTTAGGTTTTTCACATTTAGACAGTTGATTTTGGCCCGTTAGCCAGTGCCAGATACTTCGAAGACAAGCCAATGTTTTCTCCTTTATTTCTTGCCATTCTACGTATTGTCCTGATAAATACGACAAACATAAAATACGATTAGCTATGAAACCAAGACATGAAGATACTCTCTCCATGGTTCTCTTGATTGAGAACTTCGGCGCATCTAGTCAAAAACTGAAATGATTTTGTTAATCATTTTGTTTAGTTGTGTCTGAATTTTTTTTTTTTTTCTGATCGAGACTTCATTTTTTTTTAAAAAAAATAATAAAAAAGATGAAGCGTGAACGGGCCAATCACCTCACATTTATTGTGTGTGTAAGCAAGTACACATTGTTAAGAAATACAAATAATTGATAGGGTAATATGAAGCTGTATACTAATATAAGAAGCATGTTTCTTTAACTTTTTTTTTTTAAAAAAAATTCTAGTTTGCAGTCAGGATGTTTACTGCTATGCTTGGTTAATTAACCATGTTATACTTGTTCGAATAACCTGCAATGTGTGTCTTGCATATCAGTTCTATTCAAGATTGATATTTTTTTGGAATTTGAAAAAGTTCATCATTTTTTGTTGTTGTTGTCTATTTTTGTCTATTTTGAGTTGATTCTAGACTCAACCAGAACTAAAACACGATTTGCTTTTTACTTTTCGTTCTTTCAAAACATTTTTATTTTAGAAAAAATCATTTTCTTTTGAATTTCTGAAGTAAAATTGCTACATTTTTTTTTTAACAATGTATGTTTTTTAACATTTTCGGCAGATGCTTTTTTTTTTTTTTGACATTTTCTTCCTTGCAGTTTTTTTTTTTTTTCATCTTCCTTTTCAATTTGCTATGATGGGCATGATGAATGTTATGTATGCTTCATAGTTGTGAATTTTATTTGAAAATATGTTCATTCTGTCTGTTCAGCAGCATTTAGATATATTTTCTGACAAGTGAATCGTGCTCATATTTTTGGTTTTTTTTTTCTTATTTAGAAAAGAGAAATACTTGTTTTCTTTTTTACTTCCTACTTTGCTAACACTGCAAGAAACATATTTCTCACATTAAAGTACATAAATAAAGGGAAAAAAATATATTTGAAAGTAGTCAACAAAATGTCGCTTCTCGAATTTTCGGGATTTTCCTTTTTAATAAATAAATTTTAGATATTTATTTTATGGAATAAAAAGTTGCTAGCAAAGATTTGCATAATGGAAACGTTTCATTTGAAGCAACATTTTACAAATTCAAATTTCGTTAAAAATTTGAATAATATGTGGATATGGTTAACGATGTTTACAAGACAATATTTGTTAAAATAATTGTTAACGTAACAATTTGAAAATTGTGTTTTACTAGACATTACGTCTTAGAACCACGCCTCAGTCATAATTATAATCAAAGTATACCTTGGTGGCACTGTCTATTGTTTAAAATTGAATATTTCAATAACTAGAAAGCTACCGGTACATATTTTATTAACAACATATCAAAATGTCTTTTGTACAAAAATGAAATAATTGGTAGAGAATTCAAAAAGTTATTGTATTTAAAAAAAAACAGCTTAGAAAAAAAAAAATAGTTTCTCTTAAAAAGAAGAAATTTCAATTTAAACCTTAGTTTTTAAAATTTATTAACTTTTTCATTTTTTTTTCTACAAATTTGTTTAATTTTTTAAGTTTATTTTGCTATATTACTAACAAGCAGCTAAAGTTTTTAACAGTTGCTAAGTCAAAAGTAATGCAAAACTCATGAACTTTTAATAAGAAGTTTCATGTAAAAAAAACTTAGCAATCATTAATTCTAGGATATTTAATTTTAAACGATTTAGCTACTTTATTTAGTTACTTATTTATCTCTTTATACTTTGATTAATAGATTGGAGCATTGGTTAGGAGAAATGTTGCATACTCGTTAAAGTTTCAATTTATTCTTCATTTTGGTTTAAAAAAATTACGTTTCTTTCATAAACTTTCATAATTTTATGAGCTTACACGAATTGTATATTTCATACATGACAATAATATTAGTTTCATTTACTCTTATATTTATTTATGCAATCATTTCTTACCCCAAATAGATGTTCTTTGAGTGGTGGCAACCTCAGCTCCATTCATTGTGTTATTGCTGTTGTACACTTGGTATCCTTTTCAATGCAGTAAGAACTTTTTTTTTAATTGTTCTATTTCCAAATATATTTATGAAATAATAATAACAATAGCTTATCATTAATAAGTATTTTTGAAACTGAATTCCAAAGTAATTTCAATCACATTTGAAGTGTCCACAATTGAATCCTTCACAGTTTTGATTCTCAACTTGTAGCTTGGACGTATTATATTCAAGTGAACACACAAACACATAAGTTAAATTACATTATATTTGTATAACAAAAAGAAGAAAGAAAAAAAAATGATATGTCCTTATTACTACTGTAATTGCTCTTGAGAAACATTCACGCAATAAGATTTTATTGGCCGAAACGAACAGAAGAAGAAGAGAAAAAAAAACCATTAACCTTTAATTGTAAGCTACATATAAATCTGAATTCACATTCACAGAATTATGATATTACAATTGTTAGATATTTCAAAAAATATTTAAGTTTCATTCATAAATAAGTATCCTTATTTATAAAATCTCCATCAAACCATCTTATTCATATATGTTGAATAATTTACATTATTTTTTTTTATCAAAATGTCAAACAATATTGTGACACTGATGACCTTTTGACTTTTTTTTTTACACATTTTTATTCAAGTCACATTCTGTTTTAATATTTAAATATTTGCTTGATTCCACCACCTTCTAAAAATATTTTTCACCAGTGTTTAGGTTTAAAATAAAGGTTCTAAATACATGAAAGAAATATGACACCTAGTCACACAGTTTAGCATCTAGAGGCTAGAAACCCTTTGACTGTTATCAAAACCAAGATATACAGCTAGGTAACTCAACTAAGAGCTCTACCCATTTTGTGCCAAACTAGAGTGTTGCCAACAAATGGTGCAAAATGTACTTACTGTAGTGCTTCAGTTACAATAGGGTTCATTGAACATAGAAAAAAAAAATGGATGGCATTTTAAGCAAGATGTCTTCCTTCTAGCTTAAAAAAGCAGACGATTCTCAATTCACTTTTGGCTTTTTCTTTCTCTCTCTCTCTCTCTCTCCCTCTCTCTCACACATGGACTTACCTTTATAAATTTATCTTGATCAAAAACCCTGTGCTGAAAAGTCATCTTGAAGTTATAAGTGCTAAGGTTCCTTCTTGAATTTGGTCCTGAGTGATAACATTTAATTTAGTTTAGAAAGTCAGTGATTAATTTATTGCATAATTTTTAGTAAATTATTATTATTATTATTATTATTATTATTATTATTATTATTATTATTATTATTATTATTATTATTATTATTATTATTATTATTATTATTATTTTTTTTTATTATTTATTATTATTATATTATTTTGCAAGTTTTAGTATCAACTTTTAAAAAATAAACAAATTAATAAATTGCAAATAACCTCTAGTCTTTTAGCACTTCTTTTTCTATTAATTCATTTTAATATTAAAATATATTATTATTTATCTCTAATTATTTACTTGAAAAGAAATTCATTAATGGCTGAGATCATAATAATTAAATGATGAAATCTCAAATTAGTTTATCAAGTTAGTCATTATTAATTTCTTTCATAGTTATATGAGTTATACTTTCAAGGTTTTTAGTATTTTAACGCGTGTTAAAAGCCATATTAAAGTCAGTAGTGGTTGGAGGATTTCTTTTTTTTTTTTTACCTACAGTAGAACAAATGTTTATTGCTTATATAATTTGTATATTCTTGGTTGATTTTAATGACTTTTTTTTTCAGACGAGGCCACATCAATAATGAAGTTCACTGATGCAGTAACATGAAGTTGAAAAGAAACGGTGTTTTTTTTATTTCAAATATATAAATACAAGTAAGTATATATAAACTGTATTTATATAGATTTATTTCTGTCTGGAATAAAAAGGAACACATCATTTTGATATGCTTCAAAGGTTGAAAATTAATGAGAATTTTGACCTAGCAATTTTGTATTATATTTATTTGTTCTCACATATATACAAGTTTTTCTTCGTAATTAATAGCTATTTTATGGTTAATTGTAATTCGAAAAGAATTTTGTTTGCAAATAAGCTGCTTTTTTTAAAAAAAATAAACAGTTTGTCTTGAGAGTTCTTATTGAAAATCTAATTTGATGTTTAATTACTTCGATATAATTGTATATACAAGTATGGGAGTGAATTCGAAGAAGTTGAACAGAAACTAGATTGGACAATTAAAGGCCAAATTCGTGAGATTATTACACTTTTTAGGTCCCACATTTTTTTATGTTCCGCTCTGTTTCATTTAGCTGTTTTATTATAAATTGTCAATGATTTTCTTTTTCATTTGCTGAACGCATGAAATTGTGATTTACTTCAATGAAAATGTTTTATATTTAAATTAGGGTAATCTTTTTTTTTTAATTAAGAAAAGAAGGTTATGATACTTTTTTTTAATTTACTCGATTGTAATTTTTCAATTAAAATATGGCAGTTTCTTGAGTTTATAATTCAATTCTTTAGTTTAGTATCAATTTACAATTTTATTCCAATAAAAAAAAATGTTTTGACCACAAGTATCAAAAGGCCAAGGTCAGTCAATAATTATGCAAATCATTTTTGTTGATAAGTTTATTAATAATTAGACAACCTGGAAATTGATTTAAATATATTACAATACATTATATTTAAATTAATGCTAGATAAGTTAGTTATCTTAATTTAATTTCTAATTGAATCTTGTTTTCTTGTTCAGTGGACACTCAATTGGCATGGAAGATATCAGTTTCATTATAAAAGGACAAAATTCCTGACGTCATTGCTTCAAATAAGAAGGACCGATTGGCTGCTTTGTAATTTAATTGATAGACATAACTAAAGTAAGTTATTTTTTATTTTAGTCTTTTTTTCCATTGGGGACTATATTTATAAAGTGCACAGTGTCCACATTTTTCATTTTGGCATTCTGAATATTATTGGATTCTAAATAACTTTTAGCAGTATGTTTATGTGGAATATTCAGTTGAGCAAGGACGTTGAGTAACTATATAGAGAGTGTCCTATAAGTCTGACATCATAGGAAAAATTCACATTAAGTATACAGTATCACAAATCATATTTCATATTGTAGTATTTCTACAGGCCATAATGTCTCTTCATGTCTCCAAAGAGGATGGGAAATGATTGAGCAAGTTCTGTGAATAAAAGCTTTTGTTTTGCCTTTTTTTTTTAGTATTTTTCGTGTGATGACGGACTAATAGGACACCCTATAATAGTTATATACTATTTGTCTTCTTGCGGTGCATCCACACTATGCCGACTTAAACCGATAGGTATGGTGTACTTGCACCTTAATGAATTTAATAAGTAATACTACGGTACGTAATAAGTAGTGCTACTAGTGCACATTTACAAAATATACGATAATGACTAATGAGTGTTTCAATGGGGGAAAATAGCTAGGAAAGCAGAAAGGGCAGGTCAGAGCAAAATAAAAAGTTTAGGGCGAAAAAATGAGTCAGGACAAAGGAAAAGGCAAGACCAAAGAAAAAGGGCATGGGCCCGCATGGCATAGAAAAAAAAAGAAGAGTGCTGCAAATAAAAAGGTAGGTTTAACATGGAGCCAGTGACTTCCTACACCCAATTGACGAATCTGAGCAACCACGCAAAGGATAACTGACAAGTAAAAGACAAAGGTCCAGGGACAATGTTAAAAAGGCATTGTAAAAAAAAAAAGAAATCTCAAAGGCATAATGGTAGGACAAAATAAAAAGGGTAGGTTAAAGTAAAAACTTCATGAAAATAAAGTGGGCAGGGCAAAGAAAAAAGGACATTGCAAACAAAAAAATGGCAGATTTAACAAAAGAGCCAGTGGATTGCCACACCTGATTAACCATTCAAAACAATTGAAAAATTAGTGATGGGCCTTATTTTAAAATAATCCAACCGTGCAAACAGTAATCTTGACTTTCGAAACAATTGTAGAATTTTCATTGGAAATGACTGAACACAGACACGAAGTATGAAATAGCCCATGCGATTTTTTTTTATTTTTTCACTATTGCAAACAAAGTAATATACTATCATATGATGGTTAATTTACAATAGGCATTTTTTTTTTCTAATGAAGCGTCAATACTTTTAAAGTTTTAATTAAATTCACTTTACACTTACAGATTGTCTAAAATTTGTCAAGTCATTTCTTTCATTCAATTTTTTTTTCTTCAAATAATTTAATACCAAGCTTTTCATTAATGACAACAAAAAAAAAACATCTGAGTGTAATGAAGCCGTATTTCTTCAATTCTTACAAGATTCTACTGATTTTATGTCAGTAATTTAATTTTGAAAAACAAAAATATAAAAGTTAATTTGCAAATAAAAATATTACGCACGTTACGTACACACAGTGCTGAGCAGAAAAAGATAAAGAAACAAATCTCGATTCATTCACTCACATTTATTAAAATAATTTAACACAAACAGTTGAGAATGTCTCTGCAAAGAAAAGAAGAAAAAAAGAATACTGTTATTATTATCATTTAGAAAAATTCACTCTTTCATCTAATTTATACAAAGAATTTTTCTTTTACGTTTTCATTTTTTTTTAAATGAGAAATAACAATTCTAAGATAAAAGTGCTTTTAAACGCTGGCAATTAAAACAAATCACAAAAAAAACATTATCACACACATTTTTGTGGTTTTCGGTTTTGTGTCCCCTCACAACAACTAGTTATCATTTGGTTGTTTTTATGAGAAAATAAAAGAAGTTAGTAAAAGCTTTTATTTTGTGCTGATTTATGAAATAACAACTATTTTTGACTTTAAACAACCGGAAATATTAATGAAAACAATTTTATGACTACTCAGTCATTTAAACACTAAGCTAATGTTTTGATTTTTTTTTTTAGTTGGTGTTTTTGTCCGAAATTCAAAATAGAAACTTAAGACTAGAACATTCTGAACAGGGTTTCAACTTAGAAGAACCCTGTTTTATACAGTGTCCCTGAACATTTTTTTTATTAATTTTACGTATTACAGTGTTAGAGACGCCATGTCGCACCTTGGTTGAAAGAGTGGCACTACTAAAAAAAAAAACTTTTTTGGGAAAATGAGTTTAAAGTTGCAATTTTTCTGTCTCAATCTGTGATAGGGAAGCCAAATAAACCGATATTGCGATTAGCTAAAACGGGTTTTGCACTTGAAAAGCTCAGCAAAGTAAGCCATGAATCTTCTCTTAACTTTAAACTCATTTTCCCCCAAAAAGTGTTTTTTTGAATTATGCTACACTTCCAGCCGAGGTGCGAATTGTGTGTACATTACATTTAATCGCTTCAAAACTTACCTCCTTCTACATGCATTTATTATAATGTATGTATTGCAGTCTTGAAATAATATATGGTCTCTATATTTATGGTCCTTTTCCTTTTGAGCAAGTTGCACGACTAGTTTGCTAGCACTAAATATATTTGCAGTTGAATTTCAAAGATAAATTACTAGTTTGGAAATAACATTTCTCCGAATTCATATAAATACGAATGATTTCTATGTTATGGTCTAATTTAGTATTTGTCCCTTTGGAAAGAAATTTTCTTTAGCTACATTTACCTGACTGTTTCTAAACTTTTAAGGTGGATCCACATTCACAAGTTAATGTTAAATCTCATCAGTATAACGAATGAATGACACACCAAAATGTTAAGTAGAATTAAAAATGAATGAACACTTTGAAGTTGCATACTAGATATTGTGGCGGTGTTGTAAAACAATTTATTGAGTAGATCTAATGTAAATCTTCCTTCATACTTACCATTCTTAAAGACCTTCTTCACACGTCACATGAGGTGCCATCAAATCATCTAAATCCATTTGACGGAATTCAACACTAATACTGTTTTCAAATATGCCACTCGAGACTAAACGAACAGTTGAAGTTCCGCAAAAGATGTTGGCAAATACATTCCCTGTTAACATAAAGACGAAGAAGAAGAAGAAGAAAGAAAAAAAATAAGTGGTTAAATATTCATGAAGTTTAAATCACCTATCAAAAATTATGATACGTGTGTGTGTGTGATGCTTCAAACATGAATAAACTCACTAGGATTAGATTCCAATCCACATAATGAAAAGGTTGGAGTCACTTTGGTAGGATCCATACCGTTTGATCCAATTATTTCTGCATAATCACTTGAAGATCGTTCAGAACACTGTAATTTATAATTACTCATAATTTGTTTGTCAGTTAAATTTTACTTGAACATGGTGCATAAAAATATATTTTACATGAATTTAAAAATTTAATTGAAACTAGGTTGGTAACGCAACTTTTTAAAGCAACTTTAGGAAAAAGTTTAAAATTTATTATAATCAAGATTCTAGATTAGCACCGGTAGTTGAGAATGGTAAAAAAAATTTTTTTTTCATATTAGATTTTGCAAATGAGTTTCCGAAAAATAAACATTTTATGTCAGTTTCAAAAATCATTTATGATTAATCATTGATTTCGAAATAATAAAAAAAAAGAGGAATGATTAAAATTGAATCAGCTTCAAATTGCCATAAAAAAGCTTATTTTTAAAGATATATTCAGGAAAATAAGGTTAATACTGTCTCAAAACGAATACCCTGATCTTTTTACCAAAGTATAGAGTGACTTAGCTAAATCGTTTAAAATTGTAAGTTTTAAAACCAGTAAATTCTACAAATTTAAAACTTAAGTTGATTGTTAATATATCAAAATTTACTACAATCCAAAAATTGAAACAAATTTGTAAAGTGGCGATCACTGGCTTATATTTTCGGCAATAAATTGTTATGGCTCTTTATCGTCATTTACTTATACGTCACTATGCAAGAATTAAAGCAACATTTTTTTTCTTATTTCTTGCAATGAATCTTGCTGTAAATATTGCCAATGAGATCGCCGTTTAAAGAATTGAAAGAATTTTTTAATTTTAAAAAGAGAGGTTTAAATTGTAATTTTTTTACCTTAGGGAAACGATTTATTAAACTTTTGTTTTTGTTTTTAATTCAGTAACTTTTTAAATTACTATTTGATATGTTAACAAATTAAATTTAGTTTCATGCGTGTATATTTTGTAGTTTATGAAATATTTCATTTTAAACAACAAACTGTGCCACCTAAATATTTTTTTTGTTTGATAATATACTAAGGCGTTCGTTCTGGGACATGCCTAAGTTAAACACCAAAACGAGTCTATACAGAAATAACCTGTAATATTTAAAATTAAATATATTTATAAATGTATATAAAATATTTAATTTATTTAATGAAACATTAAATTATCATATATGAGTATGCAAAGTTAACTATGGAAAGTTGCTTATCAAAAGTTGCTTAAAATGTTCAACTTATTTTTATTTTTTTTTGCATCATGTCAATAAATGGAAATTACAAAATGAAAATGATTTTGTTTTATTAAAGAAAATTTCCTACTCTGTGCTGAATGCCTGTTTCTACTTCAAGTGATGATGTTTTTTTACTCTGAACTCCAACATTCATAGAAACCATTTCCACATGTGATGGAAAAATGGCTGAAACACTACAGTTGACCCTCTGACCATAGTTTCTTAATGTGTAGACACCTTGCTCACCTTGCAAAAGGGCATTGCAAGCTGTCAAAACCAACAAACAAAAAATAAGAAATAAGACACTTTGTATGATTGTCATGTTATTGATTTCAATTTGTAAAAGATGGCACATTGATTTTTTTTTTTCTTCTTCCTTTTTCAAACATACGTGTTAGGTTCTCTATGAACTGAATTGTTATTTGGAAACCTTCTCCTCTCTTAGGAATTCGATACTGTATCATGGCAGCATTTTGTGATGCCAAATAGTGTTTTTTTGGTTTCTGAGTTCCACAGAATTCATGATATCTGTGATTGATTGATTTTGGATGGTCCATCACACTTGGAAAGAATTCTCCACTGTTTTCCCAACCGTCCACAACCTGTTTTTTTTTTGAAGAGAAAATAAAAGAAGCACTCGAAATCTCATTTACAAGTTGTAGTAGTAGCTGATTGAATGAAAAATACCATTAAGAGAGAAAAGTGTTATAAAGAGAGGTATATGTCAATATCAACAACAGAATAGTAGCGTGCACTAGTGTCCAAGTAGGGTAAAATCAACATTAGGACCCCACACACAGACACACATACACACAGCCTTTTAAATGTCTCCTGATTGGAAGGGATTGACAAGAGGGGGGGGGAAGAAAGTTCTTGTACATCAGACACGAATATTCTTATAAAAAAAAGAAGACCCACTTTTTTAATACAAAAATAGATTCGAAATCCTCTTGAGAAAGGAAACATGTTGTTATGGGTGTGTTTTTTTTTTCATTATATCATGGCATAATACTGTTTTAAGGGTTTTTTTTTCTCAATTCTATTTATTGAAGCATGCCTCAATGAGATTTTATTAAAGGTATTTTTATATTTGGTACAATTCATTTGTTTTATTGAGATTTATTTAGAGAGACAAGTGGAACATTGATTGATGAAAATACGCACGCACGCACGCACACATATGATTGAACACAACGTACACGCAAACATAATATGATTGAACTTGGTGGACGTGACTTTTATACGTTTTGTACTTGTTGAGAGAAAAAAAAATGCCATTGTACTTTGGAGAGCGACTATTGCTTACAAATATTATTGTTGTCATTGTTGATTGCTTCTGGTTGTGGCGTTTGTCAGCTAGGCGTGGGAAGATTTAGTTTAGAAATTGAATTTGTTGTGGGTGTCAAGGTGTTTTTCAGTATGTGTATCTGTGTAATCAGTGATCGCAATTTAAGTGTTTCTACATTTGTTATCAAGTTGTGTATCTATCCTCATTGCCTCAAAACCTATTGATACCTAGGGTAGATTTATGGGTGGTATATCTTAGGATGTTATTTTCCTTATGTTTCTATGTTAACTGTGCTTAGTTGTCTGTGTGGGCGTGCGCCTGTGTTACTGCGATGTGTGAGCGCCTGTATACTCGCTGTAATGACTGAGTGTATCGGTGTCTGCGTATGCATAATGTGTGTTCAAAATAGCTTTTCTAGTTGTTCATTACTGAAGCTTCGTTTTCACGATGATAGTTTTCGTGATAGTTGCTGTCATGACAGCAGCAACTATCGCGAGAACTATCATCGTGCATACCACATGATAGTCACTATCACACTGTTGCGATAGCACTATCACACTATCTCGTTTGACTAGATAGTTGATAGTACTGTCGCAATAGTAATAGTGATAGTGGTTGAGTGACCACTTGTAGGGAAATATCCACTTTGTAGGGATATGTGGCTTCTAGAGGGAGAGAGGCAACACTGTTGTCGACTCAATGATATCTATGAAGTAGACGTCACACTGTCATGTGACAGAACTATTACGTTACTAACAAGACATGTAGACAGTTGCTATCGTGAGAAGGAACTATTGCAACTTTCATGACAGCTACTCTCATGAATGAACTATCGCCGTGAAAACGAGGCTTAAGTCTAAATGCATATCAATTAGCATATCATTTCAAACACTTGGCAAACAATGTATTAGTTGTGATTTGTGCATTACAGCTGTGTAATCCATTCAGTCAACCAACTGCAAACTTGCAAACTGCTCGACACTTACATGCCAGGTTAAGAAAAGTGGTGTCTGATTTGGCCTGCTTTGTTGATGAAATCTGCGGAAACATGTGTGTTTGGACGAGAGCAGCTATTAATTTATGTATATTCAGCACAGCACAATTATCTAGAGCCACTTTCGAGTAGCTCTCGTTACATTTTTTTTTAAAAAAAGTTGCAGAGCTTGCAGAAGTTGCTTAGTTGCTGTTGTGTGACATTGCATAGCTGGGTTTAATAATCAGAGGAGTAACTACAGGGTGAAGTGGGAATTGGCAATTGCTCGTGCCAAATGAACTGCTCTCCTCCAAACAGACTCGTGACAACAAAGCAGGCCAGTTGGACAGCAGTAACTTCACAGAGCAGAGTAAAAGCAGAACTAAAGCATGTAAATCGGACAGCACTATTGACATCGGCCATGTTGCAAGTGCTGTGTAAAAGTTGTAACATAATCACAGTAGAACTCATTCGTTTGTGCATGTCTATTGTGTTTGGTATGGTGCGTTTCCACTCACAGTCATGAGTTTGTATAGACATGTATGTGCCACATGATCTTGACAAGAAAAGCTTCATTTACTGAATAAAAAAACGAAGTTTTCGTTGTCAAGTCCACACATGGCATAATTATATACATGTATAGAGACACATGAGTCTGAGTGGAAACAATGCCGTAAACAACTGTGCAGAAAGAAAAGAAAAACAACTCCACTCATCTTGAAAACCTAGCTAAAATGTACATACAGTATATTTGTTTATGGTTGCTACATGTTTTTTAGCGGAATCGCAAAAATCAGCATATAGATGAATCTGGTGGACTCATGTGTATATTTTTCATGAAAATGTTTACAGACTCATGAGTCTGAGTGGAAACAATGACGTACACTTTTACACTAACAATTGAACCCCCCCCCCCCCCACACACACACACAGTTGGGCGGGGATGAGAGTCATATTTATATATATATATATATAAATGTATGTAAATGTGTATCGTTTGGTTAGTAAATATACATTTAGACCCATTTTCTTATATATGACACCACAAAAAAAAAAGGATTTAGAAAAAAAAAAACCTCTCATGTATACAAAAATGAATACTAACATCAAACACATTGTTTTCTTTTTGCAAAAGCTCAAAAACACACACACATACACGCACTCACATTGTGTAGGGGCCTACTCATGTTTTATCTCATATACAATGTATTCAAACTGAATTACTGTTTTCAACATGTAGAAACTTTCTTTTTGTTTAACAAAAGAACATTTTGTTGTGTGCGTCATATAATGCAAATTTTGTTAAATTGCTTCTTTTGAGCATACTGAATTTACAGTAAGTGTATTCTGTGATGAGAGAACGTATTTTGACATTTTTAAGAGATAGAATGAATTACTAATCACATTAAAAACAACACGGTCCAATGTTCTTATTATATTAATGTATATATACAATATATAATTGAATACCAGTTTATGTCTCATCTTTTTTTTTTAATCTTGAGTACTATATACCATAGGTAAATGTCTATATTTATACTTACACTCACTAATCCTCCATCTGTACAACCCACATTCACATAATCAAATGTAATCACTACTCTTTTAGATGGTTCACCCAAGATGTAAATTCCACAAGTTCCCTGTTCTCCAGTTGAATGTAAATGATAGTGGCCCTCATCCAGTGCCATAAATATGCATTCTAATGAAACAAGGGGGGAAAATAAGTAAACAACATTAAAAACACACACACAAATACAAGAGGCCCTACTTTTATGTACAATATGTCTAAATTGCCATAAACATTTTAGTGTCTAGTAATTATGTGGGCTCAGTTTAGAGGGGTTTTTTCTCCCTTCAAGCTATAATTATATACTGTATGTGTCGGTTCTTTAATGGGGACTCTGATGAAAATTTACTTCTTAATGCTATTGAAATATTCACCTCGGGCAAACTAGTCACTAATGCTATTTGAACACTAATATACTATCCACTAATTTACTAAAGTCTTTTTTTGAAAGAACTTCCAATATTTTTTGTTTTGTTTGCTTATCTCTTGTTTTTTTTTGTTATCTTTTAAATGTTGTCATCATCAGGAAATTTGGTAATAAATTAAATATTGTACACAATTATTTAACAACTCAATGTACACTTTTTCTTGGAAGTTACCTTTTTTAAACTTTTTTCCATAAAGTTTAAATGTTCCAATAAAGTTAATTATGTTAAATGTATTTTTTATGAAAATATCTTTAAAGTTAAAAAAAATTATGGTAATTTGAAAACATTAATTTACATTTATCATTAAAGTTTACTTCAAACTTTCATAATAAGTTTTAATTTCTAACAAACTGAGTTTCTTAAGGTTGGTTCTTATATTAGTCAAAAGCTCATCTGCTTTTTTTTTTACATGAAACGTTCGTGAACTCATGAACTGTTGATAGGAAGTTTAAAGTAAAATTAAGAATTCGAATGTTGCAAATGCGTTCAACCCCTTACATCCTGTACGTCTGCAAGGGCTTGTAAGCGTTCGCAAGTCTACCTAAACAGTAATAAAGGGTCTTTAATCATTTGCAAGCGTTAATCAACGCTTTGTATGAGTTAACAAATGTTGGCAAGCTAAACACAACGGTCTTTAAGGTGATCTGTGAAACAGTCTGTAATCGTTTTTAGTGCATGCCCGGTGCAAAATTCTGTAAGGGTATTTTTGTCATGCCTGAAATACTTTTACCACTATTTAAATACAACATTGCTATGAAATATTTCAGCTACAAAGGTCTATAGAATTAAATGAATTTCTTGATAAATCTAGAATAGTAAATGAAACGAGCAATGAATCATGTATTTTGAAATTTTATCTTTAAAAATACTTAATAGAATAAGCCTACCACAATTTCTAATTTTTCACTCTTAATTTGAACCAAAAGTTGCTCCAAAAAAGTAAAATTTTATATATTTCATAAGTGCTATTAAAAGTTTTAAAGTTTTAAAAGATTGAGTGTGGTACATTCATTTACTGACATTCTACTTTCTAACAAACTTTTGAGTTTTTTTTTTTCTTTAGTGCTGTTTTTTATATAAAAATAGGTAAAGTTATGTTTCCTGTAATATACATTAACATTGTTATAAATTACTAGTTGACCCACCTTATACCTAGTACACACTTGATAATTTAAATGCATTTAAATTATAAATGTGTTCTACAGAGCCCTGTGAAGGGCAAACAAACAATATGTCGAATTCAATTTAATTCAGTTAATAATCTGAAAATATTGAGTTAATACTTAAATATAATATATAAACTATTGACAAAATATTGATTTAGTATTTCAGTTTAAAATATTAATAATGTCTATTTTTAATTGGTTTATGTCCTTAACTGAATTCATTTAACTCATCTGTGTGTACAAGGTATTAGTTAATTAAAGTGCATTAACACGTTTACCTTGAATTGGCCTGCTTGTTCTGATCTCATCTCTTCCATCTGACTGACCTTCTGCTTCCTATAAAAAATAATAATGATATCTTTTTTCACAAACATTCAATTCAGTATTATTTTGCCAGAAATTTATTACTTATTACAGTGGGAAAAAAAATAATCGTAATATTTACTATTGAAGTTTTTTTTTTCTTATAGAAATAAATATACAGTATGATCCAGAAACAATGCTCCAGTCTAATATCAAAGTATTTTTTAGTAGCAGTCCATTGTTTAAAACTAAATATCTCAGAAACAATAAAAGCTACACCTTTTAATGTTAAGATTGTAGTTAACATATTAAAATGTAATTCTACAAAAATGAAATAAATTAGCATTTAATTCAATAAGTTACTAAATTTAAAATAAAACTAAAAAAATTCTATGCATAAGAAAAAAACTTGTTTATTTTTACGGACTTATTTTTTGTTAAAGTATATAATTTCTAGATTTTCCTAACCATGAACTGAAGTTTCAAATGGGTAGCATTTATAATTTGTAAGGTATTTCATTTTAAAAAGAAATTTATCACCGGTGCAACTGTTTATACTTTGGGGGCGAATGGGGGCGTTGGTTCTGTGAGATATAACATACGTTTCGGCATTGTAACATTAGTATGCTAGCTATTTTTTCTTCTTCTTAGTACGTATTGAAAATATATCAGTCAACGTCTGAGGCCACATTCTTGATTAGTGAAGTATGGAAAAGTTGAGGTGTTTGATCATTATCATCATGATCATTAATATTCATTTTCACATAATTATGATGAAAAGCAGTGAGGGGGGTACCACAATCTACTTTTGTTTTACTCTTGTTTAAATGTAGGCAGTTTAATAACTTTTAGAATCACTTTTTACTAAAGTAGTTTAATTAGTTCAATTATTAATTTAAAACTTATTTATTTCGTAATTATCATAATCAACAATGGCAAATTAACGAACGATATTTAAGAACATTGTTTAAAGTACGGTAGATACACCTTCCATTAAAATGCTCACAAGTTTAATAGTTTTGAACTATAACTCACTTCTAATGAAGATATTACAAGAAGATATTTGCTTATTTTAAAATGCAGCATATTTTGTTAGCAATTTAAAAAAAACGACAACTTTTAATTAATGCCCTTTTTGAAGGTATTAATTTGTTTTGCCAATAAAGCAACGCCCTAATCTTTTTTTTGTTGGCTAAAATATAAAACTTAATAAGATAATTATATATTTTTGCAAGAAAAAAACTCAAGAAGAAATCTTTAACAATCATAAAAATAATTTAGAAGAAGATAAAGAAAATCAATCATGCATACATTTTGTAAAAGATTGCTAGATTTTCAACAAGTTACTCAAATCATTTCCACAGCCATGTATATTAAATATGTAAATCAAAATGACTGTGTATTATTTTTCCTGCTTCAAGTCAGTGTGCAAAATCACCAATTTTTTTATTAAATCAGAAAAATCAATAGCATTTAAGGCACTGTGCATAATTATTTATAATTCAAAGTTTAAAAATATCTCGATTCGGTTTTGTTGTTGTTGATAATCTGCAGATTGCATAAAACGCTATTAATTGTACAGAGATTAACTACCGTATTGGTGGTTTTGCACATTGACTAGTAACTGTGTAGAACAGCTAATTTCTCATGCATACTGACACAAGTCATGACTCATGATACTAAAGATTAATGTGTGTTTTTTTTATATAAAACAACTTCCACTCTTTTATCTCTTATTGAAAGTGAGATTAAACCTGAAGTGAGTTTGTTACTTAAAAAAAGTGAATGGATTTTTTTCTATGTCAATTTAGCTTACGTATGAGTGTAGTAAGTTTTATCCGTCTTTGTTGGAGGGGGGTCCTTTTAGATATTATTTCCGTTAAAGCTTTACTTAAAAACTTTTATCTCAACAGCTTTTTCTTTAATCTTCGATTCTGTTGTATTTTTCTTAATAAAAAAAAGCTTTTTTTTAAAAAAAAAAAATTGAAGAACACACCCCCAATTATTTAGACAAAATAATATGCATTTATTGGTTTAAATTTTATTATCTTTGCTGCTTTATTAAATTAATTGCACAAGAATTGTAAACTAAATGTGTGTGAGAAGAGGTACTTTTAGATTGTAAAGCGAACAACGTTGTAACTTAATTATTTATTCAGAACAAAAGTTCTTCAAGGTAAAACGTATGTTTTAATTTTTGAAATAGTTTGTGGATTTGTGTGTATGTACAATGTATGATGTATACAAGTGGTCTCGAATTAAATTATAAACATTTTTACATAAAAGTATATGTTTTACCTTTCGGCATAATAGACACATAATTTTCTAACATTTGACATTTTTAGCATGTGAAGAAAATTATTCATAATTATGCTTATATTATTATGGATTACAGAGAAATGTTTATTAATTGTATATGCTTATGGTGGTTTACAAGTAAATTTTCTAACACATTTCAGACAAAGATTTGCATAATGTACTTAAGACTTTCTTTTTTTTAAAAAAAATGATGTTTCATGAACAGCTGATTTTAGAACTATAGTTATTTATTCTGCATTTCAGGAGCAACACTAAAAATTTAAAAGGTGGTTAAAAAATTATAATGTTAGCTAGGGTTACCGGGAAAAGGGGATGGTATATTATTTTATGTGCGTTAAATGTAGTAGTTATTTCAGTTAAATATAACTTACTTCGAACTTCGGCTAACAATTTTTTGTTTCCCCGTACAATAATTATTGTCAAATTGTAAGCTTAATCAAATTCTTTGTCGTCACCGACTGTTAGTGAGAGAGTGCAACCATGAATTTTTTTTATAAATAGGAAACATAAAAAAATAATAATAAATTAAGTTAGGTTAAATAGATACGTGAAAAGTAAAAAGTACGCTGTTTTTTCACCTCATAAAGAGTACATATACTTTTAAAAGAGGATTGTTGGTAACCCTAATACCTTGTACACAAACGAGTTAAATGAATTCAAATTAAATGTGTTTAGGTGAATTATACGGAATCCAGTTAAGGATAGACATGAAACCAAATAAAAATTGACTTTATTATTAAGATTTTAAATTGAAATACTAAATCAATAGTTTATATATTATTTATATATTTAAATATAAATTTAATAATTTCAGATTATTAACTGAATAAATTGAATACGATATATTGTTTGTTTGCCCTTCACAGTGCTCTGTAGAACACGTTTATTATTTAAGTGTATTTAAATTATCAGGTGTGTACTAGGTATAACGGTAGCTGAATTACCTCATACTATTTGTATGTTGACATCTTTGGAAAAAAAAAATGTTTTGTAGATAAAACTAAAAATATCGTCTGCCTAATAATTAATCAACATAAAATTAAGCTTTAAGTGATTGAGCTATTCTTCTAGTCACAAAAAAGATTTTCTAGTTTATTTTAATTTTGCTCCTGAAAGAAATATTCAATAATAACCAGAATTTGAGTGACGTTTACGCTTTAAAGTCACATGAAGTGTAGCTTTTTAGATGAAAATAAGTTTTTAAGTTTGTTTGAAACTAGAATATACTGTAGTATTCGTGAATATGCTGCAAGTATTTCCTCTTAAGAAATGATTTTCTCTAAGTACACATTTTATGGCAATTTTGAAAATTGCTCTTTAAAAAAAACATGAAGTTTGGTCAATTTCAAACTATCATTTAAATGTTTAGTTTTAAAAATTGGTTCGTCAAAATATACTTTGTAAACAAAACAAACTGTCAAATTTATAAGCAAGCAGAATATGATTTTTTTCTTCTTCTAAATTTAGATTTTTAAACTAATTTTAATAAAATGTCTCTACCTTTTCCAAGAAAATCTGATTTTCTTTTTTTCAAATATTTATTCTAATAATTCATTATTTTAATTCCTTTTATAATTACTGATATCTAAGAATTATATTTGTTATTGAAAAAATAAATCAGTTAAATTTGTTTTTAGAAACTATTGGCCAAAAATTTTTAATTTAATTTTGTATAAAATGTTTTTCATAGTCAATATGAAAGAAAAATTTGCTAAAAATTTCAGAATTAATGTTGAAATAATTGCTAGAAGTACACAATTTTTATTTGAAAAAGGTTACTTTTTGATATAAAATATATACAATATTATATATTTGGGGCCGCATATTTTTTTATTGAAAATACCTTTTGATAACCTATTTTTTATTCTTTCAAGACTTTGTCTACTTTTAGTAATGTCAAAATCTTGAATGATTTTTTTCTAAGAACAATTTTTTTCTTTTCTTGTTCTGAACTGTAATAGCTGTTGGTAACAGCTTTTTCTTAATACTTTTTTTTCGCAGCATTTATTAATAATACCAGAAATTGAATTGTTAGAAACGTCAATTTGCATTAGAAAACATTTGAGCACCGATGGTTTTGTGAATGGCGCCAAATAAGTTCTTTTTTTTTTCTCTTCTTCTTCTTATTCTTTGCTTCCAAACTTCCTTTTTTTTCTTTTATTTGAAACTCCGATATATATATCTATATATATATAGATATATATTAGTCATATATTTCAAAATGTAATTTATAACAATGAATAGACAGGAACCCCAAGCACCCTTTTATTATTATAGCGCGGCGGCTCCCTGCACATTAATCATTCAAAATTCGGCTGATGTCTGTCGTCTTCGTCACATTTCTTACAGCTTTCTTCAATTTTTTTATTTTTATTTTCTTGAATGAATTTTCTAGGCTTTTTGTAGAAAGTTACTTTAATTTTTTAGTATATGAACATAATTAAAATTAAGGTCTAGACTAAGGCATCGTGATCATTAGAGAACGGATTTCTATGCATGAAAAATCTTTAGAATTTAAATAATATAAATTTATAAATGCAAAATTAATAAAAAAAAATTTACTAAATAGGAAAAAAATATTGTTGACAAATATAATTGAAGTACGTAATGTACTTCAATTAGATTTGTCAACAATATTTTTTTCCTATTTAAAGATTATGCTTTATAGCCCACCTGCATTAGTTAATTTTGTAAATTACATTGATTTCGATTTCGATTTTCATTTTTTTAGTTTTCTTTTAGTTTTTCAATTTAAATATGTTTTATTTAAATTATTAATTTTATAAATAAGGAATATTTAGTCCCTATACTATAAACCTGCATTCAATTGTCGAAAAGACTACTAAACGTGAAAAATACGCGTTTATACAATGTTTCATTAAATTTTATTATGTTACATGCTACAGTTGCAAAACATAGGATTTATTATGTTTCAAGGATTTTGATTAGAAGCAAACAACGTATACAATTGTGCATACAAATCCGTTCTCTTATCATTATTATTCTAGCAATTGACACCAGTTTGGCACTGTACAATTCAGATATCTAACAAATTGCCAACATTAACCGTTTTATCTTATTAGACTGACTTCAAATATAATAATAAATATATAAACCCGATATCATACAAATTCAAAATTTAAGAAACATGTGAAAAAAAAGTATCCAATTTTATCAACCATTTAATTTATTTGATTTTTTATGACGTTCGAATTATAACAGAATTCTACATGTGACTGTTTAAGTTTATGACATTAATTTATTCTTGCTGTATGGGGGGAGGGGGGGGTCTTCTTCTAATTTATAAATTAAATTGCTAGAAGATTTATATTTTTTTCCTCTAGAGTTCAATCATATGTGAACTGTTTTTAATTAACTGTGCGTGTTTTTTTTTCTTCCTGCTATGTGAAGATTAAAGACATTTTGGGGTGGTAAACTTACAACAACAAGAAATTGTTGACAACAATATCACCTTTATAGATTTAGGTGATTTTCCACATCCTCTGAACATTATTATTGGTATATATGTTTGGAAATTTATTTAATTAGGCATGAAAGAGTTTTTGACGTGGGTGTGTCATTTAAAGCAAAAACATGCTTTATGTACAATATATCGCAGATGTCTGCCCCTTAACTTTAGGCAATCACTGCTAGCATGATTCAAATGACTTTTTTTTTTCAAATTAATTCTAGGCTTGACTTGTGTGTAATCTTTAATTCGTTGCTAAATGTTAGTATTTATTTTGGCAAAAAAAAGTTATTATGTACATTGCGGTTGCCCATTAATCTTCTAATGCAATTTTTATGTAAAAAAAAAGTTTTTATTTCAAAAACTAGAATAATTAGTGAATGCATTAGAAGTATTCTCATAAGTTAATAACAATATAATATGGTTTGAAATAAGCTTTTAAATATGGCTATTTGAAAATATTAACTATATTAGTTGTTATTAAAAGTTGGCTCAAAAATTGTGAATTTGAAGTAAATTGAAGTTTATGTAAATTTTTTACTATCTGATATAGACGCCCGGGGGTCAAATATTAACTTTTTTGAAATATTTTTTTATGAATGCATTTGAAAATTGAAGAGTAAAGATATTCAGACATAAATATTTCTAGGACGATTTTATTTTTTCAAAATACACTTTTTATGAGAAATTGAAAAGAACGATTTTGGTTCTAAAATATGTTGTAGCCATTATATAAAACTTGCAAATTTATTTTTTTCAAACTGCTATAAAACGTTTATTTAGAAAGATATTTTTTTTAAAAAAAAAGTAAAACCAACGAATTCATTTACACTTCAACTTTCGATTAAACTTTTGCTTTTTTAAATGTTTAAAAAACTAAACTTAAATTCCTTCGCCAACATCTAAGCCAAATTGATAATAACTAAAAACATACTTTAATAGTAATAATTTCAAAACTACAATAAAAGTTAATTTTCTAAAATTTCTCGTTTTTTTTTAAAAAAAACATGTTTTTTTTAAATTTTGCTTCTAAAAAGAAGTCCACGTTATACAATATTTTTTAATGTTTATCATACAGAAATAAGAGATTAATTGAGTGAGAGTTGTAATTATTATTGTGCCAATTACATTATGATCCAAAACTGTAAGAAGAAGCTTTAAAAGCTATTGTTATTTGCAAACACCATCATCATCAACATCATTGTTCCACACCCACAGACAAATCCTAATGTGTTTTTCATCGTTTTTGATTAGCTTAGGTTTTTGTAACAAGACAGTCACATTAATTAGTTAAGCAATTAAGACCTCATTTTATGTTTTCTTTGCGTTATCTTAAAATAACAAGAAGAAGAAGAAAATAAAATCAATAATAATGCTGCAAATGGACCTGTGTTTTTAGAAATTAGTCTAAATTGAGTTCTAAGAAAAAGCTATAATAAATATTTTACATTAATTAAACAATCTTTTTTTTTAAATTCTCAAATTGGTGGTCTACTTTTTTGTGTGGAAATTGGTGTGACGCGTTATAATAATGGCACCAATTTGTTAGGATTTGAAATTATGACGTTAAACAAATGTATTGTTTTTATGTAAAAAAAGAACAACTGTGATTTGGCTTTTTGTTCTTTTTAAAAATGCAATTTTTGCTTGTCAGCTTATTTATTAAGCTATATCATGAAAATGAATTTTTTTGCAATGACATTTATTAAATTCATTTTCCTAGTTTTAATTTCAAATGAGTGCAAATTAGATTCCCCCGCCCCCCCCCCCTTGTAAATGTGATGAGTTATGTGTCTGTATTCATTAAAGTGAATAATATTCTAATTAGTATGTAGGCACATTGTTTGTCAGTTATCCAACTGGACTTGTATTGTTCTCTTGTGAAAACAATTGAAGTAACAATCTTTTTTTTTTAATTGTTTCCTTGTCAGTATGTATATTAATTGTGGCATAATGATTTTGGACAATGGCTAAGCAACGTTTTATGTAAATGAGAAGAAATATTATTCTCTTGTTCATATTTTCTGTCTCTTTTCATTTAAGAATTTTCGCTCATAATTTTTTAATTATTATGCGAATAACGGTTGCCATGAATTTCATTAAGTTAACCCTGGTGAAGCATTTATTGCAAATCATTGCATCTTTTTTATTTCCTTTTTCTTTTGCATTTAATATAAAAGTGTTCCGCTTAAAGGATGTGGTTTTATATCAAGGCTTATTATGATCACCGCCAATATGGTTCATTAAGAGTTCGCTTAGTAATTGTTGTCTTCATGTTTTGGGTTCCACATACGTAAAAAAAAAAGCAGAAAACCACCTGAAAACCAGGAAAGCAGCTTTTCTCCAGTTTTGAGCTCAGACTTTTTTGGAAAAATTTTACCAAACACTTTGGAAAAGATTTCGTTTTGATAAAAAAAGTGCCTTCGAACATTTTGAAATAAGTTCGAGCAAAACCGATTTTTTTTTCTATAGTGTAAATAGTGTGTAAAACATTACCATGAGTTCTCTTATTTATTGTGAGTTACTTTTTTTAAAATATACATTAATCATTAATTTCTGCTAAATGAATAGATTAAGCCTACTTATTTAATTAATGTTTTTCAATATATTATAAACTCTATTTTCAGTCGCATTTTAAATCACTTTTTGATATGTGGGACCTAGGCCTTGGAATTTCTTTTCTAGGTGTTTATTGTTGAAAATTTTAAATGGTCATAAACAGCTGTTTTTTTTACAATTTATGTATTTACAAATCCGATTTACTTGCTTCTTTCAAGCCAAAAATAATTTTAAACGTTTTGAATGTTACAACAACAACAAAAATTGTCTTAAAAACCTTTAAAACAATTTAAAGATTAATTTTATATGAAACAATAAAATGTTGAAGACTAATCTTTAAAGCTTGCAAAGCTTAAGATGATATTTTACACTTTTGTGGCTAAAATAAAGGTGAAAAATGGTTCAAAGCTGCTACAAAAGGTAAATAAACCTTTTATAACAGCTTCGAGCCACTTTTCACTTTTATAACCTAAAGACATCATTGTAAATTTATATTGTTACTGTCAATCTGCGGAATCAGTCAATCTGCAGATTGCCAGATTGACAGTAACATATAATAGCTCGTATATTGACTACGTTGAAACAATTTGATTTTTTTTTTTCATATGGTTGTTTCTAAAAAAAAACGTTGGCGTGACGTTTTTGCATCGAAATTTCAGAGAGAAAAAACGTCTTTGGAGGATAACACTAGCCACTGCAGTGGCGCCGTTCGTTGGGACAAAAGCAAAATAAATATCTATAAAGCCACCTTAATGTTTTGTTTAATTACACCGGGACTCAGTTAGTAGCATAAAACAAAATTGATTTCATTACTCAATATCGGAACATATTGAAATACTAACTCAGTAGGTTACATAATAGGCTAACATAATAGGTTAGCATATTTAAATGTTAATTGACGATAATATAATATTCTAAGTTTTTAACAGGGCTCTGTAGAATCTGCTTATTATTTCCATATACTTAGCATTTAAAGACAAAATAATTAGGTCTAGAGTTGCCTCAAATAGTTTTAGTTGGACCTAACTTTTGGAAAAAAGTAACTATTGATAATTTAGCTTTTTTTTATTCATAATCAATTTCAAAAATTGTTAAGAACTTAAAAGAGGTAGTGTCAGTAGGGTGAATAATAGTCTTTGAAATCATTGCTGATTGATTGTTTTAACATTTGTCTTTGACACTTAGCAACAACTTAAGTGTTGACAAACATTCCACTTTATTTTATTTATTGCATTAGTGTTTATTTTGCCTGAAATGCATTCACTATTAGCCATCAAAGGCGGATTTCTCTGCCATTTTGTTTCTCAATTGTACAAACTGTTTTTTTTTTAATTTCAACAGAAATTGTCTGCGACTGATTGAAGTTCTAGACATTTCAATTTCAATTGACAGTTTTATTAATTCATTTTATGTCTACTTCTAGAAATAAAACTGGATTAAAATATTTTATATGATGACTTTGCATTATTATATTTTTTTTTAAAAAAAGGACTAAGAGTATTTTTTTTTCAAGTCATCATTTCAATTTAACTGTTTACTGAACCATACTACTAGTGTTCAGCTTTTATACATGAGCACTGAATCGAATTAAACATTTGCTAAAATATTCATGTATTTTTTTACAAAGTATGCAAATGAATGCTAACAATAGAATAAAACTCTAGTTCCTCTGGTATTGAACTTTTTTTTAATTTAAAGCGTTTTAGTGACTAGAAAACTAAATTTCATGAATTTTTCTTAAAAATAAATCTTCATGGACAATTTTATTGATTCGAATTCTCGAATGTTTGTTTTGATTTTAAGTTGTATGAAAAGTCGAGAAAGATGAAACTAATTACAAAAAAATTAATTACTCAGAAAGTATGAGTGGTAGACACTTGACGTTTAAGTGGCACTAAAATAACTCAACAAACGGTTTTTTTTTGTTTGTTTGTCAAATTGTCAGATTTTGACCATTGAATTGCGTAAGATATAGTGAGGTATGTCTATTTCAGTACAGCCTACATATGAAACAAAGAATGGTGCGATTCAGACGATTTGGTGGCTCCTATTTGGCTGATAAAATGTAATTACAAGTGGCAGAAAGAAGTAATTTTATCTTTTTTTCTGCCAACTTTCAGCCAAATAATTCGAGTGGAATTATTCAAATTTGACAAGTTAATTTTTTGGTCGAATTTTTTGTCTGCCCTTCGGACTCTCACGCTACGTTTTCTCAACATTTTTCTAATAGGCGGCAAGGGTTAATAACTCAATTTTTGAGTTGTCAATTTTTAGGAGTTTTATCATGAAAGCTTCGTGTACATTTATGCACGAAGCTTCGAATCTGAGCCACTCGGTGTCGGTTTCTCAAAGGAAAGTCGCATGGCATATGAATGGTTTTTGCTCAACGACGCATGCCTGATCGATCTGAGGAATTCACAGTAGCAAATCAATTACCAGTTTGGTATACATCTGTATTTGCAAAACTAATGCTGAAAGCTTGTAGAATAACTGAAGCATCCTGAACAATTTGCTGGGCTGGTCCTAGAGTAGTACGCGAGGCCCGAGGCAGCATGTGAGGAGCGGGGCCGGGGTACAAATGTTTAGTTAGCGGCGCGGGGCTATTGAACGCGCGTGGCTCAAGGTGGTTGCCTCGTTCGCCTTACCCTAACGCCAGCCCTGCCAAATGGATCGGAGCATCATGTTGCCTCGTTGATGGAGTCATTCGAAATGAAAATTTTCACTCATGAAGCATTCGTGTGTCCTAACCCTTCCTAACCCTTGAACAGTTTTTTTTTAGCTCCTCGGAACTTGGAACTGGATTCAGATAGTTCATATGCCAAGTTTCTTTCTTTAATTTAGACCTAATTTCTTGAAATTAGTTTTATATTTTAAGGCGACCGGCCTGTATTTATTCATCTGTAAAGCAATTTTAACTTAATTTTTTGCTGTCATCAATTTAGTGTCTTTAATATTATGTACATTAAACTTTTTTTTGTGATGTGTTGAAATTATATTACATTGTAGATTTAATTTGTCACGCATACTGCTCTTAATTTTACACTCTTGGTTGATTCCACACCAATTTATGTCACTTTTTTGTCATCATCTGTCTTTTGTTTTTAATTTGAATTTTGTAGTTTTATTAAAAGTTTCTGATGCGAATTTTTGAGTTGAGAATTTGTAAAAGGAACGTTTAAGAAAAGAACTATGTAGTTGAAATATGGTGTAATTTAAATTTAGCTTAAATTGCCGAGCTTATTTTAAACAAAATCAGGAATCTTTTTTTTTTAAATAAATCCATTATATTTTAATATATCCATTCAGTTTATCAATAAAATGATATGTCCACTGAATACGTTCAGTTTAAGAGAATTTGGCTCATTTTTTTACGTGAATGTTGCTCTTTATAATATAGAAAATAACAAGAGGCGAAATTGCTGATCGGGCAGCGGGTGGGCCGCTTAGTTTGAGGGCTATTTTGTTTTCAATTGAGGCCTGATTTTATCATAAAACTCAATTAAAACCTTTTTTTAGCCATAATGAAAACTCAAAAGCAGTAAGACAATTAAGGAAACAATTAAGGAAAGTGTGAAAATATTTTTCAAAATAATATTTTTGCTCGCTAAGCTCGTTGAAAGTTAGTGCAAAACAGCAAACTAATTGGACAAGTTTATTTGTAGGGAGAAAAAAATGAAAATAGAACCAGGTGAAATTTTGGATGGAGTTTTAGTCATTTTGGAAGTTTTCTTACTCATTAGGAACTGTGAATAATTTTTCCATTCCAGTTTTTTTATCCCAGTTTGTCACTGGCAAATAAATCTAAAGCTCTCCTTTAAAAGCGCTTAGAAACTGGACACGCAACCTCTTTATATCTTATTGATATATTTCTGCCATATTTGAATTATATATTTCTTGCCATATTTTCTGCCATATATTCCGTATTTTGAACATTTTTACTTAAAACAACAGAAGTTATATACTAAACAAATTTAAACTGTTTTTCTTTGGTTAAACTTTTGTTTCTAGAATTTATTTTATGGTATTTTAGATTTAGTCAACGAACCATTGTAGTTCAAAAAACCAATAAGCTTAGTTTTATGCCAGAAGAAATGGTTTGAAGTCATATTGATTGTGAAATTATTAGATAGGTAGGTAGATAAGACGTTATATTTTTTTTATATGAGATGAAACATAAAAGTGAAAACAGATGTTCCATTATAATTCATTTCAGATGATGATGATGATGGTACTGTATATTATAAGATATTGTATCTATAGCCTTGGGCATTGTCCATATCACATATTAGGAAGTTCATTTCATCTAATAGATGCAATGTTAAAGTTAAAAACATCAGGAAAAAAAAATCAGTAAAAAAAATCAGTAAAAAAAGTGTAGCATCATTTTTTTTTTCTCTCTACAAATCACAATATTTACAATCCTCTTTTTACTCATAAAAATTCCATATTAAGATATGCTTAATTTTAGCCCACAAAAAAATGTTATCTTTTCTTCATTCTAGTATTTTTGTCTGATTTCCTTGATTTTAGATTAGGGATTAGTTTTACATTCATGATATAAAGCAGAAAATATAATTAAAAATGATTAAACAGAAAGGATTTTCTTCCACATTTCTGCTTTCTTTGGCGTTCAATGTTTCACACACACACACACACATAGAAAACATCTTATGGACATATTCTGACTTTATTTATAGAAGAGGAAATAAAGAACATAATTAGGAGCCATAAAGAATGAATGATGCCTGACAGACGCATTTCTATTGGCTAATAAATTGTTAGAATAGAAAACGTTACAACAATTTCAGCTTTCTTTCTATAACCACTTTCTTCCTCATAAGTAGAATAGTAAGTATTATTTAAATTTAACAAATTCTATTTTTAGTCGTATTTTCAATTGCCTTTTTCTGCATATGAGACCTTTGCGTAACATTAATTATTGCAATTTATTCAGGGAATCTTGCTATAACTACTGTATTGCCAAAGTGTGATTTCAACTTTATGCTTGGTTTTTAAGGAGAAACTGACTGTTTTAATTTTGCTTAGAAATACGTACAGAAATTCAAGTACTTACTGTAGCTCAGTCTTTTAGAAAAATCTGTTATAAGCAATGCCAAGACTATTTGAAAGTTAAAGAATACGGGAATCGAGTGGTAGTATTTTTATGACGATTGTTTCAAAATAAACATTTTATAAGAAGTTGCTAGTTTTGATTTTTGTTTTAGAAATGCATTTGTTGCCAATACATTAGTAATAACGTACATACATTTTGTGTACCATAAAAAGTTTATTTTGAAAAATATTATACAAATGCTAGACACAATTTTTTAAAAAGTAAAGTTTCACCCATACTTTTTGAATTTTTAAAACGAAGTTCAACATTCAAGAGGGAATTTTAGCACTTGAACCCTTTGAATGTTTTAAAAGGGTTTTTCGAGGTTAAGTGTTTCTTGTTCAGAGAGTTCGAGTTAAGTTTGAGTGCCAAGTTTTTTTTTTATGAATTCAGGTCTTACCTTGCAATTTATAGACACTCATTAAGGACTCACCTTCTTATAAAACAGTTATATAACAAAAACAATGTCAATTTAACAGTTCTATAAGAAAACCTGCTTGAGTTATTTTTTTTTTCCACAAAGAAAACAGAAACGAATCATTGTTATTATTTCCTTCTATTGTAGTTTTTTTCTATATATGTTTATCTATTGTGTCCAAACAAAATATGAAAGTTCCACTTGTAATTTAGTTTTAATGGCTTTATCTTAATGCACCTATTATGTCATTGCCAAAAGTTTTTTTTAGCTTTGACATAATAGGTTCATAATACAAAAGATCATTGTTTATCATGTTGTATTATTATTATATGGAAACCAGCATTGTTGTGTGGTTTTCTCATTAGTTTTTTTTTTTGGTAAATGTTGTTACAATATCCGAACAGGTGTTGACCTACACTTTCGTAAATGACAGATGGTCAATATCTCATATATATATATATATGTTTAGAAACAATTAAAAAAATTTTGTAGTTTCAAAAAATTGTTTGTTTTTTATCAATATAGAGAAACTATATCAACTTTTGATCAAGAAGAAAATTTATCAAATTCTAATATAAATCTTTGTTTTAAATGTTAGATATTCATCATTTTTTAAAGCAAATATTTCAAAATATTTAACTAAAACAGAGATCTCCCTGGCTATTTTGACAACAATATTATTGCTGTTTTACGCTCGCAATAGCATGTGGACAAAATCTCTTGCAATAGCTGCAAGCCCCATTATTCACACTGGCAATACTTATTTGCGATTTTCAGCTGTGATTTGAAGTGAAATATTAAATTGTTTTGAATAAAAAAAATGTGCAAATTTAATGAAGCTGAAAGTGCTTTAGATCTAAAATATGAAAGGAATCACTTAAAAAGACTTAAAAGATTACATTTTCATTTTTTGCAACAACAAAAAATTGTAATAATTGGTCAGTTTGAAATTGTCATAAAAATTTTATTTTTAAAGCCTATATAAATATGAAAAAGTACCTTCAAGTGATTCAGTTATTCTTCTAGTTTCTAAAACACATTGAGGGGTGTTACTTAAAGTTGCTTCTGAATTAGTGCTTGAGAATGTTTTTTGGTTCATAGTTTTTACCACTACTGTGTTTTTCATTTGTCACCATTTTGAAATGACCAATATTAAATAACATCTTGCATAAAATTTTGAACCAAAAAAAACGACCTGAATTGTTTTCTGCAAGTCAGTGTGCAAAAAGGCCAGCAAGTTGAGCAACATCAACTAGGGTATACCTGCCTCGCCAGAAAAAGGAAGCTTCTGAAGTCATAAGGATTGACAAAGAAAATTAGGTGAAAATTCAGATAACAAGGGGTAATAACAAAATAATCCAAGAACCCTTTTGTTTAAATGATTGAAAATATTTATTATCCCTTTTTTCTATCAGACTAAATGACACAATCGTAAATTTGACGTCAATCCCAATAATGATGTCACAAGCTTCTTTTTAGGGTAAAGCAGGTATACATGTATTATCACATTGGCAATCACAATTTATTGCAGAACATATTGCAGTGAATCTTGCAGTAAAAATACCCAGTGCTCCACTTACGACTTACATTATAAAACTAGTGGGGTAACCCATCATAAATGCAGGGAACCACAATTCTAGTTTAATTTTGCTACTAAAATTATTTAACTATTTCGTTCAAATACTTTTTATTCAAATACCTCATTATTATAAATGGCATTTATGAGTGAATGTCCGGTTGTCATGAAGTAATTTGCCTTGACTGCATATATTATGCATATATTATAAGCACTTTACTATTGTTTGGGTTCTTGGATCGGGAGAGCGCAACATAAAGTTGACCATGAGAAAAAACCGGTTCATTTAAATTTAAATAAATTCCGTCGTGCTTAACCGTTTTGTACAGCGTTATACACAGACAGACTGAATAAATAAATAAATTAAATAAATTTATTTGAATTCAATTAAAACTAATTTTTTCATATATTAAATAACTTTTATATAATTCTGAGAAGTATTCATTTTTCAATTATTTTCTTCATTTAAAAAAATGTTTTTACAATTTAATGTATACTGTTTCAAAGAAAATTCATTTTATGCTTGATGCAAAAAAAAAAAGCTGAAAACATGGAAATCAAATTAATGTTCTCTTTAGCATCTCTCATTTTCATTATATAATTCAATTGTTATCTACTGCTTTTGTTTGTCGGTTTTTTACTTTTATTTCACAGAATCATTAACTTTTATAATTTTTTTCTATAAACGTATTATTATGAAGCTACATGTATTTATATATACATACACACATATATATATATGTATACATGTATTTAGGCCTACTTAAAACAGTAGTATGTCCCAGAACCAACGCACCAATTTACGTGCATTAGTAATGTGTATACAATTAATCATTAAGATTGAATATATCAGAATATACTGTATAAGCTAGACATGCCAAACTTTCGTCGATTGTTAACAACACATCAAAATGTAGCTGTCCAAGAAATTAAACGAACTTCTAAAGTTTTTTTAAATTATTATTGTTTTTTTTAAAAAAAAAATGATGTTTAAGATGGTTTTAAAGTGAAAATGGCTCTGGAACTCTTGAATATTCTGTCTTTCAGAAGCAAATTGAAGAGAAACTTGAATGTGTTTTAGAAACTAGAAGGGTAGTTCAATTCCAATCACATCATTTTCATGCTCGTATCTTTAATTAAAAATAAGCTTTTTATTTGAGTTTGAAAGTGACCTAACTTTGAGTAGACGACCATTAGCAGACGATATTTTTTTTTTAATTTTTTGTTTTATAAAAAGATTATTTTGAAAGACATCAACATGAAAATACCCACATTGAAGAATCAGACACACTGAATAAAAAAATCCCACTGAATTTCATTTTGTAAGGCATTTCACCAGAAGTACCTTATTATCTTTTAGTGCAATGGATGGGAATACAGCATTTTTTTTATTTCTAATTCTATTTTCTAGTGGTTTTTCAGCATGTGTGATTCTTTCCATAAGTGAATGAAATGATACTCTTCTAGTTTTTAAAACACTTTCTTGTTTCTCGTAACTTTTCTCCTGAAAATCCTTCAGAAAAACGGCTTTTGAGGAAATGATTTTTATTTGAAACCTTGATTTTTTTAAAAAAAGAAATTGTTCAAAGTTATTTTGTTTCATGCAATTGACAATTTGTTTACGTTTCAAATGTTCATTCAACTTTTATGTTTGGAACAAATTAGTAAATAAATCCAAGCAGAAAAAAAAAATTCCACAATTCTCGACTAATTTTAAAATTCAATTTTTTTTTTCGTAACAGATTTTTTTTTCATTTTTTTTGTAAAATATTTACTTCCATATATTTATTATATTTCCACCTGAAGTTTCAAGTGTGTAGCTTTTCTTCTTTCTAAGATTAATTCATTTTAAACGACATTTGTTTTTTTCTTGCGCTGCCAAGAATAGTAGTATGCCAACTGGATTACCCTAGTGACGCTAACGGTAATACTTTGCACAGTGAGTGATACAAGGACATAACAAACTTACATAAAATATAAATACAGTAGTACTTATAAAACAACCTGAAAGAAAATTATTCATATATTCTCCGAATATAATTTCTGTAAAACTCACTAAAGTTTTCATATTAAATTGTTGTTATAAACATTATTGATTTGTCATTAAATTTTCATTAAAAGGCAATGTCTAAAAATAAATTGAAAAAAAAAAAAACTAAACAGGTAAAATACCTCTCTTCATAATATAAAAATTAATTATCTATTAGCAAATACAATTTTTTACGCGATTTATTACGAATTAGAAATCTATGGACATTCGTGTCGTGAAATTGAAAAACAAAATAATTAAAATG
Organism: Brachycybe producta; assembly: GCA_036925085.1. NCBI lineage: Eukaryota > Metazoa > Arthropoda > Diplopoda > Playtdesmida > Andrognathidae > Brachycybe > Brachycybe producta. The sequence goes on along the minus strand of JAUPFP010000028.1, from coordinate 378,493 downwards.
CTGCATTTCTTTAATAAACAAAAAATTACTTTTGTTTGCATTATAATAATTTTTAGGGCTGTCACGTTAACTTTAGCTGATTACTCTTTAATATCTAATTTTTTCTTATTTACAAATTCTTCTATATTTTTATCCAAATCAATAAAAAATAAAAACTTTTAAGTGTCCAATAGGTTTTTGTCAAGTAATTTGATTAGAAGCTGGGGGGGGGGAGTTTTTCCTGCTTAAAAGTTTTGTCTTTTGCAATTAAAATATAAATTGAAATACAAATTTTGAAATCCTCATAAAATTCTAAAATTAATTGGAAAATTATGGTTTTCATAGTAAATTTTGCTTTGCCTACTTAAGTGCAATGATTCAAGCAAGTTTTAGCAGCATCTTTTTTTTTTTTAAAAAATCAAAGTTTTATTTTAAAGTTGAACTATGAAGGAGTTTGATTGGCGGGTATTCTCATGACATTCTTTTGTTTTAAAATGATTCGTTGCCAATTAATTAACCATAAAAAACATGATACATTTTTCGTTTTTTTCAAACCGTCATAAAAAAGTTTATTTTGAAAGATTTCGTCATAAATGTGCAACCAGTGCCAGATTCTTTTTTTTTTTTACTTTTTGACTTTCAAATGCAATTAGAAATTCTTTTTTAAAAAACAAACTTGCTTCTATAAAAATTAACTACTTGAATTCATTGCACTTATTTCTAAGAAAAATTCACCGAAAAATCATTCAAGTCACTTTTAACTTAGGAAAACACCCACGTTTAAACAGTCTGTTAATTAGAAATGTTCATTTTTCTTAATTTAATCAAAATAAAGTGTTTTCTTTTATAGTTGATTATAATGTGGCGTATCTTACAATTAAAAATACAAATTGCATTCTTTACAATATTTTCTTTTAAATTCCAAATTAAAATCCTTTTCATTGATAAAACTGCGACCACATTTCGAGTTACAATATCAACCGATATTGTGTTTTTTATATGCAAAATTTTTACAACCTTTATTCAAAATAATTACCCAACAGGTAGAATGAAATTAATATAAATTGGAGTATCATACAACATTAGCTTTGTTTTTTAAAAAAAAAAATAACCTGTTAACACGTCACAGTTTTACGCTTTTTTTCATAACTGCCATAGTTATTTTTCCTCATCTGATATATTTTTATATTCAGATTTATTTGTTTTCTATTCAAAATAAAGTGTCCAACATCCAGAATAGTCTATTTATATGATATTTATAAACTGGAGTGTCTTGCAATTCAATTTGCAAATTGCAATCGTATTTTAAACGTCGCATTTACAGTTTTTAACATATGAAATCGTAAAGACACAAACTTTTATGCAAATAAAAATTTAAAAAGTGCAATTTTTTTTAGAAATAGTGCGTTTTTATACAAATTGAAGATGAAATTAAAACAATGGAAAAATGGTTTTCAATTTTTCCTTTTGATGCAAACAAAAATGGGCATTATTTAGCTAAAGCACCTTTGATTATTTAAATCTCTAAAACAATAGAGCTCTACAATTGTTTTAAAAAAACATTAATAGAAAAAATAAAATGAAAACATCTCTTGTAGACGAAAAATGTTTTTTAAAGAGGTAAATGAAATTATGCGACTTATTGCAAATCTCCACAAATTATGCAATTTCTACAGTTTATGCATATTTTTTGGTTGTAACATAAAATCTTGCACTATAATCTACGATCGTATGGTATTACAATTTACTCAGAATAGATTCGAACTGTGTTTATGCGTTTTGTACATTTTATGCAAATTTTTTACCTTAAAAATCATATTTTTTTTGCATAAAAATAATTAATTTTCCTTTGTTAAAAATAAACATTAAAACTTACCTCTAGAATTGGAGAAGTATAAACTTCATGACGACTTCCATAGATTCCAATGACTAACCAAAGAAGTAACTTAACTGACATTCCACACAAATTCAAAGGTTGCATTATGGCTAAAAAAAATTATACAAAACTTTCTAAGTTGATTTACAGAAACAAAACAAAAAAAGAAAAATTCAAATTGGTTTTTTTTATATAAGTGATGATAAAAATATATATTTACAAGTAGATTTGATTTTTAAAAAAATGTTCAGTTCTTTTTTTTTAAGAAAAAAAAAATATGTAATTTAAAAAAATAAAAAATTGATTTAAAATAAGTTGCAGAAGAAGAAGAAGAAGAAGAAGAAGTAAAGTGGACAAAAATGTAATAAATGAATTTTTTTATATTTTCTAAATAATTGTTTCTGAACAAAAGTTGTTTTTGTTTTGTTGCTAAATAATGCCTACTACTCTTTCGATTCTGTTCAGGTTTTGTTGTCCACAATTTTGCCACTGTGCTTTGCCTTTTAAGCACGTTTTATAGAAAAGAGCGAATTTTATTTCGCTTTTGGGTTTTTCTGATGTTGAGTGTGTGTGGATGCTGTGATGATTGGTATACACACATACATACTGTACAAGTCTATGGATGATGATGCTTGATGAAGCTTTGAAATACAAGGGGGAGAGAGAGAGAGTGGAAGGGAGAGAGAGAAAGAAAGAAAGAGAGAGAGAGAAAAAAATAGGAAGAGATGGGTAGAAAAGGAATTGGATGAAGGTAGTTTATGTTAGTGGTGGTCCTTATAGTGAAGGAGGAGGAGGAGGCGGGAACCAATTCACTCTCCTTTAATACCTGATGCTATCCAATTGTATATAGTCTTTCTAGTAAAATGCATTTACTTAATCCTTGACATATTATTTGTCACAATCTATTCTCAAACACAGAAAATACGTGCTAAAGCATTGATATATGAATGATATTATTTAGAGTGGCACATGTAAAACGTGTTCCTCTTTTATAAATATATATATATATATATATATATATATATATATATATATATATATATATATATATATATATATACAGTATATAAATCAATATCTCAGAAATTTATGAAATTTACACATTTAATATAATTTTTAACAATATGACGAAAATTATTTGCATTAAAAATGAAAACACAATGGTCAAAAAATTAACAAAATTATTCAATTTTAAAATAAACGTTTTTTTGTGATTAAAATAAACTTTTTATAGAGAAAAATTAAAAACAAATATATCATCTGTTTAAAATTACGTATTTTTAAAAATGACATTAAAGGATTATTTTAAAAGATATCAGCATGAAATTTACCTAGCTACCCTTCTAGTTTTTGAAACACTGTTATGTTTTTCTTAATTTTCATTCAGAAATACAGAATAACTAGAGTTCAAGATGTGTCTACGGGTAGATTATCCACTTTAAAAATTAAACAACTTAAAGCAAAACTCATAAATAAATGTATTTAAAATATCTAAACATTTATTTAAAGTTACTTAACTAATTTAAAGCAACAATAATAACACGCAATCAGAGAGGGTTTATATTTTTATGAGAATAATTGTTGTTCAACCATCAGAAAAACAACTTTTTTTTTAAAAAAAAAGTCGTTTCCCAAATTCAATAACTCTGTTAAGTTTTAACTGACAATATGTTTCAGTTTTTATTAGAAATATAATATGTATTTTGGCATGTTGTTAACAACTATAGTAACTATAGTAACTATATTCCAAGACCAATGCCCCGATTTCTTTCCAAGTACGTATGCGTTGGGTTTGTTGTTGAAAATTGAATATCTCATTAGATATAAAAACCACGCAATTGAAACCTAGCCTAACTTAACCAACATAGCAAAACATAATTGTTAAAAAAATGAAATAAATTGATAGATGCTTTAACTGATTATGAAAAGTTAAAATATATTAACAAGTTTAAATAAAATTCAAGGTATAGATATCATTTTACTCAAAAAAAAATGTTTAATTAAAATCATCAGTTTTTATCATTCATAAACTGTTTTTTTTTAAATGTTTGTACAGATTTATTTAATTTTTTTGTAGAACTCCATTTTTCAGGCTATTATCGAAGTATATTTTGATGACACACTCAAGTCTATAATTTAAAATTAAATATTTCAGGAACAATTAAAAGCTACTACAAATTTAAAACTTTTAAGGTTTGTTGTTAACAAAATATCAAAATAGTTATACTGAAAATAATTTATACAAGCGTAGTTTAAATCATCAACTATTTTAATTTTTTTTACAAACTTGTTTTAATTTTTCTTTTTGTAGAAATACATTTTTACATATTGCCGACAGTTAATTGACGGTTTAAATTTGTAGCATTGATAATTTTATATATATTTAATTTTAAACGATTTAGCTGCACCACTTTTTATACTTTGATAACAGATTCGTTCGTTTGGTTTAAATTTTAACATGTTATATTTTCTATAAGATACCTTCAAACTGGACACGTTTTATTTGCACCACTCGATATGTATAAGAAAGACACTTTTCTTTGCTTTAGTTTTATTGAAAATGCCATTCATTACATTAGTCTTACCATTATCTATATCTATTTTTATTTACAACACACACACTACTCTTTATTTCTTTCTTATATTGTTTACTATTTATTTTATATAAAAAAGGCTTTGAATGATATACAGTACTGTGTCTACCTGTTGAATTGTTAACGACGTCGTCGGCGTTTTCATTTTATCCCCTTTTTCTCTATTCTCTTTCTCTTTGAGTGTTTTATGTAAATGCTATCATCAGTTTTATACATTTTTTATTGTTATGTTTGAAATGAATGAATAAAGAATAGGAGCTCAATTGTAGTTCTTAACTTAGTTTTATAGCTTTGATACATAAAGAAGATATTATATCTACATGTAAAATTTGAAAGCTTATTTTAGCTCTCGAAAATATTTAAAAATTTTGTGAGACACACAAAAAAAAAACACATTAAAAACAGCCGTTTGTAAATATGAAAACGAACAAGAACAGTTTAATAGAATTATGAATATTCTGCTTTTCAGAAGCAACATTTTGAAGAAATTGAAAAAAGATTTAAGAAATTAATTTATAAACTGAATTACTTATATTACTTAAAAGTCTTCTTCATGTTGCTACCTTTAAAAAAATTGAAATTGGGCATTTTTTTTTGTTTTTCATTGTATGTTGGACCAAAAGTCGAAATCAAAATAGCCTCATGACGTTTTTATGGATTTAAAATCTAAGTAATCTTCAATCTGCCGTAAACAGTTATTATTAACGATATTATATGAAAATATTTTTATGGGATTTTAATTGCTCTACGAAATTCTAAGCTACTTTCAAAGTTTTTTTAGATAATGTCAGCTGGAATATTATTTTGTATGTTTTCATATAAAGGAATTAAAGACAATGTTTATAACTAATGTTAATTAAAAAAAAATCAAAATCTGCCATAGTATATTTTCGTGATGATTTCTTTGAAAATAAACTATTTTGTGCAGTTTGAAAATGACCTAAAATAAGTTTTTGATGCTTGATTTTTGTTTGTAAAAAGTTAATTTTTAAAGATATGAACATAAAAATAACTATAAATGATTCATTTACTTTTTTAATTTCCTAAAACACTTTGAAATTTTTAATCTTGCTTCTAAACACAGAATAACCAGAGCAGTGGCTCGTTTATATCTGTTATGGCCCCTAGGTTGTAAGGGGGTTTGGGGCTCCTGGTGTTTGATAATTTTTTTCCTATTAAATTAATAAGAAAAGTAAAATTAATTGTATCAAATTTTTCATTTCTTGCATAAAGTCTCCCTTGAAGTGAATTACAAATAAATTAGTAATTGCGGAACGCTATTTTATATTAAATTTATAAATCTCTGTATTTCAATATACTTGACTAAAGTTAAAACTTTTTGGGTTTCCTAAAAATTGGGAGCCCTATGCGTGCGAATAGTACGCCTATGCCACAAATCGCCACTGAACCCAGAATTCGATTATCTGCATTTTGAAAACTACGGTACCTTAAAGGTGGATTTTATTTTATCATAAATTGTTAAAAAATATATATATTTATGAATATAAATTGTTAAATACTATATGTCTTAACGATTTTAAACAGAAAAGTTTACGTCCATAACGTAAGTTTGTAATTAGCAAATATATTTGTGACTCATAAAAAGTAATTTATATCATTGCCGTTATCGTTTTAAAGATCTTTTTTGGCATTTTCTGTTCTGGATAATTTGTTTATGCTTTAGCTTTTTCCTTGAAGCAATTTTAAGAAAAGCAACTGAAAAAAATCGAAGGTTTTCTTATAAAATAGACTAGTAGTCTAGTAGATGGTAATGGTGATAATGATGATGATGAAAGCATTTTCAGAATGTAATAAAGTAAAATTTTAAGAAAGGAAATAAGCAAAGTAAGGTTCATAAACAACTTGCGGGAATTTGTAAAGAAAAGGTGTCCGGGAACTATGCTAGCTAGCTCCTCCTACTCGTCTTACTTGTTACTCTTACTTGTTTTCTTAAGAAAAATACTCCATTTAGTTTGAAATTGAAAATGTAAAGAATGTGTATATAATATTATGGTTCACATTATATTTGCATAATGGCCTCCACACTTGAAGCGTTCTAAGGCATCATATTTGAGAACAAAATGGCAAAATCAATCACATCTACTAGATAATCTTTAATTTTATTTTATTTTTTACCAGCAGGAAGAAACATTTTTTAGTTTGTGACTGCAGTCTATATTTAAAATCTTCCTGACAACATGAGCTTTTTCATTTTTTTTTTACTCGTCTAATTTTTTTTTTTTTGATAAATTACATTTATGAATTTTGTATTTCTTGCTAGAACTAAAAGTTGTTTGACCTAAAAGACCGACTTTATCTTGTAGAGATACTAGTTCATTTTATAATATGACAAGGAGTTGGTTATACATTAGTAATAGCCTAATAGGCATGTACTGTATAGGCCTAACATATACGTAAATATGTTGAAGCAGTTTTGTTCACACTCCATCACTTCTTTCTATGTATTTTTATACACATGTATTTTATGCTGTAGGCTTATTCTATATAACACCCTTTTATGGTCCATTAGTTTAGAACTAGGTCTAATGACTGGCGCAAAAAAAAAATACATAATCACTTTAAGGTAGAATATAAAATAGGATTAATTTTCAAGATGCGAAATACCTATTTTAAATAAGATATTTTTATATTCAGAAAGGAAATTTCTGGATTAATAATTCCTCTATAATTTACATTTTGTTTAATTTTAATTTTTTTGGGAGAAAAAAAAAAACGAAAATAATAAAATTGGTTTTTAATTTGTAAAAAAATGTCATTGAGTTAAATGAAATGAAATTAATTTTAAAAATTAATTTATGAAAATAATATAGACTTTTGAGTTAAATTAAATTAAATAAACCTTGTGGATATTAGAAAAAAAGGATTTAAGAAAATAACATTAATATAATTTAGTTTCTCTTTAATGATCATTAATTAAAAATTTAATTTTTCCACTTATTTTTTGGAGCGTCGGGTTAGTTTGAAAGTCGTTATGACACATGATTTTATTTGAAAGCTTTTTTATTAGAAAACTTAGATGGGTGGTCCGCAACTGCATCCTATATTCATAATATGTTATCATGGATATTAAATGGAATACATTCCAACCATTAGCTTCCCTATAGAGAGCAAATGGGCACCATTAATGATTACCTTTGGGATTGAACTTGTGTTAATATTTTTTAAGGGTAGCAATTGTTCACTATAAAAACAAATGTAGAAAATTTAATAGTTTTGAGTACCAATTTTAAAAGCAACCTCAGAAAAATAACATTTCGTGCATATAGAACATTTGTTGCTACTTTAAAAGATGGTTTATGAACGGGGGGGGGGGCTTTTCGAACTCTGATCATTCTGTGTTACAGAAGCAAAATTAAGAGAAACTAGAAGAGTAACTCAATCACTTAAGGGTATTTTCATGTTGATGTCTTTCAAAATAAACTTTTTATACCGTAAACACAAAAATTATCGTCTGCTTAAAGATATCAACGTGAAAATACCATTAAGTGATTGAGCTTCTAGTATTTAAACCCAAATTAAAAAAATGTATCTCCATTTTGCTCCTGAAAAACAGAATAATCAAGAGTTCGAGAGGCGTTTACACTCTAAGACCATCTTAAACAATTTAAGAAGTAAGGACAATCAAAAGTTAATTTTAAAAATAATATACTAGTAGCTGGTGCTTTTTTTTTTAATGTGGTAAATTGACGAAGCTGGAAGATCACTTTTTGTTTTGCAATATTTTCACTATATCTTACTAGGTGAAGCCACCTACTTGTCCAGTTTGACAAATGCTAGGCGAGCACTTACCATTAATGATAATATAGTTAGTTTTCTTAACAGAAATCGATATAGTAGGCATGAGTAGGTTTGAAGTATGTGTTATACAAATCTTGGTTTAGCCTTGTTACACTTTTCAATTTGTGTGCTTCACAGAAGTAAAATATTTTTTATTCTGATTTAAGATTTTGTGTAATTTTACTCACTTTTACACATTTTTAATTGAATGTAAAGAAATGCCACATTCTTTCATCAAAACAAGTAATAGGTATAATTATTGTGAAGAAAATGTGGTTACAGAAATCCACAGCAGATGAATCCATCAATTCAAACAGGGCTCTCAAAATCTTAAATCATCTTACCTCATGTATGGGGTAAGTTGATATTTTGTAACATGTTCAATCTTTTGTACTTGTAATTAAAAATGATTGCATTTAAAGTTGGTTTTTTGTGATTTTTTTTTTCTAAATTATGTAAACTATTTTAAAAAGTTTTAGAGTTCTTGATTAGTTAACCTCCTGTTTCCATACTTTTTTTTATTATATTTGTTTTAAAAAAATGAATATTGGAAAGTGTTTGAAAAGGTTGGCGTCTTTCAATAGAATTTACATTGCAAACACAGCCCAGCCACCTTCATCTTCATTTTGCCGTCGAAAAATGTTCCCAAAAGTCGCTTGTGTGCCAAGGGCCTTAAAGATATTTATCATGAAAAACATTAAATTCTATTTCTCAAATATTTCATTTTATAATCAACCTTGCAGTTTTTTTTTTTATATCTCGTTCTTAAAACATATAACCAAATTTGTATTAAGAACTTGTTTCTTAAATAAAGTTTTAAAATTTTCACTTTTTAGCTACATATTTTTTAAATAAAATATAAATCTAAAGTACAAAATGAATAAAAAATGAACGAGACACTTATTAAAGATTTAAGTTTATTTTTTTTTTACTAAAGAAAGTGTAAAGTTGTTAACAGAAAAGTCTCAATGTTTTGTACATGTCTTATATCAGTACAACAAAAAAACAGAGCATATATAGATTAGCCTACTTCTTAAAATGTTTAATTATTTCTTCAAAGAGTTTCTTTTTTTGAAAAATACTATTTAATCTTTCAATTTCTTGTATTTTTGGTACACATTTCGTGGAGATCTCAACCAACCATACTGTTTAATAACATGATACTATAGGCCTAGTGTTTTTTTGTTTTCTGAATTTGTGTCAATTTTCTGAAATGATATATTTAGGAAGAATATACGTTATATTAAGCTTTTTATAAAAACAAATATCTCCTATATGTCTCTATTTCATAGAAAGTGTTTTCATTACGTGTAAATGTCATTTATCCATAGGGCCTCTCTCTCTCTCTACTCAAGGTATACAATATGTCTCCGAACCAACGCAGCAATCTATTATCAAAGCAGGGGGGAGGGGGTGCCAAACAAGGTTTTTTTCGTGTTTGAAGGCGGAAAATAAAAACTATTCTTCCTTGTAGAAAGGGAGAGTGTCGGTCTAGTTCTTATACCTATGTGGGGCGCTAAAATTCAAAATTCTGGCCTGCCCCCCCCCCCCCGCGAAACCCGGTGAGGGGGAAGGCGCAGAAGGTTTGGAGGGCACATTTTGAGAATTTCGGGGGTACAAAGGAGCGCAATGTTTTAAGCAGCAGGGGCTGCGAGGGTGGGCAACCAAATCTAGCTATGCCACTAAAGCTACACATTTTGTACTTAAAGAGAATGTTAATGTATGGCATGAATAAGAGTAATTGCTCCTGAGTATGCGTAAAAGGAGAAAAAAAAAATACCACTGCCCTTATGCAAATTATTGGAACATGAGCATGTGCTTTTTTATATGCATAATAAATCTGAGTTTTTGCTCATAATCAAGAAGCAAATGCTCAGATTATTTATCATCAGAGCCATATACAGGTTAGTCATATTCTATGAATTTTGTACTTTAAAATTGTACATTCTTATAAAAATAAATTTGCTAAACTTTGCTTCAGTTGTAGTCAACACTAAATAAAACACAAACAATGAAAAATGTTTTTTGTTGTCAAATGTTGTCAATTGGCATAGTCTATGCATTGCTATTTTAGAAATTAAATGAACCTTGATGTTTCTTCTTACTCTACAGATTAAATTTTAAAAAATATCAGTCATTTTCTGTATGTGAAACGGTTGTTTTATATAAAAAAATGAGTACGCTTATACTCCTGAGTAAACTCAATTATTTGAGAGCAAGTGCTCACTATTTAGAGAATTTGCTGCACTTTATTCATTCAGTGATCATAAGGCACACTGTAACAATGTTTGCACTGTGCTCATACTCATGAGCAAATGCTCACTTTTTATTTATAAAACCCATTAAGTAGGGCTCGGATTTTAATGCAGTATCAAGCAAGTGTTTCTCAATTTGTGGCCAAAGTGCCAATTATGGAGTACATCATCATCATTAGAGCAACCGAAATTATGTCTTTTCTAATCAAAAAGGCTGATTATAGGCTGGATGTCTGGTTTACTATCAGTTGTCAACTAGAGTTTTAGCCTCTAACCAGTGGTTTTGATTGAAAAAAAAAGCATTATTGGTTGATCTAAACGGGACTGATACTTCACAATTGGTCATTGGGCCACAGCTTGAAAAACATTTGCTTGAATTTGTATAAAAATTCGAGCTCTATTAATAAGTTAATCAACGTTTATCACTTTGATATTTTATTAATAACAGCATATCAAACTGTAATTTTCCAAAAAAAGTAAATAAGTAGGTACATAAGTTATGATTTTAAAAAATTGATTGAGAAAAAAAAAATTACAATTTAAACATCAGTTTAGAAAAAAATCAGTAATTTAAATTTCTTGTGCAAATAGTGTGTTCCGTTCCTAACAATCAATTGAAGTTTTCAAATATGTAAAGTAACAATTATACTTTCTTTGATATTTAATTTGAAATGATTTAACTTTGCCGCGTCAAAGACAATCATAATACTGTAACGAATCTATCGTTTAGGATTCAGCGTTTTTAGAATCACCCTGTACGCGTAATCACGGATGTAATGAAAGGTTCTCACCTCATGCTTGGGGGTGGTTGGGAGGTTATCACGACGATGACTCCCTGCCCTCCAAGATGAGAAGAATAGCCCAAAAGGACTGTATCGATGGTTAATAGGATGGATCCTAGAAGAACCATCGATGCAGAACTTTTGGACGTGAGAATCTTTACAAATTGTTAATAGAAGGATGGTCGTACATCCTTCTGTATTGTTATAGTTTATACATCTTATAGATGTTTTCGTTCTTGTAAAAGTGATAGCTCACTTTTAGGTCCGAGTGTGTCCAAGAGACTTGGACACACCTGGAGCCTTTGTTATTGTAATCAGATGTTTGCATTGTATTTTGAGTATAAATACAAGAGGTTGTAGATTGAGAGGACAGTTCACAGACCGTCTTTATGCTTAAGACCGAGCAAGACCGATGCGATATCTCTCTCAATCTACAGGACTCCCTGTTTATTGAATAAAGATAATATTTCAACCAGTAATTTCGATGTGTGGACTCAGTCATTTCATGGGAGTGGGACTTAGAATTACAGCCGCCACTTCGCCGATGTTTCCACCGGACAACGAAGTCTCCAGCAGCCGAGTGTAAAAGGACATCTCTACAATATTCTCTACCACAGGTCTCCTGAGGTACCGACCCTTGTGTCCCTGGTGGTTAAGTGTGCAACACAGGAGCCAATAGACCGAAAGACTTAATCATCAACGGCTAGCAGAGATCTCTCTACTAACCCTACGGAAACGGGGATGTTATAATACTTGGGTGTTGTTTTCTCAGTGCATACTGTATATTGAACACTGATAAAAAAAAACTATATAAAGAATTTTTGACTAGTCTTGAAATTTTTTAAGGACTTAGTGACGTAAATATTTTGAGAAGAAAGAAAAAAACTATCTTGTTCTAATTTTTCATTTCAGACATATGGTTGGGTAGTAAATAAAGTCAGATTGTAAAATTGCACTGTGGGCGTTAAGAATTACTCCTTAATATATTAAAAGATCACTGGGCGCAATGAATGATGACGTAAGAGACCCCCCTTTATATTAATGTGTAGGCGGTACAAAACATCTCTTTTTACCCCCCCTCTATTTTTCACGTCGAATTCCTTCATAGTCAATTTATATTCTAAAATTGGCAGACAAAGCGCGGATTTTTTTTAAAAGAGATTTTTTTACATTTGGATGTTTTGTATTTGTTTTGTTACAATTTTGTGCTAGGAGCATTTTTATTTTATTAGAATGTTTCTAATATTATAAAATACACAAAATATTTAGATCTAGATGTTCCTATTTTTTCTTTTTTGTAATGTAATTTCAAAAAAGTTCAGAAAAAATAAATTTTTAATAATTTATTTAAATTTTACTTTATTAAAAACATAACCATATGTATCTAAATGCATATAGGATAAAGGTTAATTCAAAACTTGTCTAAACTATTTACGAAGACGTTGATTATTAATGTCGAGAACATAAAATTGAAACAAAATTTATGATTCCCATTTTTTTTATTTGATTGCATTGTTGTTGTTGTTCTTGAAGTGTTTTATTGATTTTGTATCCAATAGTAACAAACATATAAAAAAATGAAAGCAATTTTGCTTTTAATTTTTTAAAAAAAATGAAGTTTTATTTTTATTTACAAATTTCTGGCTGATAATATTTAGGTCAAAAGTCTAATACCTTGTACACACATGAGTTAAAGGAATTCCAATTAAATGTGTTTAGGTGAATTATACGGAATCCAGTTAAGGACATGTTTATATATTATATTTAAGTATTAACTTAATAGTTTGAGATTATTAACTGAATAAATTGAATTCGATATATTGTTTGTTTGCCCTTCACAGGTCTCTGTAGAACACGTTTATTATTTAAATGCGTTTAAATTATTAGGTGTGTACTAGGTATAAGGCCAAAATTCAAGATTATTCAAATATTATGGCGCTTTGAAGTTAGCCTATTGCATTACTTTTATTGTATTAACTTAAATTTACAAAAACCTGGAATCATTTTTTTTAAAAAAAATACTATCATCAATTTGCTTTGACGTAAAGATATTTATTTGTTTGTTTAGCTTCTGATAGAAAAAAAGAATATCTTTCAAGATATTTTAAGTTGGATTAGTAAAATAGTTGTTGAAAAGACAAATATAATTATATAAATTGTTTTTTAAACTGACATAACAAAATAGAATATGCCCCATGGTCTAGAACCAGTGCTCCAAATGTGCTTCCATTGTATGGAATGGTATAACTAGTTTACAATTGAATAATTCAGGAGCTTTAAAATTTAACATTGAAGTAGAAATTGTTAGTAACATATTGTAATGCAGTTACATAAAATATGAAACAAATTGATAAAGTATTAAAAAGTTACAATCAGTATGGATAACTTTGCCTTTTGGGGCAACTTTGATCCACTTTTACAAAATAAATTGCTATATAATGATATTTGAGTGGTGTTTCTGGTAAAGTAGTGTCAAAGACTTCATCGGTTACTACAATGTCTACTTTTGCGAGGTTAAAAACGCCCTAAACAAAATGTGAATGTTACTCAAAATGAAATTTTGAAATGTCTGCTTATTTTATATGTATTTTTAAGAAGCTGTTAGCTATGGACCACGTGTTTTTAACAATTTTTTGTGTTGATTTATGATTGAATTTTAATAATCAATTTTTATGTAAGTTATTTTAATAATTGAGATGAATTGAAAGCATACAATGCATACAAAATTATCTCAGATTATTGATTTTTAGAATTACATTTTTAACTTGACGAAACGATTTTTTAATAATTTCTAAATTTAGCAACTTTTTTTTAATAATTTTTAAATTTAGCAACTTTTTTTTAATTCTTTAACAATTTACGTAGTGTGCCCCAAAAATGTATACACACTTGGTTGTTAATAACTGTCGTGTTTTATTTTTATAAATTTTATGTTATGTTATGTTTATAAGTTTTATGTTTAAATGATGCATTATGCTCATTTAAATAATTATAGCAAGAAATTGATGAAAATTCACAACATTTTGAAAACTTGAAATAATGCCTTTGTTTAAACATAAAACATACAATGCTGTTAGATCCATATCTTTATTGCAACATTTACTCTTAATTATAAAATTATTAAATTAAATTTATGGAAATAGACATGGCAGCACAACAACCAAAGTGGGTATACGTTTTTTGACACACAGTGTATATTTAATTTTGATAACTTCATTTTGATACATTGTTAATAATAACTTTAAATTTGAAATGTGTAGCTTTTATATTTTCTGAGATATATTCAACTATAAACAATAGACTGTGCTACCCAAGTGTACTTTAACAATAGACTTGGAGTTGATTCTGCTTCAAACTGCATAGAAGATTTATTTATAGTTTTTGCACAATTTTTTGTTACAAAACAAATTTGTTTAAAAATATTTTTTTATACAAAAATAGATTAAAATTGTGAGAAATCTCTTCCATAGCCTTGATATAAATCAATATGATTGCAGTCGTATAAATAATAAGACAAAAGAAAAAAAAGAAATCACTATTAATTTATCTGAATTGTGTATGACTGACAGCAGGCCAATTTATATATTTTTTGTCAATATACAAAAATGTAATCTAACTGTGCACTTAGCCTTCAATCCAATAATAAACTGTTGACTCGTCTTACAGACATGTCATCAAATTACTTGACGTTTTTTTGTTTTTCTTCTTATTCTTCTTCTTCTTTTCGAAAATGATGTCTCGAAGAAGATTATATATGAAATAATACCCTTTTTTTTAAAAAAAAAATATTAATGGAAACTATATCTGTCTACTCGTAACGATGATATTTTATAGTTTTTTTTCTTTCTTTCCTTATTGTTATTGTGTTTTTTTGTGTGTGGTTCCAGTTCATGTGTTATCAAGTTTCAAACTCAGAACTTCTCAAACAAAATTCATTCACTAACATTGAATGATTAGGACCTGCTATTTATTATTATTTATTACTTGTTCACTGAAGAGAGAGAGAGAAAAAAAATAACAATGTATAATACCTAATAATATACTTCAATTTTATACATAAGTCATTTTATAATATATTGTGTCACTGTGCCTTACTGTGTAACATTTTTTTTTAAATAAAATGTGATGATTTCAAATATAAAAATAGTGCAAACAATTTTAAAAAAATCAAATTCTATGGTATTCGTTGTTTGCTTTCAGTGATTGCCTGTCGTTAGGGGTTGTTTGTCTGATCTGCTAGTAGTGATTGCCTATAGATAGGATGATGTTAATACTTGCGTCGTCCTTAGATGAAGCTTATAACGTCATAGAGATTAACTAGAATTTTTTTTTTAAAATGTGTCATTTTGTCTCTCAACGGAGGTAATAACAAAATGTCCCTTTGTTGTCACAAGCTTCTCCTATATATATAAATTTTAGATTTGAGTTTCTTTGCCTAACCTACTATAAAAATAAATGTATTTGAATTAAATATTTTTTAAAACAGGAATTGAAAAATAATAATGTTATTCAAATGGATCGTGTTTTAAAGTTCTTTGTTTATTTTTTATTATATTTCCTGTCTTTCTTGCACACTTGCGCCTATTTTTGTATACTGTAGCTTCCTTTGAATATTTTTTTTATTATAAATTCGACAATTTTACTTAAATCTTTCACATGAAAATCACACATATAAAGGCGTATGTATCTAGCCACTTTCTTGAATAAATATTTTATTCAGCTTTTGGTTTTTTTATCGGTAGTTTTAAAATGCTTTTAGTGTGCCGCACCCATTTGTTGAGAATTAAATCAAATCTTTAAGGATTGCCTACATCTCTCTGATAGTGAAGTTCACTTTATTTGAGCTTTAGTCAAACAAAAGTCAATATTTGATAAATGGACACTGTTCAGTCAAAGCTGATTGGCTCTCGAAACTTATGATATTCTTTCAGTTATAGAATAAATTAATCACATCCCCAATGCAAAATTATTAACAAAAATATTGTTAGTCACGCAATGTCTACGTTATATCCTTTTTTATGCAAGTTTGTAAACATTTTTTCGTTTTTCTTAATTTAGAAAATTGTCTAGTATTTGTAAGTGAAAATGTCTCTAAAACTTGAGAGTGTTTTAGAAACTAGAAGGTTAAGTGAATTACAAAAAGATATTTTCAAGTTGACAATTGTTTTAAAAAGAAACTTTTTACACTAGTTTGAAAAAGTTCCAATTTTAAATTTTTTGACTTTATAATAAAGTTTTTTCACCTTTTGGTCCAAACTAAGTGAAACAATTAAAATCTATACAACTATTCTGAAAGGTTAGAGAGCCTTATAAAAAGATGTTTTACTTGATTAATTCATTTACTTTACTAGTTTTTAAAACACTTCCAATAATAGCTGTTCTTAAAAAAAAACTGAAGAAAAAATAATTGAAAAGTAGAAAGAAAAAAGTCTAAAAATACTAAAGAAAGTTTTTAGAGTTTCTCTAAATTAATTCTTTTTTTAAAAAAATTAATGAGTTAAATATTGCATTATGCTGCAAAACAGTAAAATCAATAAAAATTGAAAATTTCGTTTGTGAGTAAATTTCATAAATAAATGAAATTTTACCATTTTGAAAATATTCATTCTTCTAACTTTTGATACTATAATGACTTTTTTTTGTTACAACTTGTATGCATCTGTGGAATTGTTTTTAAAATGTTCTATTTTTTACTCTTGAGCCACCTACTGTTGAATAAGAGAAAACCACTTGGGACACTTTCAACATTAGACGCATAATGCACTTTATTTTAGTAACTTAACTTGTAAGACAGACAGATGATAAACTATTTATCCTAATGTATTTCCATTATTTGAAGAGGCGACTTGTCATTTCTAACAATAAGGAAGAAGTATAAATTTGTTTTGTATATATTGCTACCAAAAGTAAAAAATCAGTCATTCTACAGATTCAGTCAGTAAATATGCTAAACCACGAATGTGTTTGTATATTTGCAAATTATTTGCATTTTAGACAATATGCATTATTTGGATTTGAATAATTGCTCTGCAAGCAGCCCAGGTAGCCTGTGGCAGAGGAACCATTTAGTCCTAAAGCAGCATGAAAATGCATTGTCAAAATAAACATTTATTCTCTGTGAAACCAAATCATTATATATGGTTTGTTTAATTCCCCGAATCTGGAAGCAAATTCCAATGTCGAATGACCTTAGGTACAAATGACCAGAAATAAGAGACCGTTCCTGCAGAAAATCTCTCTTAATTTCTTAGAACGGTCACGTCTACCCATGTACATAGAGTAGCTTTACACAGTGTACTAGCAGCCGGTTTTTGGACAAGACCCCACTAACATTTTTTAAAAAAAGAATGTTAAGGTTGAAACCAGCCCTGCGAACAGCTCTAACAAGTCTTAATCAAGTTTTTTTGAGATTCTTAGCAGCCCAAAACATTTATATTTAAAAACATTCCTATTTATAATTCTGCAAATTGTCTAAAAGACTAGTGAATCTGTGAATTGACTGACTTTTCATTTTGACTGAAACATATACACTTTGCTACTATAAAAATATTTTTGAAGAAATCGATGCATTTATAATAAAAAAAAAAATTTAGCATCATATTGTTTTGTCTCAGGTTATTTTCATCGATACAGTATCTATTTCAAGTATTTTGTTTCAGCTTGTTGGAAATGTTGAAAATAGTGTGGCAATCTTTAGTACGTTGTTTTATTTAAAAACTCATTCTATGAAATGGATAAATATCTCTTGACAAACAAAACAAAATATATATTGTGATTGTGTGTTATCATGATCAAATGATCCTAAATACCTAAAGCCAATATTTTATACAAATAAAACTTCAAAACAGCACAATTTATTTTATTTTTTAAAAATTGTATTTTTTATCCAAATACAGTAGAAAATAAAAGCGCACTTAATTAAATATCTGAAGTAGTTAGTATCTACATCTTACAGTCATCAGAAGCAATAATAAAAAATACATAATTAAAGCAATTCGGTTGTAGAAACTTTTTGTAGAGTTTTTTTTTTCTGCTGACAATAAGTGTTTAAAAAATAGTATGGAAATTTCTGCAAATTATGCAATTTGTGCGTTTTATGCATTTTTATTTTTGATTAAACGCATTAATATTGCACATAACATTATGTCACTTATACTGTATATGGTATCATAGTTTACCAAAAAATAGGGTTTAAATAGTGATAATCCTGTTTGTGCATTTTTTTTAAAAAAAAGTTTTTTGCCTCATTAATAATATCTGAAATATAAATATAGATAAAAGATAAACACATGTAAGTGAGTAGGTGGAGAGAGAGAGAGAAAGAGAGAGAGAGAGAGAGAGAGAGAGAGAGAGAGAGAAAGAGAGAGAGAGAGAGAGAGAGAGAGAGAGAGAGAGAGAGATTTGAACATATATCCTCTCCACGTTATCTAATGTATTAAACAACATCATGAAGGTCCTTCATGAAATCGGAATCCACTTCCTTCTTTAAAAGGTCCTTATCAATAATGGAATATTTTATAATCTTTTTATAAATGATGATTTTCAGGAAATCTAGATTACTTTTTTTTTTTAAGGGAAAATGATATTTAGATGTAGAAAATTCGAAAAACATTATTTTGTTTTTTATTAGTTTAGTATATTTACAAATATGTAACTTCAGTCAATATGTTTTTGTTCTATAAACATAAAATAAAATTATGCACTTAGAATAATGAAAACAATACATAAATATGCAAAACACAAGCTGACTAAAGCGAAAGAGCAAATTTTCAAAGTTTAAAAATTCATAACTTTCAAACTATTAGTCAGATAGAAAAAATAATTGATGATTCTAAAAGAACAAACATTATTCTAATAGTACGAAACAAGGGTCACATTAAATATTTTGACTATTAACCGAAAAAAAGGAAGAAAATAAAATTCACTTTGTGACGAGGCTGGCCCTTTAGCACCATCCTTTTGGGGTGGTGCTGGCTGCGGACCAGCCCCTGTTTTAACCGCAAACAACATTCCGTATTGTCCAGGTAACTTTTACTGAGCACTACAGTCTCTGGGAGTTCAGTTAGACTCAACAAGCCCAGAAAAAAACTTATCTGTTTTGGCCAGGGCCGACCCTGGCCCTCCTCTCTACTAGGGTTTGGAACACTCTCAGCCCTGTCCTGGGAATCTTTGGTATAGTTGCATACCAATGCAGATGGTCCTGGTCTCCTTTAGCGAGGTTTGAAGGTGCCAGTCAGAGGGACTCAGAGTATTTCTGAGTGCCTCTGCTGGTGATGAGAACTCTTGGCTAAAGTTCCTTTTTTGGTTATTCCCACTATTGGAGAATAAAACCCACACACAGACACTTTGATGTATAAAAGTTCTCTTTATAACATTATTTGCACTCTTACATATTTGTGTGTATATTATTAATTGTTGATACAATTCTTGATTAAAATCTCTTGAATATTACATTGACTCTTAAGTCCAGAGTTACTAAAACATTTTTTTTCTCTTCAAACTCTATTCGAACTCAAACTCAGACTCTCTATTCCAATCTCTACTCGGAATGTCACCGTCTCGGTGACATGTCCTCAAACATAAGTGGCATGGCACTTTCGTTCTGTCTCAATGGAGTGGCAACTGTCACCTAAGGGCTCAATGACAGGCCAACTGGGCCAATCATTGCCCTAGGCTCCAAATATTATCTTTTAAGGAAAGGCATTTTTGGGACTCTTTTCCCAATTTCTTACGGTTAATCTTGGTTCCTCGAATTGGCTTGGAATTCGGGCCACCCAAGTCTGGATATCTGTGCTCAAGGGGGTGCCATTCTATAATATGTGAATTTCTACGGGTGTTCCACAAGTCTGCAGATGCAGGGTGTCACAACTTAATGTACCTAAATTCTCATAGACTTCTATGTTAACCATTTTTTTAAGCTGCTATACGCTGCTATTTTTTGGTCTACACTACTGATTGTGTTAATGGCACATTAAGATGGTTTATGAATATAAACAGCTCATTTTCGAACTCTGATTATTTTGTTTTGCAGAAGGAAAGTTATGAGAAACTAGAAAGTCTTATAGAAACAAGAAGAGTAGCTCAATCACATAAGGGTATTTTAATGCTAATATCTTTCTAAATAAGCTTTTTATTTGAGTTTGAATATGACTCAACTTTAAGCAGATGATATCGCTTAGCTGACGATATTTTTTGTCTATAAAAAGTTTATTTTGATTTAGCTACTCTTCTAGTTTCTAAAACAATTTCTAGTTTTTCTTAATTTTGCTTCTGAGAGGCAGAATAATTTCGCGTCGAAAATCAGCTGTTCATTGTATCTACCTCATTGTAAGAAGAAGATTCTAACGTCAAAGGGGTTGATCTAAAATTTAAGATTGCGTCATTTTGACTAATGGAAAAGGGATGATATCAAACGTTCTCAGCAGTTTAATCAAAGGGGTTCTTGAATTCATCTAGTATTACTTCTTTTTTATTAGACAAAATGACATAATGCTGAATTTTTCATCAACCCCGCTTACGTCACAAGTTCCTTCTTACGATTCGCGGGTATACCATGTTCAAAGCACTCATCCACGACGTTATGCTCTAGTCTGAAGATGTACTACCTCTATCTTGACAACGGCTCAATATTTAGTTAATCGTTAATATTTCTTAGTGACTAAGTAAAATGGACGCTGCCGCAAATCTGAAAAATTAGCAGATGATTTTCTTATTATTATTTTAAGGTGATTACAGGTGATTAAGGTGATGTCAGATATCGTCGAAAAGACGTTGTCATCTTTCCATGATCTTATTAGTGGATCGCAAAGTAACCATGAACTGCCTTTTTTATCGAAAAAAACAAGAAGTCTTCAGAATGTGATCGATTTGATGACAAACGTTAGAACGAAGCATGTAAGAAACAGACCAATTAATCACTATATCTTCTAATTTATAACAATTTTTTTTGTCGAATAGGATGCAGACGTCATAGTCAAGAAGGAATTTAACGAATTGCAAGAACAGCTAAGCAAACCTGGCGTAAAACCTGTAATTACAACGTTTGTATATTGAGAGTAGGTCTAGTGTGGCACCTTCATTGAAATCCATTGGAATAGTTTCGGGTGAATTATAAGTGAAGGCCACATTAGACATGCTTTTAACGCATCTGTCTGTTTTCAACAATTCTGAACACTTATCTACACAGTTTCAAGTGAGAGAATGTCTTCTACGAGCTATCTACTGCGAGATGTTGGGCTATTCGGCGTCTTTCGTCTACATCCATGCCATCAAAGAAGCGGATCGTACGAAATCTCTCGTTGATAAACGGATTGGTATATACAAATTCTAAACAGATCCGATGTTTTATCGCTGTAACTAATGCACAATTGGTTGTTTCTGCTTCCAGGCTATTTGGCAGCGTCGTTGTTTCTCAACAAAAGTCATGAATTGGTTATTTTAATCATAAACACGATTCAGAAAGTGATTTTGAGCTCTTTAACAGTTGATCGTGGTGCATAATAAAGCCGTTTTCAACTTATTTAATTTAGGATCTAAAGAGTACAAACACATTGGAGATCTGTTTGGCTTTGACAGCATCGACGTATCTCGTTGGTTCGGACGTCGCTGCAACGATTCTTGATCGGATCGAAGAGACTTTGACTCATCCAAAGTATATTTTCTCAATGTGTTTCTTTACCTAAGGTGACGAGAAACTAGAAAGTGTTTTAAAAAACTTTGAAGGGTACCTGAATCACTTAAAGGTATTTTCATGTTGAAATCTTTCAAAATAAATTTTTTACAGAAAAAAATTAAATATTATCGCCTGCTTAAAATTGGGTCATTTATAAACTCACATGAAAAGCTTATTTTGAAAGATATCAACATGAAACTACCCTTAAGTGATTGAGCAACCCTTCTTGATTCCAAAACACGTCAAGTTTTTCTTCATTATTACATTTGAAAGGCAGAATAATCAAGCGTTCTAACTACTAGAGGTGTTTACACTTTAAAATCACCTTAAGGATAATCTTTTTATTACTTCTCAGAGAATTGGTTCGCAAGAAAGCAGTTCTAGTTCTGAATCACTTCTTACGCCAAGATACGAAGAATTACTTTCATCTTTATCCGAAGTTGAAGTCTTGTATTGGAGATAGCGATCCTGAGGTTGTGTCTGTGGCCTTAAACGCCTTATCGACCATCGTTAAGGTACGATTCACAAAGCGTTTTCTTAACGGCTAGCTTATAAGTACACTTAAAAATCGTTTATATGATTTATAACAGAACGATGTTTCGTCTTGTGGAGATTTAGTCTGTCCGTTGGTCGAGATTCTGAAGCAGGTCATCGATCGTAAATTGCCGATCGATTTCGATTATCACGGTGTTCCGAGTCCGTGGATGCAGATCGAGATCCTGAAACTGTTTCGCCTTCTCGGAAGATTGCATAGGGAATCTGATTCTGCCGTAAGAAGTGTTCTTGCCGTGACGCTGGAGCAATTAAATGTTATCGATGATAACGTTACCGGTGCGGTTCTCTACGAATGTATACTTACGATCGTTACGATAGCAAACAACGACCTTCCACTTCTCGAAGCGGCTTTAATGGGGGTCGAACGTTTTTTGTGTTCGAATGCGACAAACTTGAAGTATATGGGCCTTAAAGCATTGGCTTATATAGTTCGTTACATACCTTCAAACGCTTTAGTTAAATATCAGAGTACAATCGTGGAATGTATTCATCATACGGATTCTTCCGTCAAGAGGAAAGCTCTCGACGTTCTATTCGAACTTACAAGTTCCATTAACATCGAAGTTTTATTTTCGAAAATGATGGAATATCAACGCGACGTTGCCGATGAACACGGCAGAAAAGAAATCCTAGAAAGGATTTCCCATGTTGTCGATTTGCATCGACCGAATCACAAATGGTTCTTGGATACAGCGAATACTCTTCTCTTAGAAGCTGGTCGTAGTAGCATCAGTCTTCCGAGAACTATTAAAAAAATAAAAGAACTATTAAATGGAAATTGCTCGAATGACGACGTTCGTGTCTATGCCGTAACATCGTATATCGACTGTTTAGAACGGCGACGGGAGTTGGAGTTATCTGATGATTTCTTGCATCTTTCTATTTGGACGTTGAGTTGTTGTCGTGATCTTATATCGCATGATAAAACGAATACTCTTCTTGGCATTCTTTCTGCCGTTGCAAACGAGTACGTTTTAAATCACGATGTCGCAATTATTGCATTAACAGTATTGCGAAACTTTTTAGTTTATTCGGACAATGTCGCGCCGTACGAGGGAGTCGTAATTCTTGAGAATTGTTTGTGTTCGAACGATTCCGATATCCGTTATCGCACTTTAGAGATAACGCGGATATTAAAAAACTTAGATCCCGTTAGAGCAGCATTTTCTTGTTATTCTTCGTCTTCTTTCAGAACTAAAGATAACGTGCAGTTGGGAAGTAAGAATGTGAATTATGATTGGACGTTAAGCTTCACGGATTCTTACGTGATCGATCATCTTAAATCTGGTAGCTCTCCATATAAAGCACGTAGTTTAAGGATCAAATGTGACAATGATGTGAAAGTTGCGTGGCCTTCGGCATTGTCAGCGTCATCTTGTGAACCATTTACTGGTTTACTGTCTGGGGGTTCGTCTTTGAGGACACGGCTGGCCTCCGTGTCGTCTGTTTCGGCAGGCTCGGGAAGTAGACAATCTCAAGAAGTTAGGTAAAGGATTACTTTTGAAGTTGTAGACATTTTTTAACTGATTGGCAGTCGACTGGGACTGATTTATATCGAGAATGATTTAAATCGGGCCCAGTCGTTTTCGGGCACACGCCAACAACTTGCATGTCAGTGTTCTGAAGGTTGTTAATTGGTCAATATGATGTTTTTTTTTTGTTTTTTCTTACTGATAAATGATTTAAAATTGGGCTGTGTTATATTTTGTAAGAAGTTTTTAGACAGTTTCAGCCTTAATGGGTTTTTGTATTTTAGTGGTTTGAAGGTGAAATCTGGAAGTGTCATGAACGTATGGTCTGAAGAAGGATGGTATGGTGGACGTCCCACTAACATCGTAAAGCAATCTACCTCAATCCAGGACGGTGATCACGTCGTTCAAAAAGGAGTTTGTTACATTTTTCATTCAATATTCGTGCAATGATCAATGATGATTAATGACGAGTGTTTCCTTTTTCATTTATTTTTTAGAACTTGGACAATTCGGAGGATTTATTAGCCAAAGCTTTGTTTGGTAATATAGCTCTAAAGGTATGTTTGAAATTGATGCAATAAAAGGGACGAATAAATGGAATTAATTTTGTTTTTGTATTTAGGATGAAACGACAAGAGAGAACCAGGTTGAGGATTCTAGTCGTTTAGAAACAAGCAATAAAGCTGCTTGAAACATTTTGCTCATGTCGAGCACGGTTGGTTGGTTAATTTGCCTTATTTTATTAAAATGTTTTTATTAACATTTAAGAAGACTGTTTCAAATGTGTGACTGCTATACGTTTATTTCGATTGAGATATAAGTGTGTAATAGAGATAACTGTAACTTGAAGCCGTTAACCTTTAACCATCGGCAGGCCTGGACCTTGCGGGTGCGCCGTGGTACCGCATGAGGGCAGCCCGCCCTCATAAAAAAGGTATTTAATCCCCGAGTGATTAAACACTTGGAGTATTTATGACTTTTAACGTCAGAGAGGTTCACCTAAAAGAAAGGCTTGTATTATTTTGTATGTTAAAAAGGGGT
Organism: Brachycybe producta; assembly: GCA_036925085.1. Classification (NCBI taxonomy): domain Eukaryota; kingdom Metazoa; phylum Arthropoda; class Diplopoda; order Playtdesmida; family Andrognathidae; genus Brachycybe; species Brachycybe producta. The sequence continues at coordinate 353,469 of JAUPFP010000028.1, read as the reverse complement.
AATAACAAAGGAATTCAATTAGCCTTTTGTTGCACATTTTGCTGCCCCGTTTCTATCAAACAAAATATATAATACAAGGTAACTTTTAGTTAACCACTGACGTTAGAATGACAAAGTTTATTTGAAACTAGAATATTACAGAAATGAAATAACGATGGTATTTGCATGACGATAACTTTTTTTGGCTGTTTTTCTCGCAAGATTCCTTTGAAGTATGTTATCACATTGCCGAAATTGCAATTAATTCAAAAACACATTGCAGTAAAACTTACTTTAAATATTGCCAATGTGATCGCCACTTTATATGAAACTACAGTTTTAGAAAGATTAAAATTGACATGGTTTGATTGGTCAACTTAAGAGCCTACAGTGAAAAAAAACTTACAAAAATCTTCGCATGTAGGCGCTTCTGTAGCTGTGACGTCAACATGTGGCAAAAAAATCAATTTTGATACACTTTTGTCCGCCATTTTCTCTCTTATCGGTGGATAAATGTGGGTATATTTTAATAACGACTCTTTTTTGGGTAAATATGCACTACTGAAAAAAGGAAGAGCAACTTTTGATCTACAATGGTGAGTAATTTGAGTCGTATACAATTAGTGGTCAACTTTTAACGTACTATGAAACTTATTGTTAGTGGGAAGTTTGATCCTATAAAATGTATAAACGGAGGAGCGTTTGTCGCCTATGGGATTTAACATGAGCTAAAAAAATACGAGATTTTAAAATGAAATTAAAAATAGAAAAACTAATTATAAATGTGTACCAATGTATCACTAGATGAGCAATATTGTTATGTACATATTGCAATTTGAATTTTGAAAATCACAATTTTTGTTGCAGAAAACAAAACATTTGTGTGGACCATGTATTTTTTAAATAGGAATTTAACATGGGCTAAAAATACGAGATTTTAAGCCAAATTAAAAATAGAAAAACTAATTATAAATTTGTACCAACGTATTACTAGATGAGCAATATTGTTATGTACATATTGCAATTTGAATTTTGAAAATAACAATTTCCGTTGCAGAAAACAAAACATTTGCCTGAACCATGTATTTTTTAAAATAGGAATTTCTCTTTCTCATTGGTTTCAATGGCTTAGCTGTGGGGCGCCACTAAACGGCGAAAAGTGGAACTATAATTGTCATCTGCTAATATTCAAAATGGCGTCACACATATAGGCTCTTAATGTCAAAGACGAAAAAAAAATCTTTACAAATTTTTACCAAGATATCGTTATTTTTTTAGTTTAAAATAAACTTTGAATTTTTTTTTTAATTTGCTTCTAAAATCGCCAGATGTGTTTCCAGCATGCAACACAACTACATCAGACTAATCAAGACTAATTTCAATTATCCGATTGTCACCTTATTAAGCCTTTTAAGTTAGGTTTCAGTACTAAATTGAAGTCGTTGCTATTAATAAGTTGTAACTGAATCCGATTTCTGGAAAAGAAACGATATAATCAACATTGATCTTTATTGAAAGTATGAACATTTACAACCATTACTGATGGCATTTATTATTTTTGAAACGTTATACAAATACAACTGGAAAAAAAAACTTGTAAAAAAAACAAGCATCGAAACTTATTCCTGTAGTTTAATAAGACTTGTTGCTTCTTCCGGCTGCAAATCACCGGAGGATGCCGCAGCAACAGTTGCCAACTCTGCAGTCGGTTTAGACAATCCACGAATGCTCAGATCGTAGACCACTTCTTCGATCTTTTTCATGTCGTACTTGAGAGCATCGAAACGCTTTCTCAAAGAATCGTTCTTCAGATTGAGAAGTCGAAACCCTGCATTCAGATCGCTTACAAATTTCGAAATGCGATGAGGACGTGAATAATCTCCGGCCGTCACACTGTTAACTGCAAATCTTGCCTGAAAGCAACAAAAAGGATCTATACAATTTACTTCTTTAAACGTAAACATTGCAACGTTACGAGTTCATTTGCCAAGGAGAGAAGTCCGGACAAGAAGTCCTCAAGATCGATATGAAATCCATCTTCTCTTTTTGTCGCGACTGTTAAAAGAAACGTAAGAAAGTTTCGAATGAGATGTTTCCATCGGAATTGTTACTAATAATACGAAACCTCCAAGAATAGCCGCCGTCTGTTCCTTTGTAGAAAGCTGTTCGGTTTGAAGGTAAACCATCAGAGATGCCAGAAATGAAAGACGTTGGGTGACGAAACGCCAATGATCGTGGAACCTATAGTACTGATCCTTTGGTACCAATTTCGATAGTTCTCCGTAATGCTGTCGTACGACAATAAAATGGGCTTCGGCTTCGTCGCATAGCTGCGTAACTTCAAAGAAAAACAATATACAATGTAAAGATTGTATGCGAATTTGTCAAATTTTTCAACGATTTTACTCTGCGTTTGGCCATCTGCTTTGTGAATTCGTTGCAAAATGGTTAATATCTCACGTCCTGTCTGCTCAATAGCTTGAACGGCAACGCGTATCTCCTTTAATGACAAGTAGACATCAAGAAATAAGCGTTCTAGTATCGTTTTCATTGACAACTCAACGTTTCAAAAATAAAGTCGAGCAAATGTGGCCCATTATATAGACCCACATAATAACCGGTCTCCATTGAAGTCAACGGTTGAGCCACAGTCGCTGTACCTCATACGTTTTTTGTTTGTTTTAATCTTACCTCTCGACGTTCTTGTTCGCTTTTCAGATAATTATCATATTCTGAAAAGGTCTCACTTGTTGTCGTAATAGCCATTATCATGTGATAATAAAACCAACAAAAGAAGATCTGCAAAGTAAGCGTCAAAATGCAACCAAGTTTACAAACAAAAGTCGCACTCCTTTGTTTCCATTGCCCGAAGATGAATAGCAATCACAGTGTTTCCTATATTAAGATTTTGAAGCCATTATAGTGGCTTTGAAAAGCCTGAAAATGAACAGATAAGGGTGAATTATAATGGCGTCTTAATCTTATACTATGTTACAAACGCGCGCCATGTTAGTCCACTATGGTTTTGACAATTGATGCATTATAAATATGACGTAGAGTACCTATATCTGTGCAGATTACTCCGAGTATGATCCAGTCTATCTGTTAAGTGACACCTGATCAAGCCTCTGATAATTGTGATTATTTAAAAATGAGTTTGAAGGCATTTTACAACGTATCGAAGTTAAGTAAGTTTATTTTGCATCTTATTCTTGTCATGTTACATTTTCATAAAGAGAAAACAACTTTTAAAACGTGTAAAATAGCTAAAACAGCTAAAAAGTAGCATAAAAATGAAGAAATTTCACCAACAAACTGCAGTTAAGTAACATTATGCGTTTGCCGCATCCGCAAGGTCTGACATCACGTCATCGTTGATTCGTTGCTCGAATGGCCAGACATGAAGTCATCGATACTCCTACGTTTCTTACAAGTCTCCGCATACGCAAATGTCTGAATTTGTGTTGAAATTTTACGTTTTTAGCAGGTTTTTTTTCCCCTTTCGATACTTGCATTTTAATGTGTTATTTTTCTTACGTTTACAGATGCGTCATTTCTTGGAAGACGTGAAACGATACGTTTTTCAGATATTCTAAGACGAAATGTGAGGAATGTCCACGAAACTACGACGTCTGGGAACCGTCCCAAAACTGGGATCTTGATGTTGAACATGGGAGGTCCGAGTACAACGGAAGAAGTTCATGATTTTCTACTGAGGCTCTTTACGGACAAAGATATAATGGACATTCCGTTCATGAGGTTTTCATCGTTTGATATATGAAAGTCTACGATCGACAATTCATTCGATGTTCGTTTTTTTTTTTTTTTTGACAGTGTTTTGGGTCCTTGGATTGCAAAAAGAAGAACTCCGAAGGTGGCGGAGCGATACGAACAGATTGGAGGTGGATCACCCATTCTCAAGTGGACTCGAACGCAAGGAGAAAAGATGATCGAGAAGCTCGATATCCTGTCTCCACACTCGGGTTAATCTACCTACAGTTTGACCTTACGTTTGTGTATACGTGCGATTTTTCCTGTAGTTTTTAATCATAATCTCGGTTTCGTTTTGTTTGTTTTTTGTTGGAATCATTTCCTCAGCTCCTCACAAGTTGTATATCGGATTCAGATATGCAAAGCCTTTAACCGAGGACACGCTCGACCAGATTGAAAGGTAAATTTTTTTAAATTTGTTCACCGATTTCTTGTAATAAGGGGATCATTTTCTTTTTTTTTTGAAAATTCTACAATTGTTCTATATTGTTGTTGTTAATATGTCTAACTTCGGCTTCATCTTTCTCGCTGTGCTTGCATTTAGAAGTGCTTTGAATTTATGTCGTAAGTAAATATTTTATGTAAGACAAAACGGGGAAACAGTTTTTGAGAAACACAACTTTCAATTTCTTTTTCAGGAACTACTTTAAGACGAAATTCGAATATCATTTTAGAAAACAAAATTCGAATATCATTTCTTTATGGAAATTTGAAAATCATTTTTCACCAAACATTGATGTGAAAAACAATTCTAAAAATTGCTATCGTGAATACGATTATTTTAAACGATATCATCATAAAAATACTTTTAACGAAACTTTTTTAAGACGTTTTCTGAGTTTTCGAACTCTTTATTTATTCTGCGTTTTAGGAGCAACATCAACGGGACGACATCAAATGCATAACATTTTAATATATTATTAAATATTATTTTTGTCACTCAATAGTAATTTTCGCATGATTTGTGACACATTTTTGACTCTTCGCTTGTCAGGTAGAAGACTAGCCGATATATATATTGAAACGGCTGCACAGACATTTTACATTTATGGTGATTAGTAATCACTGGGCAAGCAAAGCAAAAAATAGAATTGCATTTGGTCAGTGAAATAAACCAAGCCTAATAAAACGATTAAAATGTAATAAATATTATCAAAAATGAAACGCTCAGTTCGGTTCAAAGTTTAAATGTCCGTCGGACTCCAATTACTCATCTTTTCGTGGAGGCAACATTCAGAAAAACTTTGAACATGTTTTAGAAGCTAAACTGGTAGCTAAATCTTGTAAGGCCCGCTTCACACGGACGACTATGTGTCTCCACAAGGTAGCACTACTAGACATGGCTTGCTTCACATATGGACCACCATTGAAAACAATGGTCTGCTGTCAAGTGTGGGTCACTAGTATGACCTTGATTATCACTGTCTGAACAGGTGGTGTTTGCCATTTGTGGCTAGACTCGCCCACCATTCGCCACTGGTGCAAACAAAAAAAAAGTCGGCGATGACTCGTGTAAACACTCCCAACCACTTTATGTGGCGACACGAAGTGGTCCGTGTGAAACGGGCCTAAGATTTTATTTTTATCTTTTTAAATAATTCTAATTTTTTTTAAAATTTTGTTCATAATTAGGTTATAATGAAATACATGAATATGACAATACTGTTCAGTGAGTCAGCTACCATTCTAGTTTCTAAAACATTTTCAATGTTCGTGAAAAATAACGCAGCGAATAAAAATTCTCATGGACGTTTGCAACTTAAAATTGCTTGTATGCTGGTTTTAAAGATTAAAATACCATGAGAACTCTTCATTATTCTGTCATTCTGGTGCAAAATGAATAGAAACTCGAATGTGTTTTAGAAACTGGAAGGGTAGCTTAAAAAATGTTTTTTATGTAAGTTTGAAAATGACGCAACTTTTAAGCATCCGAGATTTTTAAGTAATAAAACAACGATGATCCTTAAGGTGGTTTTAACGTGTAAACGCCTCTCGGAGACAGACTTGAATGCGTTTAAGAAACTAGAAGAATCGCTTAATCACGTAAGCATATTTTTTAAGATGATATCTTTCAAAATAAGCTTTTTTTGTTAGTTTGAAAATGAGTCAACTTTAAGAAAAATATTTTTTTAAACTTTTATCGATAAAAAGTTTATTTTGAAAGATATCAAAATGAAAAACCCCCTAAGTGATTGAGCTACCCTTTCTAATTTCTAAACCACTTTCTAGTGTCTCTTAATTTTGCTTTTCTGAAGGACAGAATAGAATAATGAAGAGTTTGGAAATCGGCTGTTCATAAATCATCGTAAGAAATAAAAATGTTGAAAAAATCATTACTAAATGAACGCAAAAACTAGTATGACATTTAATTTGAGATTTACCACATTTCTAACAATAGCAATTTTAAGTTACATTTTTTTTCTTTCTTTAAAAATTGTTAGGGATGGATTGGAAAGAGTCGTGGCTTTCAGTCAGTATCCTCAGTACAGTTGTAGTACATCGGGAAGTAGCCTTAATGCAATATTCCGATATTATCGTAACAAATCATCAGCATCGTGTGCAAAGTGGAGTTTCATTGATCGATGGCCGACACACACGGGACTGGTCAACGTGAGAGATCGATGCTTTCTAATAGTGATCTCATTACCATCTCGTACATTTCTATTATATTTTAAAGACTTTCGCATCGTTGATTAGTGATGAACTTCTCAAGTTTCCTCCCGAAGTACGAAACGATGTCGTCATCTTGTTTTCTGCCCACTCTCTTCCGATGAAGGTGGTCATGTTTTTTTTTTTGTTATTTATTTTTGTTTTTGCTGCTGTTTCATTGGTTCGTTTTGTGTTCGCAGAGAGTAAACAATGGAGATCATTATCCCATTGAGGTTGCTTCGACCGTAATCGCCGTCATGAAGAAATTGAACTGGAGTCACCAATATCGACTTGTTTGGCAATCGAAAGTGGGACCTGTCGATTGGTTGAGTCCGCAAACGGACGATGCCATGAAGGGTTTAGTAAAGAACGGCTATAAGAATCTTTTGATTGTTCCTATAGCGTTTACTAGCGACCACATCGAGACACTTCACGAACTAGACATCGAGTATTGCAAAGAACTCGCAGAAAAGGTTACCATCTTCTTAAAATGTTGTTTCTTTTAAGGTGGTTTACTCTGGAGTAACAGTTAAGGAGAAATTGAAAGTGTGTTAGAAACTGGAACGGTAGCTGAGTTACATAATAGTAATTTTATGTTGACGTCTTTCAAAATAAACTTTTTATGGACAAAAAAAGATTGCAATGCTAAGCGTCGTCTGCATTTTGAAACTTGAATAAAAAGTTTATTTCGATAGTTATCAGTACGAAAATACCCTTAAGTGAGTAAGCGACTCTTCTAGTTTCTAAGACACGTTCAAGAGTTGCTCCCGAAAGGCAGAATAATCAAGAGTTCATTTTATAACCAACTTAATTGTTTTGTTTTGTTTTTTTTCTGGTACAGATTGGAGTTAAAAATATTCGAAGAGCTTCAGCTCCGAATGATCATCCTCTTTTTATAAAGGTCGTTGACGAGTTTTATGAGAGATTCTATTTTATTTTCCTAGTTATTTTGATTTTTTTTTTTCTGCATTTAATAGACTTTAGCAGATATTGTTTGTGATCATTTGAGTGGCGACATGAAAGTATCTCGTCAGATGATGTTACGGTGTCCTTTATGCACAAATCCAGTTTGCTACGAGATGCGAAAATGGATTTCTAATGCTTAATTTTTTTTTTAAAAAAATAAATAAGCCAGAATTGATTTATTGGGTTATTTGTTGTTTCATTCTGGTCTGGTCCAAACAACGTTTATGACTTAACTATTTTTTTAAGCAATTAATTGAATTTATGTATAAATTAAAAGTATGTTAGAAAATAGAAGAGTAAATGAACATCTTTCGAAAATCAAAATGAAGGTCATGTTTGAAGCTTAGCTTTATTTTAGTCTATGTTTTAGACTTTTAGAGAGTATGGGGCCTGCTAGGATATTTTCATGTTTATAGTTTTTCGAGTTTCTTTAAAGAAGGTAATTTGTACTTTTTTCGAGGATAGTTTCAAACTGCACCCTTTTTTTCGTACTGTTGTAATAAAAGTTTATTTTTTAAAAAAATAGTAAACATGAAAATAATCTTAACAATTTTTTTGCTTTTCTAGTTTCTAACAAATTTTTAGTTTTTCCTCATTTTGAATTGCCGTTTGATTGCTTAGAGCCATTTAAACAACTTTTAAACCACAAAATTGACTACGAAACTTTGCAGTGTCGTCTATAGACTTGTATAACTATTTTTGCATTGCCGATTTTATTTTTATACGAAATATAATAACAAAATATATCTTATCAAAATATTGTTACTTGTATTAATTATATTCATTTTAAAATAATTAATAAAAATGTGCAAAATGAAGAATATCTTAAATGTGTTTTAGAAACTAGAAAAGGTAACTCAATCACTTAGTTTAAATTTTCCCTCCAAGGGTTGATTATAGCGCCACCTACATATGAAAACAATTTTAAAATATTAAAATCTAAGACTGTCCACACTGAGGTTTGAACCTGAGAAGACCTGTTCAGGAGGCAGTGATGATAACCCCTCAGCTAAACAGACAATTGAAATGCAAGGCCTAATAAATTATACTTAAGGAACCTTAACAACCTTGAATGTTTCATAAAACAAAATTAAAAAAATAAGCAGCCAATGTAGATGGAGCCACCGTCTCCATTAAAAAAAATTTGCCAAAAAGCAAAAACTTTTTTTGGAGGTATAGGATTTTTAACATAGAACTTTTAATTATTTTTTTAGTTATAGGTGGCGCTACAATCAACTATTACATAGAGTGCATGTATAAGGTGTTAGGTTACATACTTATATTAGGTTAGTGGGTTAGTGTTGTGTTAGATTAGGATAGTGGGTTAGTGGAGGGTTAGAGTTTAAGAGGGGAAATTCAAAATTCAAAAAAATATACACCAATAACTAATGTTTAAGAGAATAACAATAGATGGCGCTAGCATCTCCCTTAAAAATTTCCCAAATTTTTGCATGAAGAACATTTTTAAAGTGGGTGGGTGAGTGAGTGGGTAGGAGGGAGGGAGGTGGCTAGGGCTCCAATAGTGAGCGACTCATCGGCAGTTTCCATTGGTAATCAATAGATGGCGCTGCTAACGGAGATCTGCAATCACTTTTCTATATAAAACAATAAGATGGCAATGCGCATGCTCACTGGAAATACCACTGGGCTAACGCTAGTTATCATATGTTCTAGTTATTATGCAAAGTGACCTTTGACATTGTTTTTCTGCATCGTATTTCTGTAAATATAAGTCTTGTTTGTCGATAATGTTTCTTAAATTGTACTATGACTTAATGTCACAGCCGGCTAGAGCTGTTTACATGTTTCTTAAAGTAAATAATATCGAATTTGTTAGCTGTCCGATCGCTTTAAGAAAACGTAAGTGACCTTTGACCTCTGGTCCTCCACGTGGACTACGTGGCGTGTTAATTTTTTTTCTTTCGGTTGGATTATAGGAGAGAATTTGACTGAAGAATATGCGAAAGTGAATCCGTTTCAGAGGATTCCAGCGATCGATCACGATGGTTTTAAGCTGGCAGAGAGGTTTATTATTAATTTATACAAAAGCAACTGATGTTCTTACGATTAGCAGCCACGTATAGCCTCTAATCCATGGCTGTGTGTGTAGGTGTTATAAATCGGTTGCGCCGAAGGCGTCAAATAAGGCGAAATGCAATACAATCTCCTGCATTGAGGCTAAGCGGCTGCTGATTAGAAAAATAATTTCCGTAACTTATTACATGATCATTTTTTTTTTCAGTATTGCCATTCTTCGCTATCTTGTTCGAGAGTTTCGTGGACAAGTTCCGAACCATTGGTATCCGAGCGAATCCAAAGAAAGAGCTCGTGTCGACGAGTTCTTATCGTGGCAACACTTGAACTTACGTCTCAACGGGACCACGTATTTTCTGGAGAAAGTATAAGCAAACTTGTCTTTTAAGTTTTGTGGTTCTCTTAATCATTTGATTTCTGTTTTTTTTTTTAAGTTTATTTTTCCTATGAGAACCGGAAATGCGAGAGACGAGGCTGCGGTAAAGATGTGGGGTGAGAAACTGGAAACGACTCTCAATCAGATGGAGACTATTTTCTTACGTGACGGTCGTCCTTTTCTCTGCGGTTCGGAGATCAGCATTGCCGATCTTTTGGGTTCTTCTGAATTGGAACAACCTCGGTCTGTTGGTTTTGATGCGTACAAGGAGAGGCCCATCTTAAAGGCATGGATGAAGAATGTGAGAGATTTCGTTCAGCCACATTACGACGACGCTCACAAGTTCATTATTAAAACATCTCAGCTTAAACATGATTAAGAGGGTTATTTTGGGTATCTGGAAGGAGAGAGAGAGGGGGTGTGCACTAATACGAAACTAGAAGAGTAAAATAGCTAAGGAAGACAACTTTCACCATGATATCTTTTAAAATAAACTTTTTATGATAGTTTAAAAATGATCAAGTTTTCAACTTTTTGGATTAGAAAAAAAAAAAACTGGAAAGTGACGTCATAAAAAGTTTATTTTTAAAGATGTAATGGTGAAAATGTTTAAGCATCTAGATATGGACTGTCGCTATTGAATGGAGTTGATTTTTGAATTTTAAACCTAGGCTTCAGGTTCCTTGGGTTCAGTCAGATTTAAAAGAAAATAGAAAAAGAAATTTCAAAACAAAAGATTGAAATTGCGAATACCGGTTATTATGATAGCTTTTCAGCATCATCTTTAACATTTTCCGAGTTAAACAAGTTATTTCGTGAAAAATGTACGAAACAAAAGTCGACTTTAGTCAGATTTAAGAAATCAAGACTGTTTTCAACGCCAGCGACCGTCAACTCTCAAAAGTAGCCAGATGTCTATGGAATTTTGGAATTATTTTTGCACTTTTATAACGCAATAGGGTTTTTTTTATGGTGTTAACAAAATTTATTAGTTATTTTTCTCCATTTGTTATTAATTTGTTGTATTTTGTAGGTAAACAAATTTAGGCAAGAAAATTCAGAGCTGTACAGAAAATATTAAGACCTAAAGAAGGAAACTTGGCACTTTTTAAGTTTAACTTTGAACTCTCTAAGCAGAGTTCCAACGTCGAAAAAATACTTTCAATGAGTGATCATTGAAAAGGTGTCTTCTATGTTGGAAGTTTGCACAGATGATTAAAGAGGTTTAAGAGGAGGTAGACAAAAGACGAAAGTGTAGCATGAGTTCGAGACAAACGCACAACAAAAACGCCAAAAAAAAGCTGATTTTGAAAACAAAACCAAAACTGAAACAAAAATACTAATTAATCAGTAATTCAGTTACCGTTCTTGTTTTTAACAATAATTTCCAAGTTTTTTTTTTCTCTTAATTTTGCTTTGAAAGGCAGACTAATCAAAATTTAAATAAATATTAGATGTTTATAAAACATATATTAATAATAATAATGAAAGATTCAAATTATATTTCATAAATTTTCAATTGTTATAAATGATCAAATAAACTTTTTAAGAATGCTGAAACAGTAATCAACTTTTCTATGTGTTTTTTAAAAAAATAATTTCGGCCAATTTTCCGATTGTTTGCTATTTTTGTGACTTTGAATAACATCATCTAGTACCATACATTATAAATATATCAATAAAATGGCGCTAAAAGGCATCACTTGAAGGCGCTATAGTTTAGCCATTAAGAGGCTACGTTGCAAAATTACTTCAAAAATTATCCACAAAGTGCACTAGCATCGTGTTTATAATTGAGCCCATAGACCCGATGTTAAAGAAAAAACTATACATTTTTAAAATACAAAGTGGTTGCAATATATTTATTTGTCATATTTAAAGTTGTCCAATTTGTATGGTTTAAAGTGCAAAGTGCACTTTAAATATATGCTGATCTAGTGATAGATAGTCTCATTAAATTGGAAAGACAGGCAATTAGAAATCGGGACATAAAGTTGGCTCCGCCCTTTTTATGACAACCGGCAACTTATAATTGATTGGTTATGTAGTCTGACGTCACATGCTCCGCCCTTTTCATCGTGGAACCACACAACAAACCAATTAGAAGTTGCCGGTCGTGATAAAAAGGGCGGAGCCAACTTCTGTATGTCCCGATTTCTAATTGCCTGTTTGGAAAGTGTGCTTCTATTTTTGAAAAAATTATTTCAAGAAAGAAAGTGGGTGGTAATTAAGAAGAAAAGGATTTATTTTCCTAATGGCAATAAGAAAGAAGCCCCCCCCCCCCTTTCCTCTTTCAACCCTTTTATTTTTTTAGGGGCAATAAATATAACTCAGTGAAGCCAACACATTAGTGCACGTGATTTTTTTCCTGTTATTTAAAAAGTAATTTTTGGTATTTTTATGAATATTTTATGGGATGTGTTTTTCTTACTCAATGGAGTATAATATAGAGTTAAAAATTCGCGATTTTGAAATATTTTTTTAAAAATAGAACCACACTTTCCATTTTTTGACATTCTATCACTAGATAAACTCATATTTAAAGTGCACATTACACTTTGAACCATTAAAATTACAGGTAGTTAGAAATAGGTGAAAACTTCAGTTGGCTCCGCCCAGGTTATGACGACTGGCAACTTCTAATTGGCTGGTTATGTAGTCTGACGTTGAAAAGGGCGGAGCATGTGACGTCAGACTTCATAACCAGCCAATTAGAAGTTGTCAGTCGTCATAACAAGGGCGGAGCCAACTGAAGTTTTCACCTGTTTCTAACTGCCTGTTTAAAATTGGACAACTTTAAATATAAAAAATAAACAAAAAGCCGCCACTGTGTATTTTAAATATTTTTAACATTGGGTCTATGGTCTCAATGTGAAAACGATGCCAGCGCACTTTGCGGACATTTTAAAAAGTAATTTTGTGATGTATCTAGCCTCTTAATTATTATTATTGTATTTGATGTATTTGATATTGTATTGATGTGGTGTTGTTCAGGAGCAGTTGGGCGCAGCCAGAAAATTTCGTTCTGATTTGTTACTTAGGTTTGTTACGTGGTTGATTCTGTTTGTTATGGATTTCTTATTGGTCTGATGCTCATAAAAGGGCGGGGCTAACAAAATTTTTCTGGCTACGCCCAACTGCCTGTGTGTTCTTGATGGTCGACGACTTCTAAAAGACTTAAACCGTTTTGTGACGTTTGTTTTGTGTGCGTTTATCAGTTTTTTAAAATTATTATTGTCGTTTAAACCCAATTTTTAGTATCGAACTTTAATAATAAACGTAAAACTGTGAAGTTTCTACGGAACGCATTCAAAGGTAAGTTACGTAAACGTCTGCAAGGTAACCGCAAACGCAATTGATACAAATCTGAAAGCGATACATTTAAAATAGTAATTTTATTATTATCATAAATATTTTCACAACGTGTGTGTGTCTCTCTCTCTCTCTCTGAAAGAAACTTTAATGTGATTGGTTGGTTATAAATAATGACGTCATTCTTATTGTGACGGTGGAATTATAAATCAATTATTTTTGCGGGGGTGGAATTATAAATCAATTGTTTTGTGGAGGAGGAATTATAATTGCATCAAATTGAGAAATTGTGTAGAAAGTTAGAAACATTTTTTCATAAAAGTTGGGTTGAAAAGGGGGTGGGGGGGGGGGGGTGTTACTCACATTTCTTCAATTAGAGGTATTGCCTCTTTAAGTTGTGAAAATCCACCCACACAATTACCCCAGATGAGGTAATTGTGTGGGTGGATTTTCACAACTTTTCTTTTATTCGTTTCATTTATGTTTTATCAAATTATCAAATATCATAATTTCATATTTGATTATTGTAATGGATTCGAAAAGTAAGAAGAAAAAAAAAATGGTTTATTTTTTGAACGATACCTGGAATGACGTCAGAGAGAAAAGTAAAATCATTTTGCTGAATTCTCAACATATGACCTTCTCTTTCTCACCGATCAAAACAACCTTTTAAACTTTGTTTGAAGGTTGGTTCTCCACAACTGATTCTGACCTGGTCTTAGTGATGTGACATTGAAATATTTCACATGACATGAGTTTGAAATGTTTCAATTTGATTCCTTATATTTTTTTTTTTTAGAAAAATTCTGAAAATAGCTTGTGACGTCACTGGAACTGACTAAAATCTTAGGATTGTCAGTAGGCTTGCCACCTGTGGAGGACAGTCCTCCATTTGGAAGAATGGCCAAGAAAAACGGCCAGGACCTTCCTCCACGAACGTATTTAAGTTTTTTATAAAATTTATTGTGTGGAGGACATGTTTGCCTTTGTGGAGGACGGTCCTGGTCGCAGGACATTTCTTCCGAATGAAGGACTGTCCTCCACAAAGGAGGAAAGGTGGCAAGCCGAATAGTCACCGATTGTGTCATTTAGACTGATAGAAAAGGCATGATGATATCAAACGTTCTCAACAGTTTAAGAGCCTAAATACACCGCCATCTTGTTGTTTTGAGCAGACGACAAGGAGACAAATGAGTGTTACTATATGGTGTCACTAAACTTGCAAGAAATCGCCTCACAATCGCTCAATTAAAATACAGTAAAACGCAAAATGCAGTAAAAAGTATTGTTCGTTAATTGCTCGATTTATATAAGTTTTGAACAGATCCTTCTATTTTTATACAACGTTCAAAATTGTTCATTTTTTTTCACTCCATGTTAAATCCCATTGGATCAAAAATCGCCCCCACAAACATTTGAAGAACTCTGGTTAAAGACGATCTAGAACAATAACAAAAAAAGTTCGCACGCCTCATTAAAATTATTAAATATGTAAAAACGTTCAAATGAGATACAATGAATTTTTATCATGTAGGCCACAACCTTAAGAGCCTATATGTGTGACGCCATTTTGAATATTAGCAGATGACAATTATAGTTCCACTTTTCGCCGTTTAGTGGCGCTCCACAGCTAAGCCATTGAAACCAATGAGAAAGAGAAATTCCTATTTTAAAAATACATGGTTCAGGCAAATGTTTTGTTTTCTGCAACGAAAATTGTTATTTTCAAAATTCAAATTGCAATATGTACATAACAATATTGCTCATCTAGTGATACGTTGGTACAAGTTTATAATTAGTTTTTCTATTTTTAATTTCATTTTAAAATCTCGTATTTTTTTAGCTCATGTTAAATCCCATAGGCGACAAACGCTCCTCCGTTTATACATTTTATAGGATCTAAATTTCCCAATAACCATAAGTTTCATGATACCCTAAAATTTGACCACTAATTGTATACGACTCAAATTACTCACCATTGTAGATCGAAAGTTGCTCTTCCTTTTTTCAGTAGTGCATATTTACCCAAAAAAGAGTCGTTATTAAAATATACCCACTTTTATCCATCGATAAGAGAGAAAATGGCGGACAAAAGTGTATCAAAATTGATTTTTTTGCCACATGTTGACGTCACAGCTACAGAAGCGCCTACATGCGAAGATTTTTGTAAGTTTTTTTTCACTGTAGGCTCTTAAGACCTCTCTATAGGAGTTCTCAACGTGTGGCTCATTTAATTGATTCTAAAATAAAGTTTTTTTTTTCGATTCTCAATATAATTATGTTCGATGATAGCCAATAAAAAAAGCTCAACTAGAAATGAAAAAAAAAAATATATTGTAATCTGATATTTTCGAATTAACTCTTTTCGCAGATTCAATTGCTTTATAAATATCCTTTGTTGAAAACAAAAGAACCGAAATCTGTAATCTAATTTTAATAAACTTTTGCTGCACTTGTTGATATATTGATATTTGTTTAAAAAAAAACAAAAAAACAAGTGAAATGATTAGAAAACAAAAGATAATCTGATATTGTTCTTCGGAGAAGTTTTTTGGGTTCAATTTAGAGAAGGGAGAAAAAAAAAATAGAATTGCTGCTTCTAGGAAATATGTGTCCTTAAAACTAGATCGGAAATTAAAAAAATGAATTTCAAGTGGTTCTAATGCATATAGTGTATTTAAAGTTGTATGAGGCGTATAGTTAGCGTGTTTCAAGATGCGTTATTTGAAGCGTGCATTTCCAAAACGTTGTAGATGCCAAAATTGAAATTCTTCAGGAGATAGAAAAAAAAATTTTTCTACTAAACCAAATTACATTAAAGGCATAAAATATTGTAATACAATTTACAGGAAGCTAAGAAATGAAGAAGAATGTATTAAAAATTATTAATCAGTATTATATTTTTTAAAACAATTTTAAACTTCACTTCAGTTACAAAATGTTGTAAGCGACAACAAGTAACATATTTTGACAAGTTGTCAGCATGTTTCTTGTTGGCATTTACAACTTGATTATCGTCACTAAAGGCGCAGTCACACTAGGCTGGTTTACAAGCCGCTGGTTGCTGCTGGCTATTAGCAGCAACAGCAAGCAGCAGCTGCTTTGGGTTCACACTTGTCCAGTCACTGCTGGTATTGGCAGTGCAAGTCATCCAATCACCATCTTGCAAAAACACAAACTCTAACAACAACCAACCCAAGCAGTGGAGTTTCAACTACCACCAGTGCCACTACTAGCAACAAAAAGTTCACACTAGATGGCAGCAGCAGGAAGGGAGTCACATGACCAGCTGGTAGCTGCTAAAGTTGTTTGTTTGTTTATTAGATGCTTAATGTCCCCATCAACAGCGAGGTTATGTCAGGGACATACAAGACAATTCAATACAAAGACTATTTCAAACTCAAGTCAAATCAATACAAAGACAATTTTCAAACACAAGTCAAATCAATACAAAGGCAATTTGTCAAAGCCAAGTCAAATTTCAAAGCCAAGTCAATGTCAGTCAAATTAGGACAACACAAACATCCATGCCCTCGCCAGGATTCGAACCCGATACCCACAACACCGCAATCGGAGATCTTCCCATTGAGCTACGGAGGCGTCGGCTCTGCTAAAGTTGGACATGTCCAACTTCACCAGCCGCTGTTAAAATCACTAGCCCGCTGGAGAAAGCAGCTGCTAGTAGCAGTTCAGACAATGCTGCTAGAGTGCTACAACAAGCCAGCAGCAACCAGCAGCTGGGAAACCAGCCTAGTGTAACTGCGCCATAAGTGACTGGCCATGTTGCCACTCGAATTGCTATTGGCTGTTGCAACAATTCTATTTCAGTTTTTTACCACTAGGAACAGCACTTTCATGACAAGCAAATTCTCCCTGGAAAAACATGGCGTTTACAACCGATTTTCGATTAAAAACGTATTTTACTCTTATGTGGCATTTACAACGTTATGGAAATGCACGATTCATTTTATGAATTTCATATTATAATGTACACCAGTCAATGACAGTCATATGACAATATTTCTAAGACATTAAGCTTTAATTAAGAGTACAAGCTGTGAGCTTTTGACATCAACCAATATTTTATTACCAACCTTTAGATGACATTTTCTACTTTTCGTTTCTTCTCTGAGCAGTATGACACCTGCACAGAGAAGATCCGAGCTGTAGAGAGAGCTGGATGGAGATAGATTGAAGTCACTCTTCTGCATGGGGGTGAAATCAATGCAGGAGAGTGGCGGCCATCTCTCTCTCTTCCGGTTGATGCTGATATACATCTTCTCCATCGGTATTCCGACTAGAGAAGATGTTGTAGCTGCTGAGAATCGTATAGCTCCTGCCCTATGAAACCTCCGGCCTCTGAAGAGAAGTTATTAGCATAAAGACATAGAGACAACGCTACTTCTTATTACAACACTTTTATTCATTCCTTGTAAGAAGTACAGATACAAGGGTGAATAGTAAAATACTAACTGGAAATCCTCAGGCCCATGATTTGGAATGTATCGCAAAAACAGGCAAAGGAAAGAACTGAGGAACAAAGAGGAACATGGTCCTTTTATACCTTGGACCTGTGTACACCTGCGAGGTGTAACCAGGTCCAAGTGACCATGGTCCTTTATGTATCAATCCGCCACTTGGGCATGAGTCAGAAAGGTGAGTCAGAGAGGAGGGAGGGACGGTTGAGAGTTGTTTACCCCCCAGGCTATGGTTTTGGCGGGATCACGATTTACAGGGTGTTACATACCCTCCAACTTTGCTTGGAGTACGTCCTCGTACTCCAGCCAAGGGTGGAAGGTTTTCAAGTTACGCAGCGGGGAGACATGGGTGGCTGAGGACTTACCGTGTACCGAGGTGGTTATGGAAAGGCACTGGCACCGAAGTGTCAGCGCCCTTAAAAATTGGAAAAGGCTGAAAACATAAAACAAAGATAATTAATGCTCGCTGAGTGGCGAGCCGCTATTGAAATCTAAAAAGAAAAGAACAGTTGCAACGTATTTTATTTTTTTATAAATTTTTCGATAATGCCACCCGGATGGGTGGCAACCACATGAGTACATGTGGCGCGCAGCTATCCCTGCTGCGGAGGGTGGGGAGGATCCTGGGTCCATGAACCGTACGGGGGGGTAATCCCGCCGGACCTGGCCTCATCGGTAGCTGGATGCGGCAGACAGCCATTGTCCCTGGTCGTCAGGTAGATCCCGGTGGAAGATATTGAAGATGTCCCGGTCCCCGATAATCTTGCGGGAGGACCGCTTGTTGTACAGTGTAGCCCAAGCGGCGTCCCATAAGACGGCGATTCGGTAACGAGGATCCGGTTCCGGAATGTAGTGACGGCTGGTACGGAACGTCTGTCCAGCTGGCAGTCTAAAGACGGAGTTGACGAAAGCTCCCAAAAGGGCTTCCGTGGCTTCATCGATGGCATCTCCGGCGAAACTGGTGGTTTCAACAATCCGTCTTCTTGGGAAGACGATGGTGATGAGGACACTTGTTAGGCGGGAGAGTCCCACGACATATCGCTCCCGGGGAGGGAGGTCCAGACGGGGAAACCCTTCCTCCAAAGAGAAGTGTCCTATGTAAAGGGTGTTGGCAGAGCGCACTTCGCGCTGCCAAGTGACCCACCGATTGTTGAGCAACCTCTCGCCGGAGGTGGCTGCACGGAACGGATGATCCAGCGGTAACCGCCCCAGAGTAGCCCCGGCATGGGGTACAGTGGGCGGTGCGGCTGGTCGGGCTGGTGTTGGAGCCGCAGGTTCCAAAGAAACTGATGCGCCCGTGATAGGCCTGGCATGGCGCAAGGCGGACCGGGCCATATCGCGGGCCCGCTGACGTAGTCGCTTCGATGCCGACTTCCTGCTCAGCGCCTCCAGTGGCTTGGCACTTCCTGGTGCATGGCCCAGTGCTTCCATGGGGTCACCTCCCTGTCGCATGACGTCTTGCAGAAGGTTTGTGATGGCCTTCTGTTTTTTCAAGAACGCGGCACGCTCTGCGGAAGGTGGCGGCATCAAAGGTGTGGGCGTAGGTTGTCCAGAAGGGCGGCCCGGAGGTGGCGGAGGAGGAGAGCGACGCGGGACCCAAGTAGGAGGGCCCCGAGTTTCATAGCGATGGTCGCGGTCCAGTTGGACTCGGTGATCCTGTAGGTCTTGCCTGACCCTTGGGTCGAAGTTATTACGCGGCGGAGGGCCGCGTCCAGAGGAACCACGTTGTTCCTGCTGACTTCTTCCGTCGGGTCGGCGTCGGGGCGAAAGATGGGAACCACGTGGCGAAGAGCGATGTGGTTGTGGCCGTTGAAGAGAGTCTCGAGAAGAGTGGTGGCCCCTGTAGGACTGTTGAGGCTCCTTGGGGCGAGCCCCAGTGGGAACCTGAACACGAACAGGTTGGGGAACCACCACTATGGAAGGTAGCTTTGGAGTCGGAGTTGGTGTGGCGGCCTCGCTGCGTGGAGGCGTGGCACATCGGGAGGTTGGTGGTGACGATAATGGTGTATGAGGAGGAGGCGGCGGAGTGATTGACGGCACCGGTGAGCAGTGTTGGAAAGGCTCTGGTGGCGTTATGGGTGGAGAAGGAGATGTGGAGAGGCCAGTTGTCAGGGTTGCTGGCGAGTTTGAGGATGGAGGTGATGACGTGGCCGATGACGTAACTCGGGCGGCTTCTTGGAGTCGGGCCTCGATTTGCAGGAGCTCCTCCTTCGGGAGTTGCGCCGTACACGGTAAGCCCAGCTCGACAAGGCGGGCGCAAACCGCACGGAGGTACGCCAGATTGTCCTCCCCTTCCTTTTTATCTCTGGCTGCCTGGCGAAGGGCAGCCTCCCTCTGCATCTCCAAGTGGAGGTCTTCGAGGGGGGAGGGCACAGATCCACCTCCCCCACGCTTCCCTCTTGCTTCAGCTCCACCCGGAATGGGTTGACCAGGCGCGATGCTATCGCGGAACGCCTGGTTAACCCCCCATGCCATTGTATTAATATCGATGCGGTCTTCCCGCTCCTCCCAGTAGTGTTTTGATGTCGTGACGTCGAAGGGGACGATGCTGCTTGGAGCAGCAGGCTTCCCTTCGCGCCCGACATTGGCAGGTCGCTTGAAGCTTGCTTTTAGGCGCTTCTCCCCACGCCGGTGAAAATTCTCCGGTTCGGAGGAGGTGCGGCGCCTATCTATTGTGTTTGGCGACTCTCTTCTTGTTATTGGCGCACTGGCGGCGCCCGCCCTTTGTAGCTGGCAGGTAGATTGAGAGAGGGGTTCAGCGGTCCCCGCCGTTCCACTCTCCGTCTCATCTTCACTAGAAGAGGCAGACATCATTCTGCCTCCTCTCCATGAGCCTCTACCTGGCATATTTCTTAAGAGTTAGAAAGTTCTTACTTTTTCAAAAGTCCCGCTGCTGGTGGTTACTTCCAAATAATAACAGAAATCGGTCCCCGATCACTCTGTTATTATTTCAAGAGGTCCAAAGAGTTCTGAAGGCCTGATGCACTGCACGTGAGTTCAAAGGCTTGAAGGTGGTACTCAAGCTTTGGATTGACAACAAAACTGAAGAAGTTCGAAATTAAAATTTGGAACTTGGCACAGAAGTAGATTGAAGATTTGATGATTGAAGAAGATCGAGCATAAAGAGATGAACAAAAACGAGTGCTTCTTTGAAGAGAGCAAATCGAGTGGTAATTGACCAAGTTTGGTCACTTTCTTATTTAATTTTAAAAGTTAGAAGGGCCGGCCCCTTTTAGAATAAGACACCTTACTCTAATTGGTTTCTTCACGACTTTATTTATTGGGGGTGGGGGTTGTCCCACCGATATTAGATGTGAGAGGTGTTGATCTAATTCTTATCAGAGTCGGTCCTGTTTATTATTTTTAGATAAACAAAAGGACTAAGGAATCTCGAGGGGGAAGGGCCGTTATTTTATTTCACACCGAGGTGTGAAGTTGCCCATTAACTTTCTCCCCTTCTTTTCCTTAATGCCTTTTTTCTTTTTTGGAAAGAATAGGTCAGCAAGGTTACTAATGTACCTTGCTGTTTGTTATTATTTTTAGGGGGGAGTGGGGCAGGAGTTGGTGTCCCACAATTCGATCTTAATTGAGAGGGTGACAGGTTCTTCAATTTTATTTTTTAATTGAAGGTGTCCGCTCTCACAAAATCTTCAAAACTGATTTTCTTCCTTTTTTATTTGTTTATGGCCAGCAGTTTTTGTTGTTTGTTTTTTTCTTTGAAGTCCCAGTGCATTGGTCTGGCCCCCAGAGCAATTGTCTCTTTGAAGTTTCTATCCTTCTACTGTCAACAGCATGGTCAATGACGTTCGTCCATAATAAAGGGGAGCACGGTGTTTTTCTTTTGCTGACCCTTTTATGGCTCTTGATTTTTCTTCTGAACGTCCTTGACTAGCCTTCGGCGTTTTTCCCAGGTGTACCACGTGGTTGACAGTTGTTTGTGAAGGCCACGTGGTTCCGGTGTAGTTTATTGCATGTTTGAAATGGTTGCCAATATGTAAATATTGGCGGCCATGTTGAAAAGTTTAGAAGTGTTTCAAAAATTAAAGTTGTGTGAATTTTGTAGAGTTTTGGGAGTTATTTGAGAGTGTTTAGAGGGGTTGTTGATGCTGTGGGGTTGTTTATTCGTTGGGGGGTTCCTTTTATCCCCTCCCCCACCTCTTGACAACTGTCCTCAGTTGTTTTTCAACACAACAATTCTCAAATTCCTCCCGCTCTTCTATTGTTGATATTTGATGGTTGCTGGTGTTTATTTCCATAGTCATGAAATAAACACTGGTGAATTATTGTTTTATTTTCGTCGCGTTTGGTTTCTTGACAGCGTGGGTGGCCGTTGCTTTCGTCGTCACTTACGGGGTGGAGTTTCGAGGTTTTCCTTAGAGGTGCTGGCAGATTTGCCAGGGGCCTCTACGGAAGTTTCTCCCAGAGCCCATCCGATGTGTGCTTCGATGCATTTTTGTCGGAGTGTGGATTCGAAGAGGTCGTCCTCCACGTATACTTTGTTTGTTGTCATGGACACAGCTAAGTGCAGAGCCCGGCCTAGATCTCGGCCTAAGATGGCTTCGTGCCGGCCGGTAATCACTAGTAAGTGCCCTCGCACAGCGTGGGGGCCCAGCTGGACCGTCGCGGCGAGTCGCCCCACCACGGTGATCCTTTGGCCTCCCACACCCTGAATGTTGGGTGGGATTAACACAGGCTCGATTTCGAACTTGTGTTCCTGCGCGAGTTCAATGGTGATAACGCTGCCCGTAGCTCCGGTGTCCGCGAGCATCCGTATACTCTTTCCGT
Organism: Brachycybe producta; assembly: GCA_036925085.1. Taxonomy (NCBI): domain Eukaryota; kingdom Metazoa; phylum Arthropoda; class Diplopoda; order Playtdesmida; family Andrognathidae; genus Brachycybe; species Brachycybe producta. Next base: position 331,119 of record JAUPFP010000028.1, on the reverse strand, counting down.
TGATCGTGACGGCGATGCGCGGGTTCCTGTCGCTGGCATCATAGTCTCCGACTTCTTGAGGTGAACAGCTGCTTACCAGCTGCTCATACACCGTTGTCATTAGTCTTCGGCAGCAGGAGTGGCCCTTCGTCGGCGATTGGGTTCCGGGAGCCATGATGGCTATTGTTTTATTTTCACGGCACCCAATCTCCTTGACGGATTGTTTAAGGACGTCGAGCGTGTCCTGCCAAACGATTAGATCGTCCGGGGTCCATTTATGTGCAGGAGCCCGGTCGAGCACCTTGACTGGTATATCCTCAGAGTCGTCAGAACTGTCGTTGTCGGGTTTATCAGGAGTAGGCGCTCCGGCGGCTGAGTCTGCTGCTGGAAGAGGAATCCGGCGGATTTGTCCCGCCACTCTTATTAGAGCAAACTCAACGCCGTCTTCGGTGATGATATCCGTTTCAGGCACCTCTCCTTTGATGTCATAGTCGGTAACCGGCTCTCCAAACTGCTTGATTGCAACCTTCTTCTTTGGTTGCCGACACTCACGGACGAAATGCCCCAATTTGCCACAATTATAACACGTCGACTTACTCTTGTCGAACGTGCGAGTGGTCTCTGGTTGGGTGTCCGCTGCAGAGTGTCGGTTTGAATTGGTGGCAGCAGTCTGACTAGGCTTTTTATCATGCCTAGACCGGTGTGTTTTGTCTTTAGGGCTGGCGGCTACCGCCGGCTCCTGGTCGGTCTTCGATGCTCCTTTACCCGACTGTGAATCAGCTGCGGGTTTTGGTTCCGTCGGCCATTTATCCAAGGACAGCAAGACCACCTCCATATTGAGGACGGCGTTTGCGAAGTCCTTGAACGACGTCGTAGATGCGTGATGCGCGGCGTTCTGTATGGTGGGATGTAGAGCGCGGCGCAACTGGCTTATACGCAGCTGATCGTCAAGTTGCGGGTAAACTCGGTCGCCGAGTATCATAAACTCCCAGATGAAAGCTTGTGTACTCTCACCTTCCTTCTGGAGCATCTCTGTATACTTTTTCTCCAAGATGGCCAGTTCGTTCGGCTTCCCGAACGTATCTACCATCTGTACTCTCAGTGCTGGCCAAGGAATGTCCTGAAGCTCATACCTCAGTTTACTCAGCCACGTACGGGCGGCCCCAGTGAAACACCCCGTGATGTATTCCTCCTTGTGGTGGTCTTTCCAACCGTACAGGTGTGCCACTTCCTCGAATTCTTCCAGGAAGGGACGAAAACCTGTCAATCCGTTGAATTTTTGGATTGAGTCGGCTGGGTGGCGACCGCTGTATTTCTTATTGAATTCTTCCACGGAGGGTTCTCTGGGGGTTGGTCGATAGATGCCATCCTGGACGTTTGACATTCCAGCCGGCATCAGACCTACCCCTTGAGGTGGAAAACGTGGCGCGTAAACTGAAGTGCCTTGTGTCGCTCCTTGGCTAGGCTGTTGTTCCGGGGGTGTCGAGCGGCGACCGCTACGTGCAACCCGGACAAGCGAGTGAGGAGAACCAGCACGTGTCGTAATCGGTATTTCCGCACGCTCATCTCTGTGACGCGGATCATCTGACTGCCCTTGTTGTTGCCAGTCAGGGTTACGCGGTAGATGACGTGTGTGCGGTGTGTAATGTCTTTCGTAACGATCGTGACGCTCTCTGTAGCCAACATAGGGGGCTGACGAGGCGTCCGAGTCATCGTCGCGAAGTCGGTGTGTGCGTGTTGTCCGCCGTGGTGTAGTCGGTCGATTCGGTGTGAATCGGTCGTCGATGAACTGGGACATACGAGTCGAGAGTGCAGCCACTTGTTGTGACAGGTGGTCAAACTCGGCCCCAGTCGGCCGCGGCGGTGGTGTCACATCAGTAGTCACGGGTACTTCCAACAGATCTTCGTGTGACCCCTGGTGATCAGACAGGGACCCCGTATTGTCGTGTGAGGTAGCCATGATTAATGAAGTGGCTTGTGTAATGTGAATATGCGGTGATGAACGAGTCCGGCGAAGTCCAAGTCGTTGTGTGCAGCTCCGAGGGTTCTCGAGTACACTCTGAGCTATACTTTTCGGTTCCAGTATGATGGGACTCGTTCAGTTGGTAGGTCGGTGTCGTCACTGTGCGTCGGTAACTTAGTGCTTGTCGGCAACCGACACTATCGTACTCTTATACACTGAGTAACGATAGATTACCTAAGCTTGTGACGTGTATAACGAAGTGGCCGTTCACTCCGTTAGTGTGGTGATGGTTGTGTCGGGTTGATCGTGTTCTCAGTTGGGCGTGTGATGAGTTTTGGTTCCCAACTGGTGTGGCGTCGTGAGTTCTTTATTGAGCGTCAGATTTTGGAAGGATCTCTCTCGACACGTGGTATTTGGCGACCACGTGGAGGTTACGAGAATTCCAAAAACCTCAATAAAGAAACAGCAGATGTACAATACAACCTCGAGCGTGGTACACCACCCAATCAAGATTGCACTGCGGAAAGTGAATTAGAAATGAAAGTGTATTGCAATTGCCTGAAGAAGAGGAAAGCAATACGAAGAGTAAAGCTAGAGCGCGGTGCCCGCACTTTTAGTTTTACTTAGAAACAAGAATGAAGGGTGTGTGTGTGAAGAACACACAAAGAACAAAAAGTTCAAGATGGCTGAACTTTTTAAATGCACAAACAAAGGAGAAGTTCAAGATGGCTGAACTCTCCAAAGAAGCAAGAAAAGAAAGCTGTTTTACTTTGAAAGTTTAAAACTTAGGTGCGGTGCCCGCACATCAAAAGTTTCAATTTAGTTTTATTAAAACAGTAAAACAGTGTAGAAATTGAAGTGTGTTCAACAAGATAAATACTTGGTGAACCAGAAGAAATGTTCAGACTGGAGAAATTTTGAGTCCTCACTGCTGGATGGCTCTGGATGAAAAGACAGAGTCAGTGCCCAGTGAGGGACTATGTTGAGTAGAAGGAAGAAGTCCGTAGGTGGCGCTGAGGTGGCCACTTCCGGTTCAGTTTATTGCAATGTCCAAAAATTGATGATTGAAAAGTTCCTCCGGGGCACGTTTTTATGGTGGCCAGGAGAAAGACACAAAAAGAGAGAAAATTCAAAGAAAAAGAGAAGTTTTCTCTAACAAGAGGAACTCCGCCAGGGGGCGCGTGAGTGCAACCCTCTGGAAGAGAAGAGAAGAGAAGAGAACACAAAAAGATGAGAGAAGGTACAACAATGAGTCACATGGAGCGAAAAACCGCTCCGTTGGCGCTTTTTGAAGAGTGTCCGGTCGATCCAAGATGGCGGCCGGGCTTCAGTGTTGTCCAATGGAGAAAGTTCATGTGATGATGCATTGAGGTGATGATGATGAAGAAATTGAAGAACATGACTTGGGACATAGAGGGTCCCAAGGGAAACACAAGTGTAAAAACAAAGAACAAAGAAAAGGGGGGACAAGAAAGTCCCACGTGGCTAGAAAAAGTGTGTTTTAAGCTTGTAAGCCCCCTAACAATGAAATAGAGCTAGGGAGAATCTTGCTTGAAAATTAAAGATGAAGAGTGAAGATAATAGGACATTTTAAAAGACACACACGTCCTTTAAAAGCCTATTAATAGATGAATAGATTAGTAGATGAGATTTGTTTGCTCATCTCATAATGAGACTGCAAACTCCTCTCGAAGAGTAAGAAGAATTTGTTTAAAGTGTTGCCCACGTGGTGTGGGTTTCACTTTGAAAATTAAAGAAGAGTGAAGGTGACAGTGGGTGATTGTAATGGAAACATGAAATACAAAAACACGGACGGAAACACGTGTGTCCAAACGGTTGTCCACTTTCCGAGTGCTAAGCGGTCAGCAGACAAAAGTTCGTTCCCACGTGTCTCTAAGGACAGGACACAGAATCGCGCGGTCGACACGTGGTGTGTGTAGCCACAAGTCTCTTTCGCGATTCCACAAAAACGGTACCATGCGGTTGGCTTTGACGTGATCGAGGGCCTCCATACATGATCCCAACATAAAAAGGCGCCACGCGGTTGGCTTTGACGCTATCGAGGGCCTCCATACGTGGTTCCAACACAAAGGACGCCGCGCGGTTGGCTTTGACGTGATCGAGGGCCTCCATACGCGGTTTTACAAAGGCGCCACGTGGTCGACTTTGACGCTATCGAGGGTCTCCACACGTGGTTCCAACACAAAGGACGCCGCGCGGTTGACTTTGACGTGATCGAGGGTCTCCATACGCGGTTTTACAGACAGGCGCCACGCGGTTGACTTTGACGCTATCGAGGGTCTCCATACGTGGCTCCAACATAGAAAGGACGGACGAAGCCTCGTGAGGCACAATCACGAGACTTAGGACAAAGGACGGCTTCTGTTTACAGGTCGGAGAAGGCAGATGGAGCTATACCCCGCACCTCCACCAAATGTGAGCTTTTGACATCAACCAATATTTTATTACCAACCTTTAGATGACATTTTCTACTTTTCGTTTCTTCTCTGAGCAGTATGACACCTGCACAGAGAAGATCCGAGCTGTAGAGAGAGCTGGATGGAGATAGATTGAAGTCACTCTTCTGCATGGGGGTGAAATCAATGCAGGAGAGTGGCGGCCATCTCTCTCTCTTCCGGTTGATGCTGATATACATCTTCTCCATCGGTATTCCGACTAGAGAAGATGTTGTAGCTGCTGAGAATCGTATAGCTCCTGCCCTATGAAACCTCCGGCCTCTGAAGAGAAGTTATTAGCATAAAGACATAGAGACAACGCTACTTCTTATTACAACACTTTTATTCATTCCTTGTAAGAAGTACAGATACAAGGGTGAATAGTAAAATACTAACTGGAAATCCTCAGGCCCATGATTTGGAATGTATCGCAAAAACAGGCAAAGGAAAGAACTGAGGAACAAAGAGGAACATGGTCCTTTTATACCTTGGACCTGTGTACACCTGCGAGGTGTAACCAGGTCCAAGTGACCATGGTCCTTTATGTATCAATCCGCCACTTGGGCATGAGTCAGAAAGGTGAGTCAGAGAGGAGGGAGGGACGGTTGAGAGTTGTTTACCCCCCAGGCTATGGTTTTGGCGGGATCACGATTTACAGGGTGTTACAAAGCTATACACATTTCTTATTGACTTTGACTCTTAAGGTATATGACACATAAGATTTGTCATATTGTTTTGTACATTGCTTTTGTGACTCTTACAAAGCTATGAGCTAGATAGCAAAATTTACTGTCATATGACAATCTTAGTTTTTTTTTTCTCTAATTAATCCCTTGGTCCCCACCGTGAAGCGCTGGTACACTTGGTACTTTAATGTAATCTCTTAATAGCTAGCCTCCACCTGTAACCCTCTTCATCATGTGAGATGAAGTCGTGGAAGATGGTTACAGTGTATAGTTTATGTAATTAATTATACTTTTTGATCCTCGTTGTCACATTTGATTAATGAATAATGGACACACTGACTCACCACAATTCGCTCTAATTTGCAAATTGAGGGTGTACGTCGCTTTGTTACTTAGATCTATTTAAGCATCTATTTCTCTCTCGCTCTCTCTCTCTCTCTCTCTCTTTAGGTCAATGCTCGTGTTATGAAGCATATTCAGCTCTTATTTAGTTTAGAGAGGCGTTTTCGTTGACTATGGTTTCGCCCAGTTTTAAGGCCTGGGTTTTTTTTATTTGATTCATGCCCTTAACTGCTTTCCGTACAATTCACCTAAACACATTTAATTTATATTTATTTAACTCATGTGTGTACAAGATATAATGGTCGTATGCTTAATAATTTTTAAGTCAAAACTGGTGCTAAACTCGCCAACTTTGACATGAAACTTTGTATCCAAACCAGGATTCTGGTCTGGGAGGGTCTAATCGATATTATCAATGATAATGATATCCAGTGACTGAAATTATTAAATAAATCAGTACCCGATAGTAATTATTATCAAAGATCAATTTTCATTTTTATTCAATTGTCAATGTTTTCCAGACTTTAAAAAAGTGCCAGATTGCAGAATACAAAAATTCCCTAACTCCTTTTTGGGTTTCCCATTTATCTTTAAATTCTCTCTCTCTCTCTCTCTCTCTCTTTCTCTCTCTCGAGATCTATCAAAATGACAGTAAAAAAAAGATATTCAGTTAATTTTAATTTCTCTTGAGTTTTAATTGAATTTTTTAATTAAATTTTTAATTTCCTGTCTCTCTAGTTGTCTGATCCTGTCACTATTGGCTATCCAAAGCAAAAGTTCAATTCATAAAAATGAAAAATATTTATTTTAAATATACTGTATAGTATATACTACAGCTTGGCTCCTGTCCTAAAACAGTGTTGGGACTCCATTCCGCTGAGCTCCAGCACGACTACACCACTGGGCCTGGGGGGAGGGCTTCAACCCCCCCCCCCCTAGCACCCCCTGCATGCTTTTGCCACTGAATAGCATTCATTAAGAATACGACCCGAAAAGCTCAACAAACAAAAAACATTGAAAAATTTCAAACCAATTAGTCACATTAATTAGTAAAAAAAAATATTTTTTGCAAGCACCCCTCTCCTCCTTTCGGCCACACAATGCTTTCACTAATTAAACATTCCACTATTCTAATCTACTAACAAAGCAAACCAGGCATATCGAAATTTAATCATAATTTTAATAATAAACCCGGTTTCTGTTTGGTGGACGAGTTTTTATTTCTCTTGGTCATGTGCAACGTTGAAACTTATAACAACGGCACTACTTATCACGATAGAAGTGTCGATAGATGGTTTCTCTCTTATGCGGGCTCCACGCCTTAATGCATATGGGATCTTACTCACAAAACAATTAAAAATAAAGGGGTACGGAGCCCGTGTAGGAGGACATTTACATTTACTGTATATTGGCACTTCTATCGGAATAAACAGTGCCGTGTAATAAGCCTCGTTGATGGTGTTTCATATGCACACGCTCGTAGTTTGCAGTTTACAGTTACGTTGTATTTTGATACTGTTTTTTGGCTTTTGGTTTTTGGATTTTCCTGTTATATTTAACTCCATCTGTTGAGAGAACTGTGAATTTATTCTGAAATGGAGGATATTCTACTGTAACATAGGCGGCAGTAGGCCTAGACAAGTTTATGTAAAACTGGCATTAATAGCTAGTAGTCAGTGGCGTAGCTATGGCTTGGTTGCGGCCCCCCGCCACGTAAAACTTTGCGCCCCCCCCCCGGCCTGCTTAAAACATTGCGCTCCCTTTAAGTCCCCCGTCCACTTAGCCCCATACTGGGGGAGAGGTGCTATTTTGAGGAACGGCGGATCAGTAGTAACAGTCGGAAGGTTAGGTTTAGTAAAATGTGTTGCAGGGGGGCGCAGCCCCCCATTTTTTTAGTGTTATTAAATCAACTTTGTCCGTTTTTCCGGCCGTTCCTCCCATTGAACAAATTACGGAACAGTCGGAATAATGGACTAATTTGATTTAATAATTCTTAAAAAAAAAAGTCGGGGTCTGCGCTCCCCAGACCCCCTGCAACAACTTAATTTTACCAAACGAAACCTTCGGACTGTTCCTACTATTTTTCCGACTGTTCGTACCGTTGTTCGGACCGTTCCGCTGTTTATCAAAATAGTACCCCCTAAGAAAAATGTCTATGCACAATAAACGAAATGAAATTCGATTTATTTTCGAAAATAACTGAATAAATTAAGCGAGTGATTCGGAATCACTTGCTTAATTTATTCAATTATTTTTGAAAATACATTGACTTTCATTTAGTTTTTTTCTCCCCCAAACCTCCTGCGCCCCCCCCCCCCCCCTCCCGCAGTTGCGGGTCTGTTGGGTCTCTAGCTACGCCACTGTTAGTAGTTCAGTATGATTTTCCGATTTGAATTTTTACATAGTGTACAATTAAGAGTACTTATTACAAATGAAAATACGCTCATAGTTTCATGGTTGGCAATATCTTTCCATCTATATATTGTTTTGACAATGAAAAACGAAAGTAACTATGAGTTACTTTTGTAGAACAAAAATATTTCAACGTGAATTAAGTGCAAATTTGGCTGAGTGCCACCACAAAGTTACAAGTCAACTGTTAACTATTGAGCTTGCAATTTTGCATTCCCTTTCTTCATTTTTTGGATCATCATCTAATGCTCTAACTACCTGGCTTATACTTATATACAGCCAAATTTCTAACAGGTAAGTCTTGTCAGGTGTGTTTTTTTAGCCAGAGGGAGCTCGCCAAACTGATGTGACAATCTGATCTGCAAGTAAATTGGCAGATACATGACACTTGATGATACATCTGACTTAAAACACACTGCAATGATTATGCAGCAATACATGGAGATGGGTGTTTATAGCGAATGAAATGCATTAAATGAACTGACTTGCCCGTAACAAGTGACAACAAAAGTGGAGCATGCAACAGCAATCGTTTGGCACTGACATATGGCGTGTGTCACGTCACCACTATGTCGCGTCTTTTTAAGTGGACACTGAATCATAATGTTGCTTTGGTGTAACCTGAAGATGCGTGTTAGATGCCAGGTCACGCGTCAGGTCACATCCCACGTCATTTTGGTGAGCTCTCCGCCTTACACATCCGAAAATTCTGCATGTTGGAATGTTGGCCTTGCGGTTGATAGTATTCTACATGTGGTATTCATAATTTGTCTATAGTATCGTGGTATCAATCCTAGACATGAATATTTTTTTTAACAACATTTAAAACATAATTTGCTCAAAAATTTTTAAACTTGGCTGTTTATTGAACCATATTGTCTCGCATGCACCCACAAAGTCCACCAGATCCTGATATTCCCACAAACTCAATAAGCCCATCTGGCCTTCAAAACTCATGATTCATGAACCTGTTATTAAATGTCATGCCTGTCTTCGTGTTAGCATCTTCTTGTTCATACTGAAAGTTAGCATTTTTTGTCCTGGCTGGTATTTTTATGAAAAACTCCTATGGGCTTCATTGGCCTGTGTTCGGCACAGGGGCTTTATTTATAGACCTGGTGGAATTTTATAAAATTCCAGTCCATGGACCTGGTGGGATTACTATAAAGTTTTGTGAGTTGGGCCTCAATTTTTTTTTTACAAATTACAGTTCTTTAATACATGGATAAAATCTTACTAAAAGTTTAAAAATAAATGTCGTTATATACATGTATATGTGTTTACCAAAATACTAGTGGGGTAACCCGTCATAAATGACGGGAGCCAAATTACACTCAATTGTGCACATGCGCGTCGTTTTTTCCTTTTTTTACTCCTTTCATTTCAATTTCAGTCACCCCCTCTCACTTTTTCCCCCTCCATGTTTCTCTCTCCCACTACACTTTCCAACCTTTTCCCCTCTCCAATTTAATATCAGGGGGTTCTTGGATGGGAAGAGTGCAACATATAGTTGACCTTGAGAAAAAAAGCTGTTTATTTCTTCATTTATTTAAATTTATATAAATTCCGATGTGCTTCAATGGTTGTACAGCGTTACTTCACAGATAGATAGATACCCATCCACACAGACCTGGCATAATATATATATACTAGGGGTGAGACTAAAACACGGAAACTCATGGAAACGCGCGGAAAAATAAATTTTAGGCTACTATAAGCGTTACAAGACACGGAAAATACATGTAGACACATTGGAAAGCACGGAAAACACAACCACACGGAAAACGCTTACAAATTACACAGGGAAAACACGAACAAACGGAAAAGCGCGGAAAACACAAACAAACGCACGGAATACACTTACAAACACACGGAAAACACAAACACAACACGTGTTTTCCGCGCTTTTCCGTGTAAGTTTGTAAGTGATTTCCGCACTTTTCCGTGTGTTCATAAGTGTTTTCCGCGCGTTTCCGTGGGTTTGTAAGTGTTTCCCGCGCTTTTCCGTGGGTTTGTAAGTGTTTTCCGCGCTTTTCAGTGCTTTCCCATTTGTCTACACGTATTTTCCGTGCCTAGTAAAAACTTATAGTAGCCTAATATTTATTTTTCCGCGGGTTTCCGTCAGTTTCCGTGTTTTAGTCTGACCCTATACTAGTGGGGTAACCCGTCATAAATGACGGGAGCAAAATTACAGGCAATTGTGTGCATGCGCGTCGTTTTTTCCTTTTTTTACTCCTTTCATTTCAATTTCAGTTACCCCCCTCCCACTTTTCCCCCTCCACGTTTCTCTCTCTCTCTCTCTCTCTCTCCCCTCTACACTTTCCAAACCTTTTGCCCTCTCCACTTTAATATCATGGGATTCTTGGATGGGAAGGGTGCAACATATAGTTGACCTTGAGAAAAAAAAGCTGTTCATTTCTTCATTTATTTAAATTTATATAAATTCCGATGTGCTTCAATGGTTGTACAGCGTTACTTCACAGATAGATAGATAGATACCCACACAGACCTGGGATATTATATATATATAACTAGTGGGGTAACCCGTCATAAATGACGGGAGCAAAATTCACAGGCAATTGTGTGCATGCACGTCGTTTTTTCCTTTTTTTACTCCTTTCATTTCAAGTTCAGTCACCCCCTCCCACTTTTCTCTCTCTCTCTCCCCCTTCTACACTTTCCAAAGGAAGAGTTCAACATATAGTTGACCTTGAGAAAAAAAAATGGTTCATTTATTCAAATTTATATAAATTCCAACGTGCTTCAATGGTTTTTGTTACTCCACACACACAAACAAACACACAGACCTGGGATATTATATATATAACTTGTGGGGTAACCCGTCATAAATGACGGGAGCAAAATTCACAGGCAATTGTGCGCATGCACGTCGTTTTTTCCTTTTTTTACTCCTTTCATTTCAATTTCAGTCACCCCTCCCACTTTTCTCTCTCTCTCCCCCTTCTACACTTTCCAACCTTTTCCCCTCACCCCTCCCACTTTTCTCTCTCTCTCCCCCTCTACACTTTTCAACCTTTTCCCCTCTCCAATTTAATATCATGGGGTTCTTGGATGGGGAGTGTGCAACATATAGTTGACCTTGAGAAAAAAAACGGTTCATTTATTCAAATTTATATAAATTCCGACGTGCTTCAATGCTTCAAGGGTTTTGTTCAGTGTTACTCCACACACACACATACATACACAGACCTGGAATATTATATATATAATAATTGTGATTTTTCCTATGAAACTCTGAAGTAGTTGGTATCGTTATTGAATCAAAATTCAAAAAGTAGAATTGCAGCCATTTTTCTATCAATTGAATGACACATTTTTCCTTTTGGTTATTACTAGGGTTCAAATTTTTATGCAATGTCTAGCACAAATGTTTCTCAATCTGTGACCCAAGTGCCAATTGTGAAGTAATCATCATCATTAAAGCAACTGCAATTATGCTTTTTCTAATGAAAAAGGCCTGGTTAGAACCTAGGTGTCTGTTTACTATTAGTTGTCAATTAGAGTTCTATCTTCTAACTAGTGGTTTCGATTGAAAAAACCATAATTGCTGGTTGATTTAAACGGGATTGTTACTTTACAGTTGGCCCTTGAGCCGAAGATTGAGAAACATTTGCTTGACATTGCATAAAAGTCTTGAGCTCTAGTTTTTAACGGATTTCGTAGGACCCCATTCAAGAAGGAAACTCAGCAGTTGTACTTCAACTTAAATCCTGAGTTACAGCGTTAAACTATAAAAGAAAAGAAAAACAACACCGTTTGGAACCCTGCTTAGAGGGAGTGTTCCAGTTTAAGTTTCAAGTATGGAAGTGTGTTTCTTGATTTTGGACCTTATTCAAGCCAATATCCATTGCTCTCCCCCAGTCTAAACCCTTCAAATCCCCTATCTAAATGTAATATTGACAAATATGATGGTGAGTGGTCACTTTAATATTCACATCGTAATCATCGTTGTTTTTTTGGTAGCATTTATGTGGGCGTACAGGGTGACTCTAAAGTAAAACTTTGTGATTTAACATTGAATGTTGGATTAGAATTGTGAAGAGGTAGATTTTCTGTTTCACTCTGTATATGTTTTATATGTGTTTTCATTGCTTGTTTGGGGGGGAGAGGAACGGGTTTATTATTCTCTATATAGAATTGTTTCCCCTGTGTCCAGTTTTATTACATTTGCCTCTGAAATTGTTACTAAACAACTTCCTGAACGGTATTCAATGTTGAATATCATCATCATCATCATCATCATCATCACCTTCGAAATTGTTATTTTGTTCTGTTTTTACAATCCGTTTGTCTGCGAGGCTGTCAATGTTCAAGTTCCAAAGGCCGACTAAGGCCCAAATTCAAGAAGAAAACTTGACCTGTGAAGTTCGAATTAAGATTTTGTTTAATTCAAATAATTACCCTGCAAGGACCCCCCAAAGGGCTTATAGCAGAGAGACAATGTTGTCCAAAAGCAACATAAGCAATGCATTGTCAAAAAACCAAGTAAACCTTGAAATAAACTTGTTTTATATATTATATATATATATACATATATACATATATATATTAATATATATATATATATATATATATATATTAATATATATATCTGTATATATAAAAATGGATGTTTGTATATATATATATATATATATATATATATATATATATATATATATATATATGTAATTGCTAAAATCCAAAACCGTTTGACCGATCACCATGAAAATTACCACGTATATGTATTTTTTCATTTAGAAGGTTTTTATGCTATCCCCTTTGTTGTAGGTCGCCACCAGATGGCGCTGCAGTATATCAACTTCTATACCCATTAGGGCGAATGTACCTTTACGGCACATTGTTTTAGTTTCAAACATCCTTTTAGGGCAAATGGTTTTAGTTTCAAACCATCTTTTAGGGCAAATGTACCTTTAGGCCAAATAGTTTTAATTTCAAACAGCCTTTTATGGTAAATCGTTTTCAGGTAAATGTCCCTTTACGGCAAATGATTTTAGTTTCAAACATCCCTTTGGAGCAAATGTCCCTTTAGAACAAATGGTTTTAATTTCAAACATCCTTTTAAGGCAAATGGATTTAGGGCAAATGTCCCTAGAGAACAAATGGTTTGTTTCAAACATATTTTTAGGGCAAATGGTTTTTGGTCAAATGTCCCTTAAATATTACAAATGCTTTTAGTTTCAAACATTCTTTTAGGGCAAATGGTTTAGGGAAAATACACCTTTAGGACAAATGTTTTAGGGCAAATGTACCTTTAGGGCAAATGGTTTTAGGGCAAATGTCCATTTAGAGTAAATGGTTTTAGTTTCAAACATCTTTTTAGGGCAAATGGTTTTAGTTTCAAACATTTTTAGGGCAAATCATTTTAGAACAAATTTCTCTTAAAGGCAAATGGTTTATTGCAAATGTACCTTTAGAGCAAATGGTTTTAGGGCAAATTTACTTTTAGAGCAAATGGTTTTAGGGCAAATTTACTTTTAGAGCAAATGGTTTTAGGGCAAATTTACTTTTAGAGCAAATGGTTTTAGGGCAAATTTACCTTTAGATCAAATGGTTTTAGTTTCCAACATTCTTTTATGGCAAATGGTTTTAGTTTCAAACATACTTTTACAGGAAATGTACCTTTAGGTCAAGTATTTTTAGAGCAAATGTACTTTTAGGACAATCGGTTTAAGGGCAAGTGTTTTTAAGACCATCTTTTAGGGCAAATGTACCTTTAGGCCAAATAGTTTTAATTTCATACAGCCTTTTATGGCAAATGGTTTTAGGGCAAATGTACCTTTATGGCAAACAGTTTTAGTTTCAAACATTCTTTTAGGGCAAATGATTTAGGGCAACTGTACCTTTAGGGCAAGTGTTTTTATGGCAAATATCTCTAGGAGAAATGGTTTTCGGGTAAATGTCCCTTTACGGCAAATGATTTTAGTTTCAAACATCCTTTTAGGCAAATAGTTTGTTTCAAACATCCTTTTGGGGCAAATGTCCCTTTAGAACAAATGGTTTTAGTTTCAAACCATCTTTTAGGGCAAATAGTTTTAATTTCAAACATCCTTTTAGGGCAAATGGTTTTAGGCCAAATGTACCACTAGGGCAAATGGTTTCAGTTTCAAAAACCTTTTAAGGACAAGTGTTTTTAGGGCAAATGTCTCTTTAGGGCAAACGTCCCTTGAGAACAAATGGTTTGTTTCAAACATTCTTTTAGGGGAAATGGTTTAGGGAAATTGGTTTTAAGGCAAATGTCTATTTAGAGCAAATGGTTTTAGTTTCAAACATCCTTTTAGGGCAAATGGTTTTAGGGCAAATGGTTTTAATTTCAAACATTTTTAGGGCAAGTCATTTTAGAACAAATTTCCCTTTAATTTGCAAATGTACCTTTAGAGCAAATGGTTTTAGGGCAAATTTACCTTTAGAGCAAATGGTTTTAGGGCAAATTTACCTTTAGATCAAATGGTTTTAGTTTCAAACATTCTTTTACGGCAAATGGTTTTAGTTTCAAACATTCTTTTACGGCAAATGGTTTTAGTTTCAAACATTCTTTTACGGTGAATGGTTTTAGTTTCAAACATTCTTTTACAGAAAATGTACCTTTAGGTCAAGTATTTTAGAGCAAATGTACTTTTAGGACAATTGGTTTAAGGGCAAGTGTTTTTAAGACAAATGTCTCTAGGGCAAACAGTTTTATGGCAAATGTCTCTATTGCAAATGGCTGTGGGGCAAGTGGATTTAGGGCAAGTGTCCATTTAGAGCAAATGTTTCTTTAGGGCAAATAGTTTAAAGGCTTTAGGACAAATGTCTATATACTGGATGTGACATGTTTTCATATCTATTATCTAGGTATTCATAAAAATAAAAGCTGTATGCATAATTCATATTCAAGCAAGAAGAACGGGGTGGCAGGGGTATCTTCATATTTCGCCCTGGGCAACGCCGGGTAACTCAGCTAGTATATATATATATATATATATATATATACATATATATATATATATATATATACATATATATATATACATATATAAATATATATATATATATATATATATACATATATTTAATGTATATATATATATTATATATATATATATATATATATATATATATATATATATATATTATATATATACATATATACATATATACATATATATATAAATATATATATACATGTACATGTATAATATATATATATATATATATATATATATATATATATATATATACATATATATATATATATATACATATATATATGTATATATATATATTAAGCCAGGTCTGTGTGTGTAACATCGGAATTTATATAAATTTAAATGAATGAACCACTTTTTTTCTCAAGGTCAACTATATGTTGCACACTCCCCATCCAAGAACCCCATGATATTAAATTGAAGAGGGGAAAAGGTTGGAAAGTGTAAAAGGGGAGAGAAAAAAAGTGGGAGGGGGTGACTGAAACTGAAATGAAAGGAGAAGAAAAAAAGAACAAACGACGCGCATGCGCACACCAGAGAAAATGAGAGTGTGAAAATAATGAATTAATAATACAAAGGAAAACTTTTAGATAATTCTTTTATGTTTTATATATTTAGTAACAAGGATTTTTTCGTTCTGATTTTTGAAAATATAAAGTTAAAAAAGTTCATTGATTCGATTGTCAATGATGGTTTTTAGTATAGAAAATGGTGACATTTTTTTAGAAGTACAATATTAAGAAAAAAAGACGTCAAAGTTTGTTATAAACTAGAATAGATTGTGAATATATACATATATATATTCATACTGTATATTAAGCTTTTTCTGTCTGTATGTGAATAACGCTGTACGAACAAGGACAAAAACGTTTAAGCACGTCGGAATTTATTTAAATTTAAATGGTCATAGGTTATAGTTAAATAATTTTAGTAGCCAAATTAAACTAGAATTTTGCTCCCGTCATTGATGACGGATTACCTCACTAGTGCTAAATATTTTCCTGACCACATATGTATTTATTATTAGATTCTGAAAATAAACTGTTTATATGAGAATTTGAAATAAAATATGAAGTTTAAAGTTTTTTTTTTGTTCGTTACCAGACGTTTGTTTCAAACTATTTGTCTAATTTGAGTGTGAAAATCAAAATTTTCTAAATTTGAAATTACGATAAAAGTTTATTTTAAAATATGTGAACGCGAATATATTATTAAGTGATTCGTTTATTCTACTTAGGAGTAGTTTCTAAAACATTTTAATCTGTTTATCTTTATGTTGCTTTTGAAATGCATAAAAATCAGATAAATAATTTTATTCAATTTTTTTTATTTGCAATATATTTTTCAACGCGGGCCTGCCTTTCAAAAAAGTAAATACAATTACTTGAAAAGGTTCCAACAAAATAGTCTAATTTGCGTGGGCCTTGTTTTTCACTGAGTTGGTCACTTGATATCTCTCTGAAGTAGGCGTTTAAAGCAATTGACCCACAAGCATCCTTTTAACCTGGTATTTGAAAAAAAAAGCGGCCTATTTGTAACCTTATTCTATGTGTTTGTGTGTTATTTTAATAAAAGAGACCTAATCTTAAAAGCTTCCCCTCGTAAGCAGGCAATCACTGCTATCACATATAGACATATGTACAAAATAACATCCAAGTGACGCAACTTTTTCCTATTTGAAAGGATTTTCAAAGCGATTCTTTTAACCCATATATATATATATTGGTCTATGTGTGTGTTTTAGGGGTGGCAAGAGCTTTGGCTTTTACATTTAGTATGTTTCATCTCGTCCGATTCCAATTCAACCTGATTTTAGATTGATATTAGACGACGGGGGTTTGAGGTGGAGGCTAGTAATGGCTTCGAGTTATATGGGGCCAGTTGGAGTGTGGGAAAAAGAGAGCACATTCTCTCTGATTAGCGTCCATCTGAAGCTAACTATGTGGTTGAAAAATGCCAACTTGGAAACAAAATTAAAAGAAACCGAGAGTGTTTTAGAAACTAGAATGGTAGCTCAATCACTTTAGGGTATTTTAAGGCTGATATTTTTTTCAAAATAAACTTTTTATAGACAAAAAAATATCGTCTGCTTAAAGTTAGAGCATTTTCAAAAAGCCTATTTTGAAAAACACCAACATATGAAATTATCCTTAATTGATTGATCGACCTTTCTAGTGTTTTTTCTTTTAAAAACGGATTCAAATTTCTCTTTGTTTTGCACCCGAAAGAGAGAATAATTAAGAGTTCGACATGCGTTTACACTTTAAAACCACTTTCAATAGCAAAACGCCATCACTCACTCCCATACTCTAAATGAATCTCTTAATAGCTAGCCTCTCTCTCTCCAACCCTCGTCGTCGTTTGAGCTAGTTTATGGTTGAGGTGGAAATCGGTTGAGATTGATACAGGCTTACATTTAATAAGATGGGAGCAGAAGGAGGAGGAGGGGCGGAGAGTGCTTTTAAAGAGGGAGGAGATTGAAGGGAAAAGGGGAGGAGGGGGAATGGATGTTGGTTGTGGTTTCCACTTGATTGGATTTTTCTGGTGATGCCTTGATCGCTAGTAATTCTAAAGCTAAACGGTCGCCAATTGTGTGTCTCTTTCTGTAATTTCTACCTTTTTTTTTTTTTTTTGGTTAGTGTCATAAAAACCTTTCTTGTTTCTTCTTCTTTTTTATTATTATCAGAGATGCTTCATTGAGGCTATACAAAGACAAAAAAAGGAAGAACCAAAGTTGTTCGATCATTCTGAACACGCTTTTTTGTCTTTAGAAGAGATTTATTTTTATTTTTTTTTTTTTTTGCTCTAAGAAGTGTAATGCATATTATTTTTTTTTTATTTGTGGTGATTTCAAACAAGAAATTTTGTGAGATTTTGAAGATGGGTTTGGTTGGTTTTGTGTTATTTTGATTAAGGGGGGAGTTGCATTAGGAGGAGGAGGAGGAGGAGGAGGAGGAGGACGACATCAATGTTTGAAAATGTTTGTGACGTAATCAGAGTTTTTGGCGTGGGATTACAACAACTCTAAATTTAGATTTCTCTCTCTCTCTCTCTATGTGTGTGTGTGTGTTTCCTTTCTGTATAAGCTAAATCTTTGTATGTTATTATTAAAACAACCCAAAGGCATTAAAAGCATTTTATACAAACAGCTGAGGGTTGTTTGTCGTGTTTTAAACTTTAAATGCATATTACATTGCATAGCACATTCTATATAGTATATGTGAAATAAAGTTATGTACATTTTTTAAAAATCATTTTTAAAGATACCAATTACCTCCAGAAATTTCTTCTCAAATTATTGTCAAGAATTATTCAACAATTACCAAAACGATATTTAAATTCTAAAATAACTGATTAATATAATTTAAAAAATTAAAAATCAGTTGACTTCATGTAAATGAACTTTATCAGATAGATGCGCCACCAAACAACAGACATTGGCAACCAAACACCCCAAAAGTCTACTCCTCTACTCGAATTCTGATGTGTTGCGATCACCAACTCACATTACTTTCATTTCAAAGTACTATGAATTTAATGTTTGAATTATTCCACATGGAAAGTTGTATTGAGTTGAATATGAATAGGGAAATGTGAGGTGACAACCTTTAACACAAAAATGGGGGGGGGAGACTTTCGTTTTTTGAAATTTAAAATGGCGTCGTTTGGTGACTCAGGAAAAGTCACTTCATTTTTAATTTTTTTATGGTTTTATTGACTGACTTTAAATTTTAAAAATCGTTTTGGTAATCGTTGAATAATTTTTGACATTATTTTGAAAAGAAATTTCTGGAGGTAATGGTCTCTTTAAGTAAAAATCTACAGGAAGTTCATTGTACATAATAGAAGCCCATGGGCTTGGTAGGTGTTTATGGTCTCATCATGTGCCTGGTGGTGGTGGTGGTGATGGCTTTGTACGATTCAGTTTTCTACATAAGGCGTGTCTCTCTCTAGAGTCATCATGTTCCATGTCAAATCAATACAAGGTTTGGTACTGACCACCACCCTCAAAATGTCATTAGATTTAGTATACACATGTTTTGTGCATTTAAAATAACAGCTTTCTAACCCACGTGATTCAAAATATAAGCATGTTTTTAGGTTGAAATTAGACCCCTCAGCCATATTTTTTTTTTACGAATTTCGTCGATTTTCTGGTAAAATTTGGTGCAAGTCAGACTTAGCCGCATTTTTTTCCGGTGGTGTTCGGCTGAGCTAAAATTCGGCAGATATTTGGCCGATTTGCAGCTTGAAGTACCCAGCAGTTGTAAAAATTAAATAAATAAAAACTTTAATATTAGGACACTGGACTAAATTCTAATTTTCAAGTTATAATAATTGAAAATTATCGTGAATAAAAAAAATCCTGTTTAGTTTCTCAGGTCTCAATGAAGAACGACGGCCGTTGCATAAAAGTAAAGTTATGGAGAACATGCTTTCAACTGCAAAGTTCTGACACAGAAGACATTCAGTCACATTTTCTGTTTGTGTTTTCTACATGTGGGATCCTGGCCTAAGGTTACACATAAAAAAAGAGAAGAAAAAACAAATTTAAAGTGTGACTGTAAATAAAATTTGTTTATTTTGATTCGGTTTTTTTCTTCCATTTATTTGGTAAAAAAAAATAGGCAGAAAAAATATGAAACTGTTTTAAATTTTTCTGTTGTGCCACGCAGAATTACATTTTATCAGGGACTAGGAAGGCATTCTTCAAACACGTTATATAAAAATAACGTGTTTGAAGAATGCCTTCCTCATCCTATTGAGTATCAAGTCATCTATAATCTTAAAAAAATATCCCTGAAGTATTTTCTGTTGTTGTTTGCGGGAACTCTTGAATGCGAAGGAGAAGCAGATATCCATATGAGATTCAAGTTTGACACGCTTTTAGAGCTGGCTAGTACTGCACATGCATAAAAATAGGCGGAAATTATAAATAGAAATAAAAAAGCAGAATAATGCTACTAAAGGAAGCCTTTTATTGGCTTTAATTGAATGTAATAATTCCATGTGTTTTTTCTAGTGTAATATTTTTCTGCATGTGTGATCCATCTCTTAGTTTCATTTAAGTTTAGGGAAAAAAAGCATAGATCAGAAAGTTCTATTACTTTTTTTCTTTTAATCTAGACGACTGAAAAAGGGATTTTGAACAAGTGCTCTTAAAAATCAACCTATGATGAATGATAATCTATTAATCATAGTTTACATACAAATATGATTTGAATCAATCTATAAAAAAAGAAGTAATTTAAAGTTGACGGGTTGGTTACATTAGAATTTGTGGGCGGTTTTTTTAATCTAGTTATTGTATTCAATATCAATTTTTTTTTAAAAAAATTTGGGGCCTCTTCTTAGAAAAGTTTTTGAAATAAAAGTATGAAAGAGAAGAAGAAGAAAAAAAACCATTTGTGTTCTCTTTTCACGTGAAGGAAGAAAAAAGATGATTTATAATCACGTCAGTTAATCTGAGAAGTTCAATCAAGAAGAATATTTTTTCAACATTGTTTTTCTTTTCTACTTTGAACACCTTCTCTCTACCCTCTTCCCCTTACCTCTCATCTTTTTTTTTTGTTTGTTCTTTAGTTTATTTTATGCCATTGAAACCGTCTTTCTCTCTATCTATTGTCATCACATTTGGCGAAGAATTGCCCAAAGTCGATAACAAGCAAATTTCATTTGTTTTGTGTCTTTTTCTTTATTGTGTTGCTTTTTTTTTTTTCTTCTTCTTCTTCTTTCTTCTTATTCATAGGAAAGAAATTGAGTTTTTTGTTTGTTATTGTTGTCATCATATAAGAGATATTCTTTCCGTGTGTTGTGTTGTGTGGGTGGGTGGATTGTGTGGTAACCTTTTCATGAAATTGAATTTTCTTTTTCAATGCATTTGAAAGTGTTTTTGTTTTTTACCTCGTGTGAATTTACACCCAGTATAGGGTGCTATGGTGAGCGTGGAAAGGTTAGAATACAAGCTTCATGTCGTGTTCACTTATATATTGTGTGTTTGTTTGTGTGGGAAAATTCAAATTGGTTTTTTTTTAATCTTTAATTGAAGGGAAATCTGTTTCATATCTCGGAAGATTTACTCTGGTTTTGTACTTTTTAGTTGTTCAGTTTTTTTTTTAAAAAAAAAGGTTATTTTGTTATTTTCTAGATTGTGTGTGTCTTCATATGTGTGTGTGTGACATGATGTTAGTGCTAGTGAAATTTGCATAAATTTAGTTGAATAGAAGGAGGGGAAGGGGGTGGGGGTTAATAAATACTATCTGAAGTTTTTGTTTTTACAATTTCATTGATTGCATCTTAAGGTGGTGATTTTATGGTGTAAATGCGCTCTCAAACTCAAGATTATTCATTCTGTCGTACAGGTGCAAAACGAAGAGAAATTTCTAATATGTTTTAGAAACTAGAAGAGTAGCTCAGTCAAGTCACTTAAAGGTATTTTCATGTTGATAAGTTCTTTCAAAATACTTTTTTTTTTCTCCGTGCGTTTGAAAATGACTCAATTTTAAGCGAGCAATATTTATTTCTCATCGTATTAAGTTTATTTTGAAAGTTATCTATTAAGAAAATGTCTTTAAATGACTGAGCTACAATTTTAGTTTCTAAAACACTTCCTAGTTTATCTTCTGAAAGCCAAAATAATCAAAAGATCAAAAACCAGTAATCTTAAGCAACCATATACATGCATAGTGTCATCAATGACATCATCATCATTTCCTGCAACTTTTCCCGCAGTATGCAGGGTCGGCTTTACGGGTTCTATCTCTTCACTCCTTTCGATTTTGTGCCAAACTCCCAGAGACCCCACATGCCCCCATATACCGTTTTACCACCACATTCCAAGGTTGTTGGGACCTTCCTCTACCCCTTTTAACGCCCAGGTTAAACCCCATCACCTGTTTAAGCAGATCATCCTCCTGCGTGCCCAAACCATCTCAACCTATTTTCCTGCATCTTTTCTACTATGCTTACACTATACATGTATAATGCATTGCAATAAATATCACAGAGTACGACAAGAGCACTCTGAACGCACCCAAAGCGGTGCTCGTCCCCGTTCAATGACTTCAAGTCTTGACGAGCACCGCTTTGGTTGACAGGCTGTGCTCGTGGCGTCAACATGTAGTGGGCAAACTGAAAATAAAACTTGCACTGTGTAATTAAAACTAGGTCATCGCTCATCGGATCCGAACGAGTCAAAGCCTCTCGAGTAACTGAACGCTCAACTAGAGACCTACATTGAGTCAAAATTTGAAGCCCAGCCCATGGGACTTTATGCTGGGCCCAGTCCACCAGGCCCACGAAGCCCATAAAGCCCACCAGGCCCATGAATCCCACCAGGTCCATGAAGCCCACAAAGCCCACCAGGCCCACGAAGCCCACGAAGCACATGAGGCCCACAAAACTCATGGGCCTTTAACATAAATATGCCGATCCAAGCTCAGCCCAAAAGCCCACCATCCCATGGTCTTTGTGTAGGTCTCTAATTTCCACACTAAATGGTTCGCATGCTTACCAAGAAAATGGCTTTGATATGTTTATTTTATTGATTGGTCAGTGAGAAATATGTTATACTTTTATTAATGTGTGAAATAATATGTGGTTCAGTTCTATACATTTGTAAAGAACCACATGAGAGAAATGATGAAACGCCTTCCAAACCCGTGATGCCCACAAAGGCCACCAAAGCCACGAAGCCCACCAGGCCCACGAAGCCGACCAGACCCACGAGGCCCACAATGCCCACCAGGCCCTTGGGCCTTTAATATAAAAATGCCAGTCCATGGGCATTATGTAGGTCTCTACTCTCAACCGTCAATTGACAAGAGCACGAGCCCAAGCCCGACAAGCCAACAAGTTCACGAGCCCGAGTATGAGTTCTCACTTTGAAGTGTGAACACATTATTCACACTTCAAAGTGAGAACTCGTACTCGTATATATATTTATTGTAATATACATGTATATTACAATATACATGTGCAAACGTCTTTGCAATCACGCAAAAATTCCAAACTTGGTCTTAGAAAGTGGGGATGTTAGTTCTTCAGAAACAGAACAGGCAGAATTCTTAAATCTTGAATTTGCTAACTCATACTCACAAAATAACCATATACCAAACGACTGTACTAATCCACTTTATACCGATCTTGGAGCACTTTCTTCCTTTAATGTGCACACCATTTATGAATTGCTTAATAATATACGTCCAAATTGCACTTCTGGGCCTGATGGAATTCCTGCCAGGGTATTAAAGCATTGTGCGGCAGAGCTTGCCAGCCCAATTTGTGATCTATTTAAGTTATCTTTACTATCGGGCAGTTTACCTTCCGACTGGAAATTGGCTATAGTACGTCCTGTCTTTAAAAAAGGTGATCGTACACTGCCGAAGAATTATAGGCCAATATCGCTCACAAGTATTATATGTAAGCTAATGGAAAGGATAATTGGGGAATATTTATTAAATCATATGAAATCAATGAACTTGCTTGCCTCAAACCAGTATGGTTTCCTTCCCACTCGTTCTTCAACAATACAACTTCTTGACTGTTTACTAGAAATTGTGGACTGCGTAGATAAAAAGAAGTCTGCAACTGTGGCTTATCTTGATTTTACATCTGCATTTGACAGAGTTGATCATGGTCTTCTGATGGCCAAGCTTGCTAGATATGGTATAGCAAACCCTGTCTATGGATGGATACAGGCTTTTCTGACTAACCGCTTCCAGTCAGTTCAAGTAGGATCAACCCTCTCGTGCGTTAGCTCAGTTGGTAGTGGGGTAATTCAGGGTAGCGTATTGGGACCAATCCTATTTGGTATATTTATTAATGATATAGCACAAAACAATCTCTGTAAGACCCTGCTTTATGCCGATGATGTGAAATGTGTATCCAGTTGTTTGGAGAAACTGCAAGGAACCCTATCTAACATATCAGATTGGGCAGATACTAATGGCATGTCTCTTTCAATTGACAAGTGTATGGTGCTGGACTTTAATACTAAAGGGCTGGCATCAAGTCTATCTTGTATGGGCAGTGCCATTAAATTGGTTCCTGAAGCCCGAGACCTGGGTGTCTTATTTAATGATAAGTTAAATTTCTCATCACATTGTAACGTAATATGTTCCAAAGGCCATCAAAGGGTAGGCATATTATTTAAAGTATTGCCCAATAGCCCAATTACAGTATTAGTCATGGCCTTTAAGGCATTTGTAATCCCAATCCTGAGTTATGCCTCTTCAGTGTGGTCCCCATATCTGATACGAGATATTGATGCAATAGAGGCAGTTCAGCGTAGATTTACTAAACGATTGAAGAGCTTGTCTAATATGTCGTATATACAACGATTGCATTCCCTTGGAATAATTACTCTTGAACTCAGACGCCTCCATACTGACTTAGTATTGTTATACAAAATATTGGCTAAGGATGTCTTTTTTCCCTTGGAGTGGGAGTCTTTCCTAATATTTTCTCCAACAATCACTAGGTCCCACTCAAAGCGTATTATGTCACCTGTAGCTCGCATTAATTGTAAACAACACTGTTTTTTTAATAGGGTCATCCCTATTTGGAATTCACTCCCACAATATGTAGTGGACTCTTCATCATCAGCTAGCTTTTATGCTAATGTTAAGACATTGGATCTAGCTTGTTGGTTGCATGGACGGGCTGCAAGAGGAAATTAAAAAATGTATCGATGATGAAATGATTGTTTTCACCTCTTTGTATATCCCTATGTATTTGTGTTTGTTATTTTATTTTGTCTTATATTGACCAGGGTTAGACGTAAGTGTTGCTGTAATGTACAACCTGTAAAACCCTAATAAAATATTATTATTATTATTATTATTATTATTATTATTATATTGTATAAGGTTGCTTAAATTTAAAATGGTTTAAAATGTGTAAAATTATTCTACTGATCGGTGAGGATTTTTCTACTATTCTTACTAATTTTTATTAATGTTTAGTTGCAAACTAGTTAAAAATAAATAAATGTGTTTTTGTTATAAAAGAAATGAATAAAAAAACCACGTCTTTTTTCAACACGAGTTTCATTATAGTCACAATGACGTAAACATTTATTGTAGTAATTGAAGAAGACCACCTGCGACTAGTAACTAAATAAAAAAGAGAAACTCTGCAGGAGAGAAAATATTATTGAGGAAATTTGAGTTTTTTTTTTCTTCTTCTTCTTATATGAATGTCTATTGTTATTGAAAAGAAAAGAACTTTTTTCTTCCGTTTTTATTTTTCATCTCAACGAAGTTCATTAGAAAATTCACAATGATGTGAATGTTTACGAATCCGGTATTTAGTTTGTTCATCATCTGAATATACGTTTTATTGGCAAGCGCGAATTTCATTATTTTTTTATTAAAGAAATTTTAAAAATAAATCTGAAAAGTGAAAATAAAAATAACTAAAATGAACATTTTTTTTCTGTAGTTTTTTCTTTGTTTTTTTTTATAAGATGAATAAAAAAAAATGAAATTGAAAATGTTTGAAAACTAGAATGCAATAATGCAGCATTTTAATGTTCGGGAAAAAACTGAATAAAATGAGGTAAAATGGGGGGGGGGGGTTAAATTTATTTTCTCAAAAACTACTGTTGCTTTCTGGATAATATTAATATGTAACTTATTCAGCACATACTTCTTATAATTTAAAGTTCACAAATTTTGCAATTTATACCATTAAGGCCAATAATTTCTTTTAAATAGAGAAGGTGTGTGTGTGTGGGGGGGGGGTACGCTGCTTACTACATATGAGCCAGTGGCGTAGCTAGGTGTAGTTACCCAACTAAGGGCCTTGACACACAAAGTTGACTTTTGAAAGACTTTTGTGTGACAAAATGAAGTCGAAAGTGGCAATGTATTTTCTATGAAAAAACGCCAACTTTTGCACACAGACTACTTTAAAACACCTTCCAACTTTATTCTACCGGTTACTTTAAAACACCTGCGATATTTTGAAAGTGTTTGATTTTTATAACAACTCGACTTCATTTTGTTGCCGAAAATTTTTTTTAAAAGTCGCTTGTGTCTCAAAGGTTTTCAAAGAAAATGTATTACGACGACAGTCCAAACGTCACACACGTATGTGTGCCAAGTGCCTAAACGCAGCTTTATGACAAAATTTTAATTGTAAATTTAACTGCGGCAACAGTAAAAACAACAATAATTAAAATAATAAAATATTACTGTAACAACAACTTAAATAAGATTTCATTTGAAATTAGATGAGACATTTGCATAATAACAATAACACACATTTTATTTGGAGTTCTCCTTTTTTTTAAAGGGAGGGGGGAGTTGACTGTTTATTATATTCAGAAAACAACCAAGGAATAAAGTTGTTTGAAGCAGCTCTTCTTCCGGGTTGTAATTATTTCCCCTCATCATCACTACAGGATAAACACATAAAAAAGAATAGAAACCAACCAAAAAAAAAAACCTAAACAGAATTGATCTATACTTTCATTTTAGACCCTATATACTG
The DNA here is from genome assembly GCA_036925085.1 of Brachycybe producta. Lineage (NCBI taxonomy): Eukaryota > Metazoa > Arthropoda > Diplopoda > Playtdesmida > Andrognathidae > Brachycybe > Brachycybe producta. The sequence continues at coordinate 304,796 of JAUPFP010000028.1, read as the reverse complement.
TAGTACAAGCATGTCAAACTCGCGGCCCGCGCGCCACATGCGGTCCACAACGAATACCTTTGCGGCCCAGCCAATATAACTTTATGTAACAAAAGGTTTAATAAAAATGTCGTACTGTAGCTTAATTTTTAAAATTTCTAATTATACATCCATTTACTACTATATTATAACTAGTGGGGTAACCCCAAATTTCCTCCGCCCTTTTATGATGTCAGTCCAAGTAACAAACCAATTAGAAATTGATGACGTTCATAAAAGGGCTGAGCAAAAAAAAATTCTAATGCTGGGCATAATTGCCTGTGATAAATTCTAGTTTAATTTTGCTACTATTATCCCCTCCCCGTTTTATATTTGAAAGAGAAAATGAACTTTTCATTTTCTCTGGTGTGCGCATGCGCTTCGTTTGTTCCTTTTTTTACTCTTTTTCATTTCAATTTCAGTTTCCCCCTCCCCCTCTCCCTCCTACTCTTTCCAACCTTTTCCCCCCTCTCCAATTTAATATCATGGGGTTCTTGGATGGGGAGAACGCAACATATAGTTGACCTTGAGCGAAAAAAAGCGGTTCATTTATTTAAATTTATATAAATTCCGATGTGCTTACGTGTTTTTGTCCTTGTTTGCACAGCGTTACTAACCAGGGAAGTAAGGAAGCAAGGAAACAAAGAAAGATAGATGGGGCTTAATATATATATACTATATATACTTCACAGGCAATTGTGCCCAGCATTAGAATTTCTTTTCCTCCGCCCTTTTATGATGTCAGCCCAAGTAACAAACCAATTAGAAATTGTTGACGTTCATAAAAGGGCGGAGGAAAAGAAATTCTAATGCTGGGCACAGTTGCCCATGATAAATTATAGTTTAATTTTGCTACTATTATCCCCGCCCCTTTTTATATTTGAAAGAGAAAATGAGTTTTTCATTTTCTCTGGCGTGCGCATGCGTGTCGTTTGTTCCTTTTTTACTCCTTTCATTTCAATTTCAGTCACCCCCTCCCACTTTTTCCCCCTCCACATTTCTCTCTCTCTCCCCTTCTACACTTTCCAACCTTTTCCCCTTTCCAATTTAATATCATGGGGTTCTTGGATGGGGAGTGTGCAACATATAGTTGACCTTGAGAAAAAAAGCGGTTCATTTATTCATTTAAATTTATATAAATTCCGACGTGCTTTAAGGTTTTTGTCCTTGTTTGTACAGCATTAATCACACACACAGACCTGGCTTAATATATATAATACTGATTTTGTGATGCCGTTATTACATTTCTAAAGTAACAATCTACTGTTTTTGTTCTTTTTTGTAAGTCTGTACTTTTCGAAGTAAACCTACGTTTCTGTAAAAATTGAAGTTTTTGTTTTTTTTTGCGGCCCACATAAACTTAAGACTTTGTTTATTTGGCCCGTGTCATCCTTTGAGTTTGACATGCTTGCTGTAGTGGGTTGCTGAGGGATTAGAGAGTGTTAATCTTGAAAGATGAACAAGTCATTTGCATTGTTTAAGACTCTTATTATCACAGCCTTAATTGGATCATACAATAGAATAGAGAAGAGAATAATAAATAATACATCCTGTATATTGAAGATAATAAAGAAACAATTGTTTCAATATCTTAGTGGTGGTTGGTAAAGATGGTTGTTGAATAATAGTAAGTTGATCTACTTTCTCAAGTGTATTTCTGGACAACCTTACTTCTGTTTTCTTTACTACTAAGCAAGATTAGTTGAAAGATGCCAGATGTGTAATTTATCTTTAAAAGAGTATTGAATTTTTTGCATCTTTTAAAGAAATGGCTAAACTTGGATGTTTTTAGTCAGTAAACAAAGATAATTTCTCAGTACTCAGGTTTATTTTGATTCTCAGTTCAAAATATAAATTGTAATTTTACAAGTTACACATTCAAATAAACAAATGTAAAAAATATACTGTTGTCTGTTTATTGCCATTAAATCGATTAATGGATCACACATGCAGAAAACAAAAAATTCTACCAAAAAAAGGAATTTATCTGATTTCAATAATTATATTCTATTTATCTGGCTGAAATGTATCCAGAAAAAATCGATGAAATTGTTTTTTCGCCATTAGGAGGAAAGCTTCCCTTCTTCTGTTCTTTATGGCGGCTCTTCTTATTTTTTCTCCAATCCTTTATAAACTCAACAATGCACTTGAAATGTTTTTTTTTATTGTAATGTGTGATAGCCTTTGAATGCGAAGGAAAATACATTATAAATTTAGCTGAAAATTTATTCTGATTTTTCATATCTATTTTTAGTTTCTGTATTGGTTTTTATTTTGCATGTGTGATCCAGCCCTAAGACCAAGGTCCCCACATTCAAAAAAAAAAGCGAACTGAAAATGTAACTTAAAAAGAACGTGTGAAATTTAAACAACTCTTATGGGGTAGTTCACATTGAGCATTTTTTAGCAGTAGCAGTGACAGTAAACCTGTTTTTTACTGCTTTGTGACGTCATTACCTAAATAAATTGCTTTTTTATTTAGCAGAAATGGACAGAAAAAAAAGTGAAAATGTTTCTTCCTGCGACATGGAATAACCTATTAATCAGCCAATCGGAAGGTGGAATTCAGTTATAACATTTCTTATGACTCCTATTCTTTTTTTCGAAACTTATTTTCTAATCTACAAACGTCCTTAAAAACCTTTTTTTATTGTAATATATGAGACCTTTGAACGCAAAAGAGAGCGGAAACACTTTTTTTTTTACTTTTGTTTCTATTTTTATTTTCAGCTTCTCCCCCCCCCCCCCCCCCCCCCCTCCCCTATATGTGGGATCCAGGACTTAGGAAGGTTTTTATCACATTGTCAGTTTGTTATACAAGTCACGTTACGAAATTATAATTTTTAACATCTAAACTAAAAAAAAAGATGAAAGTAAACACCTCAAATATCTATGAGTCCATATATAGATGAGATTTTCGCCATATGGATAGAATAACAAAAAGCATTTGGAAAATCTCTAAGGTGTCTTGATCTACTTTTAAATATGTATTTATGAGTTCGCCCCCCTCCCCATGCAAGTGGGGTTCATTTAATTGGATTCAAAGATACAACCCTAACCAAAACTAAAATACATTTTGACAATTTTTGAAATAAGTCTGTGACACTTGCCTTGTTCTCTAGATTTAAAAAGGGTTCTCAAGGGGGCCCACCATAATAGATTATTAACTACAATCTCTCAACATGTTGCATAAATAATAAAGCCTGGGACGACTCACTATGCGTCGAATGCTGCTTTTTCCACCTGCTTTTTCGTTTGTTTTTTTTCTTCTCTTGAAGTCTGATTGGTTAGTTGATAGTTCGACTCTATAACCGGCTGCAAAATATCGAACGAAATATGGAAGCTTAAAAAAAAAACAGCAGTTTTTTTTAAAGAGCACATTAAAACACAAATATGCAGTAGGCCTAACTTGAAAAGCTACAAAAAAGCCTATGCAGTTTAACCATAAAGTCGCCTCAACTACTTTGGGGCATCACAAAGTAGCGCCACTGAGTGGTTCGTGTGAAGCCGGCCTAATAAGAGGGCATACGCTACCACATAAGTTATAACTCCTATAACAAATAACTCCGTAACTTTGTTGTAGGAATTATTAGTTATAGGAGTTATAACATAGTTATAGGAGACTATGGCACAACAGACATACTGTGACAGCAAATACATATGCTGTGTAAAGTGAGGGAAACACATGCAGAAATATACAACAGAAAAGACACAAGAAAACCACTGCAACAAAAGAAATTCTGTTCGTTTTCTTTTTCTGTTTGCATGTGATGAACACACGTGCAGAACAGAAATACGACACGCCTTCTATTGTGAAACATAGACAACAGACGTTTGCCTGTAGTTGTCACCCATGTTGTTTGCTTTGAGTCTACAAAAATATTTGATGATGTCATGCAAGCTACATTCCTATTGGTGCATTTATAACAGTAAGCAGTAAAGAACAGAAAAGATAGAGCAAAGCTCTATCTCAGGTTCTCTTCTGTTTCTTTTGCTCTTGAAAACAGAAGAATTGTCTGTTTTCTTACATGTTTTCTTTTACACTTTCTGCATGTGTGTCCCTGGCTTAAGAGGGATCACATACACACACACACACGCACACAATAAGAAAGCATACTTATTTTCCGACAAACACAAGACTCCATCACATATTGTAGGGCATGTTAGATGTTAAATATTTAATATTTTGTTGACACAAAATTCATAACTAAATAGCTTGTATAGATATACATTTTAAAGGCCTATTTCCCTTTTTGTGTCTCATTTCAACAGATGCTAAATATTTCATATTTTACCCTTTTTTAAAATACATTTACTTCTTTTCTAACTTGATAGAAATGCTTATATATATATATATATATATATATATAATAGCAACTTTAAATTCATTTCTCCAGGAGTCCTCTAGGTGTATAAATAAAAACATTTCAGTTTGTGTTTCAATCTCAACTTTTTTTTCCCTTGAAAGGAGAAACATTTCTGAAATGGTTTTAGGCGGGTGTTTTTTATATTTATGATTATATTTGTTCTATAATATCATTTGATATCATCATCATGCTCAAATAAATTTTCATGTTTATTGCATATGCTTTCTTCAGTCAGTCGTTTTATGCCTTAGGCTGGCTGTGTAGAAGAATTATGTGTTGGCAATTTTGAGGCACGCGTGCCAAATCAATATTATTATACTATTGATACTTTTGATATTTTATGAGAACAACAGGTAGAAATCAATATATTTTGAAAGAGAGAGAGACAGAGAGAGAGAGAGAAAGGGATAAAGGCGGGAAGGTCATATGATAAACTAAAAAGAACACACAAACAGGCCTTAGATGGACAATTGTAAATATATAGGAACGAACAATGGTCAAACGTGTTTTCAGGACAAAATGCAACACCTTTGACATAATTAAAATTCGATTTATTGATAACCGGGTGACTCAAAAGGTTTGTTTTCTAACAGTGTGGATGGAAGGAAATTTAAGACAGAAACTTCGAACATGAACTTAATAATAATTCTAATATATTTTATACGCATTCACATGTGAAATTGGCATGCAAAGAAGTTAAAATAACTTAGGCCTACTTCCTCTTATTTCCTTGTTTTCTACTTATTTCCTCCATTATTAATCAGGGTTTTCACATACAATGATTATAATTATTAGCACAAGGAGCAGGTCAGTTAATTTCGCCATTATTAGCGGCACAAGTTTCATTTGGGTCCAGACTAGAACAGAACAACGAACCGAACACCGTTCGCGAACATGTTTCCTAACAGTGTGGACAGTTTTTCGGACATTTTTTCTGTAACAAGTTTTGTTCATTGTTCTGTTCGGCACCGATCCACAATTTGTCAGTTTTTACTCGTGACATCTAAGGTTTGCTCGTGTTCGGACCAGGAGTAGTTTAGATGTCTCGGCGAACATTTCTCCGAACATCCATTATGAGGTTACTAACTGGGAACACGTTTGCGAACATGTTCTGTTCACGTTTGGATACTCCGACCACAACGGCCAGAACAACCAACATGTTCTTTGGAAATGGTCGCGAACATCGTATGTTCGGTGTTCTGTTCTAGTCTGAATCCACCCTAAGTGTTTCCACAGATATGGATGTTGTTCGCATAGGTCTCCAGAAACTTTCTTAGGAAAACTATGAGCAGCACATGTTTGTTATAAAAATAAACACACTTTCTCAATCTTAATTTTTCCTAACTGGCGCCAAAAAGTACACTTGCTATGTAATGTACTTTTACTGGCGCAATAATTAGTGGCGCCAGTTGAATTTGCGTGTTTCCATATGCAGCTAAACTGGCGTCAGTCAAGTTGTGCCAATGATTGCATGTGAAAACCCTGTTTTATACTTGAATCCTCAGAGCAAGGGTGCCAACATAGAAAATCTTTTTAGTAGACTTACCTTTTATTAGAAACCTTGCTTTGAGAGTTCAATTGCCAACTTTGCATTCTTGAAGTCATTATTAGATTCCGGACGCTTCATTTTTTTTATATAAATACATATTGTGAGAAACTCCATCATCGACACTAAACACCCTAATTTAATGGTGACAAATTTCAAAATTAACTATTTTTTGAGTATGCAGTGATTGCCTGCCGTCCGGAGTTAACCAAAATCTTAAAAAAAAGTTTTTTGTTTTAGTAATGGGTGTGTACACTGGGTATGTTTTTGGTTATACTGTATGTAAATTTGCCTCATTTAACGATGCAATTTTTAAGAACGCATTACTGACGTTAATCGAGGTATGGACTGTATAATAATACAAAGTTGGCCACTCGGACTATTGACCAGTTTAAAATAGAAAGAGAGATGGACGTTTGGCGGCAAGAACAGCAACAAAAGGTGGTCATGTCCTTCTTGTAAATATATAAGTAATGAGGCCTAAAAATTCAATAATTTGAACTCTTTTAAACAGAGTTAACATAGAAACACATCCTGTTTAATTTAGTAGCCTTGAAGCCTTATGTTAGAATTCTGGTGAGAGAGTTCAAACTGAATTTCAAGAGTCGCATATTTTCTTCTTGAATCTTTATTTATTTTAAAGAAGAAGAAAAAATCGACAATTACATGTAACAATTTTGTTAAATTTATACAGTATTACCTATTATTTGTACAACTAGTGGGGTAACCCGTCATAAATGATGGGAGCAAAATTCACAGGCAATTGTGCCCAGCATTAGAATTTCTTTTCCTCCGCCCTTTTATGACGTCAGACCAAGTAACAAACCAATTAGAAATTGATGACGTTCACAAAAGGGCTGAGCAAATGAAATTCTAATGCTGGGCACAATTGCCCGTGATAAAGTGTAGTTTAATTTTGCTACTATTATGCCCTCCCCGTTTATATTTGAAAGAGAAAATGAGTTTTTCATTTTCTCTGGTGTGCGCATGCGTGTCGTTTGTTCCTTTTTTACTCCATTCATTTCAATTTCAGTCACCCCTCCCACTTTAACTCTCCCGTTTCTCTCTCTCCCCCTCTACACTTTCCAACCTTTTCCCCTCTCCAATTTAATATCATGGGGTTCTTGGATTGGGAGAGTCCAACATATAGTTGACCTTGAGAAAAAAAAAGCGGTTCATTTATTCATTTAAATTTATATAAATTCCGACGTGCTTCAAGGTTTTTGTCCTTGTTTGTACAGCGTTAGATCACACACACACACACACACACACAGCTGGCTTAATATATGCATGTATATAATTGTGATCTGCAGGGTATTTGTACCGTCTAGACTTAATCATCTTAAACATAATAAGTCTTATGTAGACAACTGGAAATAAATTAGCTAAACCTGAGTTTTGAAATTGAAATCTTTAATTTAAGAAGAAAAAAAAAACATTTTTGTTTGAAACAAATCCAAATGAGTAAGGGGGGTGTCCCAAAAATGTTGATTAAAAATTAAAATTAAGAATCTGTGAATGCATACCCACTGAAAACTTTCTTTATTTATAGATAGTAACATTATTAAAATATCTGATAATTTGAACAATATTTAGAGGTCCCCCCAACTTACTAAATTTTTACTAAATTTTTGGAAAAATTCGTAATTTTTTTTCAAAATTATTATTTTAATTTCAATACATTATATAATTGACATAAGTAATATGTTGTAAAATTAAATAATACATAAGTTTTTGTGAATATTTCTATTTTAAATTTAAATTTGTCATGTATAATATAAAAACTATGGTAATAGCCATATAGAATTTGTGAGCCCTTGGGGGACCTCTAAATATAGCTCAAATGAGCTAGAATTTTACAGGTATTATTTTACATATTATTTTACAAGGGAGAAATGTTTTAGAAGGTATGTATTCTAATTTTCAACCTAGTAAGGGTAGGCCTACTTTCCGATTATTTTACTTTTTCCTGAAGGAGGAAACAAAACAAATTAATAAGTAAATAAATTGAATAAACGTTTCTACTAATTTAAACACAAGGTTTCACAATTAGAAGAACACACAAGTAGAGGCCAAACCTAATAATAAGAGGACTCTTCCTTGAAGGCATCTAATTACTGCATTTTGTAACATATTTCTTGGGGCTTTTATACATTAACACTTTTGGACTATTTTTGACCCATTTATAATGGCTTTCTAAATAAAAGGTTTTATTTTTCTCCTAAACATGATTCATCATATCTATGATTCAAATGTAGGCGGTAAATCGAGAAATTTGATGAAAATGCAATTGTTTACTTGTTAACAAGAGGAAAAAGAAGCCTCAATAGCCGTCACAACTATACCAATCTCTGGTAGGTTCATTTTTCGGGTTGGGTTGCCATAGCAACGAATTGACAACGACCCCCAACGTAGAAACAAACAAAAAAAAAAAACAGTTCGCCAGTTGTGCATGCTGTTGGGACTTTTTCGCCTCTTCTGAGCGTTTCAATTATAAATGCAACAAATTATAAAAGGGCAGGTTTATTTTGTTTTCTGAAATATTTTTTAAAAGCGGTTTTTCTAACATGGTAATAGTCTTTAATGATGTCAGCATCCCACGGTGCTTTTCCTCCCGTAGCTTTGGTTTTGTAAGCAATATTAAGAAAAAAAAAAAAAAAAACCGAGGGTTTTATGAACTTAAAATTTCAGAAAATTTACATGTTTTATTTGCAGTTTGTAAATAAATGTCTCAACATAAAAGTGCAAAATTAAAATCAATAATTTTAATTTTTCATAAAGTCTATTTTTTAGACATCAATATGAAATTAGTTATCTAACTCAATGAGTAGTTTAATAATAATACTAATAATAAATAATAATGATAATACTGATGTTTATTATTGTTGCTAGTAATGAGATAAATCACTACAATACAAACTGTAAAAGAAGAAATGATGGGGAATAAATAAATCTCACTTATAGATGAGATTATGTATCATTCAGGTTTAGTTCTCCAAAAACATGCTTTGATACATAACATAATTAAGACCTGTATTAAAATCTTACTTTAGATTAACTTAGTGTTCACTAACACTGAAATACAAGCAGTGAATTCATATTAACAATGACTAAAGGTGCAGCCATGATTTCAATCTAGAAAGGGGAGGGGGGGGGGCGAGAAATTCTAAAAAAAAATCAAAAAATGCTAAAAAAAAAAAAAAATAGAGGAAACGGGGAAAAAAAAAAAACGTGCAACGTGTAAAAAGTTGTTAACAGCTTGTACATGTTTCGAAATGCGTGTTTATTGCAACAATTTAGAGCTTTTCATGTAAATTTTGATCCTACTTAGACCACAATACGGAGGGTGGCTTCTGCTCCCCCCCCCTTTGTTTTCACTAAGTGCCCCATAAAGCGGTATTATCTGTGCATCTTAAGTGAAGTGTCCACTCACCAACAATTAATTAGTAATTTAGTACACACACTAATGCCAGATTTAAAATTTTCGTTATTACTAAAGTTACTAAAGTTATGATTCTTATGAATGTATCCTAAAAATAACATGACTTATAGATAGGCCTAAGCTTAACATGAAATGAATTTTTTTTGTTATTTTAGAAACTAGAATAGTAAGTCGAAGCTTATAAATAATCTAAGAAGATCTTTTGTTGTGTGATACGTTGATATTCAAGTAAAGTTAATCGTCATTTTGTTTCAAATAAACATTTCCTGCACTCTTTGTTTGGTTGTTGACGTCATTTTTGGACACGAGTTGATGATTGAAATAATTGTGTGTATTGATAATAAAAAAAAAGGTTTAAAGTGATTATTATTTGTTGCTCACGAGTTTCTTGTTGCTTACCTCTTTTAAATAACTAAATTAATGAGGCTAAGTGATTTTAGGGTTTTGTTTTACTGCTTCCTACCAAGGTTCAATATTAGTCTTAATTATGCAAATGAGAATGTGTTGAAACTCTCATTAGTGGATGTACAGTATATATAAAAATAAAAATAAGCTTTGTGAAGCTCGCCTTCAGTTTTAGCTTTGCTGTCAAATCTAAAATGTTGGCTTGGCTGCTCCGTCCTCAATAAAATATTATAAAAAAGGTGCTGAAGTTAGGTGTTAATAATTATTTTTAATCCATGTATAAAAAGTAAGTTAATTAATGTGTATGAATCTCTCTCTCTCTTTCTGTCTCTCTTAAACTCATTATGTGGTGGTGATGCTCATTGTCTTATTTAAAAATTTATTACTAATGGCCTATACACATGGTGGGTTTAGTTGTCTTGAATGAAAAAAAATGTGCAACATTCGCAATCAAACTATCGATTGACTTATTTGGTTGAGTGGAACGCAAGCATACGTTCACAATTGTTAATGTACGCGTGTACATTATTGTGGTCCATTTTACAATGTAAAAATTTTTTTTTTAAAAAAAATGAAGGAGGCATTTTAGTAATTTAGTTCGTTTTGGTCTAAAAACTTTCTGTGTGGAATTTCAGATAGGAATTCTACTATTTAGGGGTCGCTCAAGATTATTAAACATTTACATTAGACTCGGGTAAGGAAATATGGGCATATTTGCTTATGTGTACATTTGTCCACCTCCTGCTTTTTTAATTCCTTTTTTACTAACATTTGTTTTGTAAATGATGGGGTGGAGAAAGGAGTTGCCATGATAACAGCTTTCAATGACTCCTTGTAGCTCTTAGATCTTGTCTTTAGGTGACTTTCTCTACATAGACAAGAGATTTCTCGTAAGGATGCCATCTAACGTTACAATATATAGATTTTTGGCAACTAGCAAATGTTCGAGAATAGAAAAGCTTTGCTTAGCTCGATGGTTTGCTAATGATTCCCATTCTAGTTTATCTAGCATGAGAGTATTTGTTTTGGGCCTGTGGCATTCTGTTTGCAAAGGGTCCGTTCTTCAATTTGACGACAAACAAAATGTCTATTGTCCAATCTTTTCAACCATTTTAAAACATACTTGTTGCACAAAACGCAGGGATGGCGCAATAGTTTCATGCTCCCTAGGTGAGACTTAGAATATGCGCCTAGCTGTAATCTGTACCAGCCATCCATCTATCAATCCATCATCCTGCCTACCCACAAGCTTACCTATCCCTACCCCCATGTCCAAGTGATGCACCAACAAAATCATAAAAGAGGCATTATATTGTAAATCAAGCTTTTCTTTTAAATATACTCTTAATATCAGATAAAATATTTAGATAATGTTATTTCTTTATTTACAAATAATTATTAGTTTATTTAATTTAAATACTTATTTTTTAAACATTAAAAAATTCCAATTTTGTTAGAATTGCGGCTCTATGACATTTTGCGGCCAAGGTGACTGCCTAGGTTCGCCTAATGGACAAGACCGGTCCTGACGAAAATGTCAAGTATGGATTGGTCTGACTATGCTACTATGCACGTACACGATTAAAACGTTTTTGTTTGAGGATGGGCCGTCTCAGTCTGTCTATTTGTTAATTGGCTGTGTACATAGAAACTGACTTGACACAAAACAAATGTTGAGTTCCGAGAATATTTTTCTTTGATTCTATCCTCGAGAGAGGTTTTTAAGGTTACCTACCTCCATGAACTTATACAATTCTACATTATATAGGCGAACAAAATAATACGTTTATATTACACTGGTGGACATTACAGTATATACTAGTTTGTATAAGGTATGTTTGTATTAAGCTGGTCCTAAGTTATGCAAGTCCTTGTCACATATTTTCTTTTGAAACCCTTTGCCCAAAGTTCTAATCTAAAAAACTCAAATGAAGAGTGGTGATTGCGTGATTTTCGTTTCTATGTGGGGGGAGCTTCATGCAAATTTGAAGATTATGTGACAAAAGTGCATGCATCGTGTGGAACCGACCTTACCTTGAGCACATTATGTCTGGGTTGCATTAGGAGACAAGATTGATTAGACATACACACACACACACACGTAAATATTTTTAATGGGTTTTCAATGCTTTTCATTGATTAACTTGCTTTTCAACTCTCTTTTTGTATGTAAACAATACTAAATATGGAAAGTTTTAGTTGGCTGTTATAATTAATTTTGAAATGTACAATTAATTTGTTTTGTTCGCTGATGAGAGCTTTTTGCTGTTGCTCAGTTTTCCTATCTTTAAGATTTTTCTAAACAGTAAACAAAACTTAACAAAAACAGAAGAAAATTGTTGGTAACATGTTTTTAGTAGACCGAAATGAAGTGCAAGTCTCTCTCTCTCTCTCTCTCTCTCTCTTCATTTTTGCCCACAATAAATATGTCAATTTTTTTGGCTATTTTGAACTTTGGCTTTCAGCCAGCGTAGCGAGCAAAACTTCTTTTTTTTAATATTTTTTTCTCGCAAAAATACATCACTTTTTTATTTTTTCTGCATGTGGGAACTTGCCTTAAATTTGTTTCAACAACTACTGAAATTTTAGAACTAAAATGGCTGTAAACATGTTTTAAAAATGACGGATTCTTGATAAATTTTCAAATTAAGTTTCTTTTTTCTTCTCACTCGCAATGTTAATGTAGTTGTCAAATTTCAACTGATTTATCTTTAGTTTAAAAGCGTTTAATATTAATTGTTTCTGATTTCAATATACAAATTGATTTTGTTCATTTCTTACATAATATATATTTTAGAGTTTCTATCCGGAATTCATTTTGAAAATAATTTGTCACTTAGTGAACCGTAAAATCAAAAGATAAATTTATGTCGCTTTATTTTGTCATTGAAGATCACAAAGAAAAACGTTTGACAGAAATTGAAGAACCCATTTGATATTTGACTGATTGCATTTGTTTTTAGCTGTTTGAAATTTGAGATATGGAGACATGTATCAGGATACAAATAGTTTAAAACGTTTTTATACAAATTACATTTTATGCAAATAACATGTACACATTTTACGATATATATATGACGAGAGTAAACTTTACTAGACTAACATAGGTGCACTGTCTCAATTACTTATCCAATTATTGAAACTACTTACGAAATTCAAAATTTATCTGAAATTAGTGGAGTAAAGAGTTTAAAAATGATGTTTTAAGATGTGTGATATCTTTAAAAATAAACTTTTTTTCAGTAGTTGGGAAAAAAAAAGGACGATAATTTTGACTATATTGCCAAGACCCTGTTTCCACTTGACAAATAATCGCCTAATAAGTTAGGTGGTTCATAGTATAAAAGTTCAATATTTTCAACTTTTAAACTAGTTGAATCTGTTTTCAAATTGGGAGGGTGATTCTGGTCGCCATTGTTCATTTTATTATTCATCATTTGAAATAATTTGAATAATGCATTTTAATTAGGTGTAAGTTAGACTTAATAGACTAATAGCATTACCTCAAAATAACACCATTTCAATGTGAATATTGATAAGAAACTGTAATTTGCTTGTTTATTTAAAGCGGTAGGGAGGGTCATAGGGGTTTTGTCACTTCAATTGACCTAACATAATAAAGCAACATTATAGTTTGCTGTCATATGGAATTCTTTTCTTATTTCTAGTCACGTTATATTTTTTTAACTAATTAGCTAATTAGCCCAAGTGAACTTTCATTTTTCTGTAGTTGAAGTATTAAAAGTTAAATAATTTTTCTTCAAGTGGAAACAGAACCTAAAGCACGTTATACACGTAGAATTATGTCTTAAATAAATTTATAAATTAATTTAAAAATGTGAGAATGCATGTGTATAAAGCCCGTTACACACCTACAATATTTACTTGCATTTTTGTGTCTATTAAATGATGATTGTTTTCATGAATGATTTGGTACATAAAATGTATAAATTAATTTATAAGTATCAATCAGTGGTTATACACTTGTAAAAGTATTTGAACATTTTCACCTAAAAAAAAATGTGCGCAGAACAGTGCGTAGTTTGACAGTTCATCGTATATCTAACCTTGTGACCTTCTAGACAAGTGAATTGGGGAGAGGTGTGCTAAATATGTTGCAGAGCGCATCGTATATATAGCTTTGTAAATTACATAAGAATGATGCTGATCCGGAAAAGGCGCTCAAGTAGATGTGATCATTTAAGAAAAATAGAACATCTTCTAAATTAATGCAGCTTTGAAGAAATAATTTAACATTCACGTCGTTATGCACATGCAATGTCACGTTTATAAATTAATTTATACATTTATTTAAGAACTAATTGTAGGTGTATAATGGGCTTAAGGCGTTGTTGGTTTTTTTTTTACAATCAGCATTCAGTACATACATGTACATTATTTTCAATTCTTCGTTGCATAATATGAACTTTTAAAAGCTTTTAAGACTTATGTCACTAGTTAGCTTTCCTGAGGCCCTTTTCAGGTCGTTTTATTAATTATTTTTTTTCATAAAAATGGTAAAAAATTTAACAAACTTTTAGATTTTGGGCATTTTTTTTTCAACTGATTTAATTATTTACGCTTTTCAAGTTTTGACCATTTTCAGTGGCGCGGCGCGTTTCTACCCGTTAAGGTCTCTGCAGCTTTTGTATTGAGATAATAAACACATAACTTATATTGTATTCTTGAACATTCATTTAATTGAATTAACTTTAGCGTAAATTACAATTTAAAGATAAACTAATAGGCAGCCATTTGCATTTGCGATTTGAATTTAATCAGTGCCTTCTTGTTGGATACACACAATGAAGCATTTTTTTCTCTCAAAAGTTTGATAGTTTACCATTTTTGTTTAGATTTCTTTTTTGTAGTTTTTTTTTTTTGGAAATTGTTATTTGTTGAGCTTATTTTAGAATTGAAAGCATTTTTGTTTTGTAATACTGCATTTTTTTTTCCCATGACGATTCTATTTGAAAACGAAATTTGTCTAGAATTTCTTTTGTACATGTAGTTAGTTGTATAATGCACATTTATTTTTAGCAATGAAGATCTGGTAACAAAGTCACATGTGTAGGTAGGTAGGTAGGTAGGTAGGCTGGTCGGTCTACTGTAGTACCAGTTAGTTTTTAAGGCCTAATACACCCCATGTTTCATATCTGATTAAAAGTCAATTCCTTGAGGCAAACAAACAAACAACATATCGAGTTACATGTACTGTACAGGTATTTACTGGTCTAGTAATCTTTTTTTTCTGCTTCATTGAAGATAATTCGAGAGGGAACTTCATTTTTTGCTTTCAGATTTCTTGTTTTTATTATTCAGTTTTCTGTGTCATTCAAAATGCAGATAAAATCTTTATCCATAAGGTCTAGCCTGTATTTTAATTTTTAAACATTTTTTTTCAAATATGAAATGTTGCCATGCAGAATGGGATTCATTCTTTGTCAATTGATTGACTTTTTCATGAAAACCGCGCCATGATGTTTAAATCTAAATCTGAGTTTTTTATACAATTTTTTTAACTTAACTTTTTTGTGAAATTACGCTATAGTTGATAAGTGGATAAAATAGTAATATCACTGTTTCATACATGTACAAAATCAATAAATTTTTTAGCAAATTTTAATTATATTGCCAGAATTTTTAAATTAAATATGAACCTAAAAAACTGTACATTTTTTTTTTCGCTCGCTACGCTTGAGATTATGCATTACAAAAGTTTAAGACAGTCTTGTGCTGCAAACTTTTAGTGAATTTAGTGTATTTAAATTCTGAAAAATTGACCTAATAACTCCAGAAACGCAGGGTAAATTAAATTTGATATTCAAGTTTTAGAGATGACTTGAAAAGAGACCGTATTACCTCCAGAAATTTATTTTCAAAATATTGTCAAGACTTACCCAACAATTGCCAAAACGATTTTTAAACTTTAAAATAAGTCAATAAAACCATAAAAAAACTTAAAAATGAAGTGACTTTTCCTGAGTCACCAAACGACACCATTTTAAATTTCCAAAAAAGTCCCCCCATTTTGGTGGCAAATGTTGTCACTTCACATTTTCCAGAATTCCTTAATCAAATACATGTATTCCCCTTTCATATTCAACTCCATTCAACCTTCTACGTGGAATAATTCCAATATTAAATCCATGGTACATTCAAATGAAAGTAATGTGAGCTGGTGACAACACTATCAGAATTCGAGTAGAGGAGTATATTTTGGAAGGTTTTGTTGCCAATGTCTATTGTTTGGTGGCGCATCTATCTGATAAAGTTAATTTACATGAAGTCAACTGATTTCGAATTTTTTTAAATTATATTAATGACTTATTTTAAATTTTAAAAATGGTTTTGGTAATCGTTGAATAATTCTTGACAATATTTTGACAAGAAATTTCTGGAGGTAATTGGTCTCTGTAAGTCTTCTGGAAAACTTGAATATCAATTTTAATCATCATAATGTTTTAGATGAAAATTGAAATGGTTTTAGAAACTAGAAGAGTAAATTAATTATGTTAGGTGATTTTCGTGTTGCAAGTATGTTTATGCTTTTGGGCTGAATAAAAGGAAATGGTGATATTTAATAAAATCTAATAGTTTAGTTACTTTCACAAATAGGGATAAATGTGTCAGATTATTTATAAGGAATTATTTTGGTAAAATACATATTTTGTATTGCTCTGTATCATTTCGCTTATTTCTTTATGTACAGTATGTTTATGTGTGTGTGGGTGGGATGTATGCAAACAGTCACACATTTTGTGACTTTTTCTTTTCTTTTCTGTGCTACCACATGGCGTTAATTGATGGCACTTGTAATCACACTAATGACTGACACTTCTAGATGACAATTTGTAGAGATGTCACATAAGTTAGTGTTATTTTGATGACTTAACTTGTTTTTATGAGTATAACGTATTTTATTCAAAATGTGTTGCAACATTAATGATTACGGCTTTACTTATTATCATCACTATATTTTCCGACATAAGGCAACTAATTATCTTTTACAACTCTTTTCTTTCTTTCTTTCTATCTCTCTGACTTTTAATGGTTTATTTATTCAGGGGTTGGTTTTTTTTTATTAATATTTGATATTTTCTTAGTAAAAAGAAATTTGACTGTAAGCTTTTAAAATTGTTGTTTATTCTAGTCACGATTTCAACGAAAAATCATTTTTTTTGTTACTTGAGAGAAAAGGAGGAGATGAAAAATGTTCAGTTTTGAGTTGGTGTTTTTTTCTTTGTATTTCTATGTACTGTTTGCTATCTAATTTGCATACTTATATTTTCAATCTATCATTTTTCAATTATCTTCACTTTGGTAAACTTAAAAAAAGCACAAAAATAAATCATAGAAATGCTTTTTCTTTTTTTTTTATCATTCATAACAAACCTCTCCTTTTGTCTATTTTTGAAGTAATTTTTTCAAGCTATTAAATAGGATTAAATTAATGTTGAAAATCTTCTATTCCATACATTAAAATATGTATCAAGATAAACTTATTTAATGAAACGTGGGTTTTTTTTTTGATAATTCGCTGTTTGATGGTTTTATGTGAGTTTATTGTTTAGCTTTTTTCACGCTTAGATTAATCTGTTTTTTACAATTGACCTGTTCCAGTGTGGTCATTACACATACAGGGTGCCTCCGTTTATTATAATGGACTTTTATAATACTTGCATTTAAAGAGGCACATTAGTAAACTCGCTAAGGCTGAAAATATAGTGCTGAGGCAAGTAAAGAGACAAGCTGCGATTATAGCTGAGAGCTACATATTCAATTGATCAGCACATAGTGACGCTTCATGCAGCGCTTCATGCATGCATATGACATATGCATATGACATGCATGAAATGCATGAAACATGCTGCTTGCATCGCAGGTTGACTCTTGACTCGCCTCTGCACTGTTTTCAGCCTAAGGCTAAAACGGGAGCGGGAGAGGTGGTAGGAAGGCCGTGGGACATCCAACATATGGCGGGAATAGAGTCAGTACACACCAATTCTACCCCACTGCCGGCGGGATGCTGGACTGATGGGAACCCCGAAAGGCTTAACACCCCGGATAGGAAATCTCACGGTTCCCAGTGAAATAGAGCCTATTCATATATGTGTTCATTACTAGAGGCAACATCACTAAGTACACACCACCGAAGTACGTCAGAAACTGATGTTACTTGGCTGAAATTCTTTCTTTTAGAGGGACTCTTTTTTGTAATTTTGTGTCGGTCTGGGCAGGCAATCCCGATCCTGCATTCCCACAATGTTCCCTCTACCACTCCTGTTTCCTTTTGTAGTAATGCTGGACCCAGCCCAGCATTTGTGTTGCTCATCCTTTCTGTTTCTGTTGTGGTGGCTGGTCCCAGACCAGCCGGTTGATTAGAGATGGTACGCCGCTCCGCACTTCTCGAACTCAATCTCTGCATCCTGCCGGGTAATCCAGGTCGACTTGATTACCTGGATGCACGGCCCTTTGTCACGCCTCCGTTCCGGGTAGGAGTCGGACTCCTTGGCATGATGAATCTGTTAGGGTTCCTTTTGGTACGGGAATCAAGTTCCCACAATTTAAAGAAACAATGACGATTCCTCTATAAAAATACTGTCACTTCTTATGAGATACTGACTTTATTTACATACACTTGGGTACATTGGCGATACAAAGATAGCGTATGATACTGGACTGAACTCTCAGAAAAGATTCTAAGTCCGAACTTGGTTTTCTGACTTAGAATATTCTGCACTCGAACGAGGAGGGAAACATTCTGGTCCCGTAAAATTTGCCTATTGTCCTCCTGAGGATACCCTTTGTGCTTGTTTTATTACTCTGGCCCTTGGGAGGGGCCACTCGTGACCAGCGGCCGCCCACAGGTCGTACTGACTAATGGCGACCCCTGGTCCCAAAATATTGCCTTATTTGGAACTTATTTCCCCGAAATATGCAAATAATTTCTCAGAAATTATTCGGGTCTGTCTAGTGTCACTGGACATAAGGAAAAGTAATTTCCTTTCTTTAATTGCTTCCATATGTCCGATGAAGAGAAAATTCTTCTTTTGAACTCGGACATTTCTCTTTATGGGTTGCCCTCCCGTCCAAAGAAAGGGTGGTCAACTTCAAAGGACCGAGTAGCGACATCCTCTACACATGTGCGTCGGCACATGGGCAGGGGGTGTCACACGTGTCCAGCATTGATCTGGGAAATGGAATTTTTCTAAGAAGCTAGATTGCTTATTAGTTAAAATACTAAAACTATTTTCATGACAAAAAAAGTTGTATTGTATAGTTTGATAATGTTAGTTAATAAACATATTAATTTAAATACTAATTTGAACATTTTCAAATTTTCATAAAAGTTCAATTTTCTTTTAAAGATATAATAATAGAGTATTATTATAAATTTCGATTTTCTCGAAGGTGTTTTCATCTAAAAAATGTTATTGAATTTAATGGTACAAACATAGAACATAATAAGCACTCTTTAAGAACATTTTCTCTATAAAGATTTTTTTTTTGGTTTAATGACTGCATATGTGAATATAATGACGTGCAAATTAGTATTTAGATTTGAATATTCATGCATAAATTTCTTTTTTTTTACTCTTTTGATTTTATTATAATATAGTGCTATTATTGTGTTTGAATCCTATTTATATAGAGATTTGGACGTTCAGTAAATGATGATGTTTTTATATATATATATTTTTTTTTTTAAAAAAGGTCTTTTATAGGAAGTATATACTTGAAACAGTTTTATAATGAATGACTAAGAAAAGATTGCACATTTCTGGGTTTTAAGCTGTTTTTGGTATTGATATGCGAGAGATAAAGGAAAACTTTTCTGTCTAGCTTCCTTGTTTTGTGTGATTGCCGTCAATAAGGGACTGAGGGATAATATACTACTATTCACATCTTCTGCTTTTCATTCATCCTTTCTTTCTTTTAAAATCTCTCCCTAATGCACTTTTAACGTTGATTCAAACAATGACTAAGATGTATTTACTCAACTGAAAACTATTAGCTTGTTCGATTCTTGTTTTATTTTCATTGAATTTCATTGTTGAAATAGGCCATAGTATATAGGCCTACTTTTTACATAGTTTTATTTTTCACTGTATTTTTTGTTCCGTTTTTTTTTACTCCTTTCTTTTCTTTAAAAAAAAAGAAATAATGACTTGCTATTTTCCAATAACATAAATTCAATTCAGTTATACTATTATTGCTTAGTTTTCTTGTCGTTTTCAATAGAAATAAAGTTTGCATGTAGAAAAAAGATTTAAAGTTTATTATATTTATAAATAGACCCCCCCCCCCAAAAAAAAAGACGATTTTTTTATTTAAATAAGTTCTAAACCATTATTTGGATAATGGTTTAGAACTTATTTGGAACCATTATTTGGATATTTAATATATAAATGTTTATTTTCATTTTAAAGGCGACTATAGTTATCAAATTTGCTGTGTATTTTGTTAATACAATAGAGAGACACAATGAATAGAAAGTTGACTTCTAAGATTTTCATGGAATGAATTTTTTTAATAAAAAATTCAGTTTCTTGGAAACAAAATAACACATGGAAAGTAGGTAAAGAGTACTTTTATGATAATATTGTTTTAAAATACACCTCATACTGCAAGTTGTTTTTTAAATTGGCTTACTGCATCCAATTTATTCGTTTTTTCTTTAATTTTCAAGTTTTCAAAGAAAGAAAAAAAGAAAAACTACAATGTTAAATTTTGTCATTTTCAAACTGCCATAAAATATTTTATTTATTTTTTTTTTGTAAAATTTACAATTTTGTAAATTTTTTTTCTCTAATAAAATGAATCTCATTTTAAAGTTGGGCCCAAGTCATTTTCACATTTAGATTTTGGTTGCCTACTTCCCTATGAAACAGCCTTACGGCCGCCCCTAGGATATTAGTAGACACATAGTGGCTACTAGCAACCGTATTCGACACCGACTTTCGAATGTATTGGTGGTTAGTTGCCTTGCCAATCAATTGTTTAGATGAGCTATTGTTTGGTGATCAATTGTTTTCGCAGGCAATTGTATTCGCAGTCAGTTGTAGTGATGGTCAGTCATATTGGTAATACAATTACTATTTACAATCAATTATAATGCATATTAGTTAATATCAGCGTGGATTTAATTGTTCGAAGATAAAATAAATTTATTGGTAGTCTATTCTGTTGGTAATCAGCTGTGGCCATAGATGTAAATTTGGATTGAAAAGTGGGATGGCAAGAGTTGGGGGGACCAAGAACAAAAAAATACCTATAGTATTGCATTGCATTTTTGGAAGGACTGAACTGTTAGGTCACTAAAATGCTTTATGCTGGCTAGCGTGAAAAGAAATAGATAAATTGGTGACAAGTGTGTGAACTTGTAACCTGTTTTTATTGCAAGTTAAAATTCTCCAAAAGAAAAAAATTAGAAATAATTAAAAAAAAAAGAATTTAGTTTTTTTAGGTTTTTTAGGGCCGCCTCCCAGCGCTTCCCCTAATTGACGCCTACGATAGTGAAGATTGAATTGTTGTCGATCAATTATTGTTGCCAATTTATTTTTTTTTTTTTGCTTTGAAGATTCGTTAAAGTTTGCGTTTGTGTACAAACATCGATGCAGTGTTTTCTCATATATAGCGAAATAAAACTCCAAGTAAAATATTCATGAATAATTAAAATGATCTCTAGACACAATAGGGTATAATAATTTTTAGAAATTTAATGAATATTTTTGCTCCTGCCAAAAAGAACAATGTAACAAGCAGCAGCAGCAGCAGTGTGATTTATTCACTTATATGAAAAGAGATTTTCGTGCTTCTTTTGTGTTGTTTCTCAATAGACGGAGGTGTGCTTACCAAAATGCAAACAAAATAGAAATCTTCTATTTTATCTCTCTTAATTGAATGTAATTTATGAATGGGAGATAATTTTATATTTTAATTAGACAAAACTGCCATCATTAATAATAATTCTTGTTAATCCATTGAAATCAGACACTTGTGGGCCTCACATATTTGTTATTTGTTGTTTTGTAACACAAATTGTAGGAGGAGTGAAACAAAAAACAAACAAATTGCTCATCATCATTATTTATTCAAAATGCAACTACAACTTTAAAAATGATTATTTTATTTTGACATATATTGGAAAAAAAATTTTTCTTCATGAAAATTGATCTTTTTATTTAGTTTCTATACCTTTTTTTTACTAAAAAAAAAAAATTCTTGATTTATTATTTTTTTTACTAAGTGAACAAATAAAAGACGAAATGAAATTATGTATTTATTCAGTACTAGGTTTCAATTTCTGTATACATTATAAAGTTATACGATTTTATCATAGACTTTTTCGCGTTGTTTAAGTCTAATGGATTCACTGGATATGTCACAAATTCGTGGAAATATCCATTAGGCGTTGCCTCGAATACCTTTTCCTGTCCTTTTATTTGCAAACATTTTATTTGCATCTTTGTGTGCGTGCGTGCGTGTGTCTCTTTTTTTCTTATCCACTGACACAGACGCACACTGTGTGTGTGTGAGATTGATGGAAAGGAACGATTCGGACACGCCAAATCTATTCTTCTCTCTGATGATCTGTTATGTATTCATACATAAACGCAAACACACAGAGTGAGAACTACACACACACACATATGAACGGTACACACACTAAATGACTGAAAACGATACAAACATATATCTAAGTGGCTGAGAACCGCACAAACATGCTGAGTGACTAAGAACCACAAACACACACACACCATACTAGAAACCGCACATACACACTCAGTAATTGACAACTTAAAAACACACACACACACACAGTGACTAAGACCTACATGGACGCACACCATAGTAACAACCGACCACACACACAAACACAGAAAGACTATGAAATAGCATTAATGGGTGGCAATCACACAAAACACACAGTTGTGTGGCTGAGAACAACACAAAAACGCTCAGTGACTGATAACCACACAAACATTACTAACAACCACGCACAACACTGAATGACTGAGAACCACACACGCGCGCATGCGCAAGCAACAACACCAGTAGCGGATCCTAGTACAGATGGCTAGTGTCCACCAACCAGACTACCATGAATTCTTCAGTGATCTACAATTTCCACTTAGTCTGACACTTGCCCTCGGGCACCCCAGTGTGTATTGTATTGTTTTCCCAATAGCGTCTGTAACAAAGACTGTTGTATGCCCACGGGCCCACGGCCGTGGTAGTAATTTGCAACACGCGCGCGCGCGCGTGCATGCATCCTGAATGGCTGATAACCACAGAAACATACTATTATGTGACTAAGAACCACACAAACAAATTCCAAGTGAGAACCTTACAAGCAAATCCTAAATGAGAAGCACACAAACACATTACAGACCAATTTCGAAACACGCACACAGAATGTGTCAGTATGTAGGCCTACTGTACATTGACATAACAATCTATAAATTAAACATGAGCTTTTATATAATTTTAACCTGACAATTTTAAAACGATTTGTTAACCCAGTTCTCATTTGTTATTTTTTTTAAATAGAAGTGTTTACATAAAAACTCAAGTATAATTTAATGCATTTAACTTTATTTTTTCAATGAAATATTTTTGAAAAGAGCAATGTCAACAAAATGAACGTGTAACTAAAAGACACAACACCAAATTATTCTAATTATTGAAGGTTAGTTGTGTATTATGTTGCACATAAAACATAAAGGTAGGTTGAGTAATCCCTTAATTGAAGGATGCATTTTTTTAGAAACTTAATTAAGGAGAAAAAGTATTTTTTGTTACATTTTCTCATAAAAATAAGTTAATAACTCTTTTTGTTAAAAAAAATTGTTTGCAACAAAACAGAGGTTTTAAATAATTAATTATTAATCTTAATGTATTTGTAATTAAATTTTGGTTCAAAGTGAAACTCAATAGGTTCGTTTGGATTGGGTTGGTTCGAGAGACAAAAAAAAAATGATTAAGGTGTGCAAAAGAGCGAGCGAATGGCTGAATAAGCGGAAGAGAGTTAGTGTGCGAGAGAGAGAGAGAGAGATATTGGGAGGGATAGATAGATAGAAAGAATAAGAGACGGTAAGTGAGATAGATAGATAGAGAGAAAGAGAGAGGGAAAGAGAGAGAGAGAGAGAGAGAGAAAGCCATTCCAGGTGCTTGTTGTCTGTCAGTCAGTCGGCTGCGTAGGTAGTTCTATTCGTCTTCATAACGGCGAGACGTCGGTGATGGAACGGCACAACCTTTCACGGATCGGTTTGTTGAGCTTCCGTTGTTAGTTTACCTAATTCCACTATATGGTTTAAGCGCACACAAAAACGCTGAAGGTTTCTTACTAAGTAGCGGTGCGTCAACTACCTTTTGACGGCATCTATTTTATTGCTCCCTTCGTGCTTTTTTTTTTCTCTTTCTCTCCCTCTTATCTTTCTCCCAATTTATTTATCTTTTTAATTGTTCTTTAGCATCGTTCTGGCTTAAAACATTTTTTTTTTTTGAAAAAAAAAATATTAGCAAATATCTTTAAATGCATTTAAATATATTTTTTTAAAAAAATATATTTATACATTTCAGTAAATTAATTATGTTTATTATTTTTATTTAGGTTAAATTTACAAGCAACACAGGAAACTCCAAAAAAGGAAGAAGTTTGAGAACTTTTGTGGACTTGTTAATTTGAAGTGTGTTCGTCGGGTTTAAAAAAAAATCAAAAACAAACAAATTCAAGTTATTTCGTTTTTTTCTTCTTCAAGTTTTCGTTGATCTTCAAAAGGGAAAAAAATAACCAAAGTGTGGTTAAATTACATTATAATTAATTAAAAAAGAAGACAATCATTTTATAACAACAAAAAGGACACAAAAAAAACTTTCTTCGTTCAACAATTAAAAACAAATAATTATCTAAAAGTTTAATAAGTCATTCTTATAAAAAAAAGCTCCCTTCAGATTTCAGTTATATTTTTATTCTTATTTCGGTTGAAAAATCTTCTTTCGGACTTTTATTATTTATACTTAAATCCAGTATAACAACAATAATAATAATAATACTAAATAATAGAAAGCATCGAGCAACAGTTGGTTTTTTATTGTCTGTTTCTATTTTATTTTTTCTGTTCAAAGTCTTCGTTTGACTTAGAATGGCTCCAAGTAATCGTTTACGAATAGTATTTCTATCCATAGTAGTTCTTGTCATGAATTTGGAAAGCTGTGGTAAGTGACCAAAGTTTTTTTTATAATATATATATATATTTTTTTTAATTAAAACTTATCGTCTTCATTTGTTTTTAATAATTATAATTATTACTTATTGTCTTCATTTGTTTTTAATTCTGTTGTTTGCTTTTTAAATTAATTGCTTCCTCTAAAAATCGAAAATTAAGAAAAATTATCTTAAGATGATTTTAAAGTCGGACCCCCACCTCCGGACGATATTTTTAAAACATTGCTTAAAATAAAGCTAAACCTAAAGCTATACTTTGGTGACATTTTCATGTAGCAAGGTCAATGGAAAATTTCTTTAAGTGTTACTTTGCTTAAGCTTTGCTTTGTCTTAAGTAATGTCTGATAATCTTTTGCTTTTAAACGATCCTTTGAATTCTGGTTAATTTCTGTCCTTCAGGAGCAACATTGAGAGAGAGAGAGAGAGAGAGAGAGATACTTGAAAGTGTTTTACATAATAAAAGGTTATAGCTTCAATTACTTAAGGGTTTTTTCATGTTGATATCTTTTAAATTAAACTTTTTATTGCAATTTGACAATGAATTAATTTTAGGCAGACGATATTTTTTTTAAAATTTTTTGTGAATAAAAAGTTTATATTGAAATATTTTTCAACATGAGGAAAATGCCGCTGAATATTAAGTGATTCAGTTACAGTTCTAGTTTTTAATATAGTTTAAAATATCGTTATTTGTTGTTGCTCTTCTGAAACGCAGAATAATCACAGTTGTAAAATCAACTGTTGATAAAACATTTTTTATTACCAATTGATTGTTATGGTTATTTTTGATTTTTTTTTTACTATTTATTTCAATATTAATGAATTACTTCTTTCTTAAGATGTTTTATAAACAGGTGCTAATAACACTTTTTTGGTTACTTTGCCTATTAGAAGCAACATTAAAGAAAAACTTGGAAAGTGTTTTAGAAACTAGAATGGTAGCTCTGAATCACTTAAGGGTGTTTTCATGTTGATGTAATATTCGAAATAAAAAATGTTATGGACAAAAAATAAAACTAGTATCTTCTAGAGAAAAAAAAAAAGAATTTGTTAATTTTCAATCTGCCATTAAAAAGCTTATTTAAAAATAAACCAACATGAAAATATTCTTACATTATTCAGCTACCGTTTTAAGTTTCTCAAACATTTTTAAAAATTTTTTTAATGTTGCTTCTGAAAGGTAGACTAAACAAAGGTCAGGGGGAGGGGGGGGGGGGGTATGTTTATACTTTAAACTGAACTTTAGAAGGGAATAGTAAGAAATATTTTTAAAAAAAAATAATCTAGTGCCTTATTTATAGTCATGTTTCACGTTGACGTCATCCTGAATTTGTATTCAAATTGTGCAAACATTATTAAAGACATAATCATGAAATACCGACTATAAATGCGGCTATAATGCAGATTATAATAAAGCCTAAAGTAATTTTAATTTCTTCTAATTTCTGGGGTTTTCAGTGCCGATTATTCTCTATTCTCTTTAACCCATTCATTTATTACTATTATGCATTTAAATTTTCAAAATGCATTGATTGGGGATTGACGCAAGTATAGTTTCTTGTGTAATATGGAATTTTATGACATAGTTTTATTCTCAATGAAAAATCTCACATTCTGTCATTTTTAGTGGAATTTAAAAGTTGTGCCGAATTTTTAGTGGAATTTAAAAGTTGTGCCGAATCTAATAAAATCCATAGAAAGAAAAAACAGCGTAAGAAATGTTTTCTACCTATGTTTTTACATTTTGTTCATATTATAACAATGTAAAATACATTTACACCATTTAGAAAGTGGATAAAGTTGAATTTATGCATTAAAAACATGCAGGACAATGTGTTTTTTAGACAAGAAATAGAAATAAATGAAAATTATGTTTTGAAAAAAAAAAGTTTAAATATATTGCTGACGGTTTCATGCATTGAATTCAGATAATCATTCAGAAAATATCTGTACCTGATGCAAAAATATTGTTCTGCTCCACACACTCCACAGGTAATCATTGAAATGAGTTCTGCACGAGAGGCTCTAAAAATGGGATAATGTTGAGGAAAACTAAATATTATCATCATCATGCAATGGTGCTTTCTTAAAATATCTCAAAAGAATAGAATATATTATATCTTATGATAAAAGAAAAACTGATAACATATTTGCATAATATGAGACAGAAAAAAAGAAAAAAAAGATTTATGACATGTAAACGCCTTGGCACACAAAGAACCACTTTTTAGTGTTCGAGTTCGACTGTAAAATGAAGTCGCGGCGTGTGAAAAGGTCTGTTGTCTTTTCATAGCCAATACATTGCGACCACAGCTCAGCCACCTGCGACAAATATTTTGGAGTCGAATTCGAACACTCAAAAGTGGTCTGTGTGTGTATGTCGACGGCCCAAAATGACCAAATGTGTATTTGCGTGCATAGAAAAGCTACTAATTTGCATATATTTGTCATGCAAATAATATATGTCTAAAAAAAAGATAGGTATGTAGATTAAACTCATCCGTCATTGGTGCAGTATATACCCTTGGCCACTCTAGCTAGTAATTAAATAAACTAGAATTAGTAATTGTACTTAGTAAGTTGATGTTTTATTGCAATGTGTTTTTAATCGACAAATAGTAAGAAAATCCTTCAAAAATGAGTTATTATCGCCACAAATCTTGACTAACTGTAGTTAATTTGTCAATCTTTATAGTATTTTTATAGAAAAAAAAATATATTTTCGTGTGTAAAAATGATTATCAACCTTCAGCTATTTATTCTATTCAAATTAATCATAAAAGTAGAGATAACTTGAACCGTTTAAAATTTATGAAACTTGCGTTTGACAAATGCTTAAGTTGGTTTTAAAATGTAAACGCCTCTCAAAATTCTGATTATATTCTGTCTTTCAGGTAGGCTACAAAATGAAGAGAAACTTGCACGTGTTTTAGATACTAGAGGGGTAGCTCAATCACTTTAAGGTTATTTTCATGTTGATATCTTTCAAAATAAACTTTTTATGCCGGTTTGAAATTGACCCAACTTTTTTAAGCAGATGATATTTTTAAATTTTTATCTACAAAAACGTTTTATTTTGAAAGATATCAAACATGAAAATACTTATACGTGATTAAGCTACCCTTCTAGTTTCTAAACACATTCGAGTTTCTCATAATTTTGCTCCAGCGTAGACATGGAGGATAAGGGGAGTTCGAAAAACCAGCTGTTTATAAAAAAAAACATATCTTAAAATACACCAAATACAGAGACAGACGACAAACTGTAACCTACATCTAGATACATTTAAATAAGATATGAAACCATTTGTTTGATGTATACGAACATTAAAACGAATTAAAAATTGAAGACTTTTTTTTTTTCAAGTTTTAAGCGATAAAATGGTTGTCGTTTCAGTTAATGTTATTTGCATATTTAATACAATTTTTTTGGAAAGTGTTAGGTTATAAGTTTCATTATTTTTTTTTTTAGCTATTTTTCAAATAAATAACTTTCAACAATTTAGAAATACTACTGTATTCATTTTTTTTTATTAGTTGGAGCCATTGCTAAAATGATAAGCCAAAAAAAAAATCAGTTTTCTTTACACTTGAATGGTGTAAAAGGGAAGTTTTTAAGGTCCAACATTTGTAGCCTGCTTACTTTTTTTTTAGAACACAGATAATTTTTTTGGCAAACACAATTTGACTAACTTTATGCACGAACATGTTAAAAATGATGTTTGATGTGACAATTACTTGGAAGTTCTGCAAAATTTGCAATCTATGTTTTTTTTTTAGTTCTCGTGTTAACAATTATTTCTAATAAGCTTAATTTTTTTTTGCTTTGAGAGGGGTAGGGATGGAGAAACATTCATTTGAATTATTTATAAACATCAAGTTACCGCCAAAGTTAAAAAAATCAGTTATTTTGCAGATTTGCCAGTCAATGTGCACTGCACAACTAGCAATTTGGTGGTAAATCTGTAAAAATTTACTGATAGCGTTTTAGGAAATGTTTACGATGTGTTAATATTAGGGGTACTATTGAACAAGGCATAATACATGAATAGTGTATACTAAATTACTGGCGCTGCCATTCAACTCAATGTTGTATTTGACTGGGAAATTGTTATACATATAGTAAGGTGATAGAAATTTATTTTAACATAGCATTTCCATGCTGCTTTTGGGCTATATGGTCCCTCTGCTACATATGCCCTCTCTGAGCAGATTGTAGAATAGTTATTCAAATTCATCCATAATTGCTTGAACTGCATTATTTATAATAATTATATGTTTAATGCTAGTAAATTTGCGGATTTACGAAATTGCTACAGAATTTATTGTTTTGCACACATTGCCTGTTAATTGCGACAGATCACAGACTTTCCACTTTTTGGTAACAAACAAAAAATGAGTTGTCATTAGAGGCCCATATTGTGCAAGGTGGATCAAAAGACGTACACACTATGGAATAAATGATTTTCTTGTAACAGAGATACATTCAAAATGACATCCTGCAACATGCAAACGCGCGTTTGAATTATTTGTGCGACACTGATGTGTCCCTTTTGTAATTTTATGACATTTTTTTTGTCATAATTTTTATCTCTGAAAACAAAAACAAAATAACTATACTGGTAAATTATAGTAATTATTTTTATGGTGCGCGACCATTTAATCGCCTTGTATATCACTTGATAAGGCCCCCTACAAGTACATGTATTTTAATTTGGTTTATATATAACAAATATTTGTTTAACATTTGGTACTTTTTTTTTAAGCTTTTTAAACAATGTTTGTTTATGTTTTTGGTATTCATGTTTTGTGGGTTTAAAATGATGTTTTTTTTTGGGTCTTACACAATACTTCTGCAAATCTAATGATGGATTGTATCTGCAAAATTGTGGCAGTTGTTAAAAATGAGCACAGTTGTTGTCACTTGCTATTTTATAGTTGGGCAATATATGTTTAGAAAATTCAAAGGATGAAAAATTACTTGGAAATTTAGTTGAAACTGTGATTGGCTTTTGAATGATAAGAATGAAAGGAATGATGCCCTGGAGTTGCATAAATATGTATAAACAGTAGAGAAATTGAGGTTTTCTGAGCCGTGAAAACTGGATTGTATACTTTCTTTAGATTTCTCACTTTAATAACCAAACTCTTGTTTCCATATTTTGTTTTAGTTTTTCATTCAGTGAAAATGAACTAACAAAATAATAGGCAGAGAAACACTTTTAGGTTTGTGGCTTTATTTTATTTAAAGATATAAAAAAGAATGTCTTACTGACAATCTTATTATTACTAGATGTTTTTTTTAGAAGTAGAAAATGTGTTCTAAGAGTGACAACATAGCAAAGATAAAGGCAACTAAACTAACAAAAGTGAACTTAATGTCACAATGAAGAATGTTGAGCAAAAGATATGGCAAAAAAAAAATTTAAGCCACTCATTCTTCAAAAGCGACAGAAAGATGTCTCCAATGAAATAAATGGTGGTCACAAAAACATCTTCATACAATTTTTATTTCTCTCGAAAGATAATGTTTGACTTGATATTTTTTTTTCTTTTTCTCTCTCCAAAATGTCACATTTTAAACGAGTTAATCATCAGTTCACTAAAAGAAAAGGTACTCCAGAGTGCAAGGGCAGACTGGGAAGATTTTCAGGACACAAATATCTTAAACTGCCTCACAAATTAAATAATTGTAAAAATAGGTTTACAAGTAACTTTTTTTTAAGTTTATTATTTTAAGTATTTGCGAAAAATATTTCACTCTCATGGGTGTATTATCATTTTAAGTTTTGACGAAATCCCACTGGCCCTAATTGTTTAAAATTAGCCTCTGAATGTACAGTAGAACCATTATATGTTTTTTTTTAATTTAATGTGCATTGTTATGTGTGTCTCTTCTAGAAGCTCATGTTACAGGTTAGGGTAGGTCCCTTGTAATCACATAGGCCTTATTATATATAAAAAATAAGAGATACATTTTGAATTCAAAGGAACATGATTGGCTCAAAAGACAAAACAAATAATTAAATATTCATTTGCCTTGAAGATAAGGATTATTTGGAAAATAAAACTCATGTGTAAACAACGTAGGATTACAAGTTATAACAGCTCAAGCACTATCAGTAGCGTAGCTAGGTTTGGTTGCGCCCCCTCCACCACCTCCTGCTGCCTAAAACATTGCGCCCCCTTTGCACCCCAAAATGCGCCCTCCGAACCTTTTGCGCCCTTGGGGCCCCACAGTCGCGGGTGCTGCAGGTCGCCAGCTACGCTCGTGTTGCATATAAACAGTATTAACTACTTTAAAGGATTATTGACAGTTGTTTTTTAAACCACAACAAGTGTCAATGCAGGGGGGGACCGGACACATTGCAACACATCTTGTATGTCTGTACATTGCCGAAGAGAGTGCAGGCCAGAGGGCGGCTGGCGCACACAACAACAAGAAGTGGGCACCAGTGGCCCTTAGCGACAGACGGAATACTGGACGACGGGAGCCTGCGGGCTGAACTTCGGCGGTTTGCAGAGGCGGCAGTCTTCGAATACGATGCAGAGGACATACAGGGCTCTGGCGAGGGTCTACATTAGGGTTCCAGTCTTTTCATCATCGACACAACATTTTCTACTTCCAGGCGGCGCATCGTATATTTTCTTCTTCCAGGCGGCGCATCGTATATTTTCTTCTTCTTCCAGGCGGCGCATCGTATATTTTCTTCTTCTTCCAGGCGGCGCATCGTATATTTTCTTCTTCTTCCAGGCGGCGCATCGTATATTTTCTTCTTCTTCCAGGCGGCGCAATGTATATTTTCTTCTTACAGGCGGCGCAACGTATTTTCTTCTTCTTAGGTGTAATTGGATGATGCAGTAACTACAGGTGTAATAAAGCCTAAAGCCTAACGGCGGGTGGGCTATTAACCCTATTACAGTTGTTTTGCAACTAGGAAAATGACGTCACTTTCGGTATATTTAAATTGTCGTAGGATTAGGTGTGGAACCTGCATAGGGGACTTATAAATCGATACTTAAATCGGGAGATTATACCGTGTAACCTCCCTCATTGATAGCGAATTAGTGTATGCTATCTATATGCATGTGCAAGGCTTGTTTCAGAAATAATGAGAAAGATTTCTGTACTTAACTACAATTTAATGTGATCTCCTTCAAAATATGCTCTTTGCAAACACACACACCGTCCTCAGGGTTCTGCCATTCCTGGTAACAATTATGGAAGTATTTTTTTCCTTGTTCAGAACTTGCTTCCTGTTTTCTGGATGTTGCCTATTGTCCAGTCATGGTGATCTTTTAAGTTTTCCAAAGTAAAAAAAAAAAAACATTTACTAGGGCATCATGGGACGATAGGCAACATTCAGAAAACATGACGTAAGTTCTTAACATTCTGGAATTGGCAAAACCAGCTGGGAACGGTGTTTGCATTTGCAAGGAGCATACTTTGAAGATCACATAAAGATCAATAATTGATTTTCATGTGATCTCCTTCAAAGTATGCTTCTAAGTTTAAAATTTATTTTTAAATTTTTGTAGTTAAGTTTAATAACAAATTTAAAAAATAAATCTTTCCCAATTACTTCTGAGACAAGCCGTCATTAAAGTAAAAAGGCATCTTCAGTGCTTTGTGTTTTGTATGCTTGAAGTATGCTTGGAGTATGTCACAGAATTGCTGCTCCAAATTCCCTTTCCAGATTACAGGGTGTCCCAGATATATGTATGAACACTTTGATATTGAAAAAGGATTACTTTGTTCTTAAGTGTGTAATTCATGTTGGGTCAACGTTCAAAACACATGTATTCTGATTGAAGCAAGTAAATTTTAACATCCGCTATTTTTAAAAAAATGGCTAAAAAACATAATGTATCAGATTTAAAAATTTAAAGTTGAATTTTAAGAAGCTTTCTGTTAGGATTAGGGTATCCCACCAAATGGTAACTTAGGCTGGGCACAAATTAGGGAACCAAATGGGCGAGCAACCAGCAATCATAATCACGTGACAAGAAAGTGGTTGCTGGCACACAATGGTTGCCAACTACGAATTTGGTGCCTGCAAATGCAGTGGTGGGGGTAGTGTAGTGTCACCAGCAACAGTGACTGGAGACTGTTGCTGGTTGCAAGCTTGCATTGTTGTCTAGTTTGTGCCTGACCTTACCCTTTAGATTATATTTAAAATTAACTTGTAAAACTTGATATAAAGAATTTTACTATTGAACCCAAGAGGTCTTCAATGACCAAAAAACGAACCAAATCAAATTTTAGTTTAATCTCCTCTCTATCAGCAAGAGACGACACTTCTCTGGCATACTGTACAAAAGACGGAGTCTGAATTAAATATAACAATATGGTACATTAAAAAAAACACTAATGACCTTTGTTGTATCTAAAATCGAATTAATTGGTTGCCAGAATTATGCTAAAAACTAAAATGATGTAGCCAGTCATCCCCTGATCCTTGCAAAATGTTACTCGTTTGTTTGTTCTGATCACAAAAAAACTTCATTGCTTTAAAAAGCATCAAAGGCCTAAAAACCCTAGTATCATGTGATGGATATACAGTCATGTGTAGATTTATTAAACAAACAATTTATAACTATGTACTGTATGTCACCAGAGAGAAACAATGGCAAACACAAATGTATGCAATATATATTACAAATATATTGAACATTAGGAACTGCATAATTTTTTTTTTCTCGTTTTGTTTCCTTATTAACCTGTTATTTTTTCTACTGGCGGATGTACATTGATGGATGTGTTTTGATGTTTTGAGTTCGGTTTTTTTTTTTGTCTTTTGAGTCTTAACTCTTTATCATTCAGTTCCATGTGATGTGAATGGAATTTCGAACAAAGAAAGTCTTAATAATGGAATTTTTTATAGTAATTTTCTTCTTATTTTGTATACATGTACAGTATATGTATGTGTCGTGCCATGGGATAAGTTTCCTTATAGAGAGTGTAGGGGATGCTGTGTTTTTTTTTTTCTTTCTCCTATCGATCTTTCTTCCAAAGGAATGATCATGTGATAAATATGATACATAATCCTGCAGAACGTTTTACTTTGGTCTATGATGTGGTTTAGGTATAACTTACAATATACAGACATACACCCACACACTGTACGAGCGTATAGGTAGGTGTCCATGTCATTTGTATATGTGGCATTAATAAGCATGTAAATATAATTGTTTGATTACATATTTATTATACAGTATATGTTACAGTCAAAATAAAATCTCAGTCATTCTAGAAAGTTACTAGGCAATGTACAAGACCACCAATTTGGTAATTTAATTTGCATAAGACGCACATTAAGGTTGCGTTTAGACAACTCGTGCTCGGACTTGGGCTTATGCCCTTATTGGCTTGTCGGGCGTAAGCTCGCGTGCTCTTGTCAATTGAGGGTTGAGAGTTCAGTTACTCAAGAAGCATTGACTTTTGCGGGTTCCATGAGGGAGACGATGTTTTAATTACCAGTGCAAGTTTTATTATCATGCACTCATTGAAATTGTGCTCGTCCCCGGCCAATGAATTGCGAGTCTTGACGAGCACCTGTTTTGATGTACGGACACTAAGCGAAGACAAGACGAGTCCCTGGCTCGCGTTACTCTTGCTACTTGTATCTCTGCTCGCTAGTCCGTCCACATTACTCAGGCTTGTCGACGAGCCAACTCAACGAGCCCGAGTACGAGCACGAGTTGTTTAAACGCGCCCTAAGGGACCTACACACTGTCTGATCAAAACAATGTCCAGGCACGGTCCATTCAAATTTTTCTATTAAAAAACATATGATCTGAGTTTGACCGCAATAGTGTGAACGCTGACTTTCTAATTACTTTGGATGTCAATTGAAAATTTCTAGTAAAATATTTGACCAGGGTTGATCGAAACCCGCTTTGACCGAATTTTTGTTTTTGCACGATGACTAGTGAATCTGTAGAATAGCATATTTTCCAATTTCATGGTTTAATATAACATGATATGAAAGAAAGGGTGTTGTTAACAGCGATGCGCATCATTCATGGCATTCACCAAATACACCATTGATATGAAATGTGACAGAAGGACCAGGGCCAGGTGACACATTAATCTGAGTGACTCCATTATTATCCTGGTCATGTTTATGTTTTTTTTCCCAATTCTTTTCATGACAACAAAGTAAAACTCTGGACATTGTTAGATTTCTGTCATCCGAAAAATATCCCATCATCTTGTTTATATATTGAGCTTTATACGCATTTTGCACACTAAGAAAATCCACCTGTTTTACTCATACAAGTTTTTTTGAAATTTTATTTTATATATGAACTAAAAAAAAATGAATATCTATATTCTAAAAAAAAATATTAATAAACTGTAACCAGTAATTTAGATAATAATTTGGACGTTATTTTTAGAAGCAATTTTGTTTTCTCTAAAAAAAAAACTTCAAAGTTTGCTAGAAATAGAATTTCAAATAAAATAAATGAGCTAAAAGTATTATTAGTAAAAATAAACGTTTTTACAAGTAAAAAAATGTATTTGATAAATTTCAATTTGACATCAAAAGTTTATTTTTAATGTTGTTACTGTCATAAAAATACTTTTTACTATTCAAGCCTTTTTTTACTTCTTGAATTTGTTTCCAAATATAGTTTATTACGAATTAACATTAGCAAATTTATTCATGAGTTAACTAATATACAGAGTATAGTAATATAATGATAATTGGAAATGAGTGCGTCACACAAATGACAGAAATGAAATGAAAGACAGTTTAATTGTCAATTAGCAAACAAACTACAATAAATCTGTAGTTACTGTAACAATTTGTTAATCGGAATGATTGTGTATATATATACAGTACATGTATATATGTAGGTGTCGTTATTGTATGCATCATCAAATTTAATGGCAGCAAAGCTTCATCACTCGCTTCACCTCAGTGGATTAATTACTCTAACCACAATCCCAAAACAACAGTAAATTATCTAACTACAATTGTTGTTTATTTCTCTCTTTTGCTCTTTGAAACTCCTGTAGTGATAGTATATATGACTGCATCAATCATGGATGATTTTATATGAGTTCTTACGGGAGTTGGTATCTCTTAAGTTGTCCAAAGTTCTGTTTTGGTCATTTGGAACATTATGATGAC
Organism: Brachycybe producta; assembly: GCA_036925085.1. NCBI lineage: Eukaryota > Metazoa > Arthropoda > Diplopoda > Playtdesmida > Andrognathidae > Brachycybe > Brachycybe producta. Next base: position 268,643 of record JAUPFP010000028.1, on the reverse strand, counting down.
AAAGAATATTGTATGAGGAGGACCTACAGGTTGAGGAAATCTTTTTTTTTTTGTTCTCTCCATACATTTATAGACATAAGACTTCCAAAAATAGTACACACGAAATATATTTGTATTTATATATTAGATGAGAGAATTCACTTTTGGGTCTTTGAGGTAAACATAATTAAATATAGTTCTTTGTTGTTTTCTTTGAGGAACAAAAAAAAAATGAGAAATAGGTGGACATCATTGGAATATTATCATAGATATAGGAACATCTAAAAATGAGAACAAAGTTTACCTTAAAACAATCTATTGTTTTCTATGTAAATTATAATTGGACATAGGACATAACAAACAAACAGTAGAAATTGAATTGGGGTTGTGTCTTATTTATACTTGGTGTTCTAAAAAAAAAAGTAATTATTAAAATGAATAATCTTCATTCTTATGAAGTTTACTTTGCGGTGATCATCATTGATTAAATAATATAAAACGACGGAATATAGTTTGAACTAGAATGTTAATAATTTGTGAGAAAAAAGGGGTTTGTTTGAATAGAGAGCTATGAAAATTTTCTACCTATACTGTATACATGTATACATGTATGTATATTTTTCTGTTGATAATTACTAGACATCATTAGAGAGAAAGGTTCTCATCATTATTTTTTGGATAATAGTTAAATTATTCAACACTAATTAGGTCTAGTCAGGGATAAGAGTAGTATTTTGTCATTTTTATGTAAAATATCAGCATTTTCATGCACCCCCTGAACAACACTCATATACTGTACGTATTGACATAAAAGTAAATAAATTGCGTATGGATTAGTCAATGTCCAGGAAAATTTTTTTATTGACAAATTGTATGCAACTTATGGTCATCATCATTACATTTTCAACCGTCATATATTTAGAAAGATTGAATTGACATATTGCATATACTGTCTTGTTTATTGTAATAAATGATGTTGTTCTTGATATTATGGCGGCTTCCTCTAAACTATAAAATGAATCATGGAAGTATTATGTCCATTATAATACAGTATATCGAATTATTGAAGTACAGTATTAATTTACAGGGTGTCTTAAACCTACATAAATTCATTGTAGACACACTATTTAGAAATTTACATGTACATAAAACCCATTGGCCTACAGACTTTTTATGTTGGTAAATTTGACCAGTTAGTGCACCATGTCCACTTTTTTGGTGTTTTTTTTTGTGTGCAGTGGGAACCTTGTGGATCTTGTTCGTTTTTTTGGTTTTGGGGGCTTTGTGGGTAAGACGAATTTTATGGGCTTTGTGGGCCTTGTAACACGTTTTATGGACTTTATGGGCCTGTGTTAGCCTCAAAGTAAACTTTGGAAATGATGGGCTTTGTTTTTTTTTTACTACAAAGTGGCTTAGGCCATTTTGGAGTCGGTTTGAATTTTTATTTTAACAATACGTCTCTAGTACTCGTTATTATTATTATGCATATGTTATGTCTATTTTAATTAGGTTATTTCATATACGCTAGTAAAACAGCAAAAATAATAAGATAAAACATTTTTTTGATTTAATTATATTTTATTGTAAAGTAGTTTAGCCGTGTTTTATTAATTTGGGAATATGTTGTTGCATTGCACAAAAGGAAATGTAAATTGGCTGTTTTTGAGTCTGTCTGAATTTTGAAGAAAAAAAAAACAATTTTTTTGCAATGTGTTTTTTTATATTATGGTTTACTCTAAAGAGTTTTAAACAAAAAATTGCGCTAGAATGTATTAAAATGATATTAATAAATATTTTGTATATATATTTTGTATATATATATTTTGTGGACACGGTTTTTTTTTTTTGCATTTTCGCAAAAATTCATTTTGTTTAAGATACAAATCAACATTTTTTTTTAAATATTTTGAATAATAAAAGGAATATGAAACCTTCAATAATCCGCTTTTTATGAAATAAAATGAATGAAATAAATTGTATTCAAGTTGAAAGATTCAGTTGAAGATTCAACTGGAAAAATAGAAGAAACGTGGCCGGCACCTCTGTTAGTGAATATGGCGGGATCCACGTTTTTTTTTTTATTTTTCACCAGTTGAAATTTTCAAAAAGTTCAAATTTTCACCTAAATGAAAACAACGCCTAACGATAATGGTATAATTTTTTTTTTGCAATTAATTTTAATGTTCAGTTGTTTAAAAATGTAAATTTTTTTTTTTCGCTTCGAGTTGATTTTCATTTTTTTTACAAAATGTAGACTATAAAATGTTTATTTATTAGGATTACACACTTTTAGTTCTTCTCAGGTTGTCCCAATTAGCTGACATTTTGCACGTGGCCCATTTTTATTGCACATTTTAACCTATTAAAATGTCATGGATCCTGCACTTGCCATTCCCGTGCAACATCATAGGTTGTCCACATACCAATATTTTGATGGTCAAAATTCTTTTGGTCTTGAAGTCTCATTCCTATGAATTCAGTGGTGAAGATCTCTGCTTCTAGGCATAAGTATTAAGTATCCTAGCATAAGTATGTTTTTTTGTTTTTTTTTAAAAACATTTGCAATTATTTATCTTCTATTGTTATAATTGTATGCTATAATGCTTGTAATTTTATAATGTAAATGTGTGGTATTGATTTCTAATGTATGTTATTGTTAAGGACCACAAATATGACTAAAATGCAAAAACAAGTATTTTGGCCACACACTAAAAATGCAAAATGCATTAAGTATGCTAGCATGTTTACTATGTTTAATGCTAGCATGTTATAAGTTTGCTATCAAATTTCATTTATTTTGAACTAGAGATCTACTGGGCTAAATTGGGCTTGATTTGCTAATTTTATGAAGCGAGCTCTTGGGTATTATGGGCCTGCCGATCTTTGAAGGCTTCACGGGCCTAGTGGAATTCTGCAAAAGCACTGCCCGTGTGCTTTGTGGGTCACATGGACGTGGTTGGCCTTATGAGTTTTGTGTGCTGTACTGGCCTTCAATTTTTAATACGAAATTTAGGTTTCTATTTTGAATGTGTTATCAATCAGCATGGTTTAATATTACGTTGCAATGTTCTAAATATGAAACATACAAAAAAAAAATTTGCAACGTGAGAAGTTTAAAAACTTTGTAGCAATGGCAACACAGAGACAGAGAATTGTAAACACATTGATGATTTGATTAAAATACACGTTGATAAGTGAATATAACACACAAAAATAAACTCAAAAAAGAGGCCTAAATAGAAAGTTAAAAAAAATACCTGTAATAGAAAACATCTAAAATATAAAAAAAGTACTGGTCTCACGTTCTATCATTATATAGACATTTGAGTTTATTGAATGTAAACTGATGCTAAAAAGAAAGTTCCAGTTGACACACAATTTTTGTGTAACTGGAGATCATCAGTAGGTGGTCACTTTAATCAAGAATTAAGTGGTCGAATCGACTCGAATGCGTCCATACACATTCATTCTACTGTAGAATTGCCTATGTCAGCAATATTGTACATATACAGTACAACACAATACTGTAGTTTGATCCCAAAGGACCACATGATATGTTTGAAGTAATTAGATGGGTGACTCTTGGATAAAGTTGTCGGTTGCACTTACAGAAACTAGTGTACATTTGAAGAAAATGGTTTAAATTTCTTTCAATATAAAGTAGAGAGAGAGACCTACATAAAATTTAGCTCATGGGTATTATATAGACCTTGTGGGATTGGGATTTTTGTCCTCATGACCCTGATGAGCTTTTTTTTTTGTTGTTGTAAAAGTCTAACCTATTCGTTGTCTGGGTCTTATGAGTCTGTAGGTTTCTGTAAAAGTTCAACTTTTTGGGTATTGTGAGCCTTTTGTGTGTAATGTCATTGGTGGGCCATGTCACTAAATCAGGCCTGCCCAACTCTGTTGAGGGTGAGGGCCATATTACCCGGAAAAAAATCCGTCACAGGCCGCAAGTGTTAAGTTTGGGGATGATACTTTATTAAGAAGTAATTAGTTAAATAGAAATAATTTATCAACTTTTATTTTATAGAAATTTTTTTAACCGCATTTTTTAAAAGCACAGCTAACAGTGGCTGACAAATTTTATTTTAAAATAAGAAGTTTGGCCTTTGAAAAGGGGGGGGGGCAAGTGCTCCTTTGCCAGTATCTATGGGCAATTATAGACTTGGCAGAAACTTAGGCCTATCTTATATATATATATGCAAGAGTAAATGTGTAAATGGAATCACTCTGAAGAATCAATTTTCAATAATATTTAACTCTGAACTTACACATACTGTATACGAGCACTCGTTATACATTATTATTTCCCAAAATTCGTTGTGGGCCACGCGGTTAGACCCAAGCGGACCGCATGATGTGCAGTGCCTACACTGAATACTTTTATGAGCTGAATTGGGTGGGCTAAGCTTCAATTTTTTTTTTCTTAAGAAGTCTAATATACAGTAGACACTTGTAAATACTGTAATATACACTTTTAGGGCCACTCTTTTTTGTTGTTGTTTTGTCATTTTATATCCTGAAAAAAAAATATATGATATTTTGACGTTTGTGAAATGAAATGATTCAAAAATATTTTTGTCACTTAGCTAAGAAAAGAAAGAAAGAAAATATTAGTTCGGGTCATGTTTTTCCTAGTTTTATTTTTTCTTTTCCTGATTACATGAGGTTTCTTCTGACAGAATTTCTTATCAATTTTCTAAGTCAATTGGCTCAATTGCTGTTATATTTGGTCCTAAATGACAAAATGAAGCCTTTTTTTCTTCTTCTTCTTCTTCTTGACTACTAGCTGTATCCATATGTACTTTGACGTCACTGCATTTTTTTCCCTTAGGCCCATTACTATTATATATACTGTATATACTGTATATAGAGAGATCGCTGTTGGAGAGGTTAATATTAAAACCATTAGGTGGTTGATTGAAATACTGTTTTTTTTTCTTGTCATTTTTGGTTACTTTGTATTTGAAACAAGATTTGTTTGACACCAACGCTGAACAAATCCAAAATCTCTACCATGTCTACCAAAATCTATGCCTACTAGAAAATTGTGGTTTTTTTTAATGTGACAAGTGCACAAGTGTAACTGACATATTCAGCCAATGTTTGTTGGTGGGTTATTTATTTGGCTATGAATGCCATTTTCAATTGTTTGCATTTTTAGTGGTTTGAATTGCAAACTGTACGTTTTGACAATTGACATGGTGAAAGTCAGGATGAGGTTTTTGTTTAGATTTAAAGTTTTATGTTTGTTTGTCAGATTAATTAGTTTTCATGGTCTATCATGATCTGTTAATATACTTCGGATAAAGATTTACATAGACTATTGATACATTTTCTTGAAGCAATGGGAAGAAAATTCAATATTTCTAAAATACTAGATTAGTATTTGAATGTATGTTCCAACACTCCGGACTGAGACCAGATAGCCGAATATTGCATATTACTTATTCAATCAGTTCTAAAAAAAAAATCAAAACGATCTGTCGACTTACTAAGAATGGTTTATAAACAGCTGGTTTGAGAACTCTTGATTCTGTTTTTCAGGAGCAAAATTAAAAAGAAACTAGAAAGTGCTTTAGAAACTAGAAGGGTAGCTCAATCACTAGAGTGTGTTTTCATGTCGATATCTTTCATCAAAATATAACCTTTTTATAGGCAAAAAAAATAAAGTGTATCGTCTATTTAAAGTTGGTTCGTTTTGAAACTCACATGGGACAAACATGAAAACACCTTTGAAGTGATTGAGCCACCATTCTAGTTTCTAAAACAAATTCAAGTTCCTCATTATTTTGCACCTGAAAGACAGCATTAATTGTAGTTCGAGAGGCGGTTACATTTCCAAATCACCATAAAGCTATGTTAAATATATGTTGGTATCTGAATTCTAGTATCTTTTATTGAAATAGATATACAGTATATATTATAATTGATTTTATGATCACAAAAAGTTTGAATTGTTTCTACAAGCGTACTTAAAAAATGCGCAGAATGACAGAAAATAAAAAAAGAAACTAGATAATACTCTCAAAAACATAAAATAATTAGAAAAACATGACTTTCTAAGAGTACTTTTGTCAGTATTGAGTATGTTTATATTTTTTTTTAATAACTTTAACTTTGTTCTATGAACAGATTACTATAGGACTTTAGAAGAAGCAATTTTACAAATACAAAATAAATGTTTCTATAGTTCTTAAGGTAGGCTAGACATTGGTCTCTAAGGAAACAAACAAAATATACCGACACAGTATTTTTTTTTTCTTTCTGCTTCTTCATAACTATATTGCTCCTATTTTTTTAAAAAAAAATGTGTTCGTGGAAGTTTTACTTGAAGGTTGCACCATTGTGAGTAATAGTTCTATTTTCACATTGAATTGACATGATCGATTAGACGAGCATTCTCCGTATTCATATTTTATTTTCCTCTTGTATTCAATTGGGAACAAATTGGTTGGAAAATTGATTGCATGGCATAGAGCAAGTTATATGTACTTAGCACAGATGCTGTTTTTTTTTTTGGTAGGTGGTTTGTCCACTTTGAATGCCCAACATCCTTGTTCTCCCTCATGTTTGTAAGGTAGTGCATTTATTCGAATTAGTAATATACATGTATATAAAAAGGGGGGTCCATTGCTAGTAAATTCCGTTGAGATTAGGTAGTAAATGTTGTTTGTTGTCTATGTGTTTGGTGAGAAAAGAAAGAAACCAACTTTGTAAAGTTGTTTACCAAATAAGTCTGCCTCTGTATCTATTTCTATGTATCTTTTTCTCTCTCTCTCTCTCTCTCTCTCTCTCTCTCTCTCTCTCTCTCTCTCTCTCTCTCTCTCTCTCTCTCTCTGTACCTAACAGTGTATTGTTATTGAAATTAAAGGCATTTCACCACAGAAGCACACGCACACCCCCACAAATATACAAACACACACATCAACATAAAGTGACACACACCTATACACATAGAAAAAGGATCGATATTTAATCTACAGTCAGTTCAGTGAAAAAAAAAAGCTTTTAACATTTTAAAGAAAACTTTGTACGTAAAATACTGTACTTGACATGCCACTTTTTTCTATTAAGTGTTTACTTTTGAACTATTCTAAGGTGTGCTTATTTGACCATTAAAGTAGAATAAATACATCTGTTTGTGTATATGTTACTGTCAATCTGCGGAATCAGTCAATCTGCGGATTGCCTAGGCAATCTGTAAAACAACCAACCTGCTAGTTGAATGTACAAAATTCAATACCTAAAGGTTGGTAGCAGGTTGGTTGTTTTGTTTTGCAGATTGCCTAGGCAATATGCAGATTGACTGATTCCGCAGATTGACAGTAACATATATATCCTCCACATTTTTAGGAAGAACAATTTAAATACATTTTCATTCACACACACACACACACATCATGTTTGAGAAACATGTCTTTACATGTTTATATCTAATTTTTATAGTTTTGAATAAATTTTCGTGAAGGAAAATGGCATAAAATGTTGAATAACATATTGTGCCCTTTTTTGAGGGTCTTCTTTATAGATTACTGTATTTGAGATGCTCTGTCACAAAGAACTTTCAAGTTGATTTATACAAACATGTTTGAAATTCAGGTTTCATAATATGACATTGTATGTAAACTGTTACAGTCAAAACTCGAATTCACCAGAAACTAGTTTTGCTTATAGGTTGAGATTTCTAATTTAAATTTGGTAAGTTACTCTGTACGCAGAGTCATGAAGGCATGTGGCCGTGGAACAAGAGTATAAATTCAACATGCAAAAAACATTCTCAAAACCAAAAGAAATTTCAATATGTTCATATCTAGCTAATATCAGTTGATAAGAGATGCTGCATCTTGCAGCACCTGGATCTTAAGATCCCTCTGCCATATGCCAATTGGCGGCTTGCTGAGTATTTTTTTTTTGTAATTGTAATTGTAAAGGGATACATTGTCAGAAATAAAAAACTATGAATTACAGAATAATGTTAAAAATGTTAAGACTTAAGTGACGATCACACTCGCTATTTTTCTTGCAAAATTCCTATGCAAGAAATACTTAAATATTGCTGTGAATCTTGCACAGTTTCTTATAAAAAAAAAAAGATCTCCGTTTTCTGTAAGTTAGTATGCAAGAAACCACTTTAAGTCTTTGTAGAATATCATTACACTGACAAATTTCAATTAATTCAAAGACACATTGCAGTGAATCTTGCTTTAAATATTGACAATGTAATTGATTGCTTAAAGTCGGACTGTCATGCAAGTAAATTGACTCACAAAAGCTCTGAGAGCATTTTTGTACACTATGGGTTACACTAGGGTTTATTAAAGTCTTCCCATCCACAATGTTTTTCCCGATACAGTCAAGAAAACATCCTATTCCAACCCCATTAACTAGAAGCCTTACTAAGCCTCCATCTCCAACATTTCTTGTCATTTCAGATGGAACACACCGGATTAGTTTTGAAACTAGTTATTATTAGGAGAAAATAACCTGTTTTAAATTTGTTTTTACTTTAGTGAAATCTAGTCTTCGTCTTCAACGAATTTGGATTTTGACTGCAACTTAAGTTACATAATCAAAAATCTCTCTTCAAAAGTCTTTGTCCGCCATTTTGAACTGTTTCTATACTACAGTACATAGAAACTTATAGAAATAATAATATCTTTATTTGTTTTGCAGCCAGTTTCAGAGTTACATTTATCAAGAAAACTTATTTATCTAGAACAGTTACTCTTAATTACTCTCTTATCGTTTAATTTAAACAATTTGAAAATCTCATGATTCTTTAATGACTTGTTTTCTTTTCTATATGATGTGAGTCCCATTATACAACATGTACTTGGTTCTTTATTATTATTTTCTTGAGTTGTTTGTTTCAATTTGAAAAATGTTGAGATATATTTCTTAAACACAGAGTCTGTTTTAACAATGTCTGTATATGGGTAATAATGTTTTGTTTCTTTTGTTTTTATTCAAGTGTATTTAGATGTAAATAATGTTTATGTTTTCTATGTTCTTTCTGAAGGTAAAATTCATTTCCTGATGATGTTTTTTGGAATTGTGTGTGTGTATTGTATGTTATTTCAGTGTGGGTAGTCTGCCTATATGTGGAAGAGAAAATAGTTATTCGTGAAAATTTAGATATTTAGTCTACTGCTAGCCTCCGGGTACAGCCCTTTATTTTGTTCGTCTTCTGTGGGGGGGGGGAGTGGGGGGACTAACACATGGTGCCGTACCTAATTATTGTGTTTAAGGAGGAGGAGGAGGAGGCTAGTAGTGAACTAAATAACTGATGTTTCTAATAAAGTATGTGTCTGTTTAAACTATGTTATGTTTCTGGTTACATTGCATCTTCTTTACATTATTACTAGTAGGCCTATCTATATTCAGATCTATCAGATGTTTAACATGTGAACAAAATGAAAATGAATGAAATTCGATTAATGTTTGTCAATTCTCACTGGATTTTTGTACAGGCTGGGAATTATATGTTATATAGGTGTTTTGTTATGTGTTTCATTACTTGTATGTGTGCAGTGTGTGACAAAAAAAATAATTCGGAGACATTAAACACCACGCATTTTTTTTTTCCTCAGTAGGAGCTTATTATAGATTTTATACGTTCGTTATTTCGTTAATAAATATACACATTTTTTTTTTATTTCATCTACAAGAAAATTCTTCTAGTACATTACTTAAAAGTCAAAGCCTTTATTTTCTTTAGGCAAAAGAAGGAAAAAAAAAACTGTTTCTAATTTCTTACTTAATTTTCATAAATCTCTGAACCTTAAGACCAGTTGAAAAAAATTAAGTTAAGAGGATTACATTGAGATTTGATTTTTCTCCCACTAAGATTTTATTTCTATACTTTTTGGCTTTTCGAGGCAATGCATAATTTTGTTATAATACTTTTTGTGATTAAGCATACACAATAAATTTCGATAACGTTAATTTATTAAATTGTCGCAGGCTCAAATTTTTTTTTTAAAAAAAAGTAAAATAGGTATGAAACAAAGGCTTTTGATCACTTTGAGCTAGAGACCTACATTTTGTAATTATTTTTTTTTTAAAAAAAAAGGCAAAGCCCAGCTTACAAACTTTATAGAAGAAGCGCCCTATATCATTCAGTGTAAAGAACCATTAAAAATAGTCTGCATTTTTATTTCTATTTCTAATTTCTGCTTTTTTTTCGGCACGTGTGATACCACCTTTCTTATTCTCGCTTTTAAAAGTTTAAAAAAAAATATTTTAAAATTCTTCTGAAAAAGAGACAGAGACTAATCGTAAGTCACTAGGTGACCTACACTTCAAAACACTATACTTTTCTTTATATCGGATATTAGATGGGGTTACGTGAAGTTAAGCTTGTTGCAGGGGTCTCATATATAAAAGTGTAGGTCACTGAGTGACCCACAGTTGTAAAGTGTAGGTCACAGCTACTGACCTACGATTAGTCCGTTCTTGAATGCAAAGAAAAAACAGAAATCTAGAAGAAACGTTTTTCTTATATTTGTTTTTAGTTCTATTTTTTTGTTTTTCACGCCTGTGGGACCAAGACCTCAGACTTTTACCTGTAATAATATAATTTTAATTAATATAATTTTGAGTAGTTTATGTATATTGCAGAAAATATACCATGTAGTGTCTTTTTTATAAAAAAAAAAAAATAAGTTGAGAATATTTTTTGTGGCTGGACACCATTAGACGTATGGCAATATTTCTTTTTTTTTTTTAAATGTAGTTTATTAAAAATTCGAGACCAAATTATAACATTGTACAAATATGGTTCCCTCTTTCTGCGTGTAATATATCACATTCATTGTGTTTTCATGTACGTCTAGTTTACCATAGAGGATTTTAAGAGTGTATGAATTTGTGAAAAAGTGAAGTTCTAACACAATATGTGCTGTATACATACAGTACAGTCTACAGACATAAGTCAGCAGCAACTCCTGTGTGTTTTTTGCTCTCTCCACCCTATATCAAGTGCAATTTCTATCTTTTTGATACCATATACATGTACAGTCAAAATAAACACAAAACAACAATAAATACAAGCAATAAACAAGCAATAAATTTTATATAAAGAGTTGTAAATTATTAGTTTTTTTAGTAACCTTTTTTAAGGTTTTACTTATTTATTTTTTCAGAAAGGATAAAGAGAAGAAGAAAAAAAATGCATATTTATTTGTTTTGGTCTTTTTTTTTTGGGTTAGCAACCTGAAAGGTAAGTTGAACGGAGGTTGTTGAGTTATTGTCAGAAATGTGTTTTGCTCTTTTTTTTCTATTTATTCCTTTTTCTTGAATTTGTTTCTTTTAAATTTATTCTTTTTGCTCTTCTTGTATGGATTCGTTTGATACTTTTTTGTTGTTGTTGTTGTTGTTGCCTTATAAAAGTTTTTTGAAGTTCTTTTCTTCTTTTTCAAGATTGCTCATTTTTTTCTTTCCTACATGGGGGCAAAGCTCTATTTTTAGTTGTTATAAAAAAAAAGAATTTCTTATATAGTTTCACTGACGCAAATCATACACATCCATCATTTTTATGACCTGTAATAACTAGGATGTAGTTTTTCTTTTATTTGAATGGAAACCGAATGGGAAACAACCCCCCCCCAAAAAAAAAAATATATATATATATATATATATATATATATATATATATATATATATATATATATATATATATATATATATATATATATATACTGTACTGTATATAACAAAAACCGCAGACCTTCTATTTCAGGGTGAATTTCATTTTTATTGTTTATGTTTTTATATTTATTTATTTTATAGTTGTTGTAGAATTTTTTTCTTCTTATTATTGTTGCGTGAGGTTTCGAATATTAGTGTCTGAAATATGGCAGAATTTATTGAATTTAAAAAAAAAAATAAACAATGTGTACCACCCACTCCAATGAGTGTACCCGGTACGATGACGAGGGTTAGAGTTGGAGGCCACCAATGCTTCACTAGACCAATGCTGATCGGGTTGAAGTATGCTGGCGGTATGCTGTAGTGATTTCTTTGAGAACCGGTTTTTCCATTAGAGGGCCGATTTTTAAAAGTTTAAAAACCGCACAAGAAAAAGTAGCAGAATGCTCAATTTCAAAAAAAAAAAAAAAAAAAAAACAGTAGAACGTCAATTATCGGAACTAATGTGGGACATGCTTACTTTTCATAGTTCCAATAATCAAAAGTTCATATAATCGAACTCCCATTTAAAATAAAGTGGAGAAAAATAAACAAATTATATTTGTTTGCGCTAAAGAAGATGCTGCTAAGTCTTTAAGACGCTTGATCAAGAGTAAATCGGTCGAAAAATTAAAAAAAAAATTGGTTCCGATAACGGACATTCCGAGATAATCGAGGTTCTACTCGATTACTCGATACTCTAATAATATTCAAACAAGAGTAAAAGGCACATTTTTTTGAGGAAAAGAGAATAAAAAATAGAAAAATATACTTTAAAAAGAAAAAATCATTTTGCTGCTTTCAGATATTTTTTCTTTAATTTTTTTGCTCGCTACGCTTGCTAAACATTTGTGCAAACTAGCAAAAAAAAAAAGAAAGTGACACATGTATTGTAGGCAATAAGAAGATTATAACGATGTGCAATCTTAAAAAAAAACATTTGCTCGCATTCAAAGGGGCTTGGGGGAGTTCTATCCATTTTTGGCGTTTCTCATTCCTAAGGGCCAGGCAAATAGAGTAAATTTTTCCCGACCCGTTTTTTTTTCTTCTTCTAGTCCTTCTTTGATGTCAATGTTGTTCGTGGGGCGAAGTGCCGGCTCACGGCCTTTGCTAGGTGTGCCGCGATTTTTCCCGGGAAAAAAATGCTGTGCCTTGAGCAAAAAAAGTTTGAGAACCCTCTGTATTGGACTATAGGAATTCTCATCATGTAGTAGACAGTTCTCCTAATTAAGACAATTTTTATTTGATGATGATGTCTTCATTTTGTCTAAATGCACACCATTTATAATTTAGAGTTATTTTCCTGTCAGATGGCTCTTCAACTGATGAATTGTTTTGTATTGCTCACAATTCTAGGTAATAAATGCAAAAGTGCGCAAAAAGGTGCCAAAAGAAAGTCTGATCTGACTTTCTCACATAGATTTTTTTAACACATTAGTTCGATCAAAATCTTCTCAATCCACCAAAAAAGATAAAGCAGAACCATAACTAGCTAAAAGTAACTTTTCAAACTCTGGCTAATGCGAAATTGGAATTAATTATTAAAAAAAAATTATCTTCTGCTTCAAATTTTGTAATTTTCAAACATGCTTAAAACGTTTATTTAAAATAAGCTTTTTAAGCATTAAATCAACAAGAAAATATCCTTAAACTACGATTCTAGTTTCTAAAACATTGTCAGATTTTTCACAATTTTGCTCCTGAAAATAGAATAACCAGAGGTCAAAGTGTGTTTAATTTTAAAACCAGCTGAAGATGATTTACGAACAGCTGATTTTCGCCTCTTAGTTTGTATACTTAAGGTCAGAGGTTTGCTTAAAATACACAAAACGCATAATTATGATTTCAACCGTTTTCCGGCCCCATTTGGGACCATTTAAGTGCCGTATGTGCAACGATGATCAATTTCAAATGAATAAACGGCACCAATTACATATTTTTTTTTGGAAATTTGCATAAATTCACTTGATTTCACTTCTGCTCTTTAAAACATTTTTTGGTCACTGAAAACGTCTACAAAGGGTTTCTAAATGTGCCCATAATGTATAGTCATTTTGTGAAAGATTTGCGTAAATTCGAACCCTTTTTTATCTGCTTTGTGCAGGCAACTCGTTTGTAATTTTAAATTTTTATCTAAACAATTTTTAGACGCAACTTGTAGGTTTATGTTTTTTTTTTCTTTCTAGCTGCAATAAATCGGTTATTTTTTAGAGCTATTATGATGAAAATATATACATTCATTTTTATTTTTGACGCTTCTAGTTTCTAATAAACTTTGAAGTTTATTTTTATGTTGCATTTTAAAATATTATTGTAGCATTTGACACAGACAAATCTAGCAATAAAAAACCATGTAACAAGGTCTTACTTACATCCATGCCAACTTTGTAAGGATGTGAGACTGAAAACAAGATTTATCCAATTGAAATTATTCTGTTCTATTTATTTGGCAGAAAGTAAACATAATCCAAAATGACACGCAGAATTACATTATTATCACAAATAGTAAGGAATTCTTAAGTGAGATGCATAAGGGGAGAAATGACAAATGCTGAAAAATCAATAGAAAATAGAAACAAAAAAAAATCTGTGTTCCTTTACACTCAAAGCTTTTGAACTTTGTTGTCCCTCTGCCATAGGCCATTTAAGCTGCTTGCAGAGTATTAAATTCAAATTCAAAAAGCTATATATGGCACTTCTGATACATGCCTTAGAAAGTGGAATTCAGTGGGATTTCAGCATGTGTAAAATAGAAATGGTACAGCATAGGACTGCAAGATTTGGGAAAGGAAGATACGTGTATACTGACAGCGTATCTTCTATGCTTCAGGAACTAAAAGGGAAATCATTAGCGGGCCGAAGAAATGACCAAAGCCCTTGCCCCTTTCGGACGTTTACTGGCAGATGATAATATTGACCTACTTAATGACTTACTGAATATACATCCTGGTAAGGGAAGACACGGGCATTCAAATATTTTAAAAAGAATTAATTGCTAGAACTGATGCATATTTTTTATCTTTTCCCCCCGAATGTTATTAGACTATACTCTTCCAGTAGATAGTTCTTTGCTAGGACAATTTCAATTTAACAATGATGTCTTGTTTTACCCGAGTGACAATTATTTGTGATCGGGAGCAATCCCCCCTCCCCTTCCTGCCACATGGCTTTAAGCTGATAGCAGGTGTACTGAGTTGAATTGAATTGAAAAAAGCAGAAATGTTGAGAAAACGATTTTCTGATTTCTATTTTTATTTTCTGCTTTTTTTCACGGATGCGGGATCCAGGCTTACAGTAAGTAATAATTTAAAATACTGCGTGACGTGGCATTTTTTTTTTTTGGATGAAATGTTTAGACAGACCTCTTTGACCAGTTTAGAGATGTCACTAAAAGTTGTATAAAATTCATCTATATGACAAACAATAATCTACATTATTTCATTGTTGCTAAATGGTTCTAATGCAGTTAGAGTTGATGTTGGCTCAGCCCAGCCTCATGGGAACCTTTTTTTTTTGCATTGTTCAGCATGACATAGATCTTTTTCTTCAAACATTCAAGTTTGACCAATATGAAATATAATTAGTGTTTGTTAATTAACAAACAAAAAGTAAAGAAGTTGCTCCTTTTAAATAGTGCAAACAAATAATGAATATAAAATGTGTACTTTCAGATTTTCATAACTTTGTTGGTTTTTAACCGTTTCAAATTACTCAAAAGTGTAAAATGTTTCTGAATTTTGGAAAAACTTTTATAGCTTTTAACGTCTTAAAAAAATTAGCGACAAAAATATATTTTTATTTCAAGTGAAAAATAAATTACATGTCATTTATAAAAACAACCATAAATGAGTTTTTTAGTAAAAAACAAAACAAACAACAAACGTGATTAGAGACTAGAGTTATTGTTTGAGCTGGACTAATTTTATATACTTATTCGAAGTCTAGCCTCCGAATTCTAGTTTCTAACGAGGTTCATTGACTGAAAAACGCATTTTTCTGGTTGCCTTAATCATTATGATGTTTTGAATTCTCTGCCACCAAATTTCAGTAGTCGAGCTCCCAAGATAAATAACCTCAAAATACTACTGTACAAACCGGCAACTTGTTTGTTTTCAATTAATGGAGACAATTATTTATTGCTTAAATATGGTCTAGTGTTTCATTTTGAACTATAATCGATCTATTACCATTGGTAAGATCCATTGACTCTAAAATTCCAGACTCTAAAACTTTATAAGAGCTCTACAATTTTAGTCTTTTTTTTTGAATGGTTAAATTTGCAGTGTTGGGGGAAAATACTTTTAAAAAGTATTTTTAATAAAATACAAAATAGTTTTATGAAAATGTATTTAAATTAAAATACAAAATATAAAGTTTTACTTTTATTTAAAATACAAAATACAAAATACTTTAAAAAAGGTATTTAAAATACTAAAATATTTACTTGATCTTATATACCTTGAGGAGTATTAACTGTTGGAAGCATTTGTCACTTAATCTAGTCCTTCTTGTAATTACTGTCAAAGGTGCGTTTGAGAACAACCTTTCAACAGGGGCCGATGAAGGCATAAAAGTTAGTTGCATTCAACTTCATGAAGGCAGCCTTAATGCTTGGAAACTTGTGCAATACTTAAATGTCTAGCATTCGTTTTTCTTCAATGTAACGAAGGGATGTCAACTTGATTTTATCAAAGTTTTGCCAAAGCAAAACAAAAAATAATCTTTTGAAAGTAACAATTTTTTTAAATAGTATTTTGTTGTTATTATTTAATGGATGTATTTCAAATACAAATACTAAATACACGTATTTAAAATATTCCCCAAAACTGGTTAAATTACAAATTTAAATTTCAATTTCAACACTGGTTGTTATTTTTCAGAAAATATCGACTGCTTAAAGTTAGATCATCATTTTCAAAGTTTCTCTTATATTTCTCTTCTTCATTTTGTGATGAGACTTGCTACTGCAACTTTTTAATAAACTTTCATATCACACATAAAATTAGTTTCATGAGTTAGTTTACTGAAATCAATCAAATCATATAAGTGAAAATAACAAAAAAAGGAATTAAAAAAATTGACATACAATTTTAAACCTGTGATGTCATTTCTAGTTCACTCCAGATTAAGCTGTTTATGGCGAGTATTATAAAAAAGTCTCTCATAAATTGAACATGTGCAACTTCGTGAGACTGGGTCTCACACAAGTTTCAAAGACAAGTTCTTCATGAAGTTGAATGTCAAATCACCCTACAAGTTTTTAATTTTATGTCTCATTTATAAGTTTTATTGCATGGAAGTTTAATAAGAAGTTGCTTTAGGTTTCTTCCTGAAATGCACAGAATAACCAAGATTAGAAGGGCGTTTACATTTTAAAACCAGCTTATAGAAACATATCAAAATGAAATAAATTAGGAAATAATATTATATACATGTATATACTAGCTGAGTTACCCGGCGTTGCCCGGGGCGAAATATGAAGATACCCCTGCCACCCCGTTCTTCTTGCTTGAATATGAATTATGCATACAGCTTTTATTTTTATGAATACCTAGATAATAGATATGAAAACATGTCACATCCAGTATATAGACATTTGTCCTAAAGCCTTTAAACTATTTGCCCTAAAGAAACATTTGCTCTAAATGGACACTTGCCCTAAATCCACTTGCCCCACAGCCATTTGCAATAGAGACATTTGCCATAAAACTGTTTGCCCTAGAGACATTTGTCTTAAAAACACTTGCCCTTAAACCAATTGTCCTAAAAGTACATTTGCTCTAAAAATACTTGACCTAAAGGTACATTTCCTGTAAAAGAATGTTTGAAACTAAAACCATTCACCGTAAAAGAATGTTTGAAACTAAAACCATTTGCCGTAAAAGAATGTTTGAAACTAAAACCATTTGATCTAAAGGTAAATTTGCCCTAAAACCATTTGCTCTAAAGGTAAATTTGCCCTAAAACCATTTGCTCTAAAGGTACATTTGCAAATTAAAGGGAAATTTGTTCTAAAATGACTTGCCCTAAAAATGTTTGAAATTAAAACCATTTGCCCTAAAACCATTTGCCCTAAAAGGATGTTTGAAACTAAAACCATTTGCTCTAAATAGACATTTGCCTTAAAACCAATTTCCCTAAACCATTTCCCCTAAAAGAATGTTTGAAACAAACCATTTGTTCTCAAGGGACGTTTGCCCTAAAGAGACATTTGCCCTAAAAACACTTGTCCTTAAAAGGTTTTTGAAACTGAAACCATTTGCCCTAGTGGTACATTTGGCCTAAAACCATTTGCCCTAAAAGGATGTTTGAAATTAAAACTATTTGCCCTAAAAGATGGTTTGAAACTAAAACCATTTGTTCTAAAGGGACATTTGCCCCAAAAGGATGTTTGAAACAAACTATTTGCCTAAAAGGATGTTTGAAACTAAAATCATTTGCCGTAAAGGGACATTTACCCGAAAACCATTTCTCCTAGAGATATTTGCCATAAAAACACTTGCCCTAAAGGTACAGTTGCCCTAAATCATTTGCCCTAAAAGAATGTTTGAAACTAAAACTGTTTGCCATAAAGGTACATTTGCCCTAAAACCATTTGCCATAAAAGGCTGTATGAAATTAAAACTATTTGGCCTAAAGGTACATTTGCCCTAAAAGATGGTCTTAAAAACACTTGCCCTTAAACCGATTGTCCTAAAAGTACATTTGCTCTAAAAATACTTGACCTAAAGGTACATTTCCTGTAAAAGAATGTTTGAAACTAAAACCATTTGCCATAAAAGAATGTTTGAAACTAAAACCATTTGATCTAAAGGTAAATTTGCCCTAAAACCATTTGCTCTAAAAGTAAATTTGCCCTAAAACCATTTGCTCTAAAGGTACATTTGCAATAAACCATTTGCCTTTAAGAGAAATTTGTTCTAAAATGATTTGCCCTAAAAATGTTTGAAACTAAAACCATTTGCCCTAAAAGGATGTTTGAAACTAAAACCATTTACTCTAAATGGACATTTGCCCTAAAACCATTTGCCCTAAAACATTTGTCCTAAAGGTGAATTTGCCCTAAACCATTTGCCCTAAAAGAATGTTTGAAACTAAAAGCATTTGTAATATTTAAGGGACATTTGACCAAAAACCATTTGCCCTAAAAATATGTTTGAAACAAACCATTTGTTCTCTAGGGACATTTGCCCTAAATCCATTTGCCTTAAAAGGATGTTTGAAATTAAAACTATTTGGCCTAAAGGTACATTTGCCCTAAAAGATGGTTTGAAACTAAAACCATTTGCCCTAAAAGGATGTTTGAAACTAAAACAATGTGCCGTAAAGGTACATTCGCCCTAATGGGTATAGAAGTTGATATACTGCAGCGCCATCTGGTGGCGACCTACAACAAAGGGGATAGCATAAAAACCTTCTAAATGAAAAAATACATATACGTGGTAATTTTCATGGTGATCGGTCAAACGGTTTTGGAGTTTAGCGATTACATATATATATATATACAAACATCCATTTTTATATATACAGAATAAATTATAAATGATAATATTTAAAAATGAATTAACCTTTTTTTTATTAAATCTTTACAAATTTGTTTCATTTTTTGTACAACTACATTTTGATATGTTGTTTACAAAGTTTTTTTCTTCTTAAGAAATGTAACGCAAACACAACTAGATCGAGTTTTGCAACCAGGGGCGTATAACTGGGGGGAATCGCTGCCCCCGCGACTGCTGGTGGGCGGGGGGTCGCATTTTGAGGATGCAAAGGGGGCGCAATGTTTTAAGCAGCAGGGGGTAGCGTGGGGCGCAACCAACGCCACTGTTTGCAACCCCCCTACTTTTTCTTTTTTTTACAGGTGCCTGCCTGCCTGCCTACTGTAACTCACCTCCAAATTAATTGTCGCACATACCAAACATACAAGAAACCTTAGTAATGATTTTTACGACCATTTATTTCACTCGTAAAAAAGAAGTTTGATTTTTTTTTTTTCATTTCCTTTAACTAACATTTATAAAAGAGAGTTGAACTAAATTTCTTTTGAAATTGTACATCTCATATAATAATAATAACAGCCGTATATGTACTAAATGAAACGAAATTTTGGTCGTTTCCCTTCAGTAAAAACGCATTTTTGTGTTTTTTGTTGTTGTTCTATTCAATTGACTATGATACATTCTGCAATAAACTTATTTACACGTGTAGTTGATTGTAAGTGATGCAAAAAATGTATTCTGTACACGCATAAAATATATATAAACAAAATAAAACACATTGAATAGACGTTCCGCACGATGTGAGCACGTGTCACATTTTTCTCTTTGAAAACTGTTCCAAAAAAATGAGTTAATGGTGGAAATTCTGTAACAAGTGCGCGCACATCATATGAAACCGGGTCTAAATCCTCAATATGTTGTGAATACAGGAATTTATTTGATGGTCATTCAGTAAACTGAAATAAATAACAAGAAGTTTTTGGTATCAAATTTAATTAAAAAAGTACAACTCAAGTCTTATGAGAATCTTGGTTTAATTTGGTACCAGAATCCACTTGTCTATAAAATGAATAGAGATTGGTGTTTCAGCCGCTGTTCAAGCTAGCTGTTCATAAAATTCGCGTTTCTGTATCAGTGCCTCAGAGGTAAACTGTGTTAAGTCGCCAAACCTAACTCTTACAGAGGGGAGTCATTTAAAAGTTTTTTTTTTTTCATTGAAGGAAATAAGACTTAAAGAGACCATTACGACCAGGATTTTTTGTTGAAATATCCTCAAGAACAACGATTGTTAAAATAATTTTTAAAATTAAAAATAACACCTTAAAATTATAAATAAACTTAAAAATGAAGTGACTTTTATTAGTCATCAGACGACGCCATTTTAAATTTCTAAAAACGAATGTCTACCCCTCAATTTAGTGGCAAATGTTGTCACCTCACATTTCCATAATTCCTGAATCAAATACATGTATTCCCTATTCATATTCAACTCAATACAACTTTCACATCAACTCGAGAGCCACGTGGAAATTACAATTTGGCTAGCAGCCAAATAGGCCTATGGCAGAGGGACATAAAGGTCCACATGCAGCATTAAGCATTGTCAAGCACATATACTTGCACATATATAAAAACAAAATGAATATACAAATGTCAATCCCGCAAAACAAAATTATCCCCATTCACCACTGCCTCAGGAAGAGAGTTCCATTGTCTTATAACTCTTGGAAAAAAAGACCAATAATATGAATCTGACTTAGCAAAAATCTCCGTAATTTTCTTAGTGGGCAGCCCTGCCCATATATATAGTGCTTTATGAATATCACTGGACTGTGGGTTAGGACAATCACCACGTGTAATTTTTTCAAACAATTTCAAACTTAACTCAGCCCTGCGATGTACCAAACTATGCCATTGTAGCACTGACAGCATCTCAGTGCACCTATCTGTAAATTTGTGCTTGCCACAAACAAACCTAGCTGCCTTATGCTGAACTATTTCAACTGAATGAGTGTGTGTGTGACAGAGTGAGGATTGGATACACTGCAGCAAAACTCAAGATAAGGTCGAACCATTGCTTGATCGGCAATAGTTTTAACTTGTGCTGGGTAGGTGCCCAACTTCCTTTGACTAAAACGAAGCATTTGTAGAGCTTTCCCAGTAACACCATCAATGTGTTTTTCCAAGAAAGGTCATCTGTCATTGTAACCCCCAAGTACTTATAACACTTGACACTCCGAAGAATAATGTCATTCATACTATAATTGAAGGCAGGTCGGATAATTCCAATATTAAATCCATAGTACTTTGAAATGAATGGGAAATACATGTATTTGAATTGGGAGTTAAAAGTAATGTGAGGTGACAGCACAGGCAAAAGGCTTAAATATCGATATATCGATTTTTTTAGTATAGTAGTATTCTTTTTATTGCTTTAGTTCCGATTCATGCTGTTTTGTGGCGCATCTATCTGAAATTGCAAGTTTCTACCAAATACAATTCATTTTGAATTTTTTTTTTTTTTCAAAAGGTAAGTTTCTTCATAATTTTCTTTAGAAATTTCTAGAGGTAATGGTCTCTTTAACATGGTATACCACCATCTAGCAGCCGATGTGTAAAACTGTGGACTTAACACTGTTTATTGCTGATGGAACTTGACAATGTGATTCCTAATATGTGAAAATCGTGTTTTTTTTAAATGTGATTTAATACAGTTTAATTGTGTGATGCACTGATATCAATTGACAAACATTTATAAAAACTCATTGTTTGGGTAGTTTTTTTTTAATATAAAAACGTTTTGAATTTCACCTTAAAAAAAGTTCAAACAAATTTTGAACAAAAAGGGAATTTTATATTTTACCAGCATCATCAATTCATCATTATAATTATTAACACTCAACAGCAGTTATAATTAACATTTGCTGCATAATGTTTGCGAACAATTGGTTCAATTTATAATTGATCGTTCCTAATTAAGAGGATATATACGAGCTCTTATTTCAGTTATGACTCATGATTTTTCTATTTTTATTGCTATGTAAAATATGAGCTAACTAACTACCAGTCATTGGCCAATAATAAATTTTCGTTCAACTCAATAAAATGAGTCAATGACTTATTTATTTTTCTCGAGGACTCAATGGAAGACTGACAAGTTAATAGATGGTGAAAGTTTCAAATGGTCTAATAACAAATGCTTGAATAAATTAGAGAAGACTCTTAAATTTTGCATGGAAATACAAGAATTTTAATTGGACTTGGATGGGGGGGGGGTTGTGTCTACATGATTCAAGTCTTTATGTATTAAATATAATATGATATCCACAATTTGTCCTGCTGCCAACATCATATAAATGATGAGAGTTGATTACATTTCATATAATAGGTATTTTCATTAATTTTGTGCTAGTTCTATTTACAGTTATGCATATGTTGATGATGATGATGATGATGATATTACAGGTCATATATCCGAATAGGCTATGGAAATTGTATATTATAATATCCTGCTGTTTAGACAAGACTAGACGCTTTGAGAGCAGCAGTTGTGCACTTATTTGTGTGTATTTTTGGTTCAATAGAATAGAATGTCTAACTGTTGCAATGCAATTACAGATTTGAAGCCATATACAGATATACAGATTATAAGCCAATTAAAAAAAACTTTTTAAAAAAAAATCATTTTTTTCATAATTTTGTTTCTAACAAAAACGTTTGTTTGGCGTTTTTGCATCTAAATTTTACAAAAAAAAAAATAGTCTACGGAGCATCATAGCAATAGCCACTGCAGTGACTCCATCTGAGAGGACGAAAGCAAAATAAATATCTCTATTCAGCCACCTTAATTAACAAAAAATTAACTTCTATGCTCAACTAAGAGTAAACCAAAGTACATAGTGTATTTTAATGATTACATCTTTGAAAATAAACTTTCTATGGTAGTTTGGAATGATATCTTTTTTTTTCTCTTCCTTTTTTTGAAAATTAACCTGTTTTTTTGTCAGTTTGACAAAAAAAAATTGGTTAATTTTCAAACTTCAAACTTTAAAAAGTTCTATTTTGAAATTCAGTAAATAATGAAAATATACTACTATGCATTTTTTTTGCTCTTCTGATTTCAGATAACTCATGCAGTTCTTAAATTAACTTAAATATTTCAAAAACCTTTCAAGAATTTTTTTTTACACTATGATAAAAAATGAACCAATTACGTTCTTAATGGTTATTGATAGGTATATTATTTAGTAGTGTATGAGGCCAAGAATGTTAGTTATTTTTTTTTTCTAAAAAAAAAGCAGTCTCCTCCTATCTCTATCAAAATTCTATTAAATCTGTTTGTTTTTCAATTAATGAAGAAATTAAAGTGCTATTAAAAGATCATCATCATGTTAATGATGATGTTCTTTTATTAATAAAAAAAAAACTTTCCACTTATCTAAATTATCTTTTAAAGTCTCTCGTGTGTAATTAGACTCATTAGAGTGTCAATCAAACCTTTCTTTATTAACAAAAAAAAGTAATTATTTAAATGAGTTTTCATTGAGAGACAAACGAATTGAGAAGATGTTTAAGTTTTATGACTTTTGCAATATAATACATATTTTCTATTTGCATAAAAAGCATGCAACTTCTTTATTTGCTTAAAAGTTTTGATCTTAATTAGAACTTCTCTTATCTCATGTATTGAGGACTATAAATACGGCCATTATATAGAAATTTGTTTTTAAAAAAAAACCCCATTGATTATCTAAAACATTATATTAATGAAATAACTTTTGAGATAGTTGTCGTGATTGTAATGTTATCCCCTGTTATCAGGTACAATCATCTAACTTTTGGGGTTTTGTTTGAAGTCAATCAACAAGTTCAACCACTGTGACTGACTTTTTTTTTTGTTTTTTGTTTTTTTTGGGTGATTGTTTTATAAGCTGCTTAAAGCTTTAAGCAAACAGGTTCTACATTTTTTTTTTCTTCGGTAAATTATTGATTGAAAGTTTGCCTTTGGCAAAACACCATCTGCTTTAATCGAATTTTTGTCACTTTTGTGTAATTTGAATCTTGATGAATAAGGATGTGATATTGAATGATAACAGTCCTTGAGCTAGATTAATAGTTAATTGTTATCATAAGCTTTTTCTCTTTTGAAATTTGATTGAAAAGTTCATTGTGAAACAACTTAAAAAGAAGGAGATTTTTTTTAAACTTTGGGGTCTTTTATTAGATTTTCTTTTCTACATTGAATTTCTATTCAGTAAGCAGCTTGAGGCTTGTTTCTATTTACATGTGTTCATAATCATAACTGTTGTTATACACTTAAGACAATATCTATTATAATGCCACTTTATAATGAGAATCTTTTAATACACTGAAGAGTTTGTAATTTCAGAACTTGTAGTTATTTTTGCTTATGTTTTTTTATTATTATTTGCATATACAGTAGTTAGCGGAAGAGAATATTATTAATGTATTAGGTTATACATGTGCAACGTATGGCCCGCGGGCCGCATCCAGGCCTACCCTGATTTCATCCAGCTAGTGATCGTGAGGACTTTTCCAAATTACACTGAATCTGGCCCGCCACAGCATATTTTCAGAACCTACTGCATTTCATCAGTGAGAACAAATGAGTAACTCTCTGCTGAAAATGACTGTAATTTTTATTACTCGTCAGTTTACTAGTTGTAGCATTAGTAAAAATACATTACTAAAGTTTCTTGAACATTGACTGTATTGTGAGACATAAAGTCCCGAATGTCCCGTTGAATGCATCTGATCTGTCTTAAGCTTAACTTAATTTTGTTTGTAAAGCAAGCTTCAAAAAAATTATATTCATTTAAATAAACATCATATGCTAGATTATTCATGTTTTCCGAAAGCGTAATCCAAATGAGGC
Organism: Brachycybe producta; assembly: GCA_036925085.1. Taxonomy (NCBI): domain Eukaryota; kingdom Metazoa; phylum Arthropoda; class Diplopoda; order Playtdesmida; family Andrognathidae; genus Brachycybe; species Brachycybe producta. The sequence goes on along the minus strand of JAUPFP010000028.1, from coordinate 243,575 downwards.
AATTTATGTAATGGGGAGTGTGTTGTTGGAACATGCTGACACCTTTAAATACCTTGGTTTAACCCTTTCCAAAGACTTGCTGCTTTGGATTCAACATATAACTAAAGCAGTGAGCAAAAACAATAAAATGCTATGGTTCATACAGCATTCATTAAAATATTGCACAGAAAATGTAAAAAAATAACGTTTCATATATGACTCTTGGAATACCACTTTTAGAATAAAATACTATAAACATGAAAACACTGTGGAATGAGTTTAGAAAGTAGAAGACATTTTCTAAAGATATTTTGATGTTAATATCTTTAAAAAACTAAATATTTTATGGAACTATATAACAGAAGATTGTTTCTTTCTATGTTAACCTATTTAGAAATTAAAAATGAAAATTGAAAAATTTTAAATTGTCTTAAAAAGTTTATTTTTTTAAGATATGAACATAAAATATTTTTTAAAAATGCATTTACTCTTCTAGTTAATAAAACTTTGACGTTGCTTCTGAAATGCAGAAAATAACCAATCTCTTTTATTCTATTGTTTTATTTCATCTGCATATTTTTCAGTAACCACATATAAAACATTTTAAAAAGTTTTTCATGATTATAAATTTAAAATAACTTTTTATAACTAATTCAAAATTATCAATTTTTATTTTATTTTTTTTTAAATGAAGGCCTCGAAAATTATAAAATTTTGCAAACTTCCATAAAAAAAATTAGAAACATACTGTCTATTAACTTATAAGTACTTTTAAAGAGCCCGTTTTTTTAAAACACAAAAGTATTTAAAGTTCTATGATATTATTGTTATGGCTTGATTGAACAAAAGAAAATTATATCAAGTTGCCAATTTTAATTTTGCTGGAATTCTAGAAGCTATAAAAACCTTTTTTTTTTATTGAGAACTTTTGACTTTTTTAAAAAAAAGTACACTTAAAAATTTCTGTGAAAACGTATTAACTTTTATAACGGTGCACGCACAGATGAAACAGTCACCTTGTATTAGACACACACACACACACACACATATTCCACATAAACATTATATTTAAATTTTTAATTATTTAAAAAATAAGAAGACAAAACAGCAGCAGTAAATAAAAAAAATCCCTTGACGAGAAAATTTCCTAATAATAGTCATACATAAAGAGGTGCTAGCAGTGATTGCCTGCTTCTGAGTTCTTAAGGAGCGATATAAAAAATCCAATCAGGAAACCCATTAAAATATGAATTATTTCTTTATGATTCAAAATAATGCAAAAAAAAAAACATTTCAGACTTGAAGGACTAATGTCAAATATAAACTACTTTTTTTTAACAAAATAAGTGTAGGAAGGACAATGTTTGTTACAAAGCACACATTATATGAAGTGAGAAAATTTTTTTTTTGGGCGGGGTGGGGGGAGGGAAGTGGAAAAAGAAATGTTCATTACTATCTTATGATTGGTTTAAATGTAATATCACAAGTGGGTTTCTCTTCTAATACTAGCTATACATATCAGATTTCTTTTCTAATATTAACTTTCTTGACTAAATATTGTATTGAAGCATTTTTTTTGTTTTGTTTTTGACAAGTTGTCAACTTTTTTATGTCTTGAAACGTTTTTATCTAGTTTTTTTTTATTATAAAAACAAATATGAAACTCAAAAGTTGTTTACTGCTTTTGTTGTAAATGAAACGAAACCAAATACACTTTTTGCAAGCATCTTTTGTCTAATATGTTTTCAGTTTTTTGTTTTGTTTTGTTTTTTGAATTAAATTTTTATATGTAAGTATAAGTGCAACAAGTTTGTTATCTGATGCCTTAACAACCACATTGCAGTGTCTTTGACGTCATTAGTTTCCACGTTTCAATTCTTAATTTCCGCTTTTATTTTGAATGACACCCATACAGAGATGCGTTTTGTGATCATTTCAAATGATTGGACCATATTTGTTTAATATGATATTTAAGATAATGAGCATTACGTTTATAGGTTTCACACACACACACACACATATACACACCTACAGGGTGTCCATGAAGTCTTTGTACACTTTCAATTATTAATAACCTTACAGTATTTTATGTAAAATAGAAACGATCTGTAAAGTTTAACGGAATTGGAAACTATTCAAGACATGTTAACTTTCGACGTATCCACCATATCTTTTGGATATAAAAGATAACACATTTTTGTAGTTCTCCGAAAACGTTCTGTAGTTGTGTTTGAGATAGTTTGGAGAGTGAGATTTGTGTGTCCCTTTCAGTTGTATTTTACAAATTGTTTATATTTTATTAAAGAAGCGACGTTATATTGCAAATTGAAACTGTACAAGGACTTTATGGACATCCTGTATATAAGCACTTCCGAACACAACACACTCACTCAAGAGGGCGAAAATGTGCACGCAAGCAGACACACAGAAAATGCTTACATGCAGAAATTGAAATAAGACACTCATCAACATGCTGAAAAGACATCAACATGAAAATATTCTAAAAGTCAGTGGTTCCCAAACTTTATTTTGCTCACGGCTTTGTAGAAATCACGGCACACCTAGCAAAACTCATGAAACACTAGTTAATAATGCAGGGTTGGTAAAGTTTTTGCCATGGGTTGTATTTACTGGATATTACCACGGTATTTACCGTCCGGGAATAATGGCTTTTTCCCAGTTTTAGACAATTTCAATTTTTTTAAGCCAGTTTTTTTTTTCTTCTCATACAGTCTGCTTTTACACTTTCTTTTCATATAGTAGATTTTCCATGTCCATCATGATGTTTTTCAAAGTGATCATAAATAGGATCTATTGGTCTTCTGCAACTGTTCATTTTTTGTGATTTAAGTAAAAAATAGCTGTACATAAAATACACATGCTGAAAAAATTAAAAAACTAGTGACCAGAATTTAGATAGGCATATAACTGAAGTTGTCATTTGACTCTTGAGACAATGTGTTTTTTCTGTTTATACTCTAGAAGGGGTTATTTCCTAGCAGGGTAACCAAAATCAAAATGTTGGTAGGGTAACATAAGGGCTTTCTAGTTTCTATTGCATTCAATTCTATGCTTTATATACTTCTGGTTTTCTTCCCATTACAGTTTATGATTACAAGCTAACATTAACATTGTCAATGACATGAATGTCACTTTTTAATAAGATAGTACTAGATGAAAAGAAGATTCTGGTTTTAGCCAGTAAAAAACAGTTGTAATCGGTATTTAACAGTGACCTGTCTTTTACCCGGTTTTTCCCGGGATTTTGCCAACCCTGTAATAATGTGCTATGCAGTAGTTTCTGTTTGAAAACACTTTTGGAATCACTGCCTTAAGTGATTGAGCTACTTTTATATACTTTCTAGTTTTTTTTTAAGTTTTTTCTTCTTCTCCGGAATAACAGAATAATTAAAAGTTCAAAAATTAAGCTCTGTGTTCATAAACCATCATAATTTCGTAAAAAAAAGAAAGCGATATATAGAGAGATCTCCACATACATAGGCGTACAGTACGCTTTGGTGGCTCGATGCGCTTAACTTATGATTACTTTGAAAAAACTTTGTAATTCTTTTAAATTTCTAAGTACATTTACCTCCACGTTCTTTTATTATTTTTTTTTTTAGTATGTTGATTTCTGTGGTTGACAGACAATTTTATTAACTCTTTTGATGCAGTGTTTACTTTATAAAAAAGAGAGTTTCTATGATAGAAACTTTAAAGTCTGTATGTCACTAAATAATAAAAAGTGAAGCGAGTCTACTTTTGTGTGTTTTGTCTGTAAGCAAGAAACTTACTTGCATATCAAAAGGTTGGCAGAGTTTAATAAGATAAATTACCATTTGAGCCAGTTCTAAACTAAATTGTGCCGCTTTGTAAAACGAAAACCATTTAGATGAGAATATTCTAATTTATGGTTCACTTCTACCCTAGATACGTGGTATAGCTTAGTTTTTTTTTCTTCATCTTCTTTTTCTGTTTGTAGTTTGAAATTCAGTTCTTTGTGGCATTTTTGTGTTAATATAAAAACAGAGCTCTACAGTTCAGATACAAATAAAAGTTTAAAATCAATCTTTCTGCAAAATTAAAAAAAAAATTAATCTACTAAACAAATTTGGTAGTACTTAAATGTTTATATTCACTAGACTTGTTAGTCAATGTGCAAAATGTCTTTTTTTAAAAAAGCTAGGGATTACTTAGGCCTACTCAACACATTGTCTAAAAGGGACCGTAGTAAAGATTTTTTGCTAATTGAAGGAAAAATTAAAACTATAAAAGTAAAACGAAAGTACATAGATAATTTTTATGATGGTAATTTGGCAGTACACTTTTAATGTCAATTTGAAAATGTCTTTATTACGAGTTCGTATTTTCACCATTTGAAGTTGTTCAATTTGGTCCTAAATTGTGTCAACGAAGTGTCACATGTCCAACCCATGCAACACATATGCATGCAAATGTGTACTTTTGAGTACTTTAAGCACATATTGATTACAATTTTATTAGGGTTTCAATTGAAAGACTTGTACAGCTTAATTTAGTATCAAGTTATTGTACATTATTATATTTTTGTCAAATCATTCTACTGAGACACAATAAAGAATTGTGACTAAAATATTTTTAAAGTGACTGGATAGCTGTTATTATAGGGTTAGATAAATTATGATTATGAATTTGGCGTATAAGTTTATCCAGGACTTTCATTACGAATTAAATCAAAGTTTGTCGTGGTGATACTGAAAATTTTTTTAAAGCTGAACTTTGAAATATTTACATTTAAAAAAAAAATGTAAATTTTAAATTTCAACAAAATTAACATTAATTTGTTTAAATTTATTATTGTTTATTGCTATTATTATTATTATTAAGACCAACACTTTACATAATATACACAAATTGTATAACTGTTAGGCTTGGTTTATACTCCCTTGCTAAGCGACAAAGCAGCCTGCAAAGCTTCAAAAATGACGTCAGAGGTTCAGATTTTTGTCTTCGCCAGAGCATGAAGCTAGCTTTGAAATTATTCAACTTTTCAAAGATTAGCAACTCAAAGCACCAATCAGGAAACGGAAACACAAAAGTGGGGTGAACAAGTTACACCTTTTTTTCTTCAAGAAGGGAAGGGTTCTATTGTTTTGTGTATCTGTTTTATAGGGTATAAATGTTATAAAATAGGATAAACTTTGCAAGACCACATGTAATGTATGCGTGAACATGCTAAGCTTTGAAGAGCTAATTTTACAGAACTTCAAAGCTTGCAAATCTTAGCAAAGTTTGGAGTATAAACCTACCCTTGAACATTTTCTGCTTTAATCAACAAAATATATTGCATTGTTAGATTAGAGGGTATTCCTACAAGAAATTCCAGTAAAAAAATAGAGACATATCCTTTCCAAAGCCAATTAAAGAACTAATATTTCTGATCTTTCTTTCCAAATGTATTTACGACAATGGAATTCTCTTCCTACAGATAATTCTCTGTGTTTAGTACGATTTCAATGTGACAACGATGTCAGAAAACTTCGTCTAAATGACACAACCATGTCAGAAAACTTCGTCTAAATGACACAACCATTTATGATTAGGAATTCTTCTCTGCCAGGTAGCTCTTGAGATGATTGCAGGTGTACTTAGTTGAATTATATGGAATTGTAATTCATTATGTATTTTCTGTTATTGCATTTGACATTGGTAGCTATTGACTGCTTCAAACATTTTTTTTTCTTACTTTGCTATATAATACGCTCGTATATATTTTTATTTGCATAACATGGACCATATTAGCCTATTTTGCACTGTTTGTTTACTAACATTTTGTTATTGCATAAAACGCAGAATTTCTAAATAAAAATTTAGATTTTTTTCATTTTTATTTCAGTGAAAGTTTTTTTCTTCTTCTTCACTTATCACTTATTGTTGTTACTTACAGAATTTCATTTTTTGTTTGAAACTTTGTATGATAAGAAAGTTTTTTGAATTATGTATTTTTTTTGTGTGGGTAAATTCACTTGTGAATCATCTTGAATGAATTTCTGATATACTTGGCAGTTAAGTATGAGCATGATGGTGCAGGATCTACAATAAAAATGAAAAACAAGTAACTCCCTTGATAAACTACATTTTATAATAGGCCTACATATCCCTTGAAAACACCTTGATGCTTTTTTTCTGTTGTTTTTTTCTTTTCTAATTAACCAAATAGCAAATGGCACACACTACAAAAAGTGATGACTGATGAGCACTGAACAAATTCAACAGGCTCTTTTAATGCCTATTTTACTTTTCTATTGTATACACAAGATCATTATTAAGGATTATTAAAGCTGACTTTCACGTGAAAACGTCAGTAGAACTATGGGTACTGTAACACCCTGTATTTTACCTTCATTATGTTACCATAGCCTTGAGGTCTTTTGTACCCCAAGTGCCGCATTTCCGCCCCTCTCCCTCACTTTCTAAGGCTCCAAAGCTTTAAGTCACATCCTGGTTCCAGTATCGGTGGATGGGCACACATCAAGGCACGGTCCCTTGGGTATGGATGCACCTGAGTAGGTGTACACAGGCCCAAGGTATAAAAGTCCGTGTCTTGGTCAAGTCGTGGTCCATTCTCTGATATCGAAACTATGAAACTACTCATATAATGGTCCGGTGGCTAAGCAACGCCACACCTATAACTCCTCTCTACTTTATTATATTTCAATGATTGTATATAATAAAGCAAGTATCATCGAAAATCTGCATTCATCTCACCTGTGTATAATATTCTTTCCCAGCAAATGTGTTCAACGAGATACCAAAGGGAACGACACCGGCTTCGTTTGGACTCAGGTTTACATCACACTCTCGAAGCAAAAAGCGGTATCCGCCCCCAAACTAAGAGAACATAAACCTGCGGCCCATAACAAGAGCTCTACATTGTTACAGTACTCTGCATTTTGCATATAATTTCAAAGACTTTGTTATTTTTTTAGAAACTTCAAGAGTAACGAAATAACTTAAAAACAAACTTTTATGAGCAGGTTTTAGAATTTGAGATTACTATGGATTTAAAACTAAAATTATAAAAAGATTCTTTCTTATGTGATTCATTTATTCATCTGTAGTTTGTATTGTAAAACACTGCTCTTTTCAAATTTTTGTTGCAAAGCAACAATAATTAGACAAAACGAGTCAAATGTTTTTGATGAATAAATGTTGGTAGAACAACTCGAGAACAGGAAATGATCAAGACAAGTGACTTTTTTGGTTGATACACTACACATATAATATGTTTCTATAAAAAAATCGAATAAATCCACTCTATCACAGTTAATTAGTTATGAATTTTTTTTTATAATTATTTTTGTAAGAAAAAATGTTTTAGGTTTTGTTAAGATGTCAGAAGTACTGTATGTTGACGTAGTCTTTATATAATCAGAAAATATAATTGGCAAATTGCTATAAATTTCAAATTTTACAAACTAGTTAACAACATAATACAAAATAATGGAACACAAAATTGAGATTTATTGATTAACGAATAAAAAAAAAATATTGATATTTTAATATGACATTTAAAAAATTCATTTTTTTTATTAGGTTTCTAATATTTTTGTGAAAATTTGAATATCGTTTTTTTTTTGTTTTTTGATAGTTTTGTTCGTAATTTAATATTCATCAAATGACTATTTACTCATAACAAGCTAATAAGAAAGTGTAATTATGATGCAACAAAGGTCTTTAGGAAAGTAGAAAAGTAGAATAACCAAAGTTCTATCACAATCGTTCTTTATTTTATTTCCATATTTTGCAATAGCTGCTTATAAAAATATCTTAAATAGAATTTAGAATTATTTTATGACAGTGCTAACTCCTTTTTTTTTCTTAAACAAATATCAGCAATACTAACTTTTTTTCTTTTCTGGAATTTATCCCAATATCGAACAGTGGACAAAGACAATGGTTTTATAAAATGTAATGAATCTCACACGTCAGCAGACTGCAGACACTTGTGTGTGTTAAAAGTGATGATTGAAACCATTCAATGACACAGTAAGAAAGTTAGAATGACATTGGATATTATTTTAATGTACATGTAGGTCTCTCTGTATGTATGTTTTATATTAAAACCCTTAATGGACTAGGTTGTATATGAATTGTAACAGAAGATTCATTTGAGCTGAATGACCAGCAATGATTTTAAGTGTCAGTCACACATACACAAGTGGACATGTGTTTGCACCGTATACATACTGTACATATATACAGTGTTATGTGTCCTCATGGAATACATACTAGGAACCTGAATCTATTCATGTAAATGTATGAACTTAGAAAGAGAGAGAAAAGGAGAGAGAGAGAGAGAGAGAGAAAAATAACATTACAGAGCATATTTTTTCTATAGAAGTATGAAAATTGATGCTAAAAAGTGCATCATCTCTTTCTTCAATTTGTCATTGTTGTATGTGACAAATAAGTACCCAGAAAAAAGTGCATATTGAGAAAAGGGGACATCTATCTACATGTACATATAGATTATAAAGGTGTGGTTCATTGCCAGTTTTTTTGGGTGTCACCTTCAAGAACATCATCAGTGTATTGATGTCTACTTTTCTTCCATCATTCATTTTGTTACTGGGACTCTCATGTATATGTTACTGGCAATCTGCAAAACAACCAACCTGCTAGTGAATCTGCGAAATTAAACACCTAAAATGTATTGAATTGTGCAGATTCACTAGCAGGTTGGTTGTTTTGCAGATTGCCTACGCAATATGCAGATTGGCTGATTCCGCAGATTGGCAGTAACACATTTACATTGTAGAAAGGCAGTCTGTAATATAGAATCACTTATGTATGGGGACTATATCGAGTGACGCAGGTAAAACGCATTCTGTTTTGAAAATTTAAATAGTTTTTAAGATGGTTTAGGAACAACTGACTTGCGAACTTCAGATTATTTTGTCTTTCAGGAGCAAAATTAATAGAAATTCGAAATTATTTTAGAAACTACAAGTATGTATCTATGTTGGGTTGGATGTTTTCATGTTGATATTTTTCAAAATAAGCTTTTTATGTGAGTTTGACAATGACTCAACTTTAAGCAGACAATATTTTTTCATTTTTGTTCATAAAAATTTTATTTTTTAAAAGATATTAACATTAAAATACTCTTAAGTCAGTGGTTCCCAAAATTTCTTTTGCTCACGGCACAGTTTTTTTTACCTGAAAAAATCATGGCACACTTAGCAAGTCTACTGGCACACTAGAACTGTTAATAGTGTGCCGTTTGTAGTTTCCATTTTAGAAAGCAAAGGTTTACTGCCGAACGTGTAATACGTGATGGACAGTTGGGTCATTTTCAAACTCACATAAAAAGCTTCTTTTGAACTGATTTCAAAATGAAAATAGTACAAAATACCTTTAAGTGATAGAGCTACCCTTCCAGTTTCTAAAACACGTTCATGTTTTTCTTCATTTTGCATTTTGACTAATAAAGAGTATATAAGAAGCGTTTTTACTTTAAAACTAATTTTAAAAAGTATTAAAATGTAGGCCTATTTGTGCTAAAACTGAAAAGCATTGGTTAAAATGACCAACAGTTTGAAAACGCCGTTTAAAACCGTAATTTTCTGAAACTATGTATGCAAGAATTGCCAAAAGAAACATTTGTTTCCAAATTGCTGTTTAAAAACAAATTTTTTTAAAAAAAAAAAAAAACGTTTTCAAAATTCAAGAACTTTGTCAATGTTTGATTAATATTTTCCAATTTTTGTACAAATCAATGTTGGTATGTTGTTAACAATTTAATTCAATTTTCTTCAGTTTGTACATTTTCTGTGATGTATTCGTTTTTTAACAAAACGCGTTTTACGTGCACCACTCTGTATTTAGTGATACATCAGCAAGATGATTATCTCTCTATGGGACACTGGTGACTTTTTCTTCTACAAGAGGGTTTTTTTTTCGTCAAATAAATGGACTATTTAGATGATGAGACTATGTGGATTGATAAACCATGTTCTTTCTTGAACAACAAGCTCCATGCATTTCGTTAATACTCTTTTTCAAGTCTTTGGAGATGCTCTTATCGTAGGCAGTTCTTATCTCAAACTGGGAAGGTTTTTTTTGGGGGGGGGAGGTGGTTGTTTTCAGCTACTTTTTCTTCCTTTTCTTCACATTGAAATCAATGAGGTTCCTATACAGATAAGATACCTATGATGAGAATGAGTAACGTTATTATAATTTGTTCTAAGATGAGAATTTGGTTATTCACAGGGGATTTCTAACTTATAAGCCCTGAACTTGGCTAAAATAACATCTAACTTTAATGGAGATTAATAAACACACACAAAAAAAAATTGTATTTTCTTGATAGAGTGACAAAAGTTGCAGACCCAAATTCAAGAAGAAAACTTGGTGTTTGATTTCTAAGTTGAAATTTTAAATCTTCTGAGTCGCTTTTCAAAAGAAATCAATAAAACGAGGGTTTTCTGTGTTGGAACACTGTTTCGGGAGTTTAAGTTCAAGTTAAAGCACCAAGTTTTTTTTTCTTGAATATGTCCTAAGAAAAACTTAAAACTAGAACAACAATTACGCTTTTTTTATTTAATGAAAAATAAAGTACTGGTTAGGTTCTAAAGTATATTCTTTTCTTTCTTTTTATTTAATTTTTTTTATTTATTTAAATGATGACACACAATCTAGTATACTAGACTGGTGCAAATTTGGCAAATGTATACAAAACTCAAGAGTCAATCTGATTATTCTATTCTTCAATTGTAAAATGAGAGAAACTTGAAAGTGTTTTAGAAAATAGAAGGGCACCTCATTCACTTAAGAGTATTTTCATGTTGATATCTTTCAAAATAAACTTTTTATATCAATTTGAAAATGACCTAACTTTAAGCTGATAATATATTTTTTATTTTTCTGTGTTAAAAGTTTATTTTGAAATATATCAACAATAAAAATACCATTAATGAATTGAGCTTATACCATAACCCTTCTAGTTTTGAAAACACTTTCTAGTTTGTCTTAATTTTGCTACTGAACAGCAGTATTGATCTAATCAAGAGTTCAAAAATCAAGCTGTTCATAAACCATCCTGGCTTCTTGATTGTAAAAAGCATTAGACCTATTGCAGGAATAATATAAGGTCGTTCTCTACTGCGCATGTGCCTTTTTCAAATGCACCAACCAAAGTAAATTATACTTTGGTTACTACATTCTACACTTGTGCAGTATAGAGCAAACTTGCATTGCTACTAACTTATTTTATTGTGTGTATCAAACTTGTGACGTGGCTGGCCCTTTAGCACCGCCCAATGAGGGTGGTGCAGGCTGAGGACCAGCTCCTACTATAACTTTTACATGTCAGGACATTCTCTCATGAACCTGGGGCCCTCTTATTAGCCGTTGGGTTCCTCTAGTCCGGCCCGGTAACGGCCCACAAAAAGACCATTTACTCGGGAATCTTCCTGTACAGTACTTGATGATACCGACAGCACTTTAATTCTCGTTGAGCCACTTGAAGGCCTCTGACAGAGGGACCCAGAAAATGTCTGAGTACCCTTGTCAGGTGTTTCGCTATTTCCAGATCTAGGGACTCGAGAATTCGGTACACAACACTCTTTTTGGCAAATAAAACTGTTACTTTTTTACTCTTGGTATGATTTACATTATCGTCTATATTAAACTTTACATGAAATTGAACTCTTCATTTAGTTCAGGTTAGAATGGTTACAATTGAATGCTCTAAAATCCTCTGGCTAACTCTGTTCAAACTCTAATTCTGACTACCCTCACACATAAGTCCCACGGCATACTTGTTCGGTCTCCTGAGAGGGGCAACTGTCACCTCAGGGCCAATCAACCAACTGGGCCAATCATTGCCCTGGGCAGAGAACACTACCTTAAAAGGAAAGGTATTTCTGGAACTCTTTTCGCACTTCTCATGGTCCGACTGGGTTCCACGAATCCACCTAAAATTCGGGCCACCCAAGTTTGAACATCTGTGCACCAAGGGGTGCCTTACTGTCAGAAAGGAATTTCGACAGGGTGTTCCACAACTATGTGAATACAGGGTGTCACAAACTTAAGCGTGGTTGTCTTAATCAAATCATTTACCTCACTTTAGTTTTTGTTTATATCAACCTGTATATTTTAAAGCTTTTTAGAAAAGTAGAATGGATGTGTTGACGACAACAGGGGCGGTCTGGTGTACGGAGCAATCGGACAATTTTCCAATGGGCCGCTTATAAATAATATAATAAATAATATAATTTAAAACAAAATCACACAAGAAAAATATAAGAAAGTTGAGTTTTTAATAAAAAAATCCCCCCAAAAAAAGTAAAATAACACATTTTTTGGGGGGTGAAAAAGAAAAAGAAAATAATTTTCCTGTTTTCAGGCTCTTTTTTTTAAAAAAAAATATTGCTCGCTACTTTTGCTAAAGGTTTGTGCAAAATAGCAAAAGAAATTTACAAATTTTATTATGGGCACACACATGGAGTTTTTGATAAAAAATAAAATAAGCTGATATTTAAAGCGGTGGAGTTATAGGCATTTTGGAATTTCTTACTCGTTAAGTTCTTAGGGCCGAGCAAATCATTTTTCCCGGGCCAATTTTTTTGTTTCAGTCCGTCCCTGGATGACAACAATGTCCCTCACATGTCTCATGTGTCTTTAGAACTGACCAACACCAGAAGGCAACTATACGTTGAAGTCTAAAATATGTTTAAAGGATTTTTTTATTAAATATTGTTTTCTTACTTTTGGTGTAGTTTTTTTTTTTGAAAAAAAAAGACAAACAAACATATTTTGAAAGAAACACACGTTTTTGCTCCCATCAAGAAATGTTCTTAAATTCAACAAAGTCATTTCTGTAATCCCTTCAGAAAACATTTTAGATCTAGACATGCAGTACTATATATAAAACATATACAATATTATAGTTATTGACCTAATAGTTTGTCTTCTTTGACCTAACTTCTACTTAAAATACTGGTAAGCCTTGATATCTACTTTATAAACATAACAAATGTTAGAAGAAGAAGAAGAAAAAAAAAACAGTAGGCCTACAGTATTTCTTTGTATGGTTGTTTTGCTACAGTTTAGTTATATATCTATACAGAAATTTGTAATCTACTTAATGGATTTCATGTACTGTCGTAGAAAGGGAAAAGAATTTCAGTTTGTTTACAACTTTCTTCCAGTTTCTTTAGCACAAAAAAAAAATCTAAGGTGGTTCGTTTTTACTTTATTGTACGAAAACTCTTTTTATAGTTTAAAAAAATTGCAAATAGGGGCTGGTGATTTTCTTTTGAAAACACCTTAAACTAGAATCACACCACTATGCAACCAATTGTTTTTAAATGTTACACAACAGTACAAAACAGCAAGGTTTTTGGCACTGGTAGCATAAATCGTGAGTGCCCTCTCCTGAAAATTAGGTTAATAATACGAGGGTGGTCCGGAAAGTATCCGGATTTTTATTCCTCTCGATCCGATAATGAATGGACGACCACATACATGCATGGAATGTTTTCTTTGGCCTGTGCGCAAGCGTTGTGCACGTTGTTGTTGTTGTGTGTGTTCTTGTTAGTTTGCTCACGCGCGGTAACATAAACAGCAATGGCGGATACCGTTGGTTTTGAACAAAGAGCTGTGATACGCTCGTACGCTCGTGCCCAGCTTTGAATTTGGTAACCCACTCATAAACACTTGTACGAGCCATAGCAGCATTACCGTACACCGCACACAATCTTCTGTGAATATTAATGACCCTTTCACCTTCTTTAATAAGGAATTTTATCACAGCTCGTTGTTCAAAACTAACGGTATCCGCCATTGCTGTTTATGTTACCGCGCGTGAGCAAACTAACAAGAACACACACAACAACAACAACGTGCACAACGCTTGCGCACAGGCCAAAGAAAACATTCCATGCATGTATGTGGTCGTCCATTCATTATCGGATCGAGAGGAATAAAAATCCGGATACTTTCCGGACCACCCTCGTAGTTATGTGTAGGGTCAACGGTTTCATGCCCTAAAAATCAAAGAAATATGCATGCAAATATGCTGTTATAAATCCTAAAATATGCCCACAAAATATGCACTATTGGATATCATTTGCACAATAATTTTTTTTTGGGATTGCAATACACAACAAAAAACATTCTCAATTTTTCAAATTTAAAATTATGCAGATTGTTATGGAGTAGAGCTTTATAAACAGGCATTTAGAAATCGGGACGAACACAAGTTGACTCCGCTCTTTTTATGACGACCGGGAACGTCTAATTGGTTTGTTGTGCGGTTCGATGTTGAAATGGGCGGAGCATGTGACGGCAGACTACATAACCAACCAATAAGAAGTTACTGGTCGTCATAAAAAGGGCGGAGCCAACTTGTGTTCGTCCCTATTTCTAAATGCCTGTGCTTTATACTTCGAGAAAGTACGTTCTACGTCATAAGATGTAACTGGTTCCACTTAAAACAAGCAATATCAGAAATAGACAAACTGATATCTTCATTAAGATTTTCACCATTCAAAACTGCACAAATCTTCTGGAGCTCTTAATAGCCTGTATTTTTTGTAATACAGTTAACAATTTCTTTGTTGCTTCTTTGGAAGTATTTCCAGTAGCACATTTTAAATTGTCTTGCAGATCTTGAATGACTGAAAATGTGTTCAGTTTCTTGAACTAAAATATAAAAATCGTAATTTTTCTAGAAAAAAATGTTAAATATGCCTTTAACATGTAAAATTTCCAAAATATGCATGCAAAATACAAATACCCTTAAATATGCAATTATATGCAAAATAAAACTAGTGTTATTCGACTTCATATCTCATGAATCGTGCTTAAATCTGACACAGCATGAAATATAAAGCAGCAAAAAGAATATGCATTTTCATAAAACCGTTGGCCCTAGTTATGTGTAAGGAAACCCCCCCAAAAAAGTTTTGCAGTCAAAGAACCTGGTTAGAGGCTAGAATTTAGAGCTGAAAAAAGTATTTAACATGGCCTTATCCAGACCCAAACTAAGTTCTTTTTATTTCTTTAAAAAAAGAATATATATGCGTATTTTCTGGTTGCCGCCTTACTAATTAATATAAAATTGATTAATTAATTAACATGTAAGGGTAGGCGCATACTGACCATTTTTGATCAGACAACTATTTAGTCGCGATCCCAACGACTGTAAGTTTATATAGGCGTGTGCACATATTCCCGACTTGATTTCAACACGACCAAAAAGTCGAAAGTCAGTCGGCGAGGCTTTTTGATAAAAAAAAAAGTTGGACAGCTATCGTGAGAGAGTGGTGAGATACGTGGCAGTGCATAGGAGCGCACATACCGCCGCTGACTAAACAGTCGTGCCCCTGCACCTGCCTCTTTGTAAAAAAAAAAAACGTAGTTGGCTGCTGGCTTTGTCACGTCTATCGTCAGGTCACATTATGTCAGAAATTGACATCGAGTTGTATTGATTGCAGCTGTAATTGAGAAGAGACCGCTCAATTGAGTCGGCTGTATGCGCACATTTGTGACAAAACTGTTTAGTCGTGGTGAAATCGTGGTGTAGGCCCAATCCAACTAAACAGTTGAGTCGTGGCAACAATCCGTCAGAATATGCGCCTGCCCTAATTCGCGAACATGCCTATACAGGGTGGGCCAAAAAAATGAGAACATCTTGTAGCATATAGAGTTATTTAAAAATATAATTTAATTAATTATATTGTTTCATGTAATTTTTTGTATTTCCCCGCGGACTTTTGTGACTGTGAGGATCATCAGAATTAATCAGAATACGGTCTTCCGGGGTAATTTTTGTCATTCTTGGTAAAAAAAAAAATTTAACCTGCTGAAGTAAACAATTGGCATATTAAAACCAAAGATGGCGCTCGGAAATTGTCGAAATAAAGACGTCATATAGCTAAATAGGTAAGTAAGTAAATGAGTAAACAATTTAAGCTATTATGGATACAGTTAAACAAATTTTGATGTAATTCTATTACTTTTTACGCGATGTTCTCACTTTTTTTGGCCCACCCTGTACATAATGGCACAACTTGCATAGAAACACACACAAGTTCTACACGAATGCATACACTGGTTATCTGTCAATATACACCTGTAGATACACGCACGCACACTTAAGAAGCACGTAGTCATAAGCTTTCATTTATAATATAGTGAAATAGTCCCTGTTAATTTTAATTGCGAATGCATGAACCGCTCAAATGTAGGCCAATGTTCCTAAGCCTACTTTTTATACTTACAAAAAACCTTTATATTTCTGGATATTAAATTCATTGGAGCGCTTTGTTTGCACTCTTATGTAGTAAATCAAAATTAAGTTTTTTTTTTCTTCTTCGAAAGATTTGTATTGAATTGTGTATAACCTGCCTACAAAATATACATTATTACAATATATATATTACATATATTACATATACATATATTATATACAATTATACATTTATCATTATGAACAGTATTATTGATGAAAATCTCATGTTTCACTTTGAATATCAAAGTCAATGGAGAGTTATTATTTGACTCAGGACTTAGCTTAATGAATTTACGTCAGAAGTATATTTATTTAAGAAAGAACTTTTGAAAGGTGGTTTCGAATAACAAAAATGTTTTTATTTAGAAAATCTATTTACAAATTAATTTTTTTTTATTAAAGATAAAGAATATTCATATACAGTATGTCTCAGAACGAATCATCCTCTTTGTATAATGTATATTACACTGGTCTACAAAATTTGACTTTGTGAAAACTTCTGAGGATTTATTAGCTGATTTTACTTAATTTTGGGTCGCTGAACACAAATATGCAATCTATTTTTTTCTATCACATCAGGTTTAGCCAAAATTTCAGTTTGAAAATAATACAAGTATAGACCAAAATTGAAACAACAATATATTTTATACACGAAAAAAAAGTTACACCAAGCAGTGCACACTGTTCAAATTTGTAATAAATATTACGAACGACACAAATACTGTAAAAATGTTCTTAAGTAGCAGTCGGTAACATGATTGGTGGGTTCTCGCCAGATCATTGGAACGGCAAACGGCATACTTTTTATTTTACGAGAAAACCATTTTCTCAGAGAGGTGGAACAAGTATTACAAATGATGTGAGGTGCCCAGAGCTTGTCTTGGTCTCCCAATTTACAACCGAAGTACGCATAATAAATTTTCTTAATTTCGCTAGTAATACTTTTTTTCTGATCAACAGTCGTAAAGCATCTGCACACATAGCAGAAAGTATCAAGGTGACTTGTACACTTCCTTGGCATCTTGATCAATTACTGGAAGTATAAAAATTAAACTTAAACTTATTAAACTAATTGAGAAAAGTTCACCAGAAACTTGAACTTCTTCAATAAACCTTTACATTTAACTAGCTATATCACTTAAGACAAACTAGAATGCCCGTATACAACGCCGAAATGCCCAACGCAATGCAAATGATTAACAAATGACTTCAGCACTCAGGTGAGTTATAGTTTTATTTGGGCTGCAGCTGGGGAGGGGCTCAGAAGCAGATTAGCATCACTGCCAGACTGGACAGGTCAGGACTGGCACAATAAATTGTCATCACAGTGACAATACAATTTTGAGAATATCTCAAGAACCTGATGTGATACAGACATGTCTAATATACCAAAATTCATCATTTTTAGAGTACTTTCAGGAAAACATAACCATACATCAGATGCAAAAACACTGTAGACCAGTGTTATCAAAGTAATTTTGAGTGTTTCAATCTTCTGTTGTTTATAATTGTAATGATCTCATAAAAATATAAAAGCAACAAACACATTGTGAAACTTAAAAACTGGATGTTAACAACAACATATCAAACTGTAGTCGATAGAAAAAAAAATGAAATAATTTGGCAGAGAATTAAAAATAATAATGAATTTTAAAAATTTAACTTTAAATTGGAATTTTATTTTGATGGAAAATCATTTTTAACCCTACATTGTTTTGATCAAAAAATAGAACAAATTTCTAAATGATTCAAAACCATTTTTTAAAAAATTGTTTACAGTATCAACATGTATAAAAAAATGAAACAAGTTTGTAAACAATTAACAAAAAACTTTTTAATTGTTTACAACTTTGTTTTATTTTTTATGTAACTACATTTATATATAATGTAATTTGTAATACAGGGTGTCCATAAAGTCTTTCCTTGATTACAAAAATCCACTGTACACAAACTATACAAAGTACAAGAAAACGGTTTTCACCTATTTGTAGCCACACTCATAAATTCTTTTTCCTGTCCGGTTTTCTAGCCCATAAACAGTCCAGGCGGCGCTGCGGGCATCAAAACCAAAATGGCGTCGTTGCAGGAGAAAAAACAATGTGTTTTGTGGTTTCATAAAACGAAATCGGCAACTACTGTTCAGCGAAGCTTTAGAACGGAATATCGACGAGAACTACTGGATGTTAAAAGCATTAAACAGTGGTATCTGAAGTTTAAAGAGAACAACATTGGCTTGAGACACAGTTGGTCGCCCAGTTCTTTTCAAATTTCCAACACTACCAGTCTTATTTAAACTTTAGATACTTTAATATTTAATGCTTTTAACATCCGGTGGTTCTCGTCGATATTCCTTTCTAAAGTTTCGCTGAACCATAGTTGCCGATTTCCTTTCATGAAACCACAAAACACATTGCGCTTTCTCCTGCAACAACGCCATTTTGGTTTTGATGACCGCAGCGCCGCCTGGACTGTTTACGGGCTGAAAAACCGGGCAGGAAAAAAAATTTTATGAGTGTGGCTACAAATAAGTGAAAACCGTTTTCTTGTACTTTGCATAGTTTGTGTACAGTGGATTTTTGTAATCAGAGAAAGACTTTATGGACACCCTGTATATTTAATTTTAAACGATTGGGGCGTTGGTTCTTTGACAATCTGTATATATAATAAATGATATGCAGGGTGTGCCTAAAGTAAAGTTTTTTTTCTCCTCATTTTTAATGAAATAATCTTGAAACCACGTGTTTCTTAGTGTATGATAGTTATAATTAGGGCACTCATGTGGGTGTGGTACGCGACACCAGTGACGTCATTTATGTTAGATAATCTTATCTTAAAGATGTTTTTTCCCTCTGTTTTTCGTGTGTTGTGTGTATTTTGAAATTAATTATATGGAGAAAAGAAAGCTTTATAAGGAGGGTTTATTTATCTTTCTACATATACATAAATTATCTTTTGATATAATTAATGCTGAAGTTTTATTTTTAACCAAAAAAAATGACGTGAACTGTGAATAATTTAAGAGTTTCTCCTGAGGGTTCTTCTCTGTGTGTGTTTTTTTTTTTTGTAGTTTGAAATTTTTCACTCTAATGTAAAAACAACTTCATAATAGAAAGTTAGGAACTTTAGAAAAACGGTTTTTTTTTTTTGCCTATCAATACTTTTTTTTTAGATCATTGTATTATTCGGTTCTTTAATCTAAATATACTCATAATACAAACATCGAATAATATTCGAAGTTTTGATCATGTATTTTCTTGTGATTCTGTCGTTATAAAATAGATGCTCTGAAAACATAAAAGATAACGGTCACAATGTATGCTCTCTTCTTGTATTGTGAATAGGTAAACATAATTGTAGAAGAGGCAGAAAATATTGACAATCCTTTTTTTTTCTATTTCAATGACATTTTCCTCTTTTTTTGAAATAGCCAAATAAAAATAAACAAAATATTCATAAGTTTTCCTTTTTCCATTTTCTTGATTTATTTACTGAAATTACACCATTGATATGTAATTAGTGCTGCTTCGTATGCATTATGGTACAGACATCAAATAATTTAATTTATGAGTTTCAAATAATGTGTTAGTAATTATTAATTATTCATGTATCAGATTCTCCTTTTGTGATGCGCAACATTTTAGAAGTAACTTTATTTACTAAGAACTTGAAAGCTTTCTAGAAAAAAAAAAAGAAACTAGGATATTAAATAAATGTCGTAAAAGAAAATTTCATTCATTTAAAAGAAATGAAGCTTTTTTGAAGGTAGTTTGAAATAGACTTTGAAATTTGAAGGTATTTTTTGAAAGCTTTTTGGATTGAAAAATCGAAAATATACATCAAGCATGTGAAACTCATGGCCCGCGGGCCACATGCGGCCCACAACGAATATCTTTGTGGCCCAGCCCCTGTCAGATCCAAGATTACTGACATTCAACTTGGGGTCAGTTTTGAAAGTAATCACTGAGAACAAGATTTCCTCCGAAGTAGGAAAGATTGTAGCAGAGAAGAAGAGATGCCAAGTGTCAGGAAGAAAACATTAATTTTACCGTTGTCCTTTGTTCTTTTTTTTATTGTACTTTTCGAAATAAACCTATGTTTATATAAAAATTGAAGTTTTTTTTGCGGCCCACATAAACTTAGACCTTGTTTAATTGGCCCGTGTTAGAGTTTGAGTTTGACATGCTTGCTATACAGAATGCTACAGAAATAGCATTGTCAAAATGTAGTTACAAATACAAAAAAATATCGAATAAATTTACTATATATTAACTAAATTTACTGAATTTTTTTATTTTTTACGATAATGAACGTTTTTCACGAGAATAATCAAAACATCAAAGTGTTTTAGAAACTAGAATAGTTGATGATACTGCTAAAAGGTTTTTTTATAATGATATCTTTAAAAACAAACTTTCTATGACAGTTTTTAAAAAAAGGCGAAATTTGTTGTTCATGAAATGTCAATGGAAAAACCAAAAACAGGTCATTTTCAAACTACTGTAAAATGTTAATTTTTTAAAAAAAAAAACTTTTAACATAATTTTTTACCATTCTAGTTTTGAAGACAATTTGAATTTTGTTCTAATGTTGTTCTAATGTTGTTTGCTTGAACAAACTGAATATCGATAAAGCCACCTTAAGCTTCATTCACCATCTTTTTAAGCCACTTTAAGATGAAATGGAAAATATTCTACAAACTAAAATGTTAAGGAGACCATTACCTCTAGAAATTTCTACTTAAGTTGTGAAAAGATTTACCATTTGATTGTAAAATTGTTGTTTATTTTTTTAAAAAGTACCTCCTTAATTAAAAAAAAAACTTCAAAATGAAACTTGCAATTTCAGATAGATATTCGCCACCAAACAACATGAATCGGAACTAAAGCAATAAAAAGTATACTCCTCTACTCGAAAAACATCGATATATCGATATGTAAGCCTTTTGCCTGTGTTGTCACCTCACATTACTTTTAATTCACTATTCAAATACATGTATTTCCTATTCATTTCAAAGTACTATGGATATAATAGAGAGTTTGCGCCACACAAAAAATAGGCACGACAACTGGATTTTACGACAACTTTGTGAAAAAATTATCTCCAGTTGTCGTTCCTATTCGAATCTGTACGATTATAACAGAAGTTATAGTCGTACACAACTACAAAAAAAAGGTAACTGCGCATGCGCATTTCATATGGGGAGGCCCACTTCCTGTTATTAAAAAAAATTTTTTTGTCTCCATCTTGGCTTCACCAGTTAAAAACGCGAAAAAACGAAACCAACTCCAAAAACTTATTTCAAACTTCCAATTTTTAAACAATTTTTAAAATATTTTTCCAATATTAATTATTAAAATAATTAATACTGTTATTCTTTACCAATGAATTCGTTTCTTTACCGATGAATTCGATTTTTTACCGTCGAACACAAGGTGTGGGTGGGTATTTCCGGTTTAAAATCTATATTGTTGTTGTGTGTGGAAGTTGTGAGCGCAACCTAAAGGCTACAACTACAACTTTTCAACACAGAAAACGACAATCTACAATTAGTAGTAGTTGTACCGTGGTGCAAACTCTCTAATATTGGAATTATCCCACTTGCTGTGTGGGTCTCGAATTGATGTGAAAGTTGTATTGAGTTGAATATGAATAGGGAATACATGTATTTGATTCAGGAATTATGGAAATGTGAGGTGACAACGTTTGCCACTAAATTGAGGGGTAGACGTTCGTTTTTAGGAATTTAAAATGGCGTCGTTTGACGACTAATAAAGTCACTTCATTTTTAATGTCGTATTTTTAATTTTAAAAATTATTTTAGCAATTGTTGGGTGAGTCTTGACGATGTTTGAACAACGAAATTCCTGGGGGTAAATGTCTCTTTAAGTGAATGTTTTTTTCAAAATCTAAATGTATTTGCAAATAAACTTATGTCTGAGATGTATTTTAAAAGATAAATGAAAAATAAAAATAAAATGATTTTAGTCATTTCATATATATATATATATATATATATATATATGTAATAAAAATAATAAAAACAATATATATATATATATATATATATATACATATATATATATATATATATATATATATATATATATATATATATATATATATATATATATATATATATATATATTGTTTTTATTATTTTTATTATTTTTTATTAAATTGGGCTTGAGTAATTAGAAAATTTAATTACAGTGAATCAATCTTTGTTTTCATCTTTTTATTTTTGTCATTTTCTGAAGAAGAAGAAAAAAAAAACTCGTGTCTGGAAACAAAATCTCTTATTTAATTTCTTATGCAAATTCAATTTTACAATCTTTCTTTGACATTATAACAATACTATTGTTTTCTAGAAAGTTTTTTTTTTCTTTCTAAACAACAATCTGACCCGACTTTTGGTTGGAGAACCTACAATAGGTGTACTTGTCATTTAATAATTCAAAAAAGTAAGAAAATCTTCAATGTTATTTTTTCTCATTGTAGGCAATTGAATTTTAATGTTATTTCAATTTGATATTTCTACATTATTGTAAATATTTTGAAAGGTGTCCCGTCGATTGTGACCTAGATCTATAAACATGCAAATCTTACTTTTCTTTGAGACTTGAGGGAATAGCGAAAAGCCTTTCCATCTATAGGATTTCATTTGTTTTTTTTTATGGGGGGGGGGAGTTACAATGGCCAACATATACTGGATGGCAACAGTGTATTTTTACCTCTTCTCCTCCTTCCTAGAGGCTAGTGATGTAGGATGTTAAATAACTTTACAAAAAATGGTTAAAACACAACATGACAGTTAAGTAGAATGAAAGGATGTAATTTTACAATTTAAAAAAAATGTGCAATAGTGTAGTTTACTAGTTTACTGTAGTTTTATTAGGAAATACGCTCGTAACTTGTTGGCAAGCATCAGAATAAGCGGAAAAGTTTGCATAAAATACTACATAACATGCATAATGACATAATCAATCTTTTTTATGTAGACAATAATACTAAACAAGTGCCATAATTACATTATTAATCAGTAAGGCAACTAGAAATCAATATATTTTTTTCGTATTGAAAGTGTGTTTTTTTTTTTTCAATGTCCAATTTGTGTTTTTGTGTTTTTAACAAAATAAAAAAATTAAAAAACGTTTTTTTTTAAATTAAAAAAGCATAAAATTAAAAATAAAAAATGCTTAAAGTAAAAATTTAAAAAAATTAAAATTCAATTTTTAAATAACATTTTTTTTGTAAAACATGCAATTATGGACTTATTTTGTGTTAAAATAAGGCTATTTTTGTCAAAATATCTTTAAAATGCTTTTATCCTTTTTTATCATCAAAAACATGCATTTTTGCTAATAAAACACGTATCATTGAAAAACATTTTTTTTAAGATTGAAACTCATCTAATTGCTATTGGATGCGAAACAAAGAATTTTTTTTATTATTTTAAAATGCATAAAATGCATATCACATAATTTAATTTACAGAATTTAATTTTGATGTAAGTCAAAAGTTATTTTTTTTTGTTAGAAAAACATTCTCCGAATAATTTCTATAACCAAATCGTTTTGATTGTTTATTTTCTGTTATTATTGCTGCGGCCATTTAATTGAAAATATTTTATAAATTCAAATTAAAAAAAATTGAAACTAGATTTTTGTTGATGATTTTTTGTATTGATGTAATATATTTTACTTTTAGAAAGCCGCCAATACAGAATCGTTTTAGAAACAAAAAATGAAATTGTATATTTTATATTAATATATTCCATTTTTAATGGTCAATCGACAAGAGACTTCTTCTATAGACGAAGTCTTATAAGAAAAAAAAATATAACGGCAATAAAAATGACCATTTTCAAATTTTTTTTTCTTTCCATTTTTATCTTTTGATTACTATTTCTTAAAATATATCTGTTGTAATCCCATGAGATATTTACATCATAATTTCTTTTCATCTTCTTCTTGTTCATTAAACTTCATAAATAACTGAAAGCAGTCTCTTTAATGTTTTCATGTTTACACATTAAATTGAACTTATTTTTGCTAAGTATAATCATCATAATAAGAACAGAGAGAAACTAAGCAGAAAAAAACAAACAAGAAAAACCCGTTCTCCAACTTAATGCCATTGAGAAATAGTTTGGCAATTATAGAAAAGAAAAAATTCCGCTTGGTTTTTTTTATATAAAAATTGTAGAACAATTATATTTATCGATAGCATTGCAGTATAAAGAACCACGCATCTGAGTGGGTGGGATACAATTATTATTGAGGGGTGAGGAATTCGGAAAAAAATTCAGCACGTGCAGGAGGACATACCGAAAAAACGTGTGCAAAATTTAGAGTTTACGTGGAGGTCTGTGGCATTTTAAAAGGTTTTTTAAGCCTATTTTAACAGGGTGTGGGGCCCGCGCCACACAAGCCTTTTAGAAAACTTTCTAGACAAGAATCATAAGTATGTAATATGTGGCAACTCTTTGCACGTACTGAGATACACGCGTTTCAATTTTGTAAAATGTATAGGAATTTCTGCGGTATATAGAGATTTGCCCTAAAGACACATGTCCTAAAGCCATTTGCCCTAAAATTATTTGCCCTAACAGGATGTTTGCCTTAAAGGGACATTTGCCCTAATGGGACATTTGCCCTAAAAGGACATTTGCCCTAAAACCATTCGCCCTAAAGGACATTTGCCCTAAAGGACATTTGCCCTAAAGCCACTTTTTTGTTCTCTCTTTTCATACGGTTTAGTGTCTTACGTTGGAATATGTTAAATTGGTTCTGCGCGTCGCAGGCGCGCAAAAAACGTCAAATGGTGTAAATTTACACTACTGATTAGGGCAAATGTTCTTTTAAGGCAAGTGGTTTTAAGGCAAATGTCCCTTTAGGGCAAATGGTTTTAGGGCAAATGGTTTTAGGGCAAATGTCCCTTTTGGGCAAATGGTTTTAGAGCAAGTGTTCCTTTAGGGCAAATGGTTTTAGGGCAAGTATTTCTTTAGGGCAAATGGTTTATGGGCAAATGATTTTAGGGCAAATGGCTTTAGGGCAAGTGTCTTTAGGGCAAATGTCCCACACCCAATTTCTGCAAGTTGTGCAATCTTGTATACAAAAATACCACAATTAGGGGTAATTTTTGGACTGAAAATGCTAGTTTTTAATTTGTAGTTTGGAGTTTGTAATGAATATTTTACAAAAAAGGGAGGAGGGGGGTTGGTGGGCTTATTAAAATAGGCTAAAAAACTTTTTAAAATGCTATAGACCTTTATTTAAATTCTAACTTTTTCACGCGTTTTCAGTATGTGCACATAGTATATTCAGTATATTCACACGTGCTGTATTTGTGACGCTATTTTTTTACGAATTCCCCACCCCTCAATTCGGTCACGCCACCCAGTAAGATGCACGGTCCTTTATACTACATGTAATTCTAGCCAATTATGTTAATAGGTTTAACTTTATATTTATACAGTATGTCCCATAACTAAGGCACAAATATCTATATGCCACAACTAAATCATTTAAAATTAAATGTAATAGAAATTATAAATGCCACATATTTAAATAGAAAATATTAAATAAATTTGTAAAGAATTGAAAACGTTATTGATTTTTTTAAAAAATAATGTTTAAAATTTAATTTTTTTTTTTTTCAGAAAAAAAAAATTTTAACTTTTTTTTTTTTAGAAATTCAATAACTTTATTAAGTTATTACATTTTTTTGTACAATTATATTTTGATTTGTTGTTGACCACTACCTTTTATATTTTTTGAGATATTTTATTTTAAACAATAGAGTGTGCGAGTGACACCCAAAGTTGAATTTGATAATAGACTGAGAGGCGTTAGTTTCTCAGACATACTGTGCATACTTATACACACCTATTTTGAATTGTGATATTTTGACATCTCTTTTTTTTTTCTCTTAAATAAATTTAGTTCTTTTATTTCTTCAGTTTTAGTCATAATTAGAATTTATGTGTGTTCATTATTCGGGTTTATCTTTCCATTGAAGTTTTAGGTCCCTTTTATGTATGTGTGTGTGTGTGTGTGTGTACAGTATGTGTATTTGTTTTGTAGAGAATAGGTGGTAACACAAAAGGCTAATGAGATTTACTTAACAAATGGAAAGTGGTCATATGTAATTTTGGTGCTTCTTCTATCTACTCTCTTATTTAGAATTGATATAGAACAACTTCATGTGTGCGTAATTATGTGGGTGTTCTTTATATTTTTATACCTGAGATATTACATAGAGCCTATATATCTACGTGGGTGGATTGGGGTAGACTTACTTGTGTGTGTGTTTGTATGGCAAGAAAAGAAAAAAAAAAAAAGAAGAAAAAAACGTCAAAATAAATTAAATTACTTCATTTGCAAAATAAATTGTAGCCTGAACTTTCATTCATTGTAAAAATGAGTTCAGGTTTGTTTGTGCTTTATGCAATTTTTTTTTTCTCTTCTTTTTTTTAAGTGGTTTTTTGTATGCAACTAACTTACTCCTAAGTTGATTTATGATTTAAGTACCTCTGATACATAAATTATGAATATTCAATAGCGTTTTTTTTGGCGTATTTTGCTTAGCAAAAAAATCTTCATTGAATTGGTTATTTTTTTTTTATTAGTGACGCATTTTCAGCACATTATAATATAATTATTATTATTGACGTGAAAACCTTAAATAGAACGTAGGGAGGGGGGAAGTTGACTTATTTTTTATATTTATCAGTTTTTTTTATGAATGTATTCATTAGAATTAAGAGGTGGGACGAATCCTAAATTTTCTCGCACCCTAAAAGGTTCTCGAATCCCTTGAATCTTGCGAAACCTTCATATAAAAATTCTATATTTATTCATTAAGAAGATAGAAATAAATGAAATAATATTAAATATTAAATTATTAATAATAAAAAAAAAGTGTGGGCACTCAGGGTCGCCACAAGGTGATATTGGTAATCCGGAATTGCAACCGAAATTGCAACAATCGACGTTGTTTGTTAGTGAACGCTTCTATTGGACATCAATGGAGTTAAAACTAATTTTACCAAAGTTTTGAACAGTTTTTTTTAAGATTAGAATTCGAAAGATTGGAAAGACGAAAAAAGGGCGAAGATTCGGGTTTTTAAGTCTCGAATCTTTTTTAAGATTCGCGGGATTCGAGGAATCGAATGGCACATCCCTAATTAGAATCATTATCGAGGTAGACTTCTGTTTGAGTTTTTGATTTTCAAAAAAAAAATATTATATATAGAGAATTGTACTAATTGTAGTCATCAATGAAAATGAACGATTCAAATATGTCCAAAAGATGACAGCACCGCTGGGATGAATGCACTTTTTTTATTGAATTCGGCACTTTTTATTGTTTTTAAATTGATCTAATAAGATCAATTGTTATTACAATTACAATTACAATCAGTACTCTGCTAGCAGCCAAATAGGCCTATGACAGAGGGACATAAAAGTCCAAATGCAGCATTAAGCATTGTCAAGCACATATACATGCACATATATAAAAAACAAAATGAATATACAAATGTCAATCCCACAAAACAAAATTATCCCCATTCACCACTGCCTCAGGAAAAGAGTTCCATTGTCTTATAACTCTACAAAAAAAAAAAGACCAATATGATTAGATCAACCAATGATTAGATCAACCACAATTAAACGTTTTCCAATTGAAAAGACTGGATAGAGACTAAATTTTTCAACTTATAAATGAATTTAAAAAAAAAGAAAAAGACTGTTTAAAATAGCTATAAAAATGTTATCAAATTTTAACTTTATTTTAAAAGTTTCTTCTAAGTTCCCAATTTAGGTATGGACTATATTAATAATATTTCCCTCTCTACTTACACCGTACTAGTAAATTTTTGAGCCCCTAGTTGGCAGGCAATCACTGCTAATTCAATAGCTACGTGATACAGTGTGTCTCAAAAGTAATCACTGAGCATTTTATGTTAGGGTTTCTTTTAATGTCTAATGCAATTTCATACTAAAGTGTTTAGTGTGCGGTTTTGAGATTTTGATTTACAGAAAGATTAAGTAGACAAAAATATACATTAGCAAAATAATCTACTAATTGAAGAAAAAAACCGAATCTGGCTGAAAGATAACACCACTGGGGAAAGGTGGGGGGGGGGGGAAAGGGTTGTGGGCATTTTCTTTAAGATCAGCGCTATTTTTTGAGTAAATTTTACTTTTGACGTGGGTAAATCATATTTAGATAAAAAGCTTTTTTTTGTAGATACTTTTAAAATAACTTGAAACTTTATCTAAACCAGAAAAGTATATGAAGCAAATAATGATATTTCCATTAGGATATTTTTTTTAAAAAATAAAATGTTTATTGCGATTGAAACAAAATACAAAATTGTACATTTTTTATGACCAAATTTTGTAACTTATAAGTGAACTAAAAACTTTTTTTTCTCTTTTTATAAAGCTATTATAGAACATCAATGACATTTCAATGACATTGTTATATAAAATACCATTGTTGAAATCATTTACTATTTTAGTTTTCAAACATTTTTTTTATTATTTGTTTTAAATTATATTTCTAACTACTTTAATCTACGTAACAAGATGTAACAAGAGCGAAATTTTATTAACACGGTTAATACAACTGTAACACCCTGTAAATCGTGATCCCGCCAAAACCATAGCCTGGGGGGTAAACAACTCTCAACCGTCCCTCCCTCCTCTCTGACTCACCTTTCTGACTAATGCCCAAGCGGCGGATTGATACGTAAAGGACCATGGTCACTTGGACCTGGTTACACCTCGCAGGTGTACACAGGTCCAAGGTATAAAAGGACCATGTTCCTCTTTGTTCCTCAGTTCTTTCCTTTGCCTGTTTTTGCGATACATTCCAAATCATGGGCCTGAGGATTTCCAGTTAGTATTTTACTATTCACCCTTGTATCTGTACTTCTTACAAGGAATGAATAAAAGTGTTGTAACAAGAAGTAGCGTTGTCTCTATGTCTTTATGTTAACAACTTCTCTTCAGAGGCCGGAGGTTTCATAGGGCAGGAGCTATACGATTCTCAGCAGCTACAACATCTTCTCTAGTCGGAATACCGATGGAGAAGATGTATATCAGCATCAACCGGAAGAGAGAGAGATGGCCGCCACTCTCCTGCATCAATTACACCCCCATGCAGAAGAGTGGCTACAATCTATCTCCATCCAGCTCTCTCTACAGCTCGGATCTTCTCTGTGCAGGTGTCATACTGCTCAGAGAAGAAACGAAAAGTAGAAAATGTCATCTAAAGGTTGGTAATAAAATATTGGTTGATGTCAAAAGCTCACATTTGGTGGAGGTGCGGGGTATAGCTCCATCTGCCTTCTCCGACCTGTAAACAGAAGCCGTCATTTGTCCTAAGTCTCGTGATTGTGCCTCACGAGGCTTCGTCCGTCCTTTCTATGTTGGAGCCACGTATGGAGACCCTCGATAGCGTCAAAGTCAACCGCGTGGCGCCTGTCTGTAAAACCGCGTATGGAGACCCTCGATCACGTCAAAGTCAACCGCGCGGCGTCCTTTGTGTTGGAACCACGTGTGGAGACCCTCGATAGCGTCAAAGTCGACCACGTGGCGCCTTTGTAAAACCGCGTATGGAGGCCCTCGATCACGTCAAAGCCAACCGCGCGACGTCCTTTGTGTTGGAACCACGTATGGAGGCCCTCGATAGCGTCAAAGCCAACCGCGTGGCGCCTTTTTATGTTGGGACCATGTATGGAGGCCCTCGATCACGTCAAAGCCAACCGCATGGTACCGTTTTTGTGGAATCGCGAAAGAGACTTGTGGCTACACACACCACGTGTCGACCGCGCGATTCTGTGTCCTGTCCTTAGAGACACATGTTAAAGGAACTGCTGCAT
This sequence comes from Brachycybe producta, assembly GCA_036925085.1. Lineage (NCBI taxonomy): Eukaryota > Metazoa > Arthropoda > Diplopoda > Playtdesmida > Andrognathidae > Brachycybe > Brachycybe producta. Next base: position 213,420 of record JAUPFP010000028.1, on the reverse strand, counting down.
CGACATCCATCAAGCACGTGGGCAACACCTTGGTAGTAGTTCTTTGACACATGTGTTTCCGTCCGTGTTTTTGTATTTTATGTTTCCATTACAATCACCCACTTTCACCTTTGTTCTTCTTTAATTTTCAAAGTGAAACTCACACCACGTGGGCAACACTTTAAACAAATTCTTCTTACTCTCCGAGAGGAGTTTGCAGTCTCATTATGAGATGAGCAAACAAATCTCATCTACTAATCTATTCACCTATTAATAGGCTTTTAAAGGACGTGTGTGTCTTTTAAAATGTCCTATTATCTTCACTCTTCATCTTTAATTTTCAAGCAAGATTCTCCCTAACTCTATTTCATTGTTAGGGGGCTTACAAGCTTAAAACACACTTTTTCTAGCCACGTGGGACTTTCTTGTCCCCCCTTTTCTTTGTTCTTTGTTTTTACACTTGTGTTTCCCTTGGGACCCTCTATGTCCCAAGTCATGTTCTTCAGTTTCTTCATCATCATCACCTCAATGCATCATCACATGAACTTTCTCCATTGGACAGCACTGAAGCCCGGCCGCCATCTTGGATCGACCGGACACTCTTCAAAAAGCGCCAACGGAGCGGTTTTTCGCTCCATGTGACTCATTGTTGTACCTTCTCTCATCTTTTTGTGTCCTCTTCTCTTCTCTTCTCTTCCAGAGGGTTGCACTCACGCGCCCCCTGGCGGAGTTCCTCTTGTTAGAGAAAACTTCTCTTTTTCTTTGAATTTTCTCTCTTTTGTGTCTTTCTCCTGGCCACCATAAAAACGTGCCCCGGAGGAACTTTTCAATCATCAATTTTTGGACATTGCAATAAACTGACCGGAAGTGGCCACCACAGCGCCACCTACGGACTTCTTCATTCTACTCAACATAGTCCCTCACTGGGCACTGACTCTGTCTTTTTCATCCAGAGCCATCCAGCAGTGAGGACTCAAAATTTCTACAGTCTGAACATTTCTTCTGGTTCACCAAGCACTTAGCTTGTTGAACACACTTCAATTTCTACACTGTTTTACTGTTTTAATAAAACTAAATTAAAACTTTTGATGTGCGGGCACCGCACCTAAGTTTTAAACTTTCCAAGTAAAACAGCTTTCTTCTCTTGCTTCCAGGAAAGTTCAGCCATCTTGAACTTCTCCTTTGTTTGTGCATTTAAAAAGTTCAGCCATCTTGAACTTTTTGTTCTTTGTGTGTTCTTTACACACACACTCTTCATTCTTGTTTCCAAGTAAAACTAAAAGTGCGGGCACCGCGCTCTAGCTTTACTCTTCGTATTGCTTGCCGCTTCTTCAGGCAACTGCAATACACTTTCATTTCTAATTCACTTTCCGCAGTGCAATTTCGATTGGGTGGTGCACCACGCTCGGGATTGTATTGTACATCTGCTGTTTCTCTATTGAGACTTTTTGGAATTCTCGCAACCTCCACGTGGTCGCCAAATACCACGTGTCGAGAGAGATCCTTCTAAAATCTGACACTCAATAGGGAACTCACGACGCTACACCAGTTGGGAACCAAAACTCGTCACACGCCCAACTGAGAACACGATCAATACGATACAACCATCACCACACTAACGGAGTGAACGGCCACTTCGTTATACACGTCACAAGCTTAGGTAATCTATCGTTACTCAGTGTATAAGAGTACGATAGTGTCGGTTGCCGACAAGCACTAAATTACCGACGCACAGTGACAACACCGACCTACAAACTGAACGAGTCCCATCATACTGGAACCCGAAAGTATAGCTCAGAGTGTACTCGAGAACCCTCGGAGCTGCACACAACGACTTGGACTTCGCCGGACTCGTTCATCACCGCATATTCACATTACACAAGCCACATCATTAATCATGGCTGCCTCACATGACAATACAGGGTCCCTGTCTGATCACCAGGGTTCACACGAAGATCTGTTGGAAGTACCCGTGACTACTGATGTGACACCACCGCCGCGGCCGACTGGGGCCGAGTTTGACCACCTGTCACAACAAGTGGCTGCACTCTCGACTCGTATGTCTCAGTTCATAGACGACCGATTCACACCGAATCGACCGACTACACCACGGCGGACAACACGCACACACCGACTTCGCGACGATGACTCGGACGCCTCTTCAGCCCCCTATGTTGGCTACAGAGAGCGTCACGATCGTTACGAAAGACATTACACACCGCACACACGTCATCTACCGCGTAATCCTGACTGGCAACAACAAGGGCAGTCAGATGATCCGCGTCACAGAGATGAGCGTGCGGAAATACCGATTACGACACGTGCTGATTCTCCTCACTCGCTTGTCCGGGTTGCACGTAGCGGTCGCCGCTCGACACCCCCGGAACAACAGCCTCACCAAGGAGCGACATAAGGCACTTCAGTTTACGCGCCACGTTTTCCACCGCAAGGGGTAGGTCTGATGCCGGCTGGAATGTCAAACGTCCAGGATGGCATCTATCGACCAACCCCCAGAGAACCCTCCGTGGAAGAGTTCAATAAGAAATACAGCGGTCGCCACCCTGCCGACTCAATCAAAAAATTCAACGGATTGACAGGTTTCCGTCCCTTCCTGGAAGAATTCGAGGAAGTGGCACACCTGTACGGTTGGAAAGACCACCACAAGGAGGAATACATCACAGGGTGTTTCACTGGGGCCGCCCGTACGTGGCTGAGTAAACTGAGGTATGAGCTTCAGGACATTCCTTGGCCAGCACTGAAGAGTACAGATGGTAGATACGTTCGGGAAGCCGAACGAACTGGCCATCTTGGAGAAAAAGTATACAGAGATGCTCCAGAAGGAAGGTGAGAGTACACAGGCTTTCATCTGGGAGTTTATGATACTCGGCGACCGAGTTTACCCGCAACTTGACGATCAGCTGCGTATAAGCCAGTTGCGCCGCGCTCTACATCCCACCATACAGAACGCCGCGCATCACGCATCTACGACGTCGTTCAAGGACTTCGCAAACGCCGTCCTCAATATGGAGGTGGTCTTGCTGTCCTTGGATAAATGGCCGACGGAACCAAAACCCGCAGCTGATTCACAGTCGGGTAAAGGAGCATCAAAGACCGACCAGGAGCCGGCGGCAGCCGCCAGCCCTAAAGACAAAACACACCGGTCTAGGCACGATAAGAAGCCTAGTCAGACTGCTGCCACCAATTCAAACCGACACTCTGCAGCGGACCCCCAACCAGAGATCACTCGCACGTTCGACAAGAGTAAGTCGACGTGTTATAATTGTGGCAAACTGGGGCATTTCGTCCGTGAGTGTCGGCAACCCAAGAAGAAGGTTGCAATCAAGCAGTTTGGGGAGCCGGTTACCGACTATGACATCAAAGGAGAGGTGCCTGAAACGGATATCATCACCGAAGACGGCATTGAGTTTGCTCTGATACGAGTGGCGGGACAGATCCGCCGGATTCCTCTTCCAGCAGCAGACTCAGCCGCCGGAGCACCTACTCCTGATAAACCCGACAGCGACAGCTCTGACGACTCTGAGGACATACCAGTCAAAGTGCTCGACTGGGCTCCTGCACATAAGTGGACCCCGGACGAGCTAATCGTTTGGCAGGACACGCTCGACGTCCTTAAACAATCCACCAAGGAGATTGGGTGCCGTGAAAATAAAACAATAGCCATCATGGCTCCCGGAACCCAATCGCCGACGAAGGGCCACTCCTGCTGCCGAAGACTAATGACAACGGTGTATGAGCAGCTGGTAAGCAGCTGCTCACCTCAAGAAGTCGGAGACTACGATGCCAGCGACAAGAACCCACGCATCGCCGTCACGATCAACGGGAAGAGTATACGAATGCTCGCGGACACCGGAGCTACGGGCAGCGTTATCACCGTTGAACTCGCGCAGGAACACAAGTTCGAAATCGAGCCTGTGTTAATCCCACCCAACATTCAGGGTGTGGGAGGCCAACGGATCACCGTGGTGGGGCGACTCGCCGCGACGGTCCAGCTAGGCCCCCACGCTGTGCGAGGGCACTTACTAGTGATTACCGGCCGGCACGAAGCCATCTTAGGCCGAGATCTAGGCCGGGCTCTGCACTTAGCTGTGTCCATGACAACAAACAAAGTATATGTGGAGGACGACCTCTTCGAGTCCACACTCCGACAGAAATGCATCGAAGCGCACATCGGATGGGCTCTGGGAGAAACTTCTGTAGAGGCCCTTGGCAAATCTGCCAGCACCTCTAAGGAAAACCTCGAAACTCCACCCCGTAAGTGACGACGAAAGCTACGGCCACCCACGCTGTCAAGAAACCAAACGCGACGAAAATAAAACAATAATTCACCAGTGTTTATTTCATGACTATGGAAATAAACACTAGCAACCATCAAATATCAACAATAGAAGAGCGGGAGGAATTTGAGAATTGTTGTGTTGAGAAACAACTGAGGACAGTTGTCAAGAGGTGGGGGAGGGGATAAAAGGAACCCCCCAACGAATAAACAACCCCACAGCATCAACAACCCCTCTAAACACTCTCAAATAACTCCCAAAACTCTACAAAATTCACACAACTTTAATTTTTGAAACACTTCTAAACTTTTCAAAATGGCCGCCAATATTTACATATTGGCAACCATTTCAAACATGCAATAAACTACACCGGAACCACGTGGCCTTCACAAACAACTGTCAACCACGTGGTACACCTGGGAAAAACGCCGAAGGCCAGTCAAGGACGTTCAGAAGAAAAATCAAGAGCCATAAAAGGGTCAGCAAAAGGAAAACACCGTGCTCCCCTTTATTATGGACGGACGTCATTGACCATGATGTTGACAGTAGAGGGATAGAAAACTTCAAAGAGACAATTGCTCTGGGGGCCAGACCAATGCACTGGGACTTCAAAGAAAAAAACAAACAACAAAAACTGCTGGCCATAAACAAATAAAAAAGGAAGAAAATCAGTTTTGAAGATTTTGTGAGAGCGGACACCTTCAATTAAAAAAATAAAATTGAAGAACCTGTCACCCTCTCAATTAAGATCGAATTGTGGGACACCAACTCCTGTCCCACTCCCCCCTAAAAATAATAACAAACAGCAAGGTACATTAGTAACCTTGCTGACCTATTCTTTTCCAAAAAAAGGCATTAAGGAAAAGAAGGGGAGAAAGTTAATGGGCAACTTCACACCTCGGTGTGAAATAAAATAACGGCCCTTCTCCCTCGAGATTCCTTAGTCCTTTTGTTTATCTAAAAATAATAAACAGGACCGACTCTGATAAGAATTAGATCAACACCTCTCACATCTAATGTCGGTGGGACAACCCCCACCCCCAATAAATAAAGTCGTGAAGAAACCAATTAGAGTAAGGTGTCTTATTCTAAAAGGGGCCGGCCCTTCTAACTTTTAAAAATTAAATAAGAAAAGTGACCAAACCTGGTCAATTACCACTCGATTTGCTCTCTTCAAAGAAGCACTCGTTTTATTCATCCTGTCATCTCAATTATATTCACCTTCGATTCTTCAAATCTTCAAGTCCTTTTTGTGCCAAGTTCCAAATTCTAATTTCGGACTTCATCAGTTTTTGTTGTCAATCAAAAGCTTGAGTGCCACCTTCAAGCCTTTGAACTCACGTGCAGTGCATCAGACCTTCAGAACTTTTTGGACCTCTTGAAATAATAACAGAGTGATCGGGGACCGATTTCTGTTATTATTTGGAAGTAATCACCAGCAGCGGGACTTTTGAAAAAGTAAGAACTTTTAAACTCTTAAGAAATATGCCAGGTAGAGGCTCATGGAGAGGAGGCAGAATGATGTCTGCCTCTTCTAGTGAAGATGAGACGGAGAGTGGAACGGCGGGGACCGCTGAACCCCTCTCTCAATCTACCTGCCAGCTACAAAAGGCGGGCGCCGCCAGTGCGCCCACAACGAGAAGAGAGTCGCCAAACATAATAGATAGGCGCCGCACCTCCTCCGAACCGGAGAATTTTCACCGGCGTGGGGAGAAGCGCCTAAAAGCAAGCTTCAAGCGACCTGCCAATGTCGGGCGCGAAGGGAAGCCTGCTGCTCCAAGCAGCATCGTCCCCTTCGACATCACGACATCAAAACACTACTGGGAGGAGCGGGAAGACCGCATCGATATCAACCTCATGGCATGGGGGGTTAACCAGGCGTTCCGCGATAGCATCGCGCCTGGTCAACCCATTCCGGGTGGAGCTGAAGCAAGAGGGAAGCGTGGGGGAGGTGGATCTGTGCCCTCCCCCCTCGAAGACCTCCACTTGGAGCTGCAGAGGGAGGCTGCTCTTCGTCGGGCAGCCAGAGATAAGAAGGAAGGGGAGGACAATCTGGCGTACCTCCGTGCGGTTTGCGCCCGCCTTGTCGAGCTGGGCTTACCGTGTACGGCGCAACTCCCGAAGGAGGAGCTCCTGCGAATCGAGGCCCGACTCCAAGAAACCGCCCGAGTTACGTCGTCAGCTACGTCATCATCTCCATCCTCCGACTCGCCAGCAACCCTGACAACTGGCCTCTCCACATCCCCTTCTCCACCCATAACGCCACCAGAGCCTTTCCAACACTGCTCACCGGTGCCGTCAATCACTCCGCCGCCTCCTCCTCATACACCATTATCGTCACCACCAACCTCCCGATGTGCCACGCCTCCACGCAGCGAGGCCGCCACACCAACTCCGACTCCAAAGCTACCTTCCATAGTGGTGGTTCCCCAACCTGTTCGTGTTCAGGTTCCCACTGGGGCTCGCCCCAAGGAGCCTCAACAGTCCTACAGGGGCCACCACTCTTCTCGAGACTCTCTTCAACGGCCACAACCACGTCGCTCTTCGCCACGTGGTTCCCATCTTTCACCCCGACGCCGACCCGACGGAAGAAGTCAGCAGGAACAACGTGGTTCCTCTGGACGCGGCCCTCCGCCGCGTAATAACTTCGACCCAAGGGTCAGGCAAGACCTACAGGATCACCGAGTCCAACTGGACCGCGACCATCGCTACGAAACTCGGGGCCCTCCTACTCGGGTCCCGCATCGCTCTCCTCCTCCGCCACCTCCGGGCCGCCCTTCTGGACAACCTACGCCTACACCTTTGATGCCGCCACCTTCCGCAGAGCGTGCCGCGTTCTTGAAAAAACAGAAGGCCATCACAAACCTTCTGCAAGACGTCATGCGACAGGGAGGTGACCCCATGGAAGCACTGGGCCGTGCACCAGGAAGTGCCAAGCCACTGGAGGCGCTGAGCAGGAAGTCGGCATCGAAGCGACTACGTCAGCGGGCCCGCGATATGGCCCGGTCCGCCTTGCGCCATGCCAGGCCTATCGCGGGCGCATCAGTTTCTCTGGAACCTGCGGCTCCAACACCAGCCCAACCAGCCGCACCGCCCACTGTACCCCATGCCGGGGCTACTCTGGGACGGTTACCGCTGGATCATCCGTTCCGTGCAGCCACCTCCGGCGAGAGGTTGCTCAACAATCGGTGGGTCACTTGGCAGCGCGAAGTGCGCTCTGCCAACACCCTTTACGTAGGACACTTCTCTTTGGAGGAAGGGTTTCCCCGTCTGGACCTCCCTCCCCGGGAGCGATATGTCGTGGGACTCTCCCGCCTAACAAGTGTCCTCATCACCATCGTCTTCCCAAGAAGACGGATTGTTGAAACCACCAGTTTCGCCGGAGATGCCATCGATGAAGCCACGGAAGCCCTTTTGGGAGCTTTCGTCAACTCCGTCTTTAGACTGCCGGCTGGACAGACGTTCCGTACCAGTCGTCACTACATTCCGGAACCGGATCCTCGCTACCGAATCGCCGTCTTATGGGACGCCGCTTGGGCTACACTGTACAACAAGCGGTCCTCCCGTAAGATTATCGGGGACCGGGACATCTTCAATATCTTCCACCGGGATCTACCTGACGACCAGGGACAATGGCTGTCTGCCGCATCCAGCTACCGATGAGGCCAGGTCCGGCGGGATTACCCCCCCGTACGGTTCATGGACCCAGGATCCTCCCCACCCTCCGCAGCAGGGATAGCTGCGCGCCACATGTACTCATGTGGCATTATCGAAAAAATTTATAAAAAATAAAATACGTTGCAACTGTTCTTTTCTTTTTAGATTTCAATAGCGGCTCGCCACTCAGCGAGCATTAATTATCTTTGTTTTATGTTTTCAGCCTTTTCCAATTTTTAAGGGCGCTGACACTTCGGTGCCAGTGCCTTTCCATAACCACCTCTGTACACGGTAAGTCCTCAGCCACCCATGTCTCCCCGCTGCGTAACTTGAAAACCTTCCACCCTTGGCTGGAGTACGAGGACGTACTCCAAGCAAAGTTGGAGGGTATGTAACACCCTGTAAATCGTGATCCCGCCAAAACCATAGCCTGGGGGGTAAACAACTCTCAACCGTCCCTCCCTCCTCTCTGACTCACCTTTCTGACTAATGCCCAAGCGGCGGATTGATACGTAAAGGACCATGGTCACTTGGACCTGGTTACACCTCGCAGGTGTACACAGGTCCAAGGTATAAAAGGACCATGTTCCTCTTTGTTCCTCAGTTCTTTCCTTTGCCTGTTTTTGCGATACATTCCAAATCATGGGCCTGAGGATTTCCAGTTAGTATTTTACTATTCACCCTTGTATCTGTACTTCTTACAAGGAATGAATAAAAGTGTTGTAACAAGAAGTAGCGTTGTCTCTATGTCTTTATGTTAACAACTTCTCTTCAGAGGCCGGAGGTTTCATAGGGCAGAAGCTATACGATTCTCAGCAGCTACAACATCTTCTCTAGTCGGAATACCGATGGAGAAGATGTATATCAGCATCAACCGGAAGAGAGAGAGATGGCCGCCACTCTCCTGCATCGATTACACCCCCATGCAGAAGAGTGGCTACAATCTATCTCCATCCAGCTCTCTCTACAGCTCGGATCTTCTCTGTGCAGGTGTCATACTGCTCAGAGAAGAAACGAAAAGTAGAAAATGTCATCTAAAGGTTGGTAATAAAATATTGGTTGATGTCAAAAGCTCACACAACCGTGTTAATAAAATTTCGCTCTTGTTACATTTTAAATGTTGTGCCCCTGTGTATGGGCAATCACTACTAACTCAATAGCTGAATGATACAATGTGTCTCAAAAGTAATACACACTGGATTTTTGTTAATGTTTTTTTTTTAATAATTATTGCAATTTCATACGAAAAATGTTCAGTGTGCTTGTGAATATTTACGTTTAACAACATTTCGTTTTTTATGCTATTTATTAACAGTGTTGCCCAGTAGAGTTTTTTTTAGATACTTCTAAAATAACTTGAAACTTTATCTGAAACTAGAAAAATAAATGACGCAAATAATGATATTTTTATTAGGACATTTTTGATAATAATTTTTTTTTTCGTTCTGTGATTGAAACAAAGAGAAGATTTTATGTTTTTTAAAGTTGTCATAACAAATTATTTTCAATGACATTGTTGTGAAATGTCATTGTTGAAATCATTTACTATTCTAGTTTAAAACAAATTTTTTGTTTAAAAAAATACTTCAATTACTTTAATCGATCCATTAACTATTTTAATTAAATTTTGCTCATGTTACAGTTTACTAGGAAATATTGAGCCCCTTGTTGGCATGTAAACACTGTTAACACCAACAATCTGACTGATACATGGTGTCTCAAAAGTTAATGCACTGATTTTGTTAAGGTTTTTTTAAAATGTTTAATGCAATTTCATACTAAAAGTGTTGAGTGTGTGAGTGATTAATTGCGTTCTATCTCTTAAAATGACCAATAGACTCTTTTTTTTTATATATTCTTTATTAGCAATGATGCCCAGTGGAGGAGCCTATGATGACCTGGAACCATTTCGAGAGTGGGTGGTGGCTGGCAGAATGTCTTCATTACCATCAGAATTGACAGCACCGATTAATAATGATGCTTTAGATGATGATGACGATGACAACGGTGGTGGCGGAGGTGGCGATGATGAAGACGATAATGATAGAGAGGCTGCGATCGAATATGTTGACCCGTGGTCATCAACACCAGAGAAGATTTCAGCGTCGATTGCTGTGAGCAGCAGCAGCAGCAGCAGCAGTAGTAATAGTAATCCTCGAAAGAGTGGCGACAACGTTTTTCTAAGAGCTTGGAATGATTGGTTGGGTAACTCTAGGCATGGTCAATTAATTCCTGTGGCCAAAAAACGTAGTCGAAGTTGTATGAGGCGATGTCTACAACAGGGCCAATTACATCCAGCCCAATGTCATTCACTTTGCTGACCTCACATCATTTCTTCACCCCTCGTGTAAGAGAAATTCGACCACATTTATACAGTATGTCTCAGAAACAACGCATCATTCTATTGCCAAAGTATACTTAGGTGGCACACAGTTTGTCGTTTTAAAGTTCATTATCTCATAAAATTATAAAAGCTACACATTTTGAAACTTAAGCTAGTTGTTGAGTAAACACATCAAAAATGTAACTGCACCAAAAAAATGAAAAATTAAAAAAAAAATTGTATGCAATTTAAAACAATTGTTTCTTTCAGAATAAAATTACAGTTTTAAAACCTCAGTTTTAAAATTTCAATTATTTTTTTTTACAAATTTGATCCACTTTTTTTTTTGTACAATTACATTTTTAACGCGTTGTTAACAATCAGCTGAAGTTTTAAATCTCAAGCATTTATAATTTCTAAAATATTAACTTTTAAACGATTTAGTTAAACCACTTTACGCACTTTGATATTTTGAGTAATAAGGGCGTTTAGTTATGGGACATATTGTATAAATTATAATGGGTTGTGCAGATAAAATGTTTATTGTTTAAAGACGAATATCTCAGGAGCCATAAGAGCTGCAAGTGTGGAAATTTGGATAGTTATTAGCAACATATTAAGCATTTTTATATGTTCATAAATTGAGACATATTGGAAAGCGAAAATTGTCAGAATTTGTATAATTTTTTTTTTTAAATAAAACTTTTTAAAACTTAATTTTTAATCCACTCTATTAGTAGGCGTAGGGAGGATTTCAATTTTGCGCCTATACAAAAACAAACTTAGATAGAAAATACATAATAAATTAAAAGTTGACAACAGATTTACCTGAAAAACACTCGAGAAAAGTCTCGAAAAAATCGCAAAAGACATAATAAACATAAAACAAAAACTTCGCCTCCATACGTTTTCATTAAAAAAAAATTAACATACCTCTTAAAGAAAAATAAATCAAAAGCATAGGCTAGGGTTTTCTTTTCATTATATAGGTGAACCTTTATTGTAATGTCGTGTAAGTTGCACGACGGGTTTACTAGCATTTGAAGAGACCGTATTACCTCCAGAAATTTGTTTTCAAAATATTGTCAAGACTTACCCAATGATTGTCAAAACGATTTTTAAATTTTAAAATAAGTCAATAAAACCATAAAAAACGTAAAAATGAAGTGACGTCTCCTGAGTTACCAAACGACGCCATTTTAAATTTCCAAAAACAAAAGTCTCCTCCTCCCCCCCATTTTTGTGGCAAAGGTTGTCACCTCACATTTCGAGAATTCCTTAATGAAATATAGGCACTACCCCATGGTACTTTGAAATGAAAGTAATGTAAGCTGGTGACAACACATCAGAATTCGAGTAGAAGAGTAGACTTTGGGTTGATTTTGTTGCCAATGTCTGTTGTTTGGTGGCACATCTATCTGATAAACTTCATTTACATGAAGTCAACTGATTTTTAATTTTGTTAAATTATATTAATGACTTATTTTAAATTTTAAAAATCGTTTTGGTAATCGTTGAATAATTATTGACAATATTTTGAAAAGAAATTTCTGATTTTAATACTTTAGTACTAATGTATTTTCAGTTATTGTTCAAATAAACTATGAATCATTTCAAATGTGTAGGTGTCAGGAGCTTATTTTAGTGTGTATTTCGACACAGGTTGTGCACTTGCAATTTCAGAGCGTGCACTTGGACAATGAAAAGTATGCACCCAGAAAAATTAAATTAATTCGATTATAATACTCCTTTTGAAATGTTTTTTTTTTGTCAAATAGATTAAGTTCAAATAGGATGTGAGAAATTCATAGTTTTCTTTTCTTTATTCAAATAAGTAAAAAAAAGTGAGATAATTGAATTATGATTAGCAATTATAATATATTGATCGTAAATTAAAATTGGGTGTGCAATTGAAAAAATCTCTTAATTTAGCTATTCAGATATTTAGCTTATTTTGAAATATATCAACATCAAAATACCCTTAATTGATTGAGAGACCCTTCTAGTTTTCGAAAACACATTCAAGTTTCTCGTTAATTTTGCTTCTGAAAGACAGAATACACGTCCAATTATACAGGAACGAATGAATGACGAATATGGGACGAGCACGACACGAGCCCAAGGGAAAAGCCTTTCTCTTTATATTAGAACTGTGACTCGTTCTAAAAATGGTGCACGTCGAGTACATAACAAACGAGAACCGTTAGCGATTCCGAATAAAAAATACGGTTGGCGACGATAGTTGAACAACTTGAGCGAAACCCGTCCATTCCACGGATGAGCTCGGTGTCAATATGAACAGTTTTATGGTTCCAAAAAAAAATCTTGAACAATATTTTGGCTCGTGGTCGTCCTGTAGTTCATTCATGTTCCTGTATAATTGGCCCCTAATACCTAGTACACACCTGATAATTTAAATGCATTTAAATAATAAATGTGTTCTACAGAGCCCCGTGAAGGGCAAACAAACAAGATATCGAATTCAATTTATTCAATTAATAATCTGAAAATATCGAGTTAATACTTAAATATAATATTATAAACTATTGACAAAATATTGATTTAGTATTTCAATTTTAAATATTAATAATAAAAGTCAAATTTTTATTTGGTTCATGTTCTTAACTGGATTCCGTATAATTCATCTAAACACATTTAATTTGAATTCATTTAACTCATGTGATACCATCAACATGGCATAAATCAAGAGTTCAAGGGGACGGTTTACACTTTAAAACCAGTTTACCTGGTATTTTCTCAAAAATTCTTTTTTGCTGTTTTATAATATACGCTAATAATAATTCTATTTAAATCGTGCAAATTTTCATAATTGCTGAGATATTCCTTTTTTTAAAATTTAAACAGACATTTTAAATGTGCCGCCACCCTCAAAAGTATAGTATTAATTTTGTTTCTTTTGCTTGTTTTTTTCTCTTTTTCCATACAGGTGTTTCACCATTCATTTGAACTTTAGCGGGTCTTAAAATTAAAAACCCTTACAAAAATCCGTTGTATTTAAAGAAAAATTAAAATAAAAACAAAACTGTCTAAATTTTTATTTCCAGTGATAATTTTTTTTTTCTTTTATCATCCAAAATTAATAAAACTTGGAAATTGTTCATTTATGATTGTATGAGGCCAATAAAAAAAAGTTAATGGTCATTAGTGGTCAAAAGCATTGTTAATTGATTCGGACATCATCAAATGTTAGCTTGTAATTGTTAGTCTAAACTCTTGAAAAAAACACAATAAGAACAAATTTAAATAATAATTATTCAGGTGTAAGGCTCAAAAAAAGTTCAATGCTTTTTTTTGTTCTTATTTCTTTTCTGTTTTCTTGTAACAACAAAGATGGCAAAAAATATTACCAAAAAAAATGACGTCATTTTATCAAATAAGAACGTTTAAAAATGAATGAATTTGTCTGAATAAATGTATTATGGATGGATTTTAAATCACATTTTGTCACGGTTACAATACATAATTTATCAAGAGGAAAATGAATACAATAAAAACATTTTTTTTTTTTGTTGGTTTAAATCAACAAAATTGAAGAACTTTTTTTCTTCTTAATTTATTCAGCCTAATTAATATTTATGAATAATAAGAAGTAAAAAAAATATGGCTGTTTACCTAAATATATAACATTTTCTCTATTGTTTTTACTTGCTGATTTGCTGATGTTTAATTAATCTGCTTTGGTTTTTATAAAACTTTATGTCAAATGCATAATTACAATCAGTTTAAAATTAATGTTTGTTTTTCGTGGCAAACAAAACCTGTACAATGTATTTTTATTCTGATGAAAACAAAAACAACAACAACAACAACAAAAAACTATTCTGTTGCTTTCTTTCTTTCCTTTCTTTGTAAAATTGCATGTTTGATTTTCTTAATTATTTTAACTTCTAATATGAAATATTATAATTCTATATTAAAAATTAACAATGTTATTGTGAATTTGTAGCCTATTTAACAATAGTTCTCTAGGGCCTATACTTGTAAGAATAAAAAAAAAACATGATTTGGGTTAAGATTTTCATGTTTGTAATTTCTTCTTCTTCGTTTCTTCTTATTCTTTTCATATTTTTTTTTATTAAGAGTGCAATCATTTAATATATTAATATATCCATATTTAATATATGATTTATTTTATTCAACTTCATTTCAGAAATTAATTTCTTACATTTAAAAAATAGAGAACGGATAATTTTTGAAAGAAACAAATCCAATATACAGTATGGCTCCCAAGCAACGTAAGTAGTTCGGAAAATTTTCTAAAATAAAAAGCTTTGTTCATATATTTAAAAACGAAAGCTCTAAAAAAATCTTTATTGACTAAAAAATGTGCTGAAAAATAATTTAATAAAAGTCTTCTGAAGTTTTCAAAACCGCAAAAATTCATAAATATGTAAAAGAAAAAAGCCATAAAATATGTTAATGCAAAGATTTAGCATTTTTTAATAAAAGTCAGAATTTGAAAAAAAAAAATCTAAAAATATTTCAAAAAAAAAAAAAAAACGTTTTGTATCTTTTATTTTATGTCTTATAAAAAGTGTTGGAAAAGTTTAGAAAATATCAAAATATTTGCATATTAAAATTTAATATTTTAACGCTTCTTTTTATTTATTTTTGGGTTAAATACTATGCTTTCTATTAATAAATATATGGGATAGGAACTGCCTATGTTTAGAACACTAAGTCTAAATTAAATGCAACAAAAACTATTTAATAGTAAAAATATTTCCATCCCATCTTCTTTTTATATAAAAAAAAATATTTTGTTGGCATAAAATTGAATAGGGGGTTCATGTTTAGCATTAAAAAATACAATTGTTTTCTTTCATATAATAAAATAGTGAAGTAGAGTCAATAATTATATTATTTATTTTTACTGTGTAAGTACTAAGCATGGTTGATTTGCTCAGATTTTTAGAAGAAATGGATCAGATAGTTCTTTTTTTTTAAAGTAAATTATGTTTTTTATTTGCATTTAAAGACAAGTGGCAAATATTTTATTTCGATTGCAACTGACAGTGAGCCATTTCAAGCCAATTTTATTAAAGCCAATTTTATTAAAAAAAAAAAGTATGGGACACCCTGTTTTTCATAAGCTGTTTTTCTATTTCTTTGTGCTTTGGTGTTATCTAGTGACTGTGAAGTTAACTAATCTACTATAACTCACGATATGCGTATCTGAATCACATATTCATCTTGTTATAACTATTATTTTTCTATAAATTTTACTAAGTTTTTAAAAAAATATTTTCAGCTTTTTTATGCAAGGTTTTTAGATAGTAAATGTTTCTATTTATTGACTTATAGTTGCCTCACCGAAGCTTGAAGCCGAAAGCTTTTGCCGTCAGTGGGGTTGACAATAAATTTAGGATTTTGTCCTTTGTACTTGAAAGAAAAAGTTATGATAGCAATTGTTCGCAACAGTTTAAACAAATAGGTTATTGCATTTTTATTACCCCCTTTTTATTACACAAAAAATTACGCAAGAATACATTTTTTTTATCAACCCATCTTACGTCACAAGCTTCTTCTTTTGGTTCGGCAGGTATATAGGATACAACTGAATGTTTTCTTTAAAAAAAAACAGGTAGTTGGCAACACTGTGCGGTCGTATGTTAATTTCAAGATGGCGGCCACCAGTTGTGTAAGAAGTTATTGACAAAACAACTTAAAAAGAACGCCTTTAAACAAGTTAATTGAGTTTATTACAGATAAAAGGCAGAGGCAATGCCAAGAATACCATCTTTGCTGTATATTTTGTTCTTATTTGATGCCAAATTTCAGGTAAGTTTATCGACATTCTTCTTAAAACTGTTGTCGAAGTGAAACGAATACGTGTTTCAACATTTATTCCAGTGATTTGAGTTTTATTTTAAGCTGCTTGTTCATAATATAAAAAAAAAACATTTATTATTTCACTTGTAAATGTTTTTATGTTAATTTAAAGGCCGTTTTATTACAGGTTTTATGCGATTTCGTCATTTCTCCCTCGATCCTTACAACATTTGTCAATGGAACGCAAGCGAATTCTTATTGTATTCGATATTCTTCTGATTTTTCACCATTGCCAGCTTTAAAAGAAGAAGCAGTAAGTGTGGAAGATATACTCATGATTTGATTTTGCAGGTTAATTTCAATAAGAAAAAAAAAAATACGAAAATAATGCATGAAAGGGTTGGCAACGTTAAAAGTCTAACGACTCACTTAAGCTGATGAATGTTATTTGTTTTAACTGACAGAATCTTGTAAAGATTCTTGTGCTTTGTTCAAGTATACACAAATTACGGTAGGCCGGTTAGTAACGTAAAAATGACCTCAAGTAGCCGTGTCGTTATTATAAAATGCTGGCTTCAAACGGACCACACTTTGTGGCGCCACATAAAGTGGATCTGATTAAATAGAAGTTGTTTTCACAAATGAAGCAAATTTGATTTTCTTATATTATTTTCAGAAAATTGTAAATGTTTAATAAGAGTTGATTTCAGGTGTTGCGGCCGCTTCTTGATCTGACACCTCTGTCAGGCTGCGACGGGTCGAATGACGTTGACTACGATGGCAAAGTGGTCGTCTTTGAGCTTCCAAACTGCACCCTCATCGAGAAGGCCATTCGCGTTCGTGATAAAGGAGGAGTCGGCCTCTTGGTCGTCGCTTTATCCACGAAGGAGGTCTGTTTTTGAATCGTCTAGTATGTCGAATTGTAACTCAATCTTATGGAATGTTCTCTTAGGTCAACCCCACGTATAACAAATCACATTATGGAAACATAAACGTCACTCTTGGGGTGATTTCGTATGACACCTTAAAAGAAATTAAGGTATGATTTTCAATTTAAAAGGAAATTATTAGGGATCAACCGATTTATCTCAGGGCCGATATTTAAATAGTTTTAATATAAGAGCATCAGTTAGGTATTTCAGATGCTGTGAATCAAAAGAATCCATTTGCTTTGTTTCGATAAAACAAATGAGTCTGAAGTTGTTGAAGTTGCTTGCACAAGTGAAAAAGAAACATTCACTGTACACACTATTAAATTTTTATTTTACAAATTGAGTTCTCCAACAGCAATATGACGTCATGTTCTTATGAAATGCAATCATTGAAGCAATGGGGGAATTTTTTGATTAAGGGCCTAGACATTCCAGAGTTGCACGCGTCATGAGGCACGGTCAATTTTATGGTGCAAAAGTTGCCTTAAATGGCTGTAGCAACTAAACAACATTTTGAAACGTCACGAATTTACCTTAATACCTGTGGAAAATATTAAGGAATACGATCTAGTTTTCTTATACCTGAAAGATGATTTTCAAAACTGAGAAGTGGCTAGCACAATCCACCTTTTTTAAGTCAGTTTAAAATGGGTCGAGCAAATTAGCATAATTCAATATTGTATAAAATAAAAAAAAACCTTTAAATATCGCAACAAAAAAAAACGATGTTCAATACCTGGCCACAACATTCAAGAAGAGATTACAACATTAAAAAATCAATTTAAAAGGCACTAAGGTGGCTAGAATTAAGACTTTGTTTTTGGAAACATCAAATTTCGCGTCTATGGAGTCTTGCAGCACGTGCAAAGTGAGTTGTATAGGCTCTTAAGAGTCTCGACACTAAAGCGTGCTGCGTTTACCGTTCTAGTTTAAAGTAGATCTTGAAATTTTTGCGTAAGTTGCTCTAAAAAAGATGCGTTCTTATAGTGTTCATAAGCGAAAGTCAAAATTAAAATGATTTCAATTTTGATCTTAATCTGACTTATCTTTTGTCATTATTAATCGCTTTCGGACAGCTTTTAGGTGGAACAAACGTTCAGGTTCTTCAGTACGCTCCTCAAGGAATGAACCTCGATTACAGTTTGTTCGTGATTTGGTTATTGGCCGTTTTGTGCGTTGTTTTGGGAGCCGTTTGGTCGAGGAACGCTAAGTTTTATTTGTAAATATCAAACATCGTTCATAATCACAACTGTGATTCGGTTGTTGTGAACTCGATTTACTTTTGACAACTTTCGTTTAGATGCAGGAAGAACGACACTCGCCCCGAAGCTCAAACTTCATTACGCTCGGGCCAGACCCGAGATGTGAGCTTGGATTTCTCGGAAGATTCTCCGTTGAAAGTGACTCCCAAGCTGATTGTTTGCTTTGTCGCTTGCATGTGTCTGATGCTTTTGCTCCTCTATTTTTTCTACAGCTACTTGGGTACGGTTCTAGTATCATTGAATAATTTTACTATAAGTCGAACTCTAATTACTCTTCCTTTCAGGAACAACATGAAAGCGTTTTATTAGAAAGCGTTTCAGAAACTTTGGTGTTATCCGAAATACTTTTTTAGAAAAACATTACGGCAAAATTCAAAATGTTTTAGAAACTAGAATAGTTAGTTATAATGCAAAAAGTATTTTCATCATGATATATTTAAAAATGATTATTATGGCAGTTTGAAAAAGGCATAAAATAGTTTTCGTGAAATGTTTCAGCAATAAAATGAAAACTAATCATTTTCAAAATACTATACATGTAAATGTTTATTGTTTTAAAATATTATGGTGAAAAGAAAAGTTAGCATAATTTTCTGCCATTCTTGTTTTGAAACCATTTCGAATTTTATATACTTAATGTTGTTTCTTATAAAAGTTTGTATAGCCTTTTTTTGTCTATAAATAATTTGTTTTAAAGGAAAACAATGATAGGTGATTTTGATACCGTTTTAGTTTCTAAAACACTTTGAAGTTTTCACAAATATGTAAATCTATATTAAGCCCCATCTATCTGTATGTCCTGGTCTAACGCTGTTACCTTGAATAAATGAACCGATTTTTTTCTCAAGGTCAACTATATGTTCCACACTCCCCATCCAAGAACCCCATGATATTAAATTGGAGAGAGGAAAAGATTGGAAAGTGTAGAAGGGGAGGAGGAGAGAGAAACGTGGTGGGGGAAAAGTGGGAGGGGGTGACTGAAATTGAAATGAAAGGAGTAAAAAAGGAACAAACGACGCACATGAGCACACCAGAGAAAATGAAACATTTTCTCTTTCAAATATAAAAAGGGGAGGGGATAATAGTAGCAAAATTAAACTACAATTTATCACAGGCAATTGTGCCCAGCATTAGAATTTCTTTTGCTCAGCCTTTTTATGAATGTCATCAATTTCTAATTGGTTTGTTACTTGATCTGACTTCATAAAAGGGTAGAGGAAAAGAAATTCTAATGCTGGGCACAATTGCCTGTGAATTTCGCTCCTGTCATTTATGACGGGTCACCCCACTAGTTTAAATATATTGCTTAAAAATGATCGTTAAATTATAAATCCTAAAATATGATTAAAATCGAAATATCTGATCTAAGATGTTTTAAAAGTAGGAAGCCAATTGCAAATTATGCCATAAGAATGAAATAAAACTTGTTATTCTGCATTTCAGAGATAACATAACAAAGAAATTGAAAGAGTTATAGAAACTAGAAGAGTATCGAACCTCTTCATGCATTTTTTTATGTTCATTTTTTCTTTTTTGTAAATTTTAATTTCTTTAGTATCGTTTTTCACATAATTGATGAAAGAAAAATCGCTTCAAAACATTAAAAATCTAGAAATACAGTAGTAAAAACCATAAAAAGTTTATTTTTAAAAAAAAAACGGCTACATCAATTTTCAAATAAGTTACTCAGTTACTGTTCTAGTGTCTACAACACATATTTTCTTAAAATTGTTTTTTTAAAATGTATTCAGAGTTCTAGGGAAGTTTTAACATGAAAGTTTGCAGAAGTCTCATGAAGATGGTAAACTTATATTATAATATTGGCCATCTTTGTTTTTAGCCCAATTAAATTGTGGCTGCAGTTTATTTTCTTCCTTAAAAATATGCAATTTTATTATAATTATTCATGAACACTTCGAGTTCTTGTAACGAAAGCTGTTTTATTCTTACATTAAATCTTGTTTTGTGTACAGTGTTTCTGATCATCGTATTGTTCTGCGTGTGTTCCACTTCGGGATTGTACAGATGTCTAACTTCGATCCCAATGCCTTTCTCGTTCTGTCATTACCGGTAAATGTCGATCTATTCGAAATTACTTGTAAAACTTAACTTTTTTATTTATTTATTTCCGATTCATTTTAGACTTCCTAGTTGCAGTACTCGGATAATTAAACAAATGCCAGATTTATGGCAGCTTCTTCTCCTCACTGGTTGTGTTTCGCTAACTTTATGTTGGTTTGTTTTTAGAAAAGAAAGGTTTGTACATCTCTTAACGGGTGTTAACTGAAGGAATTTGTTTTTGTTGACGTAAATCTTCATTGAACTACCTACTTTTTTTGGAAGTAACTTATAAAAGAAATTGGGAAGTTAGTTGTGACGAAATCATGTTAAGTTTATCGTCAGCCTTTTGTAATCTTCATTTTAGTTTCAAGTAACCTTTTTATTTTTTAAAATTACTTCTAGAAAATAAAGGGCTAAATTCGAGAAAGAAACTTTAACCCTCAGATATGGGTTGCTATTAAGAAACCCCATGTTTTATTGAGTAACCCTGAAAAGGAATTATTTTCTTTAGATTTTCTAATAGGTTTTTTGTATGTCAACATATTTGACCAACCCAACTTTATAAATCTCCAACTCTATAGAACATAAAGGTAGACTAAATACCATTTGTAAAATAAACTGAAGTGCCCCACTCAATGGGGTCTTTATCATATTCTGAATTTCCCAGTTCTGGTTATCTCAGAGGATGGCGAAGTCAGTCATTCGCCATTCAGTCTTTTTGATATTATTTTTGATCTCACATTAACCTCTCCACAATGAAAGAACTTGTTTACTCTTCTGCTTAACGGTGTCTTAAAGAGTCCATTAGTTCAGATGTTTCTCTTTTTAGTTTTGCTTGGATACTTCAAGATATTCTTGGAATTGCCTTCACAGTTAATTTATTAACGACAGCAAGACTGCCAAATTTCAAGGTAGTTTTTTTTTGTCGAGTTCGCGTAAATTTTCGTCTCATTTAACGGTTTTTTTCTTTCTCTCGAATACATTTTACTCTTAGATTTGTACCATTCTTTTAGTTTTGTTATTCTTTTACGATATTTTCTTCGTCTTTGTCACACCACTATTTACCAAGGTATGAGGCGCAGTTTAGCGAGTGCTTTGTGCTTCGATTACGATTTTTAATGTTTTTTTAACGATTTCTATTTCTTATCAGAACGGTGAAAGTGTAATGGTCGAAGTTGCAACGGGCGGCAGTGCGGACGAACAAGTATTGGCTGTCTAGACGCTTTCGATCGAAACACCTAACATCAATAACGGTTTTTTTCTTCTTTTAACAGATGCCAATGGTTTTGAAAGTGCCTCATCTCAGCTTTAGTCCTCTCGCTCCTTGTTATGGTTTAAGTTATTCTTTTCTAGGTTTCGGGGATATTCTGGTTCCGGGTGAGAAGCGAATTCATCTTTTTCGCAGTATCGCAGAAATCACATTGTTGCTTTTACTTTATTAGGTCTTTTAGTTTCGTTTTCTTATGGTTTTGATATCGAGAATCGTATACGTTGGAAGTTTTACTTCTTTACATCCGTCACGGGTAATCGATATTGGTTTTAACGTGCAAAAAAACTGTATTATAGTTTCCGTTATTTATTTAAAGAAAATTAACAAAGCTCTTAGTAGATGTCTCTGGAAGCTGTATTTTTTAAAGTAATGTATGGGAATATTTATATCACTACGTAATTTGGTTCCAACTTTAGACAATGTTGCTGATTTATATAAATTTTTCGTTTGCTGCTGGCCATTTTGTTATTTGGAGAAAGGAATGAGTTTAACAAATTGGTTAATGTGCTTTGTGATATTTTAAGGAAAATCGGGTGTTTTTTGTTATTCACAGATGCAAAGACATCAAACAAACTCTTCGGGAACAACATTATGATGAAATTTAAATTGTTTTTGAAAGAAGTTTATCGCAATATCTTTAAAAATCAACATTTTATACCGTTTTCAGGTTGTATTTTTTTCATTAACATTTCACGAAAATTGTTTTTTGAATTTTTCCATAATGTTTTATATGAAAAAAAAAAAATTCCTTGAAAACCCTGAAAACCCCAAACTGTTTGAGGTGGGTTGGGGGGGGGGGGGAACAAATGTCTATTCAGCCATCAATTCAAAACTTTTCTAAATTACTCTTATCTTTTCGTAGTTGTTATGCGATTTGGGGGCTTCTTGTGCACATATATTTTATGGGCGCCCTAGGCGCGCACCTAAGAACGTACCGCTAAAATCGAGCTGTTTGCTAAAAAACTTTCATTCAGTTATTTTTTATGTAAATATTCTTGCTCAGAAACTGAAATACATAGAAAGATACAAATATTTTGTTAATAGAGTTGAATCTCGATTGTTATCCGGACGAAATGGGACCTGGGCCCAGTCGGGATTACTGAAAGTTTGGATAATTCGGAAAATAACCGTTTTTTTATTTTCCTCTTTCACTATTGGGAAGTTAAGTCAAAAATACTGATAAACTAAAGAAAAATACGGATAAACGATAACCTGCTTTATTTACTAAACAAAAATTATGGCTTCTAGGAACATCTAATAAACAAATTGTGAATTTTGTTGTTGTTTTTTTTTTAAATAAATTCCGCTAGCTTAAATTTTGGTGTTTGTAGGCCTAAATTTCTTATACGTTTCGATTGATGTATGTTTATGTTTGTTCGTAATTTCAGGTTACGGTTTGGGCCTCATCTTTGCCTTCATTGCGCTCTACTTCATTGCAAGTGCTCAGCCGGCTCTGTTGTACTTAGTTCCGTCTATGCTCATCCCTTTGACTCTACTGAGTTTGTGGCGAAGGGAATTTCATCAGTTTTGGAACGGCGATGTTCACGTAACGATTATATTTATTTTTCTGTTTTTGGCAGTTCGTTCGTTACAATTATGTTTATGTGTTTTGAATTTCTAGGTGATTGGTGATCGCACTTTGTACGAAGGCATCGATTCTCCATCAATCGTCGCAAAAACTAATCCGTTGTCCATTGACGACGTTCCAACTTGTGATAGTCAGCGACAAATAACAAATTCTGATGTTGCCAGCAACGACGAGACTAACACGAGGTTCACAGATGATTGATTTGGTTGTTTTTTTTTTCTTTCTGGTATACATTTTTGATTTTGTTTTGTTTTTCTTAACGTGTTTTATTATTAGTTTAATGTGTGTGTGTTTTAGTACACACTCGTTAATTTTATTTTTTTCTCAAAAATATTTCTTCAATTTGAAGAAAGTAAAATTGCAATGCAAAAAATTAGATTCGAAGACTCGGATTTTATTATTTGGTCATAGAATGTTTCTATTTTGAAATTTTTATTTGAAAGCGGCTCATTACGATTGCCCAAAGATGCTGAAGTTTTTTTTTTCCGTTGTCATTCCGTTTCAGTTTGGAAATGATTATAGATAGCTGCTTAAACTTCTGCAAGAGAAATCTTCTTATCAACAAACTCTCTATCAAACTACTTAATACTTGTGTAAATGCAAAGTAGATGGCGCCTGCAACCTCCATAGGTGGCCAACTACACACGTGCCAATTAGTTGAAATACAATGCAGCCTTTTAGCTCTAAAAGCGTCCAAAAACCTATTGTCAGCACGTGACAAACTTATCCAGAACACAATATAAGTGAAGTGAGCACGTGTAGAAATAGTAATGGTGCCAATTAAAAGTTTGCAACGTGAAAAAGGCGAGTCAATGTTGAAGAGTGTCAGTACATTTCTGTAGGAGGGCTAGTGGCGCCATCTAATGCTACACGCACAAAATAAATGATTTACTTGCATTCTTAAGGTGGCTGAATAGATGTTTAGTTTGCTTTTCCCCCTCCCCCTTCCTTACCGGACAAAATGCTCCAAAACGTTTTTGTAAAATTTTTATGCAAAAACGTCAAGCGAACGTTTTTTTTTTTAGAAACAAATATTACAAAAACAATTCAAATTGTTTTCAATACTAGAATGGTAAAAGATTGTGCTGAAAGTTTTTCATGGCAATATCTTAAAAAATAACTTTTTACTATAAACTATTTTCGCCGTTTTCAAATTGTGATAAAACGTTTATTTTTAAAGATACCACCAGGAAAAGAAACTTTTAGCATTATAAATTTATCGCCAACTGTTCGCTTTAAAATATAAAATTTCACAAAACCGCGGGTTGGGGTTACAAAAACCAAATAATAATCATAATTACGACATTTTGACATGAACGGCTTTCCATAGTGGTTCGACCACAAACGCAGAAAAAAAACACGCCTTATATTACAAGCAGATATATTTTAAAATATTTTTAATAAGTATTAATAAAATATTATCACACACATAACTGGAAAATGTTAAAAATTTAATATTCTGATTGAAGTTATTTTCTTAATGAGAAAAACACACCCTGTTTAATTGAGCTACACAGAGCAAACGATAACATTAATGTTTCATAAAACTTGTCCTCTTGTTTTTAATAATTCACATTTATTAAAAAAAAACATGATTATTCGCTTGGAGAGCAGGTAGGAATTTGTCCAAATTGGTCATTGACTCCATAAAAATCTGGTGAGGTTATGCATAGTGGAGCTTCCTTGGGCAAAGTGCATGTCAATAACGGTTGGTTGAAAACTGTTCCTGGTGCACAGCGTTCATTGTATTGCAGGTATTCAGTGGTACCGTCTTCGCGGAGTTCTGGGTTGCAAATGATGTAGACAGTACAGTCGACGGGGTCTCCGTAATATCCGTATTCTCGTCCTTTGCAAGAGAACTTGGTGACAATGGGCACGAATGGCGGCTCTGCATCGGCTTCTTCACTAATGATTGTAGATTTTGGAGGAGTAGGAATAAAAGCTGGTGCTGATCCTGGATTAGGAAAGGATTGTTCGGATCCTGGATTTGGCAAAGATGAGTCTTCTTCCGAAGGAATAGTTGGCAGAGGTTGTTCGGTTGGCGTGTCTTCGGTTGAGTCTCCAGGTGTGATAGATTCAGGTGATTGTGTTACACTTATGGGTGAATCCGATTCCAATGTTGGATCTGGGTTTGGTAATTCTGGTACAGTTACTGGTGACACAGGATCTGGGAGGGACAGAACTGGACTTGTAGGCGCATCTGGGACAGAAATGGTTGGATCTGGTTGTTCTATTGGGGTGGGAGTGATTACAATTTGTTCGTCCACAGGGACTACTGGAAGAGGGTTGACGTCAACTAGTTCATTATCTGGGGTCGGTAGGGATGCAACTGGTTCGGTGGTTAGGATTGGTTCAGTGGGTAGGATTGGTTCAGTGGGTAGGATTGGTTCAGATGGAATTGGACTGTCTGTAGGCGTCGGAAGAGATGCAATTGGTCGGGCGACTGGAATTGGGATGGTTATGTCTATGATGGGTGCAACTGGGGTTGGGAGGGATGCAGGGACTTCTTGAGGTGCAGCGGTTTCAAGGTCTGGTAGAGGTGCAGCTGGAACAGGGTATGTTATAACTGGCCTGGGAACAGGGGCTTCTTGTGGTGGTATAAGCACAGGGGCTTCTTGAGGTGTGGGGGGTTCAGGGGTTTCAGGATCTGGTTGAGGTGCAGCTGGAACAGGGTACGTTATAACTGGCTTGGGAACAGGGGCTTGTTGTGATGGTATGGACACAGGAGCTTCTTGTGGTGGTAGTGGTAATGGGGCTTCTTGCGGTCGTAGTGGTACAAGGGTTTCTTGCGGTGGTAAGGGTACAGGCGCTTCTTGTGGCGTTAAGGGTGCAGGCCCTTCTTTTGGTGGTAGGGGTACAAGAGCTTCATTGTCTGGCAGAGGTGCAACTGGGACAGGATACGTTGATATTGGTGATTGAGGTGGATCTGGCTGTGTGATGGATACAGGTACAGGTGAAGGGGCAGAAAATGTAGGTTTAGAAGGCACTTGAACTGTTGGAAAAGGATAAGGTGCATATGGGCGAGTTGTAGTTGGACGAAACGTGACAATTTCAATTAGACCATCATCTTCTTCTTCAGGTAATTCATAAGAGCGTTTCTGTAAAATACAAAGAAGAGATAAAAATTGTGTCGTATTGTTTTATAAAAGTGTACTATTTATTACCTCAATGGCGCTAATCACAGCTACAAACACCAGAAGACAAGCAACTGTCATATTATAAAGCAAAAGTACAATTTAATAGAAATTTTTACTTATTTTGCAATTAGCTCGTTTCAATTGTTTACCTGTTTTAAACATTTTAATACTCGGGGAGGTTTCTAGAATATTCAAGAACAAAATAATTAAATTAGTATAAAGTTTTATAATTATTGTAACTTGTCAGCAGAAGTTAGACAAAATGCATCAGAAACTGTTTTTTCTCCTCTGAAATATAAAATACTTGAAACAACTAAATTGTGTATTTAGAAAACAAGATACAAGTTTATTAAAATATTTCAATTTGTCTTTTTATGAGTACTAATTTCTATATGTTCAAATGAAGGAGAATAATGAAAAGATAAGAATATTAGTCCTTTCAGAAGCAGCATTAATTAAGATGAAATTGAAAGTGTTTTAGAAACTAGAAATCTAAGGGATTTTCATGTTGATAATTAGTAAAAAAAAAATAAGTTTATATGCCAATTTCAAATTCACGACTTTCATTTTAACTTGATCTTGGACAGAAATTCGAAATAATCGTCTACTAATATCAGGGACGTCATTTGATGGGTGCAAAGGTGCATTTGCCCCCCCCCCCCAGAAAAAAAAAACAATTGTGTTTTTACAATCAGTATATAGATATGTTATAACTAGAGTTTGTGCATATTCTTTTCAAATTTCTTGCAAGTCGGTCAAGTTTTGCCCCCCCCCCTGAAAAAAACTGAAATGACCCCTGACTAATATCCAGAAATTTGCAATTTGCTCAATTTCAAACTGCCTTACAAATTTATTCTTAAAAATATAATCACAAAAACAATGCTAAGTGATTAATTTACCCCTCTAGTTTATAAAATACTTAAGTTTACTCGAAGTTGTTTTCAAAAATTTTAATATTTAAATAAATTTCAAATTAGATCTATTCCAAGACAGATTATTATTATTCTTTTAATATTACCTGTTCGTAGTTGTGCCTCACTTTGGTAATTTCCTATTATAACTAAAATTGAAAGTTTAAACGGGCGCCCTTTTATACTGAGGGGGTTAATCTTTAAATCACGTGGTAAAAGAGGGGGCTAATTTTGTATTCAGATCTTTAGGTTCCCCCATTGTCACTTTCCTTTAGGCAATAGATGTCCTCAATTTTGACATTTGAGGTAAATCTAACCCTGTTTCACTTTTCTTCAACCCTCCATCCATTCTCTTTTCTCATTTACACCTGACTTTAGTATTTATGTTCCATGAAATCCCTCTTTTTTAACCATCTCCTTATTCTCCACCATGGTGAAAAATTACCAAAAGGTGAAATATCTAATTTTTTTTTATTTTTCCTAAGAAGAAAATGCTTAACTTAATTTTATTAGTTTCTAAAAACAGTTTTAACAAACAAAAAATATGCTGCCCGTAGATTTCTTGGGTTCAGAACAAGATAATCTATTTTGGGACCCTAAACCTAGATTGTTTTTGTTTCTGTGTCTTTTTTTTTTGTCACGACTTATGGGAAGCCCCAATTATATGCTTAGGGCCATATGTGATGAACAGAACTTTATACAGTTTTTATGTCATTTATTTTTTTACGATTGATAAAAAGGTAAAAGTAAGAAATTAGAAATTTAATGAGAAAGTAGATGGTGTGTGTACTCAGGGATTTGAGTATTTGAATCAAGAATTACTTTTGAAGTCTTGAGGGATACTGGTCAGTATGTATACATGTATAGTGTCGGTACTTACTGACAAAGCTATTTTTGGCAGCATCGTTAATGTTTTCAAGAAAACTCTCAACCGATTTGGCTCAAAGCAAAAAAAAGTTCTGAAGATAACCTATACTAGTTTTTTTTTTTCGAATTTATATCAATTTATTATTATTTCAACCAAAATATATCAATTAATGGTCTAATAAGATATTAACATTGAATTTCTTTTTAAGAGAAAGTTAGATAATTATTTTTTTCAAAAAAATAATTAATTTGGCGTTTTATTTTAAATTATTTATGTATGTCATCAATATATTACCAGCTGGCCTCATTTTACTTTAGTAAAAGTAGGACAACCATTGTAAAAGTGAATGGGCAGTAGGACCTATCGTGTTCTACTTTGTGTTGGTCCAGACTCCATAAATATCTTTATTAAGGTGGCTGAATAGATATTTATTTTGGTCGTCCCCCTGAATGGCGCCACTGCAGTGGCTTATATGTTCTACAGTATAGAAGGTTTTTTCTCTCGCATCTACCCGCGGTTTTTAGGAGGAACATTGAAAAAAAAAAAATTCAAAAGTGATGATACCTTTAAAAATAAGCATTTTATGGCAGTTTGAAAAAAGCGAAAATATTTTTTTCATGAAATGTCAATGAAAAAAAAAAACCAAAAAATGGATTATTTTCAAATTGCTACAAAATATTTATATTTTAAGACATTGCGATTACAAAACGTTTAGCATAATCTTCTGCCATTCTAGTCTTTAAAACAAATTGAATATTTTTTTGTAATGTTGTTTCTAAAAAAACCTTCGCATGACGTTTTTGAATTCAAATTTTCCAAAAACATCTATGAAGCTTAGCAGCGCCATCCAGGGGGACAAAAATAAAATAGTTATTCAGCCACCTTAAGTAATTTAATCTGTAGAACATTAATTTTAATATACATGTATTATAACTGTAATTTTTTGCACGTAGCATTTTATACTGTTTCACAGAAATCTATTCAAATGAGATCAATAGTAATGAAATTTAAATTAAAAATTTGAGAATTTTTATAATTTAATAAACATAAAAAATATTCTTTTTTATGTATAGGGCTTACATATATTTAACTTTTGTGAAAGTGTTTTGTGAGGCTAGACACATTCAATTCAAATGTTTTGGCCCTATGCCTTTTGTTGTAAAAAAAAATTGTTTCCACATTTTGTTCTGAGCCTCAGAGCAATGGTTTTTTTTTATCCTATTTCACCTTTCGCCCACTTTCAATTTCCAAATAGCATTAAGATGTTTACGTTGAATTACTTTCAAGTTTCCTGTTTTTTTTAGATAGTATATTTTTAGTATAAAGTTTTCAGAAAGTCTACATCTAAAATTACATTCGCAGGAAACATTTCAAATTCTATCATTTATGAAAAAATTGATTTCAAGGGTTTGAAAATGTAATAAAGTGCCATACAAAATAGTATTGTCTTGAGAAATGATGAATAAGATGCACAATTGCAATTGACAGCCGCTCTTATAGTAAAAAAAATGATATTTTTATATCCAGAACAAACTAAAACAAAAAAGTTAGAAAACTATAAGGAAAAAAACAAAAACATTGTTTTAATTTTATTTTATTAAACTATACAAAATTGATGTCTCTTTTGAATGTAACATCATAAATAAGTTAATAAAACGTTTGAAATATTTTCAAAAATTGGAAAATTTGGCTTAATAATAAATCTAAACACTTTTTATTATGAAATCAAGGAACATTTTGTATAAAATTATATTTCGTATTTATTAATAAAATATCAATTCAATTTTTTGTCACCTCTGAGAATTTAACAGCTGTTATTGGAGTTAGAAATGTACGAATCTTTCTCAACTTTTGAAAGTAATCCCATTTACCCAGTGTACATGTATATAAAACCCTTTTTTTTCGTGGAAAGAAAATGTCTGAGATTTTAGTTAAACCTCTACCTTAAACCGCTTTAAACCGCTACCTTACTGAAGATTTTTTTTAACACAACTCGTACGTCTAGGTCACTAATTTTTAATCTTTACTTTTACAGTTAATGGATTTTGATAACAAAAAATAATATTTTTGTTACCTTTGACAATGAAATGTCAATAAGACATGCTTGTGGTAGGTGTATTAGATTTAATTATGATTACTTCCAACATGTTTTTGTTACCAGTGCCACCTTAAGGCAGTGGTCCCCAACCCCCGGGCCGTGGACCGGTACCGGTCCGTGGATCAAATGGTACCGGGCCGCCCAAGGAACATTAAATTATTTCCATTTTCTGCAGTGACGGCAACCAAAACAAAACAACGGAATAAACTGGACATAAGCAACACACTTCGGGTGTCATTGTCTCCTATTACCCCCAGATGAAACCATCTCGTTGCAAAGAAATAAGCTCGGGGTTCTCATTGATTTAGCGTTCTAGTGTGTTAAAATGTTAAATCACTTTATATTCATTTTTTGATGTAACTGTATTTTATTTTGAAGGCATGTTTAAATACAATTAAATTAAAATTATTAAATCAAAACAATCTAAAATATAAACAATCAACGTCCCCACCCCCTCAGCGGGCCGCGGTATAATTATCAAACATTGACCGGTTCGTGGCGATAAAAAGGTTGGGGAGCACTGCCTTAAGGCACATGCTAGCAGGGCTGTAGCACAGGGCCCATTAGTTTTAAAGGACCCCGTTTCTTAACTTTAAAAAATTAAACATTCAAAACCAAAATATTTTTGGAAGTTTATAACCCACCACTTCTGAATAAGAAATGGAGAGCATGGGTTATGAAGTAAGTGGCTAATGTTTAAATGTAACATTTGTGAATGAGCCTGTTGGGCCCCCATTTTTCACTTAGCCCAGGGCCCCAATAATTCTAAAGACGGCACTGTTTGTTGCTGTTGATGCTGTTGCATTTGCTGTTGATGCTGTTGCATTTGCTGTTGCTGCTGTTGCATTTGTTGTTGCTGCTGTTGCGACTTTTGGGGATGAATGGTGTTTATTTTTGTGATGTTACTGTTGCTTCAGCGGCATGTGTTAACTTTATACTGTTGGTGTTGTTGCAGCTGTTTTTGTTGTAGTGGCTTTTGATGTTGTTAATGTTGTTAGTCCTGTTTATATTGATTGTGCTTTTTATGTTGTTTTTGTTGTTGCGACTGATGTTGTTGCTTTGTTTAGGTGGGTACAGACCAGCGCAATGGTTATGCATTTTATTTATGTTTTATTACTATACCAAATTTGAAAATTAGTTATTTTTTTACAATTCTTCTTCTAGGCACTTCAGTGGCGTAGCTAGGCTTGGTTGCACCCCCAGCCGCTTAAAACTTTGCGATTCCTTTACCTCCCCCTCCACTTAGCCTTCATACTAAGGGGGGGGAGGGGTGCTATTTTGATGAACGGAACATTCGGAACATGATCACTCGGAACAGTCAGAAGGTTAGGTTTAGTAAAATGAAGCTTGTTGCAGGGGGCCTGAAGGGGGGGGGGGAGCGAAGCCCCCATTTTTAAAGTTATTAAATCTAATTTGTCCATTGTTCCGACCGTTGTTACCTTTGAACAAATTAGGGAACAATCGGGACAATGGACTAATTTGATTCAATAATTCTAAAAAAAAGTCGTGGGGCTGCGCCCCCAGACCCCCTGCAACAATTTAATTTTAAAAACCTAACCTTCCTACTGTTCCTACTATTTTTCCGACTTTTGCACCGTTGTTCTGATCGTTCCGCCGTTCAAAATAAATATTAAATGTAAGTCGATTTATTTTTGAAAATAACTGAAAAATACATCGACTTTTATGTCGTTTTTTGCGCCCCCAAACCTCCTGCGCCCCCCCCCCCCCCCCCCCGCCGCAGTTGCGGGTCTTGCGGTTCCCTAGATACGCCACTGAGGCACTTTAAAAACTATCAAATTTGACGTAATGTCGTTAGATCATTATGTGCATTGGTTTGCTGCTATGTTAATTTTGCAGTGTCTGCTACATGATAACCATATATATCCATTGTCTTCTTAATGTAATTATAAGTTATTCACCTGAAGAATACGTCACCTAAACAATCTAGTCTTTGTATATATAAATAAATCATAATCTTATTTTTGAGTTTTTTTTTCAAAAATAAGAAGAAAAAATATTGTTTAAATAGAAGAAATCTATGCATTCGTTAAAATATACATGTACATAACAAAAATATCAGCTTAGAAATTGGATTCAAAATATAAACATTTTAATTCAGTTTCAGATAAAAAAAAGAAGTAAACTTCTTAAACCTATGAAAGATTTTCGCGGGTTTTAAATCCCATAACACATTTTAAACATACCATATATATATTTGTATTTTTAGGTAAGAATAATCCTATTATCTTTACATCGTGACTGTGGTTGATTCAAGTAAAAAAAAAATAAGAGAAAAATGTCAAGATCTAATTATTTTCGGTTGACAGAAATACTTTGGAGTATTTTATTTAAGTAGTTTTAGGAGGTTTTGAATGAGAGGGTGGTGAGTGTGGATATTATATTCAAGTAGTAGTACTGTAGTAGGCTACTACACACAAAAACTGCATCTTCAATGAATGAATCCACCTTCAATTTACGTGTCATTGGATTGGTACAAATGTTTGATCCACGGCCACAAAAATAGACATATGCTCCACCTGTTATACAGTATGTCTTAGAACCAATGCCCTATGTGGCGTCATGGATGTAGCAAGTAGCGCACAAAAAACGTCTGCTATTTAAAAAAAATGAATTTCTCATGAAATTTAAAAACTACATAATGTATTCTATACTTTACGTTGGTGACTTGGTGTTACTAACGTGTCCAATTGTAGTTATGAGCATAAACACTCCAAAGTTGCACTTTGACCTGGTCAATTTTGTGGTTCCAAAGTTGCTCAAATTGCTCAAGCAACCAAATGGCAATTCGAAAAGTCATGAAATTACCTTAATACCTGAAAAACATATTGAAGAACACAAGCAATTTTTATTAAAGCTGCAAAGATCTTCCTGAAGAACAAAAGGTAGTTAGCAAAATGCACCTCTTTGAGGTCAATGATCTTTTACATGGGTCCAGCAAATTAGCATTAATCAAAAAGAGCGTAAAATAAAACCTCCTTTGAATACTGCAATTAAAATACCTTAATAGCTGGACACAACATTTCAAAAGCTATTGCAATTTCGATTATTGTTCAAGACACATTTTGAAGGGAAAGATTTGTGTTTTGAATCGATAAAAGGTCAAATTTAAATAAAATGCATATTTAAAAATGAAAAACGAACATCACACATTAATGAAGTTATTTTTTTTTTGGAGGGAACATTTTTACCCTTATTTTTTTTTTACTTCAATAAGTTTTTGTTAACTTTGCCTATTTATATTGATATTTGTAAACGTATATTTCAATATTTTGTTATTAAACAATCAAATTTTCCAAATTTGTAACTTGGGACACATATGGACGAGGATAATTTGGCCCATGAGCGCAATTATGCAAAGTAACTAAAAAGGCAAAACCATATATACCGTAGTGTTGTCCCAAATTAGCAGCTGCCTCACATGAGACGTTTTATCAGCGCCATCAAGCATATTTTTTGGTAATACCTTGTGGGCTTTGGTTCTCTGACATACTGTATAGTAAGTAGGTTTAGTACTCCCACATTGAAGCGCCAATACCATTACCTTTTGATGTTTACGTCATACCAATATTTTTATATAAATATATACATTTCACAGACGAAATTTGATATAAAACTTGAAATAGACCACTGAGAAGAACCACTAAAAACAGAACAACTTCTGGGAAAAAATTAGAAACAGTGGAATATTTTTTGTTTAAATTAATATAAATACACTATTTTCATTGCCCGAAAATAAGACACACAAAATGAAGACTTCTGATGTGTTTCTTACTCTGATGCTGTTTCAGATGTTGACAGTTGTACTTTTGATGCCAAGTGTTGAAGGTATGTTGAAATAGGTGTTATGCAGGTGATATGGGACACATTTTTATTTTCTACGTGTATATGTTGTATTTTTTTTTGGTTAGATTTTCGTAAATTTCTTTTGTTATATTTCTGTTGTAAATTTGTTAGTTTAGATTTTTTTTCTTTAGATTTTTGTAAATTTTGTTTCGTTGTGTACATGTCATTTTTAATTTCTTCGATTTTTTGTAAACTTGTTTGGTTATTTTTTTCTTTTTTCTAATTTCTTCAGTAATCATTTATTAAATTTATTTTAACTTTTGTCAATTTGTTTAGATTTTTAAAATTTTGGTTGATATTTTTTTTTTCGAAATGTGTTCACATTCTTACAATTATTTTCAATTCGATTTTTCAAAATATGCCTTTTTAGATTGCTTTTGATTCTAAAAATTTTTTTTAAAAAAAATACATATTTTTTTTAGATTTTTGACAATTTTATTTAGTTTAAGTTTCGCGTACATTTTATTTAATTGCTCATAAGTTGGTTTCCCACTGTTGCTACATGTTCCTCATTCGTTAGGGCACTTTTCAGTCATCATTTGTTTATTTTAGGTGACCCAGAAGAAAAGAACAGGCGATCTCTCACTAGCATGTGGACCTCTTTATATAATTGGCTTCAGTCGGACCCAAGAGCAGCTGCATGTTTTATGATGAGATATCGATCACCCGAATGTTTAAAAGGTAAAGTGTTGTAAACTAATAAAGTAATGTTTTTATTTATTAATTAGATCATCTAAGATGTTCACATATATTTAACATTAAAGCCTAGACCTACATTTTGACATTTTAAACAATTTGCGTTAGAAATGTTGGTGACTTTTATAAATAGTGGCATAGTCTTAGTCTAGGGCCCTTAGGTTATTTGAATTAAGTAAAGCTTGTTGGAAATTTTTTATCGAGCTAAGTACGAGTATGCAACTTTTTGGCAGAATCACCAAAAAAACGTGCGCAAAAGTAAGAGTCTACCATTTAGGTCTATGGAATTTTTAAACAATTTTTTGCTAGCTTAAGCTTGATTAGCTTAAGTTGGCTATGTGAGGTTAGAGTTGTTGATTGATTTGTAATGTATGCATGTAAAAAATGTAAATTCTATATTTTGCACGCGATTTTTACATGTTATTGTTGTTTCAACAAACTACATAAATACTTTTTCCAATAAGCTATAATTTATTTAATTTGGCCAGGGACCCTTATACATGTTCTAGGATTATTCTCATAGAGTATATTTGCTCTATTGATATTTTTTCGAATTACATTGGCTCAACATTAAGATTGAAAATTAGTACTTGAACTTTATGAAAAGCGTTCCAATATATAGAAGAAAAAAATCTTGTTTAATTAAATACCCTTGAAAAAGGTTTTTCTTTCTTGGAACCCTACTCAGAGAGTTCAAGTTGATGTTAAAATTTTGTTGTATTGACAGTATACACAAATGATGTTAACAAGCGGCAAGTGATCACAGATGACACCAATGAGCCTAATTCTTCTGATGACGTATTGTGTCAAGGGCGTCTGTGTAACAGCAAGTAAGAAATGTTTATGTTATTAGTTTTGATAATAAAAAAAATGTAAAAACAAAAATTCAAAAATGATAGGATTCTTCTTTTTTCATTTTAGTCAGTTTTGTTTCTAGTGAAGTTATGTATTTTCATTTTTAAAAACATGTTTTAATTCAGAATTTTAAAATGGTTTTAATGTTCATAAAATCGTAACATATAATAAACACCTTAGTTGCCTAATTACATTGATTAACTATTCAAATATTAAGAAATTCCTGAAGAGAAACTTGATTTTTTTAGATGAGCTATTTTTAAAACAAAAGTAGTAAAAATTGAAAAGAGTTTTTAGTGAAAAGTCTCTTAATGGTATTTTCAGGCAGGTGGTACTTTGACGTTATGATGAGATACACTGCATAAAAATCCGCTCTGTAAATCTAAGATATTTTTGCATTTTAGTTCAATTTTAGGTGGGGAAAAAAAAAAGAAAATCGAAATTTTAAACTTGTCATAGAAGTATAGTTTTAAAAAAAATATCAAAATGAAAATTTTCTTAAATAATTCAGGTTGCTACTTATTCTAGTTTTTAAAAAACACTTTCAATTTTTTTTTATTGATTTGTCTTCT
The DNA here is from genome assembly GCA_036925085.1 of Brachycybe producta. Lineage (NCBI taxonomy): Eukaryota > Metazoa > Arthropoda > Diplopoda > Playtdesmida > Andrognathidae > Brachycybe > Brachycybe producta. The sequence goes on along the minus strand of JAUPFP010000028.1, from coordinate 177,259 downwards.
GTAATACAGATTGTTTTGCAATGGCTACTTTATAAGTGGTTTAACTTGTTTTTGAGGGACTTAGAAACCAAGGAGAATAAGTGACAGAAGTAATGTTTTGAATAAAATGAGTTCCAAGTAAAAGGCGCCCATAGACGTCCTTTTACGCCATAAAGCAAGCAATGAGCAACTTTTTCATTTATTTCTCTTGTCCACCAAATTCTTTCTTTCACTGACAAAATGTGGTACTTATCTCCATTTTAATAAAAATGTCACATATACCTCTTGGATTTTAAGCCCCTCGATTATCTTTTGTGTTTTGTATATGGGCCCAAACTGAATTAAACAAACTTTGATCTATAATATACTTAATTTGTGAAATTTTCAGACCTGCAAGACCAATGTTTGATCGTGATGAACCTTATACTGGACCTAAAAGATTTTATAATAATTGGTGATTCAGGTCGAAAGAATATCGATAATTTGCATGTAAACAGTTTGAATGTAAAATGATAAATAACAAAAAAAAATTGCTAATAAAAATATACATGTAAATAAAGTTTTTTAAATAAAAACTTATTACTTGCAAACCTTTGGTATAACATAGCGCTAATCAAATATTTACTTTGTTGAGCTTTTTTCTTCTTATAAAAATCGGACAGGGTCAAAGGGTATGTAATCATTCTTTTGATTTTCACTATTAAATGTGGTAATAAAGTATTTAAATAATATTTAAAAAAAAGTTATTGTTTGGAATATGAAACTTAAAATACATTAAATGATTTCAATTGTAAGAAAGTGAAATAAATTGATCAAAATCGCATTTTCTTCTCTTTTTCTTTCAAGGTTAGAATTTTTTGGGGACGTAATGTCACATGTTAAAAATTTTATTTAAATTTACATGATGACGTAGGCAAAAAGAAAATAGGGTTTCTGGGAAATTTCTTTTAGTTATTTTTTTTAAAGCGTTTCACTAGTTTAGTTATTTAGTGGTAATTGAAATCAGGTGGAGTTGGATGTTCTACTGGTCTGTCCATATGCAATTATTACTCAATTAGACTTGATTTCTATTGAATACATGTAAGTTTTTATTTATTTTCTTGTATGAAATTTTTAAGTGTTGCGATTTTAATTCATGGCGTATTCAATTGCTTTAAATGATTGTAAAGTTCAATATTGATTCACAAAGTATTTCTTAAAATTTTATTTAATGGATGTTTTATTCGTGAATCAAAATAATGCGATAGATGCGAGTTTATTTAATGAAAAGTTGTCATTTTATTTATTAAAAATGTTATTTAATACAAAATAGGTTTATATAATGGAAAATCGCTTCCCAATACGAATGTATGTCCTAGAACTAATGTTTCAATCTAGAATCAAAGTTAAAAAAGTGATTGTTCGCAACATATCAAAGTAGTTGTTCAAAAATAAAACAAATTAGTAAAGAATGATTATTATAGAAAATATTGATTTAATTTAAAGAAACACATTAATGTTTTTAAATTTGTAGTTTGACTTTATTTTTAGCGTTTTGTTGAAACATTTTTTTAAGTTGAATGAACATATATTAACAAATGAATTTTATAAATCTAGCCATATTTACTAGACATTTCTTTTTTAAATTGATATTGTTTTACTGATTAGGAAATATGAATGGAATGCTAATGACAGTGTTGCTGTTGGGAGTTTTTCAGTGTTTAAAATTTGAAAAACATGGACAGGATTGGTCATCTTATGAAAACCACGCCATATTTGATGAACGAAATGTAGATGAATTATTATTAGAGGTAGGGTTTATATGTCTTCATATAATATTTTAAAAAAGAAAAAATTGATAATTTTCAACACTTTGATCCTTTCGTCTAATTTGCATGATTATCCAAAATGCTTTTTGTTGAATACAATTGTATATAGGTACAATTCAAAAAAGAACTTTCCAGATAAAACCTTAATTTTATTTTAATTAGAATATAATGCTACAATTGGACACAACATCTAATACAAACAAACCAAATTTCACTGAATTACTTGGTTCTTATTTGGATGGATTGATGGTTCGTTTTCGAAGACAAGTGTTTGATTTGTACAAACAAATGACATGTAAACAAGAATTATGTGACCCAATGGATTATTTGCCATTTGAGACAGGTGAAACTAAAAATAAAATTTCAAGGTTGAATATTTTTTATAATTTTCATTTTTGTTGTAGAACCTTTGCAAACCTCATCAAAACTTGAAATATTTAGTTTTGACAAATTTGGTGCATGCCACTTAGACGATGTAGTGACGTCATACTGTTTGTTTAACCACATGAACGAAATTTATATAGTAGTTGCCTACAAATCTATTGGCTACATTAGTTATCATAGATTAAGTAAGTACAAAGGACATTTTAATCCATATTAAAAATCTGAATTGTGGGCAATTCTTGCGAGCTCAGTTTTATGAATTCTGGTTAGACATATTTGTGGGGAATCAAGTATTTAGTGTTACAAAACATTTAATAAAATAAACAAATGAACTTTTTTATGGCATTAAAAAAGACAAGAATGTTTTGATTTCTGAAATAACAGTTTGCAGCAGAAATTGAGTTGGTATTTTATTTAAAGATTTTTCTATAAAACATTATGTAGGATCTAAATGAAGTTTCTGCACCTATGTCTAAACCAAATTCATTAAAAATTCTTTTCTACATAATTTGAATTTGTTTACAAAGCTGAAGGACATTTTTATATTTTAGCCAATGGCCAGTGTGAGACCATTGGTCAGTATCCAGCGCCAGCACATTCTTGCATATTGACTTTAAATGTGGACAAAATCCAGTTTGTTGTGGTTGGACCATGTGAAAGATATTCTGATGATACAAGCTTTCATTTAGAAATTTATTTGGTAAAAAAAAAACTGATTCCCAAAACCGACACCACAGTCTGTTATTAAAGTCAAGTGGTGCAGCTAAAACTTTTTCAAAATGAAATATCTCAACAAAATGAAAGTTCTAAGTGTTGTTGTACGTTTAAAGCTAAAGTTGATTGTTAAGAATATGTCAAATGTAGTTCTAAAAAAAAGATTATTGATTTAAAAAAAACGGAGGTTTAAATTGTAATTTTTTTTCTGATGGAAACAATTTTTTTAATCCATGGTTTTTAAAATTTAGTAACTTTTTGTTAATTAAATACTAATTTGTTTCATTTATTGTAGGCCTATAACATAGCTACGTTTTTGTCCTCTGTTTACGTTTGAAATGTGTAGCATTTTATGGTTTATAACTTATAAGATATTACATTTTAAACAGACTTGACACCCAAATATACTTTCATAATAGACTGATTCCTTCTGGTCATACTTTATAAAAATGTGTGGTATAAGTTAAGTGTTTTTTTATCTTTTAGGCTGTTAATGAAGGGCTTGACTTATTACAAATTCAGGACATTAATGGTTTGAATCAAATGTTGTCACTCAGACATCATGGAAAAACATATTTGTTGCTTGTTTTGCAAAACCGATACAAAGGACAAAATTGGTACTTCCATAAAGCCAATGTATATAACAGGAAACTTTGTTTGCACAACTGTTTGCAAACAGTTTTCAAACAGTTTCCTGGTGTGGCTTACGTTTAAACTGAACAATTTTTATTTGTAAAATACCTTTTAACAATTTTTAATGAACTTTTTTTCATTTATTAATAGTCATTTGTATAAATGGATGGGCACTGGCTTCGAGTATGTGACGAGCATTTCTACTAATTTTGGAAATGTAGTGAAATACTTTAATTTTCAGCGAGATACTTATATAGTGACCACTGACTACAAAGGGTCGAATTCAACAATTGCCATATGGCAGTTTATACGGTATTTTGTCATTTATTTTTTAATATAATGTAGCCATGGCCGCATTAAGGCGTGAAGGGCATCTAGGCTTTTTGTTGCTTTCCCCCTTCACCGGATAGGCAATAGATTACCAATAATTTTAATACTTTTTTTAATTTTGCATGGGCCCCCAAGAGCTTAGGGCCCATAGGCTTCAACCAACTTAGTCTAATATATAAGCTGGCCCAAGATGTAGTCAATTTCACCCATTGCTCTTTTTCTTTTCTTTAGTAGTGACAATACGTTTACTATGAAATTGCACCAAGTGCTTCACGATTGTGAAACTGCTTCAGCAGAGCCATTTACAATTAACCAACGCCAATTTCTGGCAGTTGCATGCCGAACTTCGTTAAACTCTAGTAGGTTTACAAAATATTACATATTTTAGAAACTTTTTAGATTTTATTTTTTACAATGCAGATTCCTATCTTTATTGGTGGACTGGTAAACAGTTTTTGTTGTGGCAGATAGTACCATTGGGTAAAATTCAGTCTTGGACAAGCATAAAACTAAGCAATGATGATACAATTATGGTCTTAAATTCAATTGATGCAAGTATTTGATTATTATTAGTCACTAATCGAATTAATTATTGATGTATATATAGGCGAAGAATTATTTTTTTGAATGAAATTTAAAATTAGTTTTTTAAAAACTTTTTTTTTATTGAGAATTAAAAATAATCAGAATTTTGCATTTATTAAATCATCATTTAATAAAAAATATATTTTATCTATAAAACCTTTAATTTCGAAACTGTTACATTATGAAGAGTTCATTAGCATTTTTAAAAATTTTTAAAAAAAACTTCCTTATTACTTGTTATTTTTTAATATTTTTTTTTTCAAAATGCTTTTGGTCAGATTTACTTAACTACGTTTAATTACCTCAAATTTAACAACGAAACTTAACACTTGATCTTTAATTTGACTATTTTGAACACTGTTCAAACATGGAAAAATCATGTTTCATAAAGTTAACTTAAACAGGGTTTATTATCTATGTTGGAACCATGTTCAGCATATTCAAGTTAAAGTTCACATGCTTAGTTTCCATCTCGGATTTTAGCTTAGGCAGTTGATGCATTTAGATATCCTGCATACTAAAGTACTGGAAGTTTAACTCTTTTATAGTACTGTAAAATGCTATTGTGACTATTATTGTTTCTAGCTAATTTTTGTTTATTTTGGTACCACTTTTATTTATTAGAAAGATGGACATGCTTTAGACATATTTGAATTCGACAAGGGATACATAAGACCCGCCATTCACATTGATACAGACAGATCGCAGCATGTTATTTATCAAGAAATCCAAGCACTACAAACAACTTCAGCTCCACTATTCACTGTTCTCACAATAGAAGGCGGCAAATCGGAACTCATAAGTTACAAGTAACTACGAAACTTTTATAATAATATTTTTTACTTGCTGAAAATTAATTTTTGGTGCAGACGGTTCACATCAACCTTTTTTAAAGGAAGCAACACTAGAAAAACGTTGTTAATTTGAAAATGATCAATTTTTGTTTTGCATTTCAACTTGCCATGAAAAATTGTCGCCAAAGTACGGAACAGTTTTACAGTCATTGAGGGTCGTTGAGAGACTCCAAACTACCACATTGTTTGGCCCTTAAGTGATGATTTGTCTTGTGTAGTGTAACATACCTGGAGACCCAGGCCTACTTTTTGACCTGGGTGTACGGCTCGAAGCCTTACCTTCACGACTGTGATGTCGCTCTACTGCCAAGCATGATCTACTGTTCTTATGCTTCCCTAATCCTAATTAAAGGGATAGTGATGATTACCTACACCTCTGAAATTTGACTCCAATAACGACACACGACACCAGTTGAATAATAATCTTTTATTTGTAATATGCCTGGACCCCATCCAGGCGGTTCTGTGTTTTGGCTGTCTCTTTGTTGGGTGGCTGGTACCAGACCAGCCGGTTGAGTTCGGATCGTGCGACGCTCCACACGCTCCGCGCTCAGGCTTTGTGACCTGCCAGGTCTACTGGTTGACTTGGATGTGTGGCCCTTGGTCGCGCCTCCGCTTCTAGTTGGAGTCGGACTCCCTGGCATTGTCGATTCTGGTTGTTTTGGGGTTTCCGTGTAGACGGGACTTCAGAGATCTCACAATTTAAAGAGGGCAGCGATGACTACACCTCCTAGAGGTGTTTGCGAAGAAAGACTCTTTCTTTGACGATTAACTGGTTTATTTTATAAGATAATGCGATACATTATGAAGCGATATAAAATAATAAGCATACTGATTTCTGAGGATATTCTGGGCACAGAATATCCAACTTCTCACTTTAAAATCAACAAAATCAGTCCCCGAGCCTGCCCTGAGCATGTTCTTTTATTTCCTCGGCCCTTGGGAGGGGCCACTCCTGACTAGGGCTCACCCACAGATCCGACTGACCAATGATTAGTTCTTTTTCCCAAATATCTCCTTATTTGGCATCAAATTCTCAGAAGAATCTGAACAATTCCAGAGAATCTACTCTGGAGTTAATAATTTAAACTGTCAAAATTCGTGAGAATGACGACCAAATTCTCAATGAATTTGATATCTTTTGAAACTGGTCAGTTTTGGGCACCACAGGGTGCCATCTGGCAAAAGAAGTTTTCAAGTGAGCGACCTCACACGTGTGCAGCTGGCACATGTGTGGGTGGTGTCACATATTGCAACTGATGAACACACACTTGCGATTTCTACTGTAAGACCCGACTTTACAAATAATGATCAACTCCGAAGGAGGAGACATAAACCTGGATGAAAATATTCCTCGCACGGAATACTTTCTAAGTCCCAAAAAAGACTTCTTCTTCTTAGACTTAGTCGTCAAACTTGACACACAATCTTTATTACACACTGCAGAGGAGGAAAACCCACTTTTTCTCCCGTCTGTCCTCTCGAGGTTACCTTGCGTGCCTGTTTTATTCTTTTGGCTCTTGGGAGGAGCCACTGATAACCAGGGTCTACCCACAGGTCAAACCGACCAATGGTTAACCCTGGTCCCAAAATATTTCCTTTTTGGGAACCAATTTCTTGAAATTTTGTAAATATTTTCGGAGAATATTTTCTGATTTATCTCGTCTCACCAATGTGTAATTGCTTTTTACATACGACACTTCTTAAGGCCATTGGGCACCAGGGGGGTGCCAACTTCAGGCGGCATGGTCTGCGGATACCTCCCACGCATGTGTACGCCTGACATATGTGGGGGGTGGTGTCAAAGTAGCGTTCCAGCAAATGTTTAGTAAAAACACATGCTACACAATTCCGTAAAATATTATGTGCCTTTTCAAATTTCTTTTAATATGTTTGCTCCGAGTTGTGCCAAAAAATGATAAAGTTCTTTGATATCCGGGTAAAGTAAAATTTTATTTTCCAATTACAGTAAGTTTATTTTGATATCATAAAAACAGCCATATAGTTTTCAACAAACTGTCTACTTTTTAATGTTGCTTCTAAAAAGTAAAATAATGGTAGGCCTCATTATACAGTCATAAAAATGTCAATCACTACTTTATGATGTCACTCCTTATATCATTTTATGACTTGTCATATGTTGCTGTATAAAAATCAATGACAGTCAGAAAGATATGATACCCCTATCACAGTCATTGCAATATGTTTTGTAAATTGCTTTTGTGATTTTACATTTTTATGATTTATATATGACAATTTACTGTCATATGACAACCTTATTGCCGTTTTTAATGATCCTCCTTTTCGGAGTTTTATAATGGAATTCATTTGAAAAGTATCTTTATTATTCACACAGGTTAAGGGTGAAAGTGAAATTCGAAGAAAATGTTGAGAACGAAGTTGGATTCGAATGTTTATCAGATATAAAGGAGTTTATTAGTGGTCACCAGAAGAAACTTCATGAATTTAATGAAACTCTTGAACAATTGTTGAATTACAAACATGGTGTTGGCCCTATCACTGCAATGGTGGTACAACAATTTTTTAGTCATTTCTTCGTTTAATGTGTCACACATTTATTTTTTTATTGTATTTTTTTAGATGCCACTAATTCGAAAAAACGACGAATTCGAAGAAACTTGCTTAAATTTTGAAAGAAAAAATGTTGAAATTGAAAACAAATTCAATTATGTTAACAAACGGTTTGAACATTACTCAAAATTTCAACAAGACAGTTTATTATCAGGTATTTTTGTATTTTATGTTTATAAAATGTTTATATGGACACCAATGTGATTGTGGTTTTTTTTTTTTTGTTTTTTTAGACACAGTGACAGTGAAATCTTTAACTGTGCTTAATATGGCAAGAATTAGTGAAGTGGACATCGTAAGTGGAATTGTCAGTGGAATTCCTTTGAATCATTTGGCAAAAAGTGTGGTGTCAAAAACAAAGGATCAAGTTTTTGATGGTGCCGTTGTTATCACTGGTGGACCACTAACTGTCGATACTTTGGAAGTTAAAAACATCAATGGAGTTGAACTGCAAGGTGTATAAAAATTCATCTTATTTTTAACTTATTTCGAGTTTAATACAAATATGGTTCAAGAACAAAACGGGGCAATCTGTTGCTAAAGTATAAAAAGTGATGCAGCAGTATACCAGAAATAATCGTTCCACCTTTCCTCCTTTATGCATCAATGTTCTCCATTCGGAGGAAATGTCCTCCGACCAGGACCGTCCTTCACGAAGGCAAACATGTCCTCCACACAATAAATTGTATAAAAACTTAAATACGTTAGTGGAGGATGTTCCTGGCCGGAGGACAGTACTTCCGAATGGAGGACTGTCCTCCACAAGTGGCAAGCCTAACCAGAAACAATGAATGCTGTGTGCTGTACATTTAAAACTCCAGTTGGTTGTTAGTCACATATAAAAATGTACTGACACAAAAAAATGAAATAAATTTGTAAAAAATTTAAAAAAAGTTAATAAAAATTAATAAACTAATGTTTAAATTTAAATTTTAACTGAATGCAAAATATTGTTGTTAAAACTCTGGCTTTTTTTAAAATTCAGTAAAATAAATTTCTACGACCAAATTGGACCAATCGTTTCTGAGATATGGTCAATTTTAAACAACACTGTGCCACCACAGTATGCTTTATTTTTAGACTAGGGCATTGGTTTGGGGGCCTATTATAAGGCCTATATAAGAATGTCATATTTTTTTTGTTTATCTTGATAGAAGGCGGTTTGGCAGTAAAATCTGCAATGAATATCTTTACAAAGACACAACATTTTAAGCACCTCGATGTTGGAGATTTGCATCTCAGAAAAACCGTAAATGGAATAAATTTAAATGATATTGTGACGAAGAGTGGACGGCAAGAGATAAGAGGAAGAAAGAGATTTTCTCATGTGGAGATCTTTGGAAACATCCACATACAGAGTGGATTACTGAACAAGGTAAAAAAGACCTAATTATGATTTAAGTTTTATACCATTTTTTTTTCTTTTCAATTTTGTCTCTCATGAGCAATATACGAGCTTACATGTACATAAGTTTGCTTATGGCAGTACTAAAATAACTTAATAATTTAGAAATAGAATTGAAAATAGGTTCGAATGAATAGATAAATTGTGGTTTTTTTTATTGAAATCAGTGGGAAGTCTGGGACTATACAGGTGTTGTAAACGTCTTAAATTCGATATATTCCGCTCTTATACCTAGCCTACACCTAATAAATGAAATGCATTCAAATATTACTCAAAGACATAGAAACGTACAGTATGTTGATGTCGGTTAATGCAGTTCATGCGAGCCTATCTCAGTATATATTAAATTATTAACTTTGTATCTCAGTGTAACAAAATATTGATTTAGTATATCACAATGTTTTTAATGTACCGGTAATTTTAATGTAATTTAAGTGTCAAGTGTTTTATTTTTAATTTGGGTTTTCACCGTTTTTGGTATTATATTTGAAATAGGCTGAAGGGGCCCACATTCAAGATAAAAAAAAACTAGACACGCTTATACCTTGTACACACATGAGTTAAATGAATTGAAATTAAATGTGTTTAGGTGAATTATACGGAATCCAGTTAAGTACATGAACCAAATAAAAATTGACTTTTATTATTAATATTTTAAATTGAAATTCTAAATCAGTATTTTGTTAATAGTTTGTTATAGTTAAGAATTAACTCAATATTGTCAGATTATTAACTGAATAAATTGAATTCGACATAGTGTTTGTTTGCCCTTCGCAGGGCTCTGTTGAACACATTTATTATTTAAATGCATTTAAATTATCAGGTGTGTACTAGGTGTTACAGTTAACTTGAGCGTGTTCCAGCATAGTACAACTTTGTTTTTGTAAAAAAAATTTTTTATGCTGGAATATTGCTTAGAGGGTTCAAGTTGAAGTTCCAAGTTTTTTTTTTAATTTTTATCCAAAATTTGTTATTGACCATTTCTTTTTTTCGAAAACAGGTGAATATCGAAAGTTTTGCTCAAAATGTGTTGACGACATCTGGTAATCAAGTGATATCATCACATATGACATTTCTTGAAAATGTACACATAAATGGAGATTTAATTGGACATAACATCAATGGTGTGAATGTGTCCAGCTTTTCTGACAAATTTGTTTTTACCGATATACATCAAGTCATTACAGGTAAATTCTAAAAAAAAAAAAAAATTCAGAAGAATAAAAAAATTCATTAATTAAAAAACACAATAATGTTAGAAAAATTATGATTCAAATAGGCTGGTTAGATGTTTGTCAACCTTACAACTTTAGTTTAGTTGCGTTTTAATTCTAGGAAAACTGAAACATCTAAAAAGTCGCTTTAATAGCTAAAAGCATAATTTGTTTTCACCTAAATGAAGATAAATTATTTACATATAAGCAAGAATGTATTGGGTGAGTGAACATTATTTTTAGCCTTTGAAAGGTTCTTTATTTTTTTTTCCCCCTCTTATTAATTTCTGTTTAATAAAGAGAACATTGAATCACTTTTGATTGTGGAATCACTGAAATATTGGGTAAATGATGCTGAATTCTGCTCTTTTAAGTAGCAGTTGTAATTATACACTATAGTAGGGACCTAACATTCGCTACAGGTTCTGCTATGGCATGGCATGGCATGCTCTATTATTAGTCCTTAAGTTGAGTTACCTCTATGTATAATGTTTATCTTAACATTTTTTTTTTTCTTATTTCAAAAGGCTTAAAGTGGTTTTACTAAACAACAAATGCCTCTTGAACTTTTAATTATGTCTTTCAGGTGCAAATTGAAGATAAACTTAAATGTTTTAGAAACTTGAAGGGAAGCTTAATCGCATAAGGGTATTTTCATTTTGATATATTTTCAAAATAAGCTTTTTATGTGTTTGAAAATGACTCAACTTTAAGCAGAAGACGTTTAGCAAACGATATTTGTTAATTTTTTATTTTGAAAGATATCAACATGAAAATACCTTTAAATGATTAAGAAGTTATCTTCTAGTTTTTAAATAAATTCTAGTTTCTATTAATTTGGTTTCTGATTATTCTTTCAGATTTCGAAAATCTTCTGTTCGTGTAAATCAGCTTAAATATTTCTTAATATGTTAATATTAACACAAATTTGAATTTTTAAGGCCTTAAGATTCGAAAAATTAATTGCCTTTTTATGCATAATCTACAGTTTTTAATTATTTTTTTTTTTTTTGAATATTTTTAGGTTTGAAGCAATTCAAGGGAAAAGTTCAAATGCAAAACATAACATTATTTGGAAAATTGAATGGTGTTAATGTACTGAAAGATCTATTGACTAGATCGACTAATCAGGTTATTGACCATGATGTGACCATTATGGGCAATGTGAATGTCGAAGGAAATGTCCACATTGAGAACACGGTGAATGGACTGGACTTGTCAAATGTACTTGTGACTCGATGTGGTGATCACATTATTACAGGTGACTTATGCATAGATTTATGATGGAGCAACCATTTAAAAAGCAATGACAACAAGGACTTGAGAATGTTTTAGAAATTAGAAAAGTAAAATGAATCACGGAAGTGTATTTTAATGTTGTTACATTTTAAATTAAACTTTTAATGACAATTTAAAATTTTAAAATTTTCCATTTTCGTTTTTCAATTCAAGTTTGGCCAAAATGTGAAAAAAAGTTATCCGAGTAAGTTTGAAAATTGATCATTTTGAAACTGCCAAAAACAACTTATTTAAAAGAAATAGAAGCATGAAATTATTTCTCTGCAGCCATTCTAATTCCTAAAGCTACTGAAAAGCACATTTAGTAATGGTTTTCACAGACAAGCGACTTTTATCGTTTGAGATGAACTGCAACAAGTGGCCTGTGCGTGGCCACAATCAACCACTCGAGTCAATCGCTGTTGAGATGGAGTCATAAAGTATTTGAATGAACTGTTAAAAGTGGTCGTATAGAGTCGACTCGAGTGGTCGTCTTCGGTCACACACCCACGACTTTTTGCAGTCCATCTCGACCAGTGAAAGTTGCTCATCTGTGGACGCCCTAAAAGTCCAAATTTGACTTTGCACTTTAAATTCAGCTCGAAATCTAAAAAGCTTTTTTTTTTCTTTTATCAGGCACAAAAGTGTTTAAAGACACAATGGTGGTCAAACATCTCGAAACACAATTGTCTAATGACCACTACTGGGATCATTATGGAGACTTGATTGTCGATCGGTTAGATGTCAAAGAATTGAATAAATTGAGAGTGGACACAAAGTTAAAGAACATATTGAGAAAATCAATTCCTCAAAGTTTGAGAGGACAATTGCAGTTTTCTGAAGTCATTTTTAATGAAAATGTAATTGTTGATGGTCTTCTCAATGGTGGCCACTTAGAGGACACCTACATTACTGTAAATACTGATCAGAGTATTGACCGTCCAATGACTGTTAATAATAAATTAACCGTTTCGGGTGATGTTCATCTGAGAGATGAAGTCACTGTAAATGGTGTGGATATTTCGGAATTTTCTAAAAAATGTGTCACGAAAGATGGTGACCAAGTTATTCGTGGACATAAAATATTTGAGACAGTCCTAGTTTCAAATATCTCGCATGAAACTGTTCAGCATTTGCAAAAAGGTAATTAAAAATAAATTAAGGCAGAAATGTAAGAATGGAAATTTCGCAATTTAACATTGAAGTAGAATCCTCCGAACAGGGTTCCAACATTCTGTATGTACCAGAACCAACGACCCCAGTCTATATTATCAACTTATACTTGGGTCGACGCACAGTATATTGTTTCAAATTGTTTGTCTCAAGCAATAAAAAATACACAATTGAAATTACTGTGGCTGTTGACGATAGATCAAAATATGTAGTCTTGTAAAAATGAAATTAATTAATGTTATGTAATTAAAAAAAGGTTATTGAATTTAATAAATTACAATTTAAAAACTTTCATTACAAAAAAATTGCTATTTAAATTTTAAAATTCAATAACTTTCTTTAGTTCTTTCCTAATTAATTTTAATCGTTTGTATTTTTTTTTTTGAGATATTTAATTCTGAACGATTTAGTTGAGCCACTTTATGCTTTACTGATACAGTAGGGTTTTGTGACCGCCATACTGTGGGGAAAAACTCAGTTCAGTGGTAATAAATAAATGAATTTTTGTAAGTGGGGTTTGTTCAGAGGGTTCAAGGTGAAGTTCAATTGTTAAAGATTTCCATTTTGCATTTTTGTCTGATCTGCCTCATCCTGCAAAGGAGCTTCTGACGTCATATAGATTGACGAAAGTTTTAGGATTGTGTCATTTTTTTGAAAAAATGTTAAATTAAATTTATTAATTAAATTATTGAAAATACTTATTACACTTTTGTGTATCAGTCTAAATGACAAAATTCTAATTTTTAGTCTAATCTCATCAATTCTTCTTAGGATGAGGCATGTATAAACTGCATTAATATGTAACTACAATACATTTTATTTGGACATTTTGTGTGCAACAAATTGAGATACTGAACAATTTTTGCACCTAATACATGTATTTAAAACTAGAAGAGCAAAAAACAAAATGCAATAGTACTGCATGCATAATATTTGAAAACAAATTTATACCAGTGTTTGTAAAGAAAAATGTGGAATTTGCATTTTTTTTTATCAATGTTAATTGTTCATCTTAAAAATGAATCTTTGTAGAAAACTACTATGGAGATTTATTTTCTAAATAACTGCATTGCATTTTTGTTACTATTAGTATCATATAAACATGAATTTCTTACAAAAAAAGTTGCCTTTAAAAGATAGCATACCTCACTCAAGACTTACACATCAAACTGACTTTAAAAAAAAATATTGTCGAGTTACATTTTAATATTTTATATTTTGTATTCCATAAATATGTTTTCTGGTTTCTGATTTAGAACTTGTTAGAGGTGACATGTTGACAATTAGTGGCAATGTGAGAGTGCGAGATAATTTAAGATGTGGTCATCTGAATGAATTTGAACTTTCTAAATTTTTGAATTCTATTGTTCGTGTGGATGATGAAACGATTTTAATGTCGGACGCGATGTTCACTGATGTTACAGGTATTTTATTTAATAAAAAGATGGATTTATTGAAAATGCTGTAAATTTTTTTTTTTTTAAATTTTTGTCTAGTGATTGGAGATTTAGAAATTCGTCATAATCTGAATGGCGTTAATGTGAACTCTTTCTTCGATCGTGTTGTGAGACTTTCGACAGATCAAGTGATAAGTGGTAAGTTATTAATTGCTTGCGTTGTATGTTTAAAAGCTTAGATTTTAACATGAGTATAAAAAAAAAACAGATAAACAAAAAACGTTTATTCTGCACTTATTTGTTTCAAGTTTCATGAAACATATTTTTTCAAGACTGATGTTCCTGGAAGTAAATTTCTTTAACAAGTTTTTTTTTTCTAATAATTTGAAAATACTTTATTGTTTATAGGAAGTGTAACATTCCTTGGTCCCGTCTCATGTGAATCACCAATCCAAACGCAGTATGTCAATGATGAAATTTTGACTGATTTTGTGAAAAAAATTGTTCTTGTTGATGAACATGGCAAAATTGGAGAACAAGTGAAATTTAGGTAAGAGTTAGAGGCAAATAGAAACACCCCCGGCTGTCTGGTGCTACACGGACAAATTAAATAACTACACAGCCACTTTAAGCTAGGATATTTTTTTAGAATATACAAGATGCAGTTGTATTAGAATGAAATAAGTAGGGCATTGAAGAAATTACTTAAAAAATGTTAACAATGTAAACGAAGTTTTTAAATTTGAACAGTTTTTTTTTTGGCAAATTTGCTTAATTTTTGTAAAATTTTGTACAACTTTAACAATTTAAAAATTTAATTTAAAGTATTTGAGATTTAATTTTAACGTACTTAATTTAATTTTAAGGACTAACGTTTTGTATATTTACGTAAAAGATTGGGTCACTGGCTGTTTATTAATTTAAACATAGAGTTGGTAAAAAAAATATACTGCTTCAAAGACTTAATTTCAAGTATGTCCATATGAAACTACTGTAACGGTATTAATTTACTAGTTAGTTTTTAAAACAATTTGTTGACATTTTGAAATAGAAAAACCAAAAGTCGAGTTTTTAAATAGCCCTGAAAGATAGCAATCACTGCTTACACTTTAATCATTTACAGTTAAGAAACTTTAAATGTTGATTGTGATCATTTGTCATTTTAAAACTAGAAATGGCCTGAGAGTTGACGGTGACGTGGATGTCAAATATTTAAATAAGAAATATTTTAAACAATTTATGAGTAAAGTTTTGTTAAATCATGGACATCAGGAGATAAAGGGCGTTACTGTCGTCAATGGAAACATTGCAATCAGTAAGTTATTTTCATTAATTTGTCAAAAATGAATTTATAATGCACATTTTGTAACTTATTTCTACTTTTTTTAAAAAAAATAAAGGGCATCTTGACGTTCTTGGAACAATGAATGACATCAAAATATCAGATTTCCTACTATTAAATGATGATGCCATATTAAATGATATCATTTTTAAGGCTCCAGTTACATTTAAATCATTGACAGTTAATGGAACTGTCATTTTTCAAAATGCAAATGAGAAATGTAATTTCCGCAATATCAATGCAAAGAGGATTTTGCTTAAAGGAAAGATGAACGGCTACAAAATTGATGATTTACCGTCATTAATTTTGAGCAAAACTCGAAATCAGATATTTTCCAAAGTGGACATAGATTTTGAAAAGGATGTCACGATTAATAAATTAAATCTACAAAGACCATTGGTCAGTGACATAAACCTAGATGACATAAGGCTAAATGCTCTGACTAAAAGTACTGATCAAGTCATTTATGGCAAAAAGACATTTTCTTCTAAAGACGGTTTAGTCATTTCTGGAAAAACTGAGATTGTTGGAAATTTGTTGGCAGATAATCTTCCAAATTTTGCCAATCTTTTTCATCATTCTCGAGCCAACATTTCTTTAAATTTATTTAAAAATGGTGGTATCATTAATGGCAGTGTGGAATTCAAATCGCACGTTGAAGTCAAAGGTATGTGTAGAAAATAAATACATAATTTAATTCAAAGATGTTTTAAAAAAAAACATTTTTTTTTACAATAAAGGTCGGATAAATGGTTTGAAACTTTCCGAGGAGGTTGTGTTATTAAATAGAAAACAAACAATACCACATTTGCATCTTAAAAACGATGCAACAGTTGACAAGTTGACTGTTCTTGGATTGGTCAATGGTATGAATCTGACGAAGTTGGTCACCAATCGTATCACTCTATCTACTAATCAAGTTATTGAGAATGATGTGGAATTTGATAACATAATAGAAAACAATGGTATTTTTAATTCAACTCAAATCTTTTTTATTGTTAATAATGTTACTTTTTTTTAGAATTGCTGAGTTGTGATGATCTTTCTGAAAATGGCCATAATATTGACCAGGGAGAAAGTCAAACTGTAATCAATACGATTCTTTGCAAATATGTTGATATTCTTAAAATATTTGTTTTCTTTTTTGTTTGTGTTTTATAGGTACACATTTGGAAAGATGTTGTTTTCCATTGTCCTGTTGTCATAAATGGAAATGTTGAAATTGCAAACAATGAGAGCAAATGCGTGACAAATTTGAAAGCGATTACTAAAAGTATATTGCACATAGTATTTACTGTAAACGTACTTATTATACTGACAAAGTTTAAAATCAATTATTTTGCGCAATTAGGCATGGAGCACACATGCGTAATAACAAGCTGAAAATATAAATGAAAATAAAGTTTCAGCTATATTTTTGAGATTCTTTTGTGGTTGGAGCTTCTCATACCTAAAATAAAAAAAATGCTTAAAATGACATTCTTAGAATTATAACAAAGGGGAGAAAGATTATTAAGAGTAGCCATAAGTCATGCTTGTATAGAACGGTTTTATGTAGCAGGAACAACGTTTTACCTTCTTGTTTGCCTACTTTCAGCCAAATTAAATAGAATGGAATTATTCACATTAAACAAATTCATTTTTCATTTGGATTTTTCCGCATGTTTGAACTTAGCCTAACTAGAATAATGTGAAAATTGTGAAAAAAAAAACCCACCAAATATACCCAATTAAGAAGAAACTTCCAAGTTTTTGTTTTCTGAATTGTGTTTAGACAAATTTAAAATGTATTTAAAAGTTGAAGAACAGATAAGTTTACTTAGTAGTTTTTTTATTACGAATATCTTTTAAAATAAACTTTCTGACAATTTAAAAATGACAGTTTTCGTGATTAATTTAACGTCAATTGCATATCGAACTTTCTTTTTAATTTCAGATTATCAAATACAGTTAGGAAAGATTTTTTTTATAAAAAAAAATTCTACCGTCTTAATTCCTTTACTCTTCAACTTCTAAAATACACTTTTTGAATATAATCAAAAGCACGAAGATAAAAAGAAAAATTCGTGAAAAAATCCACTTGTGATTTACTCTTTAATAAGATTTTAAATAGTTCAAGATTAATTTTTAATGTAGAATTTGGATTCTGGATTAAATTATTAATATACGTTGCCTAACATTGATACCGGAATATATTATGCCAAATTTACAATATAATTGGTGGTTTTGCACAATGCTAAGTAAATGTAATTGTTTTTTTGTTCTCTAATATGGTGCTAATAACTTGATTCTTTTTGCAGGTTTAACTAGCAGTGTTTATAATGTTGCAATAGCCAATAATTTACCATCTGCTCTAAGTATTGCTCACATTGAACATAGTGACTCAATATCTTTGATTTTGACAACTGACAAGATTTCACACAAGACTTGCAACAATGTCAAAACATTAAGGTTTTTTTCTTCTGTTAAAAACAAATCAATAAAATGATTCTGAGGCGAATTAGGTAATTTTTTTTATAATTTTCCTCTAAATAGATGTAGCATGGATATGCAAAGGTGTCAAAGACAGAACCTATTTTTGCATTTACCTTCTGGATATGTTAAAGAAATGGACATTTTAAAGCATAGTGAAGGAACAACTTTACAAGCTTTTTTGTTTCAAAATGAAGTACCTTTAAAAAGGTGCTCTAAAGAATTCGTTGATGGAATCTATTTGCTCATTAGTCCTTGGCAAACAGACAATGCAAAAAGCAGGCAAATCTTTTTTGCAGTTCCAAATGTAAGTTGATTTTTTTTTTTTTTTACTATAGAAAACTTTTGAGTCAATTGTATTTAATATTATTTTTTCAGGTAACATCAATAGGGATGTTTTATAATGATTATTTAAATTTGGATGTGGTGTTGATTGCTGGGGATCAAAAAGGACAAATTGTTGCTTTCATTTTGAACATTGTAACGATGAAATATAAGGTTTGATGATTATATTATAAAAATGTCTGAAATTTTTTTATTTAATTTGGAATTTATTTTATTTTAAAGAATTTGGGTGTTGTGACAACTTCAAGTTCAAACAATTTAATTAAAATAATTAAAAGGACATATGGCCATGGTGATGAAACTACTGTGGTGCTATTAAATGGACACTCCGCAATTAATGCTTATCGTTGGGAAAATGAAGCTAAAAAGGTTAAAACATCTAAAATTCAATTTGGAGTTGTTCGTTGTTAAGATGTTTTTTTTGAAGAGCTGATTCTCGAAATCTGGTTATTTTCCGTTTCAGGAGCAACAACCAAAAAAAAATCGATAGTGTGTTAGAAACTAGAGCAATAGCTGAATCACTTAATTGTATTTTCATGTTGATATTTTCCAAAAAATAAACTTTTATTCAGAAGAAAGATGGATCATTTTCAAGCTACTAGGAAACGCTTAATTTAAAAGTTAACATAAAAACAGTCTTATGTGATTGAGCTAACGTTCTAGTTTCTAAAACACTTAGAATTTCTTTTAATTTTACTAATTAAATACGAAATAACCAGAGTTCAAGAGACATTTATATTTTAAAACAAGCTTAATGTGGTTTATGAATAAACTGATTTTCAAACTTGGATTATTCAGTCTTACAGGCGCATTACTTGGAGAAACTTGCAAGTGTTTTAGAAACTAGAAGGGTAGCTGATCCAGCTGAGTGTATTTTGATATTGGTATCTTTACAAAATAAACGTTTATAGGCAAAAATTAATAACATATAGTCTGCTAAGCATGATCTGCTAAAATTTGGGATCATTTTCAGGCTCGCATAAAAAGCTTATTTTGAAAGATAACAACATGAAAATACCCTAAAATGATTGAACTACTCTTCTAGTTTTTTTAAAAAAACATTCAAGTTTCTTTTTTTTTTTTTTTTTTTTTTTTTTTTTTGCAACTGAGAGACAACATAAACTGAGTTTGAGGGATGTGTAACTTTAAAATAAGCTTAAATGAAAAATATTTTGTTTTGCAGTTGGAGTATATATTTTCCTATGAAATGCATGCAATTGGAAAGGAGATTATTTTGTTTGAAGTGGGACAAAGGTTGTGTTTAGTTGTGTCCACAAACAGTGGACTTCGCGTGTACGAGCTTCTCGATAACACCTTAGATGAAATTCAACATTTACCTCAGATCGTTAAAAGAATGGAAATTACTGAAAACAATGGTGAGAAAACTGAAATTATTATAATAAATATATTATAAACAGTTCAATAGTGAAGATGATGACGTTTATATTATAATGATTTTATTTTTTTTTGTACGTTTTTTTGGTTGCTATGTTTTTAAATTTTTGTGGCTGAATAAGAACTAATGCCAAAATCTCACATGCAGAAAAATTGTCAATTTGAGTTTTACTAAGGGAAGAAATCACACACTGAATCTCAAAGAATTTCGCTTTGTAAAGCATTTAGCATAAGTCCCATATGTCTTTTGGTGCAAAGGACCATAGAAATAGTTTGATTTTTTATTTGTTTCTAATTTTTGCATGTGTAATTCTCCCCTTAGTCAGAAAAAAAGCTAGAATTGCATCCTTCTGCAACGCGGAATTACATTTTATCAGCCAATAGGAAGGTGTCCTTCAGACACGCATTTTTTTATGGCTCCTGTTATATTTTATCATCTACTGTATTGTCTGAGAGCACTTGAACGTGAGATTAAGAAGAAATAAAGTGGACATTTCTTTCTGAATTTTATTTTTATTTTCTGCTTTTTTTACGTATGTGAAATTCAGGCAATAATGTTCACTAGAACTGAAGATGGTGTGTACCCTTGAATAAAACAAATGCACACATTCTAATTGTGAGCATAAATAAAATTGCTATAACTTGACAACCATTGATCACAATAATCATTTAAAACTAAATGATGTTCACGTGACATAAATTTTGATGTTATATTTAGATATTTACTAGTACAATTAGATCTATAATGCAAAGTTAAAAAGTAAATTATATATTAATTTGCTTAAGGAATAATATGAATAAAGTGGAAATTATATTAAAAACTAGAATTGTTATGAAGTCGGCACGAACGTTTATTGTGATAAATTATTTTTAAACTGTTTATAACAGTTCAAAAAGACACTTAAGTTGATGGGACTAATGTAAATTTGAAAAACAAACTTTAATGAACTGTTTAAATCTTATTATTTTAAAATTATCTTTGGCTCATTCATTTAATTCTAATTTATGACATAAATTGCATTCTGCCAATTTTATTTGTGAAAACCGGTAAATAATTGTTTTGTTTTTAATGTTTAATGTATCGAAAACAATTTGAATATTTTTATACTTTATATTCTTAATGTACACAGTAAAAATTTAAGACTAAGGCCCTTGGCACACAAGCGACTTTTGAAAGACTTTTTTCAAAAAGTATTTCAAAAGTCGCCTGTGTGTTCCAACACTTAGAAACTGCAAAACAGTGCGACTTGAAAGTGATCAATACTTAAGCCTAAATTCAAACTGTAAACTAAACACTTGAACTTCGACTTTTAACTCTCTGAGCAGGGTTCAAACATAGAAACACCTTGTTTAAAGAATATATTAAAATAGACTTTTTGAATTTGGATCACTGATCTGAGGCTATAGTATTATTTTGACATTCTTATAACTTTTCAAGAAAAACATTAATTAGTAATTAAGCATTTTCAATTGTGTGGTTGTCATTAAAAATTAAACTAATTAATATTCTTTTTTTTTGTTTACAGGAATTAAGTATCTTGCAATACTTTCATCTGCAGATTTAATTATAATATATCGTTGGACAGACATGATGCATTTTGTGTTTCAAACACAGTATCAAGCAGTCCGTGGATCAGCTGACCTCCACTTGTTTGTGTTGGACAGCCAATTATATTTGGGTGTAGCCATTCCTTCTCATCATAATTCTGTCATTTTGAAGGCATTATCAACAGGTGAGTATTCATTATTATTTTTTAGAAAAAGTTCATTAATGATAATTTAAAATGATGAATGAATCTTGTTTCGTTTCAGAACCAGAATTACAAAAGGAAATTAATCGGTGTTAATTTTAATTGTTATATATTTGTTTGCATTAATGCATATTAATTAGCCTTTTTTGTTTAATTGAATAATACAAATTATTCAGTTTTATTGTAAAAAAAATTATTTATGATTATTGAATTTAAATTTTTAACATAGACTTATGAGTATATTATATTGGATTTGTTGCATGATTTATCACTAAAATAAATATTTTTAAACAAAGAATAAGGGAACCGGGGTTTGTCTAAAAATGTTCATCCAATAATTGATTTCTAGGTCATCTTGTGTTAAAAACTATTACATGTTTTAAAAGAAAATATAGAGACAGATAGATAGATCAATAATTTATCATGAAATTCAATATTTTGAGAATTTTTTTTTTCAATTTAAGTTGCGTGTTAGATGTATTCTGTGTCTAAAAGCATGAGCAATTGAAATCTATGGGCTTTTGAAGCCTATGTGAACATAGTATGTCTATAGAATGTAGTGGGTGTATATATTTCTGACAATGACATTGCTAAAAGGTATCAGGGTTACCAAAAGCCAAAAAAAAAATTTCTGCAATATGGTTGGAACTTCATGTATGTTGGTTTTATGGGGATGTGTTGACATTCGTGTTGCCAAGGGAGTCAAGTCAAATTGCTATATTGACACGAAATTGAACTATAACAAAGTGCATACGACTAACATCGGTATGTCTTTGGTTGAAATGACAACATAACTTGTAATGCACTTGCACTAACACAATTATATAGTTCACGTTTTAATTCACTTAACATTGTTAAGTTCTCAAAAATATTGTTATTTATTTATTTTTTCTTGTGTTTGTTCGTGACCTTTTTATTTATAAAAAGAACGTTTAAATTTTGGTCTCAGGATTACAGGTAAGATTATTGTATAATTTAATTATTTGTGGAAATATTTTTAAAAAAAAATAATATATAATAATAAACACGTTAATAAAATGATAATTGCAATATTAATTTGGTAACATGATTACAGTAACAATAAGATTATTTATTTGGAATAATGGTAAGAAGCGAAATTTCCAATAAGAAGTAACTTAACGTTTAGAAGTTAATTAACTTCATCTTTGATTGAATCTTAATGAAATGGTTCAATTACGCGAGTGCATTTTGTAGTTGGAAATATTTTTATTATATTTGTTTGTGATATTATATAAAACAAATTTAGTATTTTTTTTTCTAAATTAAGAAGTATTTAAATATTTTACAATTTAACGTAGTCAAACATACATTTCTTGAAGGTATGAATTGTTTTAGCAACACAGTAAATTTTGTAATTATTTTTATAAAAATATATATTATCTATAAAATTTTGTAAATATTTAATTACATTAAAAATAAACTAGTAAGCCCTATTTTAATTGACCTTTCATTTTTGTTGGTCGCAATATTTTATTTTATGTAATTAATGCAAACTGACGGAGGAAAAAAAAACAGAAAAAAGTTATTTATGAACAGTTTAGAAAACTGTTTTCTAAGAAAAATTTTAGTAACTTATTTATTTTAAAATACTAGCTGTAGATATTATTAGTATTGTGTAGTTAAGTGCAATTGAAATAGCATTTGATCAGAAATCAATTTTACTAAGGCAACTGAACATACTTATTGATTGAATTATTGATCTTTCATTTTATGTTCAATAGTTAAGTCATCACATCTCTATTAGAAAAACACACAGAAAAAAAGGTTTACATAGTTTAGCCTATGGCATACAGTCTAAAATCAATTGGAAAACAATTACTTTTTCACGTTAAACATTTTTATTTATGGTTTTCATTGCAGTAATTTTATAACGATGATAAACAGTAATTTTCCAATAACAAGAAAAAAGCTTTACACTTTATGACAAATTAAATATTGTGAAAATTATTAAACAAATTTAAATACAAAGCACTACTGTTTAATCTTGAAAGTTTATTTAAATATTTTGTTTAGTTGTAGGTTGGACATTGATTATTGGAAAATTCATATAATAGCAACAATATGGGATGTGGAAGTAGTAAAGCAGTTGATATAATTGAAGCCCGAGATGTCCCAGAGGTATAATCGTGAAATAATAATTAAAAAATATTAAGAATGTCTCGAGACATTTTTTTTTCAAACAGTTAAAACAGCAAATGATGAAACAAGCTCTGGGGCCCGTTTCAAACGCTTCTCAAGCGGTCCATCCATATCCTCGTCAACCACCACATCATTCGGAACAGCAACTTCTACCAACTCATAATAATAATTTAGACCAACTTCATGAGGCCGAGAAAAAAATAATTACAAAAAACAACGTGAATGTCCTTCATCGTCAAGAGTTGTCCGAAGACTCTTTGTCGGAAAATCAAAATTATGAACCGGTATATTTAATATTGAAAGGTGGCCAACAAGTAAATTCCCCCATGCATTTTACAGAAAATATTTGAAGAAATTACTAAAATTTATATTTAAGTATTTTTAAATCTTATTGAAACTTCTAGTTTTTAATTTTTTCCAACTACTACTTAAATTTTTCTCACCTAGTAAGATAGGCGACGATACTCTGATATGGTTAAATATATTTAGGAATAAGCTATGGTAGCTTTAGAAATAAAACTTTTTAATTTTAATTTTAAACTTTTTTTTCTAAAACGTTGATATCAAATAAAAAATGGACCCATTTTCAAACAGCAAAAAAAGATCATTATAAAGATTTTATAAAAAAATATTCGCAATTTGAATTTAATTAATTACTCTGCAAGCAGCCCAGAGGGAATGTGTCAAAGAAACTATTTAATCCAAAAAGCAACATAAAAATACATTTGCAATTCCCCATGCAAATATAATATTGAAGTTGAATAGTAGCATTAGTAGTGTATATGCCTTGTTCAGATGCACCTCAATAAATTCTCTAAATCAAAACGTTCCCCATGCACAACCTCCTCTGGAAGTAAATTCCATATTCGAATCACCCTATTTACAGATTAACAAAATCATATTTCAATCATATTTTTTTAAAGTGGTCACCTCTATCCATATTTAGCTTTGCGCAATGTACTAGCAGTTTGCTTTGGACAGGACCCCACTAACATTGCCTCACAATAAGACGAAGCTTTTGACGTTAGGAGTCCTGACAAAAAATTTAGGATTGTGTCAGTTAGTCTTAAAGGGATGTGATATAAAACGCTTTCAACATTTTAAACAAAGCGTTTTCGCATTCTTTTATTACACCTTTTTATTAGACAAAAGTGATGCCACAAGCTGCCTTTTAAAGTAAGGCAAGTATAGTAACAAATTTCTAAATAAAGTTGACATTTTAAAATAACTAATGCTTCAGGAAAGTGTTCACATTGACTTTATACAACCCATAAACATCTAAATATCACATCTTAACATCTTATATATATGAGCGTATACATATGGACAAATCGAGATTATTGTTGATTTTATATTTTTTGGATTTGTCAATGCATTTTGAATGTTGTATTTGAATTATTGTTCATCTACAACACGCCTCAATGACTGCCTGCAGAGTAATTAATGAAATTCAAATTCAAAAATCCCCAAGTAACTGTTGTAATTGTTCAGCCACCTTAATGCCAAGAAATATTTTTGTTAAACATTGTTTCTAGAATGCTTTTATTTGTTTCCAATATTTTAAATAGTTTGTAATCAATGAAGAACACTTGGAAGATTATATAAAACTGGAAAAAAGCATTCACGAACTTGAGAAAAAGAAAGTCCTGCAACGTTTACACATTGCTGTAGATGAACTGCAGAAAGTTTCTATTGAAATTGCAGCTGATGAAGAAATCAAGCAAAAAATCACCAGTGAATTGTATAATCATTCGCAAATTTAATTTACTGTATTTTTGTTTTGTTAACTTTATTTTTTTTATTTGTTTTTTTGTTCAGAAAATCAAAAAATATGGGAAAAGCTGAAATACCCAGTGTTACTGCTAAACATCTTATGATGGAGATTGATGCAATTGATGATAAGGCCAATAAAAATGATGCTAAAAACAAAGATAAAGCTCAAGAAATAAAAGTGCCATCAATTGCTGATGACAGTTTGCAGATGAAAAAAGTGAACAAAAAACGGCAGCCACCATACGAACTTCAAATAATATTTTCTTATTGATATTTTTATTGCTGTACGCGTAGGCTGCAATTGAGGCTGAACTTGTAGAAAAGCGCAACAAATACTCCGAACTTGAAAATGAAGTTAATACGCTCAACACTCAAGCTGCTGAACTGTTGGACATGTATCTGATGCAAGACGAACACATTGGTAAATAGTGCATTGTTTAAATTTAAATAGCTCAAAAATTATAAAAACTACTTATGTGAAACTTGAGGTAAGAGCGTAGTTAACAACATATGAACACGTAGTAGAAAATGAAATAAATTGATAATTTATGAAGTTATTCAATTATAAAAATGTGTTTCATTAGAAAAAGTTGCAATTCAAACCTCAGTTTTTAAATCATTTTTTGTAATACTAGTATTATAAAAAATGATTTAACAAAGTAAAAAATTTAGTTCATTGTTAGCAACTTTCTAACAATGAACTGAATTTTTAACTTTGTTGCATTTATAGTTTTTTGAAATATTTAATTTTAAACTACATATATTTGACTGCGCTACATTTTATACTTTGGTTAAAGACTGGAGCATTAGTTCTCGAACATAGTGTATATGTGCTTGATGCATATTCGATTGCTATTTAAAAAAAATTTTAATAATACATACAATGTTTGTCTAGTTAAAATATTTGGCCAAGGTTATGCAAACGATGAAGAAGCAAGACTGGGCAACCGTTTGCACTGTTTGGAAGAAAAAAAGGCTCGCATTGAAAAGGCACGATGCAAATGGAAGGAGGCACAGCTTTTGTTAGAATATGCATGCAAACAACTGGCTGTTGCCATTCAACAATGGCAAGACCTTCCAAATGTGCCTTCGATGTAAGTATAATAATGTGGTCTGTTTACATTTGAAAATGATTTTGTTAAGAGGTAAAAAAATGCCAGTTTTTAACAGTATCAAGAGCACTTAAAAATTAGTGCAGCCATTTTTGAGCCGAACATAGTGTCCTTAATAATGACACTTTTTTACCGATAACTGTTTTTTAACCCGTTCTCCTGTACATGATTTTAGATGTTTCAGTTATTCTAATGTAGGGAGTCACCATAGTAATTGCCAAACACATTTGCCTACAAATTATAATATTTCTCAAGCGCCTACTACACATTGTTGTGCTACACCCATGTTCTTTGTAGCCAGTTTCACTGTGTCTAATTTTTTTTTTAAATTATAAAACTAAGGTTGTGGTATTTATTTCTAAATGAAGTCATTAATTTTAAATGCATTATTGTTAATTGATTTTTAAGTTTTAAATATCGTCGCAAAGATGTAATTGCAATATATTGCAATTCATGGGGAAATACAAAACAAAAAATATTGATCTTAATAAAATATATGGCTGCCAGGACAACAACTTGTTCAAACGATGGTGTAACATGTAATTTCACTGTGGTTAAACCTTGTCCCAAGTTCACCCTACCTCCAATTCTATTGAATAATTAAGGTGCTGACATTTTATTGCTAACTGAAACATTTATCCCCAGCGTTTGCTACCGAATAAAAAACAAGTAAAATAGGCAGGTCACTAATCAGTTACTGATAAATAATGTTACAGTAAAAATTATTTTAACAAGCAATTTAATCAGAAATGGTTTTTACTACAACAGGTTGCACTATAGTTAAACCACAAGTTGTTAAACTAGTAGTTAAATTATTATTTTTGCAAACATTTTAATGTTAGTTGCAATTATTATTTAATAGTTAATTTACAAATATTGTTAGTTGAAATAAACGACTATTAAACTTGAATATTAGTTTTGAGGTTAATTAAAGCCACTTATTAAAAGGAGTTATAAAATTGCTCTTAACTACTAAAATTTAATTTCTTAAGTAGTTTATTGTCTATTTCTTAAATCAATCTACTGTATAATTAAATGTTATTGCAATCTTCTTAACACTTATTCTTGAATATTTAGTGATTTTTAACTTTCAGAAATTTGGAAGTAAGATACTCATTATCAGACGATGCAACTAAATGTTTAACAAATGCAAGTGAGAAATTCGGTTTGGGTGATTATGGAAAAATGCCTTATTGTACATCAGAAGAACTTGCAGCATTGGAAGCTGTCAGTGACTTTTTAACATTATTAATGCAAAACATTTGTTGTCTTATAAAATATTGAATATAAATGATTTCTAATAGATGGTGGCAAGTAACAAGATGGATAATGTTGATGAGAAACATTTGATGTTGTTAGACAATTCAGATCCTCATAAGAGAGCCTTAGCAATGCTCAAATGGTTTAGCAAGGTTATGATTGTTTTTTATTATTAAAAAAGACAATGGTCAAATAAGTTAATGTACATATTTTATTTATTTTTTAGGTTTTCAGTACATCAATACATCGTGATCTGGTTGATGTTAGTGAAGAAGTTCGTGTCACTTCGCAAGCCCTTCGAAAAGAACGTTTACATATTATACGAGATAAACTTAAGGAGAAACGCAGATTTAGTATTGACCAATGTTAGTAAACAAAATTCATATTTTTCTAATTTTATCATTTTGGCAAATTTTTAATGTGTTTATCTGTTATTAATTATTTTTATGTTAAAGTGTCGAGTCTTGATAATGATGACGGTGATGATGCAGTTCGAAGAATGCTATCTGGATGCAAAGATGGCAAAGTAAATATTCTATTTGTAAATGTTGTATATTTTATAATAATTTTTAAATTTCAAAGGTAAAAGATAAATCTGGTTACTATGCTTTTTTAAAATAACTCCATGAAAATTTTTAAATAATGGCAATATTATTTTATATATTTTGTTCTTATTGTTTTATATGCATAAATGGAGAATTTCTATGAAAAAAATGCACTATTTTGTCTTTCATTTTCATAAAACACTGTTTTAATACTATGACTTTAAAAATCGCCTAAGTTAATTAATGCAATGACTTCTTTTTAATTTAATTTAGAATTGCCAAGTAATTCATGACCACCAGAAAAAGAATCATCAAGAGAAAGATGTAAATAAAGGGAATGCTACTGTTATTCAAAATGAGCTCAGAAAAAACAAACAAGGTAATATTGTGTAATGTTATTTTTATCAGCATAAAATTATCCATAAGCTAAACAAGGAACCATACGCATTATACGAGTGTGTAATTTATTTTTTTAATAATTAACGATTTTTATTTAATTTTAAGTTGTTCTGCCATATAACAGTTGAGTGGAATTACTATGAGGGGTAACATTTCATTACTGCTTAGAGCGTAATTAAATTAGAAATCTTTCAGTTGATCTTGGTTTTGAACCTTCTGAGCTGGGTTTCAAAAACATTGTTTTATAATATACCTTTGTGCAGAGTTTTTCTATGTTGGAAGCCTCAACAGAAGTTTGAAGTTGCAATTGAATTAAAAAGCTTCTTTTCAATTATATATGTCAATTCAATTCAATTATGTGTGTCACAAACATTGACTTAGGCATACATTGTCTTTACAATTATTGTAAATTACAGTTACAACTTAAATGTGATAAAAAATACAGAATTTTTTTGTAACACATACGGCAAAGTCAGTTACTGTAATTTATTGCCAAATTATAAAATTTGAGAAATATACTTCATAATTATATATTTATTTTAATATATTTACCAGAAAATAAAGATTCAGGCAATTTAAAAGCTTCAAAAGAAAAGGAGATTGCCTCTAATTCAGATAAGAACAAGTTAGAAGGTGATCGATCAAGCGGCAATACTTCAAGCTCAAATAAGCAAGCAGAGAATAAGCAAATGGATGGCAAAGCTTCAACCTCAAATAAGCAGTTAGAGAAGAAAAAACTGGATGACAAAGCTTCAAGCTCAAATAAGCAGTCAGAGAAGAAAGAACTGGATGACAAAGCTTCAAGCTCAAATAAGCAGTCAGAGAAGAAAGAACTGGATGATAAAGCTTCAAGCTCAAATAAGCAGTCAGAGAAGAAAGAACTGGATGACAAAGCTTCAAACTCAAGTACGTTGAAGGGTGGTAAGCACCAGAGTGGCAAAGATTTAAAGGTAAAATGATCAGTTCAATGTAATTTAGGGTCCGTATTTTTATGTTTAATTCTACATTATGTGAATGTTGTTGCTAGAGACTTGACTCCCATTGTGACTAAATGAAACAATTGTCATGCACAACTTGAAACATTTTGTATAAAGATAAATTATTAGTTATGTACAATTTTTTGAGTTGTGTTGGCAACTCAGTGAACCAAGACCCATTCGATATATTGCAATACCCAGGTTTATAACCAAATCAGTTCTATTCTGTCGATATATTTTAATCACAGTGGGACTCAAGTCTTAACTTTATTAACACAGCCATTTTTTGTCAAACATTGAAGAAAAAAAAAATAAACTGTATTAAACAACTAAACAAAACCTTTTAAAAAATTTTTTTAAATAACAATGTTTAATTAAATTTTGATAACGTCATTAATAAATTCATTAAAATTCATTTGGATTATATGACTAACAAGTCTGTAAGTCTGCGTAATAATTATAAGTAGGAGTATTTTTAGATGTAATAAAAATATTTGACGTGACTGTGATACAAGTAGAATAAAGATTTTTGTAGTAATATTTTTAATTGAAATAATTAACTTATTAAAGTGTATGTTGATTTTTAATATCAACATTTTAATGCTATGTTAAATAAAACACGTGATTTTGCTAATTAAAATTTGATTTCTCAAAATCACAAGTGTTTTTATTGATTATATATTAAGTGTTATAGTCTTTTTGGTTAAATACTTAATAGCAACACTGTTAAAATAAATTTCAAAAATATTTTGATTCAACAATTTTATTTTATTTGAGTTAAATGCGCCCAAAAAGAGTTTTTGTTGCCCGGAGGGCATAGAGGGAAAGTTTAAAATAATTCAGTAAATTTTCATATAAAATAATGAAATTGAAAATTACGTTATATGCAAGCAAATTAAAATTTTAAATTGGAAATTAAAATTGAAATCATTTATGATAGTATTAAAAAATTTAAAACTCTTTGAGCTTACAAAATCGTTTTTGTTTTTATTATGTCTTAATTTTCTTTCTTTAATTTTAGTGAAGAGGCAAAATGTTTAAGAACAACTTGTTTAGAATATGTTTATTTATGACTTCAATGCAATTGACATATGCAAACGTTTGTAAATATTGTGTATATTGGTCAGTTTAAACCAATTTTGTATTTGTAATTTGTACTAATTGTATTAATCTTTGGCAACCATGATAAAGTGCCTTAATGTTATAATTAACAATAGAAATATTTATCTAAGAAACGTACAATGATAGGGTGGCACATTTTGATGCTTTGGAATTCATAAGTTTAAAACTGAAACAGCCACAACTAGATTTGAAATTTGTTGAAAAGATAATTTTTCTAGCAAAACGTTAATTTATTTGTATTAATATACAGTATTTCAACTAGTCTCTTCTATGAGATATTAATGTTAGTGTACGTTAGTTGTCTGTATGTTAATTAATGCATAATTGTTAATTGTACAATGCAATCGTGAATTAAAAGCATTCCTCAGTGATATTAAAATAAATATATTTTCTTTGCAGACGAAAAAGTGCTTTTGGCAGTAATTACATTTAGGGGGTTATTACATAAATGCAGTTAAACGGTCATGTGACATAAATTAAAATGTGTTAATTATCATCTTATTTAAGGGGAAAACAGGGCCTAATGCCAGTTTTAACTTGACAAAAATGCGTTTTAAACTTCGCAAAATCATCCAAACAAATTTAAAGGGGGTTTTATTTTATACAATTTTGAATTATGCTAAGTTGCCTGACCCATGTTTAAGACCATTGGCCTTAAAAAAAGGCCAATATTCCGGCCACCTTTTGGGTATTTGATATCATTCGTCAGCTTTAAGAAAAATTGGGTGTATTCTTTAATATGTTCTACAGGTATGAAGGTAAATTCATAATGCATCGAATTAAGGTTCGGTATTTAGCGACATTTGACCAAATTTGTAACTGCAAAATTGACTGTATTTCATCATTCATGGCATTGTGAAATTCTGTAGTATCTAGGCTTTTAAATCGATTTTATTAAAAAATAATACTCATAAATTATGAATACTTCGTACATTTAAAACTTCAGTTGATTGTTATTAACATAGAAAAATGAAGTTGTACAAAATTTAAATAAATTGGTACATAATGTGACGTGGCTGGCCCTTTGGCGCCACCGTTTCGCGTACTCTTTTGACGTTGTTGAACCGGTGGTGCCGGGGTCTACTCTGTTGTCGGTTGCTGCGGGCCTGCCTCTGTTGTTCCTCTGGGGGTTGATTTTACCGGGCGCGACATTTACTTGCCCACAAAAAGACCATCTTTCCTAGGGATCTTTGGATATAGGGCTTGACGATGCCAAAGACACTGTATGTCCTTTTCGTTGAGTTGCTGGAGGTTCCAGGCAGAGGGACTCAGGCTGTGTCTGACTGCCTTCTGCTGGATACTCCTCTATTTTAGGAGTATAGAAACCCAATAAATTCTGCACACAGGACCTTTTAGGTTGAATAAAATATACTCTTTTACTTCGATAATTATGACAAACATAGCAAGATTGTGTACAGTTCTTTACATAAGATTATGCTCTTTTCAGTTAAAACTTTAACTTTTCTAAGTCTCAAAGACTGTCTCTAGTTCAAGACTTAATCGTTTCAACTCTATCCTCTCACTGTCCTCACACTCAAGTCTCAAGCTCACTTGTCCGGTCTCTGGGGAGGGGCAACTGTCACCTCAGGGCTTAATGATTGACCAACTGGGCCAATCATTGCCCTGGGCCGGGGATATTACTTATAAGGAAAGATATTTTTGGGACTTATTCCCAATTTTCTCACGGTCGGACTTGGTTCCACGAATTCACTAGAATTCGTGCCACCCAAGTCTGAACATCTGTGCACCAAGGGGTGCCATACTGTCAAGACTGAATTTTGACTACAGGGTGTCACAATAATTAAAAAAAGATATTGATTTTTTTTCCTTTGAAAAAAAGGATTTTTTAGATTTTAAGTTTTTTTATTATCATAAAGATTTAATTATCCACTAACATTTCATTTTTAGGTAAAAACTACATTTTCATAATTATATTTTTACAACTATAACTTTAAAATGTAGAGAGAGAGAGAGAGAGAGAGAGAGGCGTATTTTTTCTCTACACTTGTGGATGGGTCGTTTATGTCGAAATGACAGAATTAGGGATATTCATAATTAAACTACTGATAATGAAAGTTCAGTTATAGATATCCATGATTTAATTATGGATATTTACAATTAAGTTGTATATATCCGTATCTGAATTGTTTATATCCATAATTGAATTGTGGATAAAGAAAATTCGACCATTTTAACATGAACAGTCCACCATAGTTGTCATGAATGGTTCGACCACAAGTACTGAAAAAGTACACCTCCGCTTTTATAGTTTCTGAGATACACAATTTGAAATATACTACATGTCATCCAAGCATACGTTGATAATAGACTGGGCGGTCGTTGGTTCGGAGCATTCTGTATACTGTATTCATAAATGAAAAATCATTGAAAGCACTATTCATAAATTATTAAAACATTGCTGGTTTTTTTTCTAGAAATGAAAAATGACATAGCTATACAGCCTATACTGTAGAAATTTATGAAATCCTGTATAAATTACATTTGTTATTTTTTGAGCAACTTTGTAAATAACATGTATTTAAAATAATATTTTCTAACAAAGAACAAACATTTCTCATATTTTATTTGTACATTTTTTACTTAAAATATTTATTTGCTTTTTAATTTAAAAAAGTTAGATTAATGACATATATTTTTATAGAAAGACACAACAATGCATGTATAGGTTGAGTACAAATGCAAAAACATATGTACGAGTATGATGAATCTGTTCCCATTTTTGTCCTTGTAATTAGTGTCCTAGTGTTTCTATGTTTTCTTGGTACTTGCATATAATATATATAAATATTGACCAATTTTTTTTATTTTCATGTAGACATTTTGGCATTAAAATTGGACTAGTGTGCCACCTACTGTCAGTACTGAAACATTTAATCATTGATTAATTTGAGTTTTGTGTTGGATGGGACATCTATCGTATCCATGGTGATTGAATGACACAATTTGTTTGGTGTGTCACCAATGCAACAACCAATACACTCCTACTCAGGACATTTATTGTAAATACATACCTATTTGGATAAAGGAGATCACATGTTTTATTGTTTGTTGTATGTGTGTTTGTATGCACCTTTAACAATATATAGGGTTAATTTTAAGTTAACTACACCTTGACTATTGTTATTTTTTATTATTTTTTTTTTCTAACCACACTCAGGAATGTATTTTGCAGAAACAGTCTCTAGAAGTTGAGGAGACATATGACTTCATCTTTTGCGGCTCAATAACGGTAAGTTTGGGCACAACTTATATCATTTTGGATGATTGTAGAAAGTGTTAATTTTAATGATGCAAAGAAATGATAAAATTAATATACGAACTCGTAATGCAAAAATTATATACTTTTTATTAAATAATTTTAAATACTTTTAAATAAAACATTAAGTATTTTTAAATTAAAATTTTAAATACTTTAAAAATGAAAATTCTAATTAATTTAAATTTAAAACCTTTGGTTACTTTTAAATTCCTTTTAAAATCCAGATTCTTTTATATTAAAAATTTAAGGGTTTGAATTATTTAATTATTGAATTAATTATTAAATCTGAAGTTATTTTTAGTCTATTCATTGTAATTATTTGATGCTTTTTAATTCCAATTTGAGTAATTTTCATTAACATTATTTTAATTGTTTTAGAATTCAAATTATTTTCTTTATTGTTATAAAAACTTAAAAAATTTGTTGATGTGTTTTTAGATTTAAAATTAACAATTAATCGAATAAAACTATGTGAAATCCTATATTAAGTTATTGTTTGATATCTTTCTATTAATTTCTAATCACATAAATATCAATTAGCCACCATCAACAATCATAACAACTTATTATTAACTAACATAAAATGTTCTCATATTATAAAAATGTTAGTCTAGACTTTATAATATTATATTGCTATCTCTAAAATATGCTCATTCAGTGAGATTATTTTTTTTTATTTCCCTTAATAACATTTTAACTTCCTGATAATATTTAGTTTGAAACCAACAACAAAATCCAACTTTAATGTTATGCAAATGTAAAAACATGAGGCTAAAAATTATGTTACAGTCTATGAAGATTGAACCACCTAAATATGTTAAATAAAACATGTCACTTTCTCTCATGCTGTGGGTACTTTCTAATTAGAAAATTGTTTGTGTTTTGATGAGAGATTGAGTGGGGGGAGGTATTAGGACTGTTACTTGGATAATTTAACGTCCATTTACTTGTAAATTACCAAACCCAAGGCCAGTTTTAATTGTTTCATTTAGGTGTAGTTACAGGGAGAAAAAAATTGTCATGATGTGAAATTGTAATTTTTAAAAACAATTTCTACCTAGCAGTGGATTCAAAAACATTTAAGTTGAAATTCAGAAAGAAAACATGGCATTTGAATTTCAACTTCTGAACCCTTCTGAGTCAGGATTTCAACGTAGAAAACTGAGTTTAAGAATACTTTGCAAAACAACTGTTTTTATGTTAGAATCCGGTTTTAAAGGTTCAAAATTAAAGATTCTAGTTTAGTTCTTGAATTTGGGCCACAGCTATTATTATATTTTTTTTTATTTATACGTGTGCATACAAAGTCAGAATATAAAAAGGAAAATTAACTGGACTTATTGTGTTTCAATTGCTTTCAACAATGAAACAATTTCATATAAATGAGATAATATAAGGTCTGTTAATGTGATGTATTGTTAAAATTGATTAAAGATTGATACCCAGGTACAGAGCCTACATTTGTATATACTGTATAAATGAATATACATTTTGGCAGTTTTCTGTTGTTGACAATCAGTTGCGTGCCACAAAGTCTTTGTACATATACTGAGTTATTCTACACAATTGTAGCGCTATAGAACCCTCTAATCATTTTTTTTATAAGTGCCCATCCTACGAAATTTGTATATCTGAGATAAAATCTCGTTATTTTTCATTTTTTCTTGACAAATATGTAGAGCAAAAAATTTAGAAATAAAGCTTTTTTAAATAATATCAAGATTTAATTAGAACTAGAATAATATAAGAAAGTCACTGGATATTCACCTGGTAATAACTTTCAAAATAATCATTTTGGCAGTTTGGAAATTTAATCAAATTTTAACTAACTTATGTAGAACAAGGGATTCAAGGAACCCTATAGACCTCCATTGCTTTAATATATGCTTTCATATATCAAATAACCAACTTTTTTTCATTGTGCGCATGTGTACGCACATGTACACACGTGTGCGCATGTGTACGCACATGTACACACGTGTGCGCATGTGTACGCACATGTACACACGTGTGCGCATGTGTACGCACATGTACACACGTGTGCGCATGTGTACGCACATGTACACACGTGTGCGCATGTGTACGCACATGTACACACGTGTGCGCATGTGTACGCACATGTACACACGTGTGCGCATGTGTACGCACATGTACACACGTGTGCGCATGTGTACGCACATGTACACACGTGTGCGCATGTGTACGCACATGTACAAACGTGTGCGCATGTGTACGCACATGTACACACGTGTGCGCATGTGTACGCACATGTACACACTGGTGCGCATATGTATATAGATAATCACACATGTATGTACTCATGTACATGACATAGTTACATGTGATGCGCATGCGTCATTCATTTGTAATAATATGGGTTTAAAATGAAAATACGTCACATGTATTCTAATATACAAAAATAATAACAGAACATAAAAAGGAACACCCCTCCTAAATAATAGAAAAGTCCCCCCTTTCGAATGCTACAACTGGAAAGAGGAAGAATCTCGATTTTTTGAAAAAAAAATTACGTTTTTAAAAAATCGAAATTTTATATATCGAATCGCTCTAAAATTCCAATTTTTTTTCAGTTTCATCGTCAGAATGTTTACATCATTTTAAGTCTGATGACATTTTATTGTAGGTGGCCCCGTTTTCGAGTTGTTCGACCCACTAAAAATTATGACCAAAAACTCAAAATTTGTTTCTAAAAAATTCATAAAAAAATAACCCCTGGGTAAAATTTTCTAATTTTTTGTCAGGAGCTTCATATTGACCCACGGAATCAAATAAAAAATACTGCATGTCTTTATCTCATTCCGTTCTTGAGTTGTTCGAGGAACTAAATCGGGTTCCGGACATACACACACACAGACACACACACAGACATCCTTTTTTTCCCCTTTTCTTGCATGATCCTATATACCTCCATTGCTCTTTAGAGCAATGGAGGTCAAAAACAAAAACTAACTCTTGTTAAAGTGTCATTAAATTATTTTTTTAAAGACATGACTATTATGAAAAAAGCTCTATTATATCTCTTCGTTTACTCTTTTAGTTTAAAATAAATATTTAAATTATTTTTTTTTAATTCAACTTGACTAAGATTTATTTGAAATTAGAAAAATAAAGAAAAGTCATAAGATATTTTCATAGCTTTTTTTTTTAAAAAAATAGGCTTTTTAATACTACTTTAAAAGAGTTGGTGAACTTCAGTTGCATTAAAGAAATTGGCATTTATAAACTGCCAATAAAAAGTTTACTTTTAAATATATTTTGAAAATGCATATTTGCATATTTTGAAAAATTTCACATAAATCTTCAAATTTTATTAAGAAATTGCATGAAAAGAATTTTATATCTGAATTTTTGTACAATAGCTTACATTTTCATCGTTTTTTTATTTTAATTTGTTGTCATATGTAATATTTTGTTCTATATTTTTAGGAATGGGCTGCGGGGGTAGCAAGAAAGAATCTGAAGAAGTTGCACCCCCTCCACCTAAGAAAAGTAATCACGAAATAATGTCGGTAAGTACAAAAAAAATGATTAAAAACAAATTTCTTAATTTTTGAAGTAAATTACAAATAGTTAACTTGTTCTTAGAAATATTTATTTATTGTATGTCATTATTGTTTATGCTTATTATTTTGTCTTTGTTGCTAATAGTTTCTAAGCAACTAAGTTGAAATAAACTAGAACTTCAATTTGTGGCAGCGACCTACCAATTTAATTTCTGTTTGTGAAGGTCAATAGTGTTTCTATAGAGCTATAGATATTTTGTTTTAACGCCCATAACATCAACAATATATAAGTGTAGTTAGGCTGTTTATTCAATATAGATTTGCAGAACAAATTGATCAGAAATGAAAAAAAAGCATATAATTGTCATCAAATAGAGTCGCTAGGTTACTGAAACTACATTTGTGAACTTGTAATATGATATTGTGTTTTGGTTCAATAGTTATTATTGATTTTGTGGTTGACCATGAAAATATTGGTAGCCATATTTAATTTTATTATTAAAAAAAACTTTTGAAAGCAAGGTGTTGGATATCCACATACTTAAAAAAAAAGAGCAGAAAGTAGAAATAAAAAGAACAAAAAACGTTTTGCTTTTTTTCGCGTACAATTAAGGGGGGCGGGCGCATTACAATAGAAAACATTAATAAACATTTTTTGGTTTATTGAAGATGGAAGAAAAACTAATAGGAGGAGGCGAAGCCAGAAAAAATAATTCATCTTAAAAATACCTTCCTATTTTCTGTAGCAGAAACAAACAATTTTTCCATTTTTTTCTGTTAAATAAATAGAATGTACATTATTTAGACACATTTTATTTTTCTGTTTTCAGTAGACGTTTTCTGCATGTGAAAGTGAAACCTTCGTCTAAGCCAAAGGTCATACATGCAGAAAAAAACAACAACTGAAAATAGTGACTGAAAAATTCTAATTAAAATTTATTTTATTTGTTTATATTTTTTTGCTTACTTTCTGCCAAATAAATAAAATAATTTAAATTAGAATTTTTTCAGGTCACCGTTTTCAGTTGGTTTTTTGTGTATGTGTAATCTTGGCCAACTAAAAATAGTGAAATAGAATTTGTCTAAATAATTCTACTCTATTTGGCAGAAAGCAGAAAAAAAAATAAATAAAATACAATTATTTAAATTACACGTTGAGTAAAAAAGGAAGGTCACACAAGCTGAAAAAAATCTCAACAAATCTCATTTTGTAAGTCATTTATCATAAGGGCCACATAACGTTTGAGTAAAAATGAACACAGAAAATATAACTAAAACATTAATTCTATTTCTATTTTCTGGTGATTTTCCAGAGAGTGTGATTCATTCCTAATTATATTTTCAAATCGCTTTTTCAGTTGACATTTTCTGCATGTGTGATCTTGACCTAAGGCTTTGATTAAGTAAATAGTGTGTGGCGTTTGTGTTGCTGAAAATGTTGAACATACACACAACATATAAAAAAAAATGCAAAGATTATTGCTGAAATTACAACAGAATCAGAAATATGATAGCACCATCCAGTGGCTGAAGTGTCTTTTGTATAAATTTCTGTAAGCAGTGGTCACGAATTGCACATTATATCCTGTTCAGACGAGATAATTCGATGTTGATTATGATAAATTGAAACATAAAAATCGCAATCACTGGTGTTCAGTGTTCAGATGAGACAATGAGTAATCTACATCATATTAAAGCATGCAACATTTTTTTTTCGTGATAAATTTGACATAATAAAAGAATCATAAATTTGTGACATGGTGGTCACCACCTTGATTTTAATTGAATCTAATAGGAAACTGAGTTCCTGAAAGTCAGTTATTCAAACTGAATTCCTGAAAGTCAGTTATTCAAACTGAATTCCTGAAAGTCAGTTATTCAAACTGAATTCCTGAAAGTCAGTTATTCAAACTGAGTTCCTGAAAGTCAGTAATTCAAACTGAATTCCTGAAAGTCAGAACCGAAATTTTATTTGGTAGCAAGCGTTGCATTGTGGTATTTCGTATTGCAGCAAGCGCCTGCTGTAAACGCATTTACTTAACCAGAGCATGATTGGTGAAAATATTACAGAACTTGATTACAATTTTGAATTTTGAATGCTTTGGTGTGCATTTAAGTCTTATTTGAAAAAAGGTAGTCGACGTCAACATCTGACGTCAACTACTTTAATACTTTTCTGCTGTTAAGTTTCAAATCACTTATTGAGTGGTATAATTTCTTGGTGCTAAGTTTAGCACATATTGATTTTTTGTGTAGGAAATGGCTAGTTAGCAACTATGTATAAAAATATAGAGAAAAAAAATGGTAGCTATTTTTATGTTACAACCTAGAATGGTAATTGCATGAGATAAAAATAATTTGTACACCATGTAAGTTTGAAATTGTGGATTTTCACTACAAGTTAAGTTCTTCAATTATGAAATGTTGAATTTTTGTGATGAAGTCCTAAGAAGGATGTATATGTTGTAAGTCAATGAAGTAATTTTGAAAAATGGTTATCTCATATTAAAAGAAAAACTAATAAAAAAACGTTCAGTTTTCTAAATTAGTATAGTAGACTTGCGGAATGAGATAATTTTTTCTTTAAAAATATTCAATATTCTTAAAAAATAAACTTATAAGCCAATATTAATTAATATTTTTTTACTTATCTTTCAAATTGTCATAAGAAATCTATTTTAAAAGGTGCATATTGACTTTGCATAGTTAGTATGTCCTAGAACCAACGCCCCAGTCTGTTATCAAAAACATATATTTCAAAAAGTGGTTCAATAAGAAAATAAAGTAAATTGGAAGTCAATTAAAAATATCTTAGAAAAATTAAAATTAAAAAAATTAAAATTTTAAAACTGAAGTTTATTCAGTGTTACAATTTTAATTTTTTACAATTTTTTTTCTATAAGAAAATATTTTTATATGTACTAAAAGTTTAAACTGGTAGCATTTATAGTTTCTGAAATACTCAATTTTAAAGGAATATACTGTGCCACTATACTTTTGGTAAAAGATTAAAGGGTTGGTCCTGAGTACAGTATATTGTATATAACTAGTAATTACTGTTAAGCAACCACAAAAACACAAACTATACAAATACAAACGCGTTAGTTGTTGTTATGTCAATAAAAGTTTAATTGATGTAATAAATATTAAATTTCATATGTGCTTGCTGAAATTTTGATTATTGTTATTAGACCTCAGATAATCAATAAATACGAATTATAAAAGTAATCTATATTTTTGTCCAATATGATGTCCTGTAGCTACAGTAGAATCGTATAGTATATGTGCTAGTATAATTTGTATAGATTCGTAGATCGAAGTTCAAAAATACATTTTATTTACTTCTTTGAGGTTTTTCTATAGCAAGTTGGTTTCTATAAAATTTGCTACATGATAAAAACTGGCGTGATCATTCTACTTTCAATACTTGTGCCGCAAGTCAATTTGCTAACAAATGATGTATATTATTTTAGAAGCAACTATTTCCAAATTTGTTAGAAATTATATAAGCAATGTAGATCAGGAGTGCAGAATTCGGTTGAGGATGAGTTCTTATCAAAGCTGCTATAGATGCCTGTGACAGATGTAAAAATAATTTTTATGCTGCTCACTTTACTTCCTTTGGACACCCTTTTATAACCCTTAGAATCTGCATTGACTTTGATATTCTGTGTTTAATATGAAGTTTCCAGAAAGGTTTAGTCATAACCTTGAACATCATATATACTATTTATAAGAATCTTTATTAAAAACTGCACTGGAATAGAAATTT
This sequence comes from Brachycybe producta, assembly GCA_036925085.1. NCBI lineage: Eukaryota > Metazoa > Arthropoda > Diplopoda > Playtdesmida > Andrognathidae > Brachycybe > Brachycybe producta. The sequence continues at coordinate 135,684 of JAUPFP010000028.1, read as the reverse complement.
CATTAGAAATTAGTTCTTTTCCCTAGATGTCATCCGTGTACGAGCGTACAATATCTTTCTTTATTAATAATATACAAAGCAGTGCTTAGTTTGTGCGCCACTGAGTAATGTTTCAATTAGCATGCAAAACTCAAAGCATTTGAAAAAAAAAGCTTATTGGTTGTGCAGTGTCGCTATTCATTTAATCAACTGGCATGTTTGCACATTAACCGCGTAACTAATAAGTTGCACATTAATTCGACAATCAAATCAACTTTGCTGCAAAAAACACTGCCTAACTATTACTACGATTCATGAAGTGCATTGAACTCAGTTTATTAGAGAGTCCAACTGAACATCTCCATTGTCATGACTCGCATTAGTTTGGTTGTATTGTCATAATTAGCTCCAAATGTGATATGGAACAGTAGCAATCATTAATTACTTATTATTAATGCATAAAGGGAGGTTCGTGGTAAATCGCTATGAAGCTGTAGTAAAAATTACACAGTCTTCACAAAATTTGCATTTTGTTGATAGCAGTTGACATTGACGGTTGGAGACAAAAAATACTGTCTTTTGTAACAATTTTTAACTGAGAGACACTTTTATAATTGAATTGTTCTAGATGGGTTACGAACTTCACGAGAGAACTGTCGATCAGTATCTCTTGTTACAAAAGGAGATCAATGCATTCGAAAGGAGACACATTCCGGAAACATATCAAGTTCGATTGGGACAAATGGATCAACTCAAAAGGAATTTACAGAAGATGGATGGAAAGTATGCGGAAGTGCAAAAGCAACTGTAAGTAACAGTTTTTTTTTATTTGAAAATAACAGTATGCTACTAAACATTGCAATTTTTCCACAGTGATTTTGCACTATGCCTAGTAATGTTGAGTATTTTCTATTGATACATCATCAATCTATGGATGGTGCACAATGTCTAATGCCATTGCCCATTATCTAACAAACTTGTGCATGGTCCTAACATTGTTGCGCATAGTCTCGTTGCCAACTAATGTTGCTGAATGGCTGATAATTATATGCACTGTCTATTGATGTTGTGCATTGTCTTCAGACATTGTCAATTGTCTACCAATGTTGAGCATTGCCTACTGATTTTGGCACGTTGCAAAATTACTAGCAAAAACACAAAATCACAATATCGACTTATGATAGCAGTAATAGCTACACCTTTTTTGGCGCCAAAGGCCTCACTTTGGACGATCTATGCAGTTTATGATAGACTAGTGTATGGTGCATATAAGTACAGGTATTCACATTGTCTAGTAAATCTGCAGAACCACTGCTTGTTTTACGTTAATGTTAACACAGCCATCGTTTAATTGGAAAGTAACAAATGCATATTTTGTATTGATTATGTATCAAAGAAATCAATAAATGAATCCATCATTATTATGTTGTTAGAAATTTACGGTGACATTATCTAATGGAAAAGTTCCAAATACATCATAAGCTTAATTTGAAATTAGTTTACATTGGTATTAGGAATAATAAAAAAAATCCAGCTGTTGTCTGTCTGTAATGCTGATGTCATGTTATCGTTCTACAAAATCTAATAAGTTTGCTCAGAAATGACTCAACTTGCGTATACATAAGCTTGTTTTTAAACGGAGACTTTACTTTTGATGGTTAATTTAAGAACACAACCGACAAACCCACCATTTCAGAAACAACTTTTAAGAGATTTGAAATTCGGTTGTTTGCAATAAATGTCTGATGTAAAACCTATCATTAATTTATCTTTCTAGGAACTTCAAGAAACTTTTGTTTTTAAATTATCCATTAAATTATCAAATGACACACAGTTTATTGACAAAAGTATACCAGATTGACATTTTCTTGTTTAAAATTGAATATGTCTGAAACTGTAAAAGTAACACAGCTTGAAACGTAAAGTGGTTCACAAATTATTAAAATGTAATTACATACAAAAAAACATAAAATAACTGGCAGGTTTTTAAAACAGTTTCAATTGAAAGTCGTTTTTTTATTAAGTACAGTTCAATTTAAACTTCAGTTTTTACAATTCATTAACGCTTTTAATTATTTATAAGTTTAATTTAATTTGCAACTACTGTACGTTGTTCCTAAGCAATCCAAACCGAGGTTTAAAATGCGTAGCATTTATAAATTATGAGATATTTAATTTTAAACGATTTAGTTGCATTACTTTGGTAAGAAATTGGGGGGGGGGGTGTTGGTTTTGAGACATACTGTATTTAAATTAATTACGATTGAATAGGCCTCTCTACTAACAAAATTACAATTAGAAAAACAAAATAAATTATGGCAAATTTTCAGTGACAAAAAACTGTCAAAATTTAAAAAGCACACCCACCTGCCTCTTCTATTTTAGCAGAGGTTAGGGGGCTACTCCATCAAAACTATATTTAGCTTTAATTAAATGTGTGATGAATATTTAGATTAAAATGAAAATTGTGGTGACAATCGATTTTTTTTTTATTTGTAATTTTAGTTTGAAACAAACTCCGTTGAAGGATAAACAAAATAATCAGGTGGTGGATCGAAGTGTCCGTAATTTCTTGATGGGTCAAGATAAATACGATGAATTGACAGCATTTGAAAAAGCTGACCACCTGGCAACTCTCAACAAAAATGTAGGTCCAGTTTATTTTTAGCATATTCTGCAGGTTTTACATCTGGGCTGAAAAATAAGTTATTTTCCAACTATCTCAGCAATTGTTTTTTTTTTTAAATGTACGGGGTTATTGAAATATCAAGTAAATTCAACAAAGATTAAATTTAAAAATGTAAAAATTTAAGTCTATTGTAGATCTTGTTTTTGTTTATTTTTTAAAGGGCCAACGCAGGTTAATGAAAAATTGGAATTATTATAAACTAGACTGACTGGTAGCTGAATTACTTAATAGTAGTAATGTAGTTCAAAATAAGCTTTTTAAAGAAAATATCGTCGAAATACCCTTTTACTTTCTAAAACATTTTCAAATTTGTCTCCATTTTCCTCCTGAAAAACAGAATAACCAGAGATTGAAGTGTGTTTACATTTTAAAACCCACTTAATGTGGCTTATGAACAGCTGATTTTTGAACTCTGATTATATTCTGTCTTTCATGAGAAAATTTAAGAAAAACTAGAAAGTAGTTTAAAAAGTAGAAGGGCGGCTCAATCACTTAATAGTATTTTCATGTTAATATCTTTCAAAATAAAATTGTTATAGATAAAGATTAAAAAATGTTGTCTGCTAAGCGTCCTTTGCTTAAAACTTGGTCATTTTCAAACTCAAATCAAAAATATCAACTTGAAGTTGCGCTTTTCGTCTTCTTTTTAAAAAAAAAATATTGCATCCAAAAGACAGAATTACCCGAGTTTAAGAGGTGTTTACACCACACAAGAATCGACTTTATATCGAACTTTCATTTCGCAAAAGTAATTTCCAAAACATTGTAACCAATTTCCTATATTTTTATATTTCCTATAAACTTTATTGATTGATTTTTTTTTGCGTTCTTTTTCATCAAAAAAGGAAATTCTTCGTAAAGAAATTGACGGAACTAAACATCACATTGTTGAACTTCAACAAGAAATCGATATTTTGGAAGAGGACATGAAAGATTTGAAAGAACTTTATGAATGTGAAGATCAACTTTTAAGTTAGTTGTTTTTTCTCTTATGATTATTGTTTTTCTTTTTTATTAGACTATTGATTTTATTTAATGTAATTTTTCTAATATAAAAACACAGATACAATCTTTGTTGGTGATTATGGTAGTGATCGAGAAAATTATTTAGAGGATCAATTGGATTCCATTCAAATGAAGCTTCAGAAAATTGAAGCCTGCAATTTTACATGGAGACAGGCTCAGGTTATGGTGGAATATGCTTGCAAGCAAATTGGAACAGCTGTTGATAAATGGGAAGAAATAATCAAGACACCTTTTGGGTATCAAAAATATGTTTACTAAATTTAATTTAAAAATATTTAAATATATAGTGGTTGTAATTTTTAAATTTTTTTTTTAGTAATTTGGAAGCTCGATTTAAGTTGGCCGAAGAGACGAGAAATAATCTGATTGCAGCTGGTCAAAACATTCAAGGAGCACAACGGTATTTGCCACACATCAAGTTTCCTTACTGCACACCTGAAGAAGTTGAAATGCTCAATAAAGTAAGTTAGCAAAGTATATCGTATTAGTTTATGTTGTTGAGAAGAAAGATTGGATATGTCATCTGCTGTCTAATGTTAATTAGAAATATTGGAAAGTGATCTACTATACTTTGCCAATTTGAGGATGTTCAATTTAATGGCTAAAAAGTCTCAGCAAAATGATCCGTTAATTAGCTATAGGTAATTACTTTTACCATGGAAAATTTCCAAAAATGCGTTTACAATGCTTTTTAGCTACTGCACTACAAAGACTTTCCATTTAAAAATTATTCTGATTTTTGACTTATTATTTAAACCCTCACTTTGAATGCCTGTGACAGCATCATCATGCGGTTTGCCAAGCTTTTTCCTTTTATTTTGATTATCTAGAGGACAAGAGCTTTGTGCAAATATGTAACATGTACATATTCATGGGTATAAAGTAAAATAGTTCACTTGTTAGCACTAACAAGAGAACTATTTTAGTTAGTACAAAAGTTAAATTGCTATTTTCCTACTACTTATCATAAATTTTTGTTCAACGTGATGCATTTTAGATGTGTGCAATTTCCAATTAAGAAGTAACATTAAGAGTTAAACTAAAATTATTAAAGAAGAAAGAAATGCCAGGATAAAATTCAAAATGGAAAAAGGATAACTAAATTACTCTATAATAAAATATGACAATAGAGAGTGGGTAAATTGACCAAGTGGTAAATTTAAGAAGGCATCTCTGTACAACATGGATAATTGGCATATTAAACAAGTGGCAAAGGTGCACAAATGGTAAATTCAATAAGTATTAATAGTAAGGAATCAAAAATGGTAAATTAAAAAAAAGTAGTGGGTCCTAATGTAAACAACTGGTAAATTAGACAAAAGGTAAATTGAATATTTGGTGAATTTCACCAGAGACCAAGCAACATCTAAACTTGGACAAAAAATGTAAATTACAATAATGTCATAGGCTTAAATGACTTGCTAGCAACTTTTAAAACAGACCAACTTTATTACGTAATATGTATGTATCGCATGTCACGAAATTGAAATATTTTCATATAATAAGCAAAAAAATACAGTTTCAGATAGCATAAATGTGCTATTTAGAATGTCGACTGATTAGTAACACTTTTTTTTAAAAAAATTTTGCAAGGACAGATTGCAAATGCAGTGCTGAGAGAAGGACATAAATATGCGTGACAACATTGCTTATTAACTAAGCTTTTTTTATTGTTCATTTGCAGGCAACTTCCTACGTATTTACTGATATGCAAGCCAAAGCGCGACAAACTCATGCTTTGGATGTGTATAGTGCTGCTCATAAGCGTGCGTGCGCTTTGTTACAGTGGTTCAATGAGGTCAGTATCCTTTATATTAAAACCTTGCTAATAAATCGTTTTTCAAATGCAATAAATAATGAGATATTTTAGATCAGATTTTGAAGAAACAAAAATAACCTAAAAATTATTCTTGATTAAGTTTCTATTTTATAAAATTATCTTGTCAAATTTCAAATTAGTTTGTTGGCATATGGCCCCCTTTTGCCCAATTATATGGGTCTCATAGCCATAGAATGTTGAACGGGCTCTTCAATAATGAGGGCACTTGTATTTTTTAATGGCTTATTGAAATAATGCTAACATGTTTGTAAATTTAGGGCTAAACATTCATATTAAACACTTCTATTTCTTTGCCCATAGCTTTGGTATAAATACTAATGTTTCATGTTTTTTTATAAAAAAAACAAATTTACTTTTAGATCTACTGTTTTTAACTAAATTATTATTATTGTAGATAATCAACAAGACAATCAAACATGATCTGGATGAACTGAAGGAAAAATCAAAGACAACCACTGTAGAATTACGGAAGGAAAGAATTCAATTAATGAAGGCATTAATTAAAGAAAAATTTAATAAGGATATTGATGTTGAAGCCTTAGGTAAAATATTGTCACGTAACATTTCAGTAAATTTTATTTGAATTAATTTTTTTTTGATAATATTTTTATATTTTAGGCATTGATTTGGACAGTGATTCAGAAAAGGAATATGAATTCGATGGAAATGAAACGGATCGCAATGCATCAGGGAAAAGCATGGCACCAGTAGGGAAACAATTTTTTTTACATATTTTAAGAGAGATTTTTTTAAAATTGCAGTAATATAAATGCAAGTGTAGGGAAATTATTTCAGAAGTAATGCCTTTATCCCACATGGATGAAAAACAGCAGAAAATAGAAATGAACGTTGAAAAAACAAACAAAAAGAAATTATGCTATTTTTCTGTTTTCTTTTGCATTTAAGTTTTCACACATTCCACTAGAAAACACTTCAGGAAGGTGTTTGAGTTTATAAAAGCCTTAAAGTACTTCCTCCTGTAAATGACAAACCTGAAATATGTTTGGCCTTTTTTTTGCTTTCTTACTGCCAAACAAATAGAATTACAGTAGAATCCAGTTAATTGGACTACTTTTTAATTTGGAGTTTGGCTTAACTTTTAGAAGCAATTTATACATACAATCTAAAATATATGCGAATATATAAGAAATATATAAGAAATAATTTGCCCAAACATTTTTTTGTTAAGAATTAAATGTAGACGTTTTTTTCAGCATAGAAATGGATGGAGATAAAGCCAGACAGAAATTAAAATACTGTTATAGAAAATTATCATCAATAAAAAAAAGTTAATGGTTAATTTGAATGATCAATTAAAACTTTATTTTTCAGAGAGGAAGTTACTCTGATTTGTCCTATTCAAATCTACCAAATGCACCATCACCGATTCCTGTTGATGAACTTGCACCACCACCAAATCGAGAACAACTTTTTGGTAAGAAATTGTGACATGTATGAAATAAATAAATAAAAAAATGACTTCAAAAAAATTATTTTTTTTAGGAAAAATTGACGAAATAACAAAACAACATCGACAAAACATTCACAAAATGAATAACGAACTGAAGATGAATAAGGCAAGAACTAGACATGAGTTGAATAGCAAGTTGGAGGAACGTCGACAACGCCGCCATAGAGTTCGCAACCAGAACCTTCAGGTTGAAGAACTGACCAATGGTCAGATGAATGGTAAGAGCCATCCAAAACTACCTCATCAAGCTGAGGACAGGTTGGAAGATTTGGATGGTGAAGAAATTATGGGTAGAGTATTAAAGAAAGTTGAGCGCTATTGAAGATAACAACAACAAAAATTGTGTCCAATGATTTAATTTAAAATTTGTTTTTTACACCTTTAAATTAATTTACACTTTTGGTTTAATTTAATTAATACGTCTTAAGCAGGAACACTTTAATCATTTAATAAAGTACACCGGGCTAAGTGGAACCCAAAGCAGTTTTCATGGCCACTACTAGCTTTTAAATGGCAGCATTTGGCCAAATTTTATAATTTGGCTACATTATTTGTTCATTAAGCAAATAATCTATACAAATCTGTAAGATATTTAGCGTTACTTAATAAAATGTACGTGCCACAAAGCTAACTGAATGATATTCTTAGGGTGGTAAGACAATGGAACTCTTCTTGCAGAAGGTTTTATCCATAAAAAATAAACTTGTATTATTAATTTATTAGTAAAAACACGTTGCAATTGTTATTGGGTGTATATCTTTGGGTTTGAACAATGCATTTCGCATGCTTTTTGTTACTCTGACACAGACCATCTTGGCTACTTGCAGAGGAATTTACAAATTCAAGTTCAAATACTCATTTGCCCCATTGATATTTCTTGACTTTTTAATGAAGAAACTATCCCTGGGTTACATTTGCTACAAACCAATTGGTTAGTGTAACCCAGATTTAGTAAAAAAAAATTTTGCACTTGGTTAAAGAGCTCGTTCAGTGAGAAAAACCACATTAAAGTTTAACTATTCAATTGTGAGGTTCCTCTTACACCAGTGTACCTTAAATCCAACATGTTTTGAAGGGGCAAAGGACGAGACATTTATTTGGGAAGACACTTCTTTAGATAGGATTTTAGTGTTTTATGTCTGATTTGAATTGTGGGCGGTTCTGGTCCTTATGTAAACATCAATTTAGACCATGAGGTTACTGTAGATTAAGGTAAGGTCGTTGTTTACTGCACGAGTGCATTGCTGATTTGCACTAAAGTAGTTATTACTGCAGTGACCAATACCTCAGGTTGTGGATTTTATTGCTGCTAAAACTCGGACTCAAGCTCCGACTGAGTTGATTGCATTTTTTTCTAAAGAAAAAAGATTTATTTCATATAAATTGTATTTTTTGTTATTTAAATCAAGAAGTTCGAGCCCATATATTTTAAATTTTTAAAACAATAAACTTTAAATAAACCATTTCAGTCAAATTTTTTGTTTTAAAACTATAATTAAAATAACAATTAGCATTAAACTATTTAAATAGGCTAGATAATTTTAGAAAAATTGTTTAATTTCAATTATAAATTTAAATAATTGGCTTACTGATCGATTGCAATGCAATTAATTGTACCAAGATTAAAATAGATTTATCCAATTTCTTTATCTGAATGAAAAATGGCCGCTTTTTTTTTTTAAAAAAAAAATTGTTATTTAAATTATTCTTGTCAATGAGAATAAATAAACATTTGCCTTTGTCCTTCACCTCTCTTTACATGTGGATAGGGAATCCGTTGTGTTTACATGCACATTTTATGTTTGTTCCCATTTTATGTAAATTTATGAATATCTATTTGCTTATATTATTGACAAGTCTGCATTAATTATGATTTAGGATTAAATATTAGAAATCTCAAAATATGAAATCTCTCTAAAATATTGTTTTGCAATGACCAAAACTGCTGTTTATTGTTATATATTTGGTTTGATGGACATGCAACAAATGCCTCTTAAATTATGAACGTGCCTTAAATATACATGTAAATGTTACTTGTTTTTGTCACATGTTTAAAAGTTTAAATGTTAAAAACAATTTTGTGGAGGTGGAGGGGGGAAAAAACGTAAGGTAAATTTTATTCTGTGTTGTGAATAATCCAAAACAAAAAAAAATACATGAAGACTGCTCAATAATAATAATTATTATTATAATAATAAAATAATAATAATATTTAAAATTATAACGTATATTAAAGTGTATCTTGCTAGTTAGTGTGTTTACAGTTTGGAATTTTGTAGTTTAGTAAAAAAATTAAAATGATCTTTTATGTTAAATTCATAATATTCCACGAACTTTTTATCAAAAATTGATATATAGAATATCCGAGAACCAGCGGCTCCAGTTTTATTATCAAAGTATATTTATCTGGAACAGTCCTAGTGTTTAAAATTAAATGTCTCAGAAACAATAAGAATGATTGCTAAGTCAAAGGTAGCACTGCTAAATTCATGACATTTTGATAGGAAGTTTCATGTAAACGTTGGTGAATTTAGTACTATCTTTGACTTAAAAATTATTAAGAATACAGCACTGAAAGCTATATATTTGAAACTTTTGGTAGTTCTTAATAACATATTTAAATTGTAATTGTGCAAAAAACGAAATATACAGTAATTGTAGAAAGTTATTGAATTAAAAAAAAAAAGGTTTAAAAATCATTTCCGTCACAAAAATATTTTTTTAGAATATTTACAAATATGTATGATTAATTTTGTACAACTACATTTTGTCACGACAGTCACGTTGTTAACAATAAACTGAAGTTTACAATATGCACCATTTGCGATCTTTGAGATATTTAATTTTAAACGATTTATTTACGCCACTCTTTAGTCTTTGATAAGATATTTAGTCGTTGATTCTGGTACATTCCGTAAATTTACTATAAATAAGCCAAGTTACAGTGTTTTGGGTCCTATATGTCTTAAAGTAAGACGACCCACATGTAAATTGTATAAAATCTCAATATCATTGGCAACCACTTTAATACCAGTTAATATTTAATTTAATAAGTTGAAAATCGAAATTGACTTTTCTCTTTTTTTTTAAAAAAAAAAATTCTTGAAATATATTTGTATTTTGTGTCATTTTAATTATTTGTTGCTTATGTTTCAAATTTATGCCACATTTTGTGGTTTGGTTATTTAATTGTTAGGTGTAACACTATAATTTCTGAATAAATGAATTGTTGCATGAGTGTATGTAATTTTTTTTCACAACATAAATAGAATCTTGGTGTGATTTTTTGCTTAGATATATATACAATAGGTGCATAAATTCAAGTAGTTAGTTTTTAGAAATATAATTTAATAGAATTTCCAGGCATAATTAAAAGATTAGACCCAACGACATTTTTCAATATAAATTTTTTATGACAAATTGAAAAAGAAAATTATTTTTGAGGTTTATTTTGAAAGATATCGTCATGAAGGGAGAGTAGTGTTATCCTTTTTTTCAGTTAATGAAATTGTATTGTTTTATGACAAAAATATAACAAAAGTTAATTTTTTTATTTACAGTCTCAACTTATCACAAAGTATAAACAAAGCTGCTAATTTGAATTAATTCAGTCTTGGAAAACTAAATACCAGTAAATATGAACACTTTTGATTCATCTGACGAGGAGGATGCTTTTGTATGTGTTGAGTATTTAATTTAATTTTTATAAACAATAGACTAATAATTTTTTATTAATATTTCAATTGCAGGCTCTTAATGAACCGGATAGCGCAAATGATTTTACTGAATTTGTCTTAAAACTCGAAGAGAAGTTTGAATATGTGGTCGTCATGCTATGTTTGACTACTACGGCATTCTTTTTCGTTGTATATTTCATATTGTGGCCGATGATTAAGTCCTTTTTAATTCCAGATCAGCGAAAAAGTTTGCTAAAAAGAAACTTTTTGCAAAAAAAAAAAAAGAAATGCTTGGAGATAAAAAAAAATAAACTTATGCTTTTGTAGAATACGAAAAATTGAAGAAAGTTGCAGAATCCATGGACCTCGAAATGCCTTCGTTTATTGTATACCAAAAGGTCATAGAGAAAATCGAGATGGATCGCAAGACTGAAGTCAAGAAAGCCGTTTTGGAAAACTTGTAATGACTCAAAGGACTTTTTTGTTCGCATTCTACTTTCGGAAATTGTTTCGTAGTTTTTGTTTGGAATTAAACATTTCACATCTGTTCTTCAACCAGCTAAGTTTTCAGTAACTGAAATATTTAGTATCGAAATTTATGCCAAAATAACATTTTCACGATAATTGTGAAAAATGGCTACTCGGCTTGCATTTAGTGAAAAGTGATTTTCGAATTCTCATAAAAAGTTTATTTTCAATGATAATTTCAAAAAAATCAGTTTTGCATTTTCACCTAATATTACAATTTCTAATAAACTGATTTTCTTTTCTTAGTTAATTATAAAAAGAAGTTATTAAAAAAAAGTTTTACATAAACTTTACAATCTTAAAAAAAACTGTTTTTCATAGGTATAAATTGTACTAAATATTTGAAAATATTATGTAAGGTTACGTGTGCTATCATATGCTACTATTGACTGAAAAGAAATGACGTCTCGTAAAAATGCAAACACGGCGCACAGCACGCAGCAAAATACAGTATCTGTCAAAGACAGATTAGAGCTGTGTGCCCGTTTACGGCACACAACTGAAAGCCATCGGTGGACTCACAGCATGGAAATGCACATGCGATGAGTTGTGCACTGTATTTTGCACACAGCTCAGAGCGTGAATTTGGATGCTGAAAGCGTGCATGAAAACCCACCTTGAATGTGGATTTTCATGCGCACTTTGAGCATCCAAATTTAAGCTCTTAGTTGTGTGCAAAATACAGCGCACAACTAGTGTATTTTAATTGTGCGAGTTGGCAATCGGCTTTCAGCTGTGCGCGATAAACGGGCACACAGCTTCGATCTGTCTATGCCGTATATTTTGTCGTGCTTTGTACTCACTTGACGTCACATCTGTTTTCAACTTGCACAGGTGATACAAAAGTACCACAACAGCAATATCCTCAAGGTGCCGTTCCTACCGAATTTTAAAAAACGGTTTTTGTTAACCCTGTGACCCTCAAGTGTTGGTCATGTGATCTTGTGACACAGTTAACAGCAGATGGACATAGCAACACACGACAAGGTACAAGAAATACAACATGTACGAAAACCACCTTTACTCTCATTAATTCATTGACTAGCTGTACATGACAACATCTAACATGTTAATGCGTGTTTAATCGGTTCAATTTCATTGATCATTCAATTGAATCAACTTGCTCTTGTTCATTCGTTCGAGAGGTATCTGCCTAAGATGAAAAAAGGCGTAAGCTGAATGCCATTAAGTATTACGTATTTTGTGACGCTTACAGAGCCAACTGATAACTGGGGTTGCGATTGTAAGGGGAAGTAACGCAACCGCGTATCTACGAATCCACGCAACTCCAGAATAGACACGGTTCTAAGTTTGTCAAATTATTGAATAAATCCGGTTCAAATTTGATAAATGAACCGCATAGACGTAAATACTCGCCAGTTGAAAGGTTTATTATAACCTAACCAAAAACGTAATGGAAAAAACCTCTCAGAAAATCAATATCCACATGAACAACGCTGTTTTGAATCGAACAAATTCCTTCAAAATGTCTAAACAGAAATTGAATTCAATAAGATAACAAACGTGGTTGAGTCAATCGATTTGATCAATGAAAACGCGCCACAACGTAAAGCTTGTGACGTCAGAGGGTTTAACTAACAATCTAACCTCTCGTCATGTCGGCTGCAATAACAATAATACTCAAGATAACATGATTTAAACTCTTGTAAACTTCCGCTACCCTCACTTTTGTATCAGACAAACCTGACAGTTTAATCAACCCTTATGACGTCACAACAGTCCAAAAAATGTAGACTAAAACAAAACTTTGAACAAAAAAAAAATCCCCTCCAAAAACAATCTTTTATTTCAATAATAACGGTAAGATTCATGTTACAAAAAAAATTCAGATGTAAAGTTCAAGTCTCTGTAAGACGTCATATTTGCTAAAAATTCTTCTTTTGAGACAGAATTCGGTATTGGTCGTTCCCTTCAAAAGATTCGTTCTTTGGAGGGGTCACAAAAATTACTTTAAAGGCATATTAATGTTGCTTTCTTCGGAAAGAGCAACCTGAAATGACAAAAGCAAAACGGTTGAGACACCCCACCGAACACACAAGAGACTACGTCCCTCTTCGTTTTCAATGAATTTTTATACCTTCTGTTAGCCTAGCTCGGCCGCCCGTTGGCTGACACAAAACCGTCGAACAACCGACACACAATACGACTGTTTGCGCATGACTAAACACTGTTGTGATTTTGTAACAACCTTTTAATTGAAAACAAGACAAAAATAAAAACAATTCGATTTCAGTTTCATTCAATATGAGTTTCAATAAATAATTAGGCCAGATTTTTTTTTTTTTAAAAAAAACTTTGCCCCTTTAACTCTAGCTTTCTGAACCAAATTTCTGTATTCTTTTAAGTGTGGAGTCCCTATCCTCCAAGCCTCCGTTGTTATACAGCATAGGTTGTAATATATTCGCACCAACAGGCAAAAGATACATAAAAGCTGAAACAGAGGCTAGAAGTTGCTCATATCACAACTTCAAGTATTCCTTCAATTAGGAGGACGCGTTAGCCTCCAAGCTAAGACTTTGGAGTTGTTATATATGTTCTTCCAAAAGCGCAAACTATGAAAAAAAAGGTTGTAGAATCTCCTACATAGAGGCTAAGCGGCTGCTAATCGGAGGGAAAAAACTTTTCTTACAAAAAAAATGACGCCAGAATTTCCGTTAAAGAACTCATAATAGAAAACATTTCCCATGGTTTCCATTCAAACCAAAAGAAACCAGATTTAAGTTGAAAGTTGTATTGAGAATAATTAGGCCATAAATGTTCAAATTACCTGGGCATTTAACGTCCATGAAATAAGAATTGGGATGCTGAACAAGCCTCTTGAGCTTACATTTACGCCTCTCTTCTTCCGCAGTCGGATGTAGTAAATCTTTTGCTAACTGAAAAAATAACAAAACAAAGTCAGGTAACAAAAAAAAACAAACAAGTTCTGACAAGATTAGGAACAATGAGATTTCAAGTTTGATTTTTCAGATTGGGGTTTTTTTTTATCGATTAAAACGTCCGATTGATAGTTTTATCGGCATTTTCACATTAATAGTTAGAAACAGTTAAAAGCCGGTCTAAAAAAAAGGGTCGAATTCGTTGTTTTGTACACAAACGAGGACAGAAAGGGGAAGGGGAGGTGTGGGGGGGGGGCTGAATTAAGCCTAACCGCATGTTCCGTCTTTAAGACGCAAATCGCTTTCGTCGTCGTCGTCACTTTTTAAGAAAACAATTCTAACCGTTTAAAATTTTTAATCGGGATTCTGTTCATATTTAACTTTGAATAAATCATTTATTAATTTTGGCTTTTTCAGTGAATATACATTAGAGAAAGGCGGTTGTTTTACTTACAGGCATGTTGACACGACAATCAAGTCGAAGCTGAAAAGGATAAGCAAACTACAGGATCTGAAAATGTGAATTCACGGATTCAACAACGAACACTTCCCGTAGAGGGCGCTGCTTACAACTGAACAAAATATACAAGGTGGTTCAAAATAAATCCATACTGCAATGCAGTTTGTATAGTTTTAGCTTGGTTAATAGTTTTTTTTAAAGTTTTTAATGAAGTAAATTATTAAAAAAAAAAGAACTTTTATGTGAACCTAGACTAGTGTGTGATCTTTCTAGAAGTGTTTCCATAAAACTTGTTTAAAAAAAATTCTTTTTCGCATTTTAAACTTGGTACAAATTGTCTAATGTTCTAAAATTCAATATTATAAATATTGCAAAAAGATAATTTAAAATTGCTACATAAAACAATTATTTTTGAACACATCATCATAAGTATTTTAGCATTGTCTCCTTGATTATTAGTTCCTAACAAATTTTATTTTTTTTTATTGTTTCTTGTGAAATTTTGAAAAAATGATTTCAGGTACGTCTTCATGATAAATAAGATCAAAAGTTTACAAAAGAAGCATAAATTCACAATCAAAGCATAATCACTTAAAAACACACTTTTCTGGTTATAAAAATTTTTAGAAAGGTACCAAATTGTTTTGTTAAATTATATTTTCTGATATTACTTCTGATTAATTTAGTTAAAAATTGCTTCACATGCTATATTTTGCTATATAATAGACGTTTTTTTTATTTGCATTTAGTGTATTTGCGTACGAATATTTTGGGGTTCAGATTTTATTTGCATAAAATGCGCAGTTTATAAAACAATTAGCATTTATTTGAAATTTTATTTGGATAAGGGTTTTGGCTTTGATAAAAGGAAATCATAAGGAACATAGAGGCTTTTGGAACACAGTGTATATATGTGCGCAAAGAGAGTTTACTCTTCTTTGGTGTGCATGACGTCATTCATAAAGGGCTGCACAATATGTTGCAATAACAAGATTATTGATTTTCTTTTGTAAACGAAATTCTATTGATCACATTTATTAACTATGGTTCTTTATAGAATTTCTATGTTAGACTCGTTGAACGGTTATTCGCAAATTGCAATAGCGCTTATTATAGCAGACGAAAATTTAGCAGATATCATTACCACAAACGGAAGTGACGAAATATCGGAAATAACATCTAACATATAAGAACCGCCTATTGAGACGTAAATGCAAACAAATCTTATTTCCACAGTGATATTTGTAAGTAGCTGCTGTAGCTGGTTTCGAAATGACGTCACACAATAGTGTTATAATATGTTTACAAATTACAAATTTTTGCTATCGAAAACATTAGTGAGTGTTGCACATAATACCTCGCACTAAACCTTATTAATGTTTTCTTAGTAAAGTTTTGAAGCAGTTAAAGATTTAATAATGAATAAGAGGGGTGACCTAATATGACTATTATGTTGTATTTCAATAAGACGTGCGCCATTTTTGATTACCCTTTTTTGAAGCAAAATTGGGTTCACATTATAATATCTTTGCGCTACATCTTTTAAAATCTCAGTAGTCAGTAGCGCAAATTGCTCAATTACGGTGGGAGCGGCAACTGCTATAAAATGCTGTGAACATACGACTTTTATATAAATTTTTATTATTGTTCAGAATGGCGGCGTTTCTTGCTGTTCCGTTGAAGAGAACTTACGAAGTTGATTTAGTTAAACCTCTTAAAAACATCATATCGAGTTCTTACAACACAGCCGACAATCCAGAAGATTACACTGAAAGTCTGAACGAGTTTAATAAGTTAAGAAATAACGCAACATGGAAAACATTGGATAAACACGAAAGTTCATTGGACGTCATTTACAGGTTTCTATCATTCGTTAATTCCTTCTTATCGTACAATTTTATCTGTTTGGAATGCGAATTTATCCTAGTTACGCTTAATTGTTATACTTTGTTCAGTTTATTATCGTTTTACGTTGTCAAATATATATGAAATGAATACGTTTAAAAGAATCAAAATTTGTTAGATTTTTTTTTCTGGACGGTTGAAATTTAATGCGGATGTGACGTCACTATAAACCAATTATACAGTGGTCACAAATTTATCACTGACTCAAAAGTGATCAAAGTAGTCATATGACTAACATCTTGTGTGCTTCATGCGTCAGAGAGAAACTTGTTTTCTAACGTCACTGACCTTTAAGAAATGACCGTATTTCTTTTTAAAGGTATTACGATCAACTGACAGCCCTTGAAGCCAAAGTTCCGCCACAGGATGTCCAGGTATTGTCTAAAAATGAATAAGAATTGACGAATTTGATTCATTGCAGTATTGTTTTTTCAATCAGATTCCATTCAAATGGAAGGATGCGTTCGATCGAGGATCGTTTTTCGGAGGACGGTTAACATTGAGTACGTTTTTGTTTTGGCGAACGAAAATTTATCATGCTAAAAGTATTTTCATGTTGATATCTTTGAAAATAAACTTTTTATGATAAGTTTGAAAAAGGCGGAAATATTTTTCGTGAAATGTTGATGGGTAAAAAAACGTGAAATTGCATCATTTTCAAATTGCTATAAAATGTTGATTTTTAAGATATTGCCATTAAAAAATAATTTAGCATAATCTTCTATCACTTAAGTTGACAAGTTTAATCTTATCGTAATGTTGTTCCTGAAGAAAGTTTACGTGACGTTTTATGCACCTCAAAACAACTCTTGACCCTAGTTAATGGAAAAATGTCAAAATTTATATTGCATATATTATTTATGTAACATTTTACAAATAAATTTTATGGAAGTTTAAAAACGAATGAAAATTGACGTTCTTTGACCAATAAAATGTCGGCCGAAAACGGTTTTAAAACGTTCTAAAAGTTTTTAATTAAAGATTTCGTTGTGAAAATAAATTATACATCTTTAGGCCTTCCTTGAGTTCAACAAACTTCTTCTGAGGAAGATTTCTGAGTTGATGTGATAGTGGTCAGCTGTGTTAAGAATAGGGACATATCTCTGTGTCTTTCTACATTTGGTTATTGTCACGCTGCTGCAGTTTGGCCATTTTTTAGTGTTTTTCATTTCAGAAGGTTTCTGAAATAATGTTAATGACACCTGTTTAGAATAAAAAAGTTTGAAAAGTCATCATTTCAGAAGGTTTTGTTGAGCTTTAGGTACCGGCCTTTTGTTTACTATTTTAGTAACAAAATAAATCTTGAGATTATTTCGTAAGTAGCTTCAAAACAGTTCTCTTTGTTTGTCTGCAACATATTCATAAATGGAGGGGGAAAAAAACGATACTTTTCTTCAAGTAACGTGTTTTTTTTTTTACTTCTTATAGCTGTTGCGTCATTGAACTACGAAAAGGTTTGCGTTCTTTTCAACATGGCATCGCTCCAGAGCCAAGTAGCTTCTGATCAGAACTTGGAGAGTGACGTTGGGTTGAAACTAGCTGCGAAACTGTTTCAGGTTACATTTATATCTCGATCAACGCTTCTGTCGACGAAACTTTATCGTATGTTTTTGTCGTTTGCGTTTTTAGATGGCTTCTGGAGTGTTTGCTCATCTCAAGAGTTCCGTGATGTCTAGTATTCAACAGGATCCGACTCCCGACATTCAGCCGGATACTTTGGGTGCTTTGAGTTGTCTTATGATAGCTCAAGCGCAGGAAACGTTCTTTTACAAAGCCACACATGGTTTGTTTTCACGCATTCAGTCAAATTATTTGTGAATTTCAATGTTGTTTATTTTATTTTTTTGGTATTACAGACAAGATGAAAGATGCGATCATTGCGAAAATCGCTTCTCAATGTGAGGATCTTTATGCAGATGCTTTGAAACAAATGCAGAAGGATAACGTTCGATCTCTTTGGGATAAAGTAATGTTTTGACTTTGTTTTATGCTTTTTTATTGCCTAAAACGTTTTCATGCCAGATACTTTATAAATTTTGAGAAGAAGAAAGTGTATTAGACTAAAGTTAACGGAGTTCCTGTTGATAACTTTAAAAATAAACATTTTACGGCCTTTTGCAAATGTCCCAGTATTTTGCATTTCTTTCAGCTTGAAGTGAAAGCCGATTTACGAAATTTTGAAACGGTCGTAGAAATTTATTCTAGTCCACATCAAGATGACAAAAGTGCGACATGAGTTCGAGACAAAAACACAACAGTATTGACAGAAAAAGCGGGTTTCAAAAACAAAACAAACAAAAAACTGAAACAACTGTCAGCAGTACTGAAGACAAACCCACAACAAATTTGTGACACAACACTAACAAATTGGGTGTCTTTTTTCGTTACTATAGCCGTCCACTTAGACATGCACAATAGGCGTCATTAGTATTGCTTTCAAATGTTTTATTTGGCTGTTCTGTTCTTGTTTTAATACTAACTGTCCACATTGCACAGACAAGAGTTAAAAGAATGTTGCATAATACCAAGACAAAACACAAACCTTTTGATGTTTACCGACTTGAGCCGGGACAGGGAATTGTTTGTGAAATTGCAGACAAAAGGAAACACAAACGTCGCAGAAATATTTTAGAATAGTCGATGGAAAAGTCAATTTGTCTCGACGCTTGAGTTTCTTCTTTATTTATGTTTTGCCAGCTTGATGTGGATAACAACATGAAAAACCCCTTTAGTTTGATCTTTGACTTTTCTAGTTTTTAAAACACTTAGTTTCATGTTAAATTTGCTTATGAAAAGCAGAGACAAAAGAAGTTTTTTGAGCAGACGCAGACACATTAAAGGATTACAATATTTGTTTGAAACTAGAAGTGTAAACGAAGGTTCATAGAAAGTTTTCATGATATCTTTCGAAATAAACTTTTTATGAGAGTTTTAAAACGATGACAATTAGTGTTTTTGTTCACCAAAAAGTGTTGAAAACAGTTTAAACTGATATTTAAAAGTTTTATTTTTAAGAATATCATCTCAAAAATTATCGATACACTTCTTAACGTTCTAGTATCAGGTAATTTCCTGAATTTTTTTTAAGGTGGCTTAATACTTGAATTCTCCGCCGCGGTTTTTTTCAGGAGAAACATTACTATAATAGTTAGTGGTATTATTAAAAGTTTTTCTTGATGATATCTTTCAGAAAAACAATCTAAAAACGGATAATTTTCAAGTTACTATAGAATGTTTTATTTTTTTTTAAGATATTGCCATGAAATTTTTTTTTTTGTATAATCATTTAGCATTCTAGTTTTTAAAAATAATTTTAATGTATTCCTGAGAAAGAAAATATTATAATTGTTTTGAAACATAAATGAATCTTTTTGTTACTGTTGTTGAAATAGGAATGGTTACCTCTGATTGCTGCGAAACAGACGGCTTATCACGGTTTGGCCGAGTATCATCAGTCTTTGGTCGCTCATACTCAGAAGAACATTGGCGAAGAGTTAGCTCGTTTGGAAGTATGTTTCTATTTGTTTTCTTGCTTTTCTGTTTTCTTATTGTTTCCTTTTTTTGTTTTTCGTTTTTGAAAAGCATGCTTCGGAACTGATAAAAACTGCCGAATCGAGAGCCGGGCTTTCGTTGAACTTTCGAGATACTGCAAATCGTATCCAACGTTCGTACGACGAAGCGAAGAAAGACAACGATTTCATCTATCACGAAAGAGTTCCTGATGTCAAGAGTCTCCCTCTGATCGGGAAAGCGGCTCTCGCGAAGCCGATTCCGGTTGCAGAACAAATGAGTTCGAGTTTTAAAGGTTTGACTTTTAATGTCGCATTTAGGTTTTTGTTTTTTGGCGAACGTGTTTTTTATTGTTTGTTTTTTTAGATTTGTTTGCAACTTTGGTTCCTGTTCCTGTCCATCAAGCAATGGCCACATTCGATGTTAGAAGAACGGAAATCGTCAATACGGAAGTTGGAAAATTGCGTGAACAAACACAGTTAATGAATAGGTAATCTCTTAATTTTCAGTGTAGAGTTTTGTTGCCTTGTTAGTTAAGGTTATGTTCCTGTAAAAATCTCATAATACTCTTGAAGTAACAGATGGGCGCCTTTTGAGTTAGCCGATTAACCAATTGCTGATTGGCTAATGAAACCCTTTCCACCTTATTATATATTATACCGGCACTTTGTAAATGACAGGCAAAGAAATCTATTTGTCTCAAGTTCTCAACTATTTTGTTGTTAGTGAGAGCCACCATCTTAAAAAAAAACACGACATCACATTTGAGGTTTGGTTGAGTCGACTCTTTGAGTAAGGCTGAGTTCACGTTTCAACAAAATCAGCCCCAATTTGCCGAAGCTAGTTTTCGTACAAAAGTTGGGTTTCAAAAATAAAAACAGCTGTAAGGATTAAATTTTACATCCACATTACACCACTGTATGTGGCCGACGTCTCGGTAGCACAGTGGAGATAGCCTCCGTTTGTGGTGCTGGTAGTCGCCGGTTCGAATCCCAGTTTTAGGCATGGTTGTTGTGTTTCTGTCATTTCGGAGTTGACGTCAGACAGGGAAGCCGGTTGTAAAACACATTTAGCCAAATCTGACTCGTATGTTGCATCTTTCATCATCATCATCATCATTTGACCGACATCGCTGGGTGCGGGATGTGGTTCAGTAAAAGAAGAAAAAAACTATAGCATTGTATGTCTCAACAGCATTTGGTAAATGTTATTGAGACATATATTGCTATAGAGTGGACGTAAAATTTAGTTAAGAAAACACCCAATTACAAAAAGACAAAAAAAATTGGTGTTGTTGGGAGGAAAAAAATGAAAAACCCTCTTCCAATGTTTTGCAACATTTTGTGCAAAAAAAAAAGTTGGACAAGAAACCCCAAAATAGTCTAAAAGAAATAGCAACAGTCTTTTACCATAAACGGCATATATTTTCATTTGTGTTTCTTACAAAGTGGACGTGTTTTTCTATTGTTTTTCGGCAGTTGAGTTCGATTTTGTTGTAATGTGTACGGGGACTTAAGGAATGTTGTGTTGAGTTTTGTTGTTTTTTTTTAAAAAAAGGAAAACATGAAGTCGCCTTCAGTTTACTGAATGTCAAAAGGCAGTGCAGCCTAACACTTTTTTTCTTGTGTTCTTTAGCATATTAGCTTCTCTGAATTTACCAGCAGCACTCGAGGACGTGTCGGGCGACAATCTTCCTCAGTCTCTAGCTGACAAAGCGAAAGCGGTCAGAGATCTTGGAGGCATCGATGGTATCGAGAAGTTGATCAACGAACTACCGGAATTACTTCAAAGAAACAAAGAAATTCTTGACGAAGTAACATTCTAAGCTTCTTGTTATATTTATTTGAAACGTTAATTATTTGTTTTGTTATTTTTCTTAGTCCGAGCGCATGTTAAACGATGAACAACAATCGGACACTCAATTACGCACTCAGTTCAAAGAACGTTGGACGAGAACTTCGTCCGAGAAGCTGACCGAACCGATGCGCGTCACTTCTTCCAAATACAGAGATATTATTAATAATGCAATGCAAGCGGATGGTGTCGTACGTGAAAAATTTAACACGCATAAAAATGGTATGCTGCTGCTCAGTAAAGCTCAGGTAACTTAAGTTGTGTGTTTTTCGTCGCATCTGATAAGGAAGAAAGCACGGCGAAAACTGTTTTGTTGTTCGTTTGTTTAGCAAGAGCTTTACGCTTCCATTCCTTCCGCAAATCCAACACGAGCTCTTCAGAGCAGTCCCGTTGTGCAACGTTTGCGCTCGCTAATGGAACAAGTCGACACGATCAAAGCGGAACGGGATGTTATCGAGACCGAGCTTAAGAATGCAAATATCGACATAAGTGAGTTTCATCGTTTGTTGCAACGCTGTGATTTTCTTATTGAGATTTCTGATTGTTCGTTTAGGGGCAAGGCTTTTAGCCGATTTAGCAAGAGACGGTGCCATCAACGAGCCTGTCGTTTCGATGGAAGTTTTAGGTCAGGTATATGGTCCGTTGCAGCAACAAGTTAGAGAAAGTTTAATGCGACAAGAACAACTTATTGGTGAAATCCAAGTAATTTCTGCATCTTCGATACTTCATTTCGACGAGCGATTCTAATAGTCTTTTATTTATTTATGATTAATTAAAAAGAGCTCTAACGTGGAGTTTTGCAAAGAAAAGAATGGCAACCAAAGTGCAGCCAAAAGAGAAGGAACTTTAAAAGAGCTTGCGGCTGCTCACGATGCTTATATGGAGTTGACTGCTAATTTACAAGAGGGAACGAAGGTTCGGTTGACCGATTCTGGTCGACGTCCGACTTGGACTTCGTTGTTTGTTTGAAAGGAATAACTTTTTAAAACATTTTTTCTCGTCTATTCTAGTTTTATAACGATTTAACGCAACTTCTGATTAACTTCCAAAATAAAGTGAGTGATTTCTGTTTCGCTCGTAAAACCGAAAAGGAAGAGTTGATGCGAGACTTGCAGCAGACCATTGCAAACCAACCCGGACCGGCCGCTCCGAATCTTCCCGCCCACCATTCTGCAGCAAGTACGTCATCCTCTTTATCATAACTCAAGTGTATTCTTCAATTTTTACGGATAAACTGTTTTAAGTTGCAGATCAACCGAAGTCGGCGCCTCCGAGGCCTCCACCGCCTACCGTTGCACCAACTCCTGCTCCGAGGTCGGCGCCTCAACCGCCGGCGTCTGCTCCTCCCCCTCTTTTGCCCTTGAATCCACCCGTGTATGCTGCTGCCGCAGCTGCCCCTCCTTCCTCGTCCATGCCTTATCCCATCAGTCCTCAGGGCATGCCTATGCCTCAACCCTATAGTCCGTATCCTTATGCAAATTATCCGTATCCTCCTTACAATCCTAATTATCAACAGTATCCTGCACCGCCGCCAGCTCAAGGTGAGTTTGTAACGATGCAAAAGTAGTTTTCAAAACACCAGCAACCGACCCCGATCGCTACTTTGGACAGCGCGTACTCTGGTTTCTCGGAAACACAGATTTAAGCAGACGATGCTTAGCTGACGAAATTTTTGTCCTTAAAAAAGTTTATTTTGAAAGATATCACTATAAAATTACCCTTAAGTGATTGAGCTAGCCTTCTAGTGTTTAAAACACTTTCTAGTTTTGTATCATTTTGCTTTTGGAAGACAGACTAACGAGTTACGAACATTTCATAAACAATTTTTTCCTCCTCCAATTCGTAGGGTACACAGGATATCCTCAACAACCTCCTCAATATAATCCTTATCAAGGTGGTCAACCGAACCAGGCTTACCCTCAGCAACAGTGGCATTAAATTGCGAACTAAGTGGCTTTTTCGTTCAACAAATTCGGACGCAATATCACAAAGGTGGGCGCGAGATGGGATCTGTTTTATTTTTTTTTTTCTTTCTTTCCTCCTTAAACACTTAACAATCGAAGTTCGTCAATTAATGTTTTGTTGCTTATTTTAAAAACAAAAAAAAAAATAATTCAATCAGGTATTGTGCTATAGAGAAATATTTTTCATTTCGTAACTATTAAAAGTGAAATTGTTTATTGGAATTTTGTCTGTTGATAATAATATGAAGGTAAGGGCAAAATCAAATCTTCTGCTTTTTGAAGCAAGAAGGAAGACCTCGCTTGCTTAATATTATCTATTTTTTGTACGTTCATTGCCTCCTATGAAACCAAATCATAGGAGGCTATGGTACCGTTAATTGAATGGTATTATACAGTACAGTTTGCGCCATCTATTGGCCGCACTCAGTTTTGGCACGGAATTACCATAGGAAGAGCTCTATACTCTACCTAGAGTTATATATTTTACTTGGTCTAAGTTTGTTTATCGGTTTAGATCTAAGTAGAGGTGGCGCCAACTATTGGCCACAATCAGCTATGGCATGGAATGATCTACATGCATCCTAATGAAATGTCTGTTTCTAGGAATATGAGTAGTGCCTTGTAATAAGCAAGTTTTAAAAAGTGTTTCATATTTTAAAATACCAGCTGAGGCGATAAAAGTAATGACTTAACTACCAAATGACATTCAAAGTTTTGTTTGATGAAAAAGGAAACTCAAAATCATCGGTAAAAGGAAGCAGTTTTCTGTTTTGTTTTATGGAGCTTTTTATTTGGAAAGAAAAATGTATTAGGTAAGTTTAATGTTTTATTGAAGGTTACTTTTTTTTATTGCTACATGTTTAGAAATTTGAAATGTGATACACTTATTTGTAAAACGAAAATTTCGTTATCGATGCAAACGCCACCTAGTGGAAGCTAAAGCAACACGCCTCTACCTACCTTTAAGATTTCCTTTATGGAATGATTTCAAACTGAGGCAAGGTGGTAGTTAGCGTCACAGAAGTTCTTATTCTGTGGTTAACATAAAATAAAATTGTACAAAAAATTAAAACAAATTAGCAAAAGACGGAAATTAACAGAAAATTTAACAGTTCATAAAGCTCGTTATATACCTTCAATTATGTCTTAAATTAATTTCTAAATGTGACATTGCATGTGTATAACGACGTGAATGATAAATTATTTGTTCAAAGTTGCATTAATTTAGAAGATGATCTATTTTTCTTAAATGATCACATCTATACTAGAGCGCTTTTTCAGGATCAGCATCATTCTTATGTAATTTACAAAGCTATATACGATGCGCTCTGCAACATACTTAGCACACCTCTCCCAAATTCTCTTGTCTAGAAGGTCACAATATATACTATAAACTGTTCTGCGCACATTTTTTAGGTAAAAATGTCCGAATACTTTTACAAGTGTATAATCGCCGATTGATACTTATAAATTAATTTATACATTTTATTTACCAAATCATTAACGAAAACATTCATCATTTAATTGACACAAATATGTAAGTAAAAATTGTAGGTGTAAAGGGGCTTTATACCATGCAGCTTTTGAGTGAAGTTGATGACAGAAGAAGGTGAGTTAGTGAAGTTTACAATAGGTTAATAAGTGTTTTATTTATCCACTAGAACGAAAGCCTGTCTCCGAAGGGGGTGAGAGTGATAGCCGTCATCATCATCATTTCCTGTACCTTATCCCCCAAGCAGCAGGGTCGGCCTTGCTGGTTCTAACTCTCCACTCGTTCCGATTTTGCACCAAGCCCCCAGTGACCCCACATGCCACCATATCCCGTTTTACTACCACGTCCCAGGTTTGCTTGGGTCTTCCTCTACCCCGTTTTATTCCCAGGTCTAAGTTCATTGCTTGCCTCAGCAGCCCATCTTCCCCGCTCCTGAGGACATGCCCAAACCACCGCAGCCTATTTTCCTGCATCTTTTCAACTATATTTGTTACCTCTACACTACCCCTAATAAAATCATTTCTGATCCTATCCCTTTTGGTCACCCCACTCATAAACCTTAGCATTCTCATCTCAGCTACCTACATTCTATCCTCATGCACCTTCTTGATTGCCCAACACTCTGATCCATACAACATAGGTGTGATAGTGATAGCCGTATACATTATAATATCTCAGATTGGGAACATTTCGAGTAAATACTTTGCTTGATCCTGGTATAAGCATGCATTGCGTTTAAAAAAATTAATACACAAAAACTCCAACCAGGACTTGAGCCAAGGACCTCTCCTCTGCCAATTTACCAATTTTGCTACCAATGTAAATTGTGAAATCAAAGGTGACCTTTACCATAACCCCACGTGGGTTAATTTATTCTTTGAAAAAAGCATGCTGCATTAAAGCAAGCTTTTCTGGCTGTAAACATTATATATTCAGGGGTTCTGGTGAAGTTTGATGATTTTTCACAAAAATAAGGTAAACGGAGGAAAATTGAAAATTCTAATGTGGCATACCAAGAATTCTATCTAAAGATGTGTATACTGGTTAATTTTCATGATTCTAGAGTGTATAGTTTCCGAGAACATTCAACATTCGTGCACAAAAGGAGAGAGAGAGAGAGACAGTCAGCCCTTAGCAAATTAGGATATTAGAGAGGATAGAAGATGATATTAGATGAGCATAATTCATTAAAAGCCAATGAAGCCTTCCTAGAGGCTATATTTCGACCATGTAATGTTTATGAGTGCACACCAAATTCGGATAATAATTTAGCATCTACAACAAATTATAGAACATGCCACACAAAAAATGAATCCAATAATTTTTGACAAAATAAAGGCAATTGCACCAAAAATGAATCCAAACAAAGATCTCTTCTGATGATGTTCTTTTTGTGTTTTACGTGCAGTCTTTACAGTTTTTGAATTTTTTATTCGACTGCTGTGTGTTTTCGTGTCAGGTTCTTTTTTCTCCTCGTTGAAGTCGTTTCTAATTGGAATTTCTGTAATTGGTTTAAAGTGTGAAATTAATATCTAAAAGAAAGTGGGTCTCACTTGTCCAGTGTCAACTTTTTATAGATTGTTATTATGAATTGAATCCTATTGAGGGATGTTACATATGGAGCCTGTGTAAGAGACTACTAGTACGTACACAGGAGCGGATCTACATTAGGGCTAATTGGGCTTCAGCCCAGGGCCCCACTTTTTTAGGGGGCCCCAAGACACAATGCAAAGTATCATGTTAAAAGAAATATTAGCCTGAAAATAATAACTACAATATCTTAAAGAAATAAACAGTATATTTTTACTATGTGTTACAAACAGCGTTTATTAATTTTATTAATTTTTTTTTTAAAAAAAAAGGGGGTCCAGAAAGACCTCAAGCTCAGGGCTCCTAAAAAGCTAGAACCGCCCCTTGTACGTACATCAATACTTATATCAAGATAAGTATTACGGCGCTGCCGCGCAGCATCCCCCATTGATGGTAGGGTTATACGAACAATGTGTAATTTTGGATAAATAAGCTCTGTAAATAATGCTGCTTTTATGCTTTGCGGAGTTTACGCAGGTATTACCAGTTGAGATTTTCGTATTGTTGAGTAATTGCGTGCCGTTCTTTATTGGTTCGTGATTGGTTTCTCGTAATGATGGGCTCGGTTGTTCTTCGGTCTTGTTATTATCCTGATCATTGGTAAAACGAGATTTAATGACAATTTTTATTTCAGTAATAACGCAAAAGAATCTTGCACTGACTTTTGCTGTAAATATTGCTACTGGCCCACTGACATCACTGCCTTAAGGGTCGTATTTCTTAATAACTGCGAACTAAGATAAGTCAACGCTATAGTCTTAAACTTGTTAAATTTTAGACGAATCCAATTCTTCGTATAAAACGTTGATGAGTTTAGTACTAGCTTTCACTATCTTACTGTTAGGAATCATCCCAATACAACGTTTATACCTCGTTGCACTTTTTCATTTCAACGTAAAAGTTTCATGTGCCATACAAATGGCTGTAGCAACTAAACGGCTGAAAGATGATTTTAAAGAACGGAAAGGTATACCTTCATAAAAGGTATATTTTGCAAGCTATAGCTTGCAAAATGGACCTTTTTTGAAGTTTAGCATAATCCAAAATTGTATAAAATAAAAACGCTTTTGAATATGGCAAAAAACTGCTGTTTATATCTGGCCACAACATTCAAGAAGAGATTACAATGTTAATTAAATATCGGTAAAATTCAACTTATAGGCATTAAGGTGACTAGAATCCGGACCATGTTTTTTGAAACATCAAACATAGCTTAACATAGCGTCTATACAGATATGAAACACGTGCAAACTGAGTATTCTAGGCTCCTAATTTATTATTTAATAACTAGTGGGGTAACCCGTCATAAATGACGGAAACAAAATTCACAGGCAATTGTGCGCAGCATTAGAATTTCTTTTCCTCCGCCCTTTTATGCCGTCAGACCAAGTAACAAACCCAACAACCCAATTCATAAAAGGTCGGAGCAAAAAGAAATTCTAGTTTAATTTTGCTACTATTATCCCCTCCCCTTTTTTATATTTGAAAGAGAAAATGAGCGTTTCATTTTCTCTGGTGTGCACATGCGCGTCGTTTTTTCCTTTTTTTACTCCTTTCATTTCAATTTCCGTCACCCCCTCCCACTTTTCTCTCTCCCCCTCCCCCTTCTACATTTTCCAACCTTTTTTCCACCATTATTATATATATAATATCCCAGGTCTGTGTATCTGTCTGTCTGTCTTTCTGTCTGAAATAACGCTGTACAACCATTGAAGCACATCGGAATTTATATAAATTTAAATAAATGAAGAAATGAACAGCTTTTTTTTTTCTCAAGGTCAACTATATGTTGCACGCTTCCCATCCAAGAACCCCATGATATTAAATTGGAGAGGGGGAAAGGTTGGATGGAAAGTGTAGAAGGGGGGGGGGGCGAGAGAGAAACGTGGAGGGAGGAAAAGTGGGAGGGGGTGACTGAAATTGAAATGAAATTAGTAAAAAAAAAAAAAAAACGACGCGCATGCGCACACCAGAGAAAATGAAAAACACATTTTCTATTTCAAATATAAAAAGGGGAGGGGATAATAGTAGCAAAATTAAACTACAGTTTATCACAGGCAATTGTGCCATAAAAACAATTAACCCTCATGGAACATTTTCCTTAAAACCATTTACCCTAATAGAACATTTGCCCTAAAACCACTTGCCCTAAAACTATTTGCCCTCAAGGAACACTTGCCCTAAAACCATTTACCCTAAAACTATTTACCCTAATAGAACATTTGCTCTAAAACAACTTGCCCTAAAACCACTTGCCCTTAAAAACATTTGCTCTAAAACTATTTGCCCTCAAAGAACATATGCCCTAAAACCAATTACTGTATATTTAGACTATTCATTAGGGGAACATCTCCTTAGGGCAAATGTTTTTTTAGGGCAAATGTTTTTTTAGGGCAAATGTCTTTTTAGGGCAAATGTCTTTTTAGGGCAAATGTCTTTTTAGGGCAAATGTCTTTTTAGGGCAAATGTCTTTTTAGGGCAAATGTCTTTTTAGGGCAAATGTCCCTTTAGGGCAATATCTCCCTTTAGGGCAAATGTCCCTTTAGGGCAAATGTCCCTTTAGGGCAAAATCTCTCTTTAGGGCAAAATCTCTCTTTAGGGCAATATCTCCCTTTAGGGCAATATCTCCCTTTAGGGCAATATCTCCCTTTAGGGCAATATCTCCCTTTAGGGCAATATCTCCCTTTAGGGCAATATCTCCCTTTAGGGCAATATCTCCCTTTAGGGCAATATCTCCCTTTAGGGCAATATCTCCCTTTAGGGCAATATCTCCCTTTAGGGCAAATGTCCCTTTAGGGCAAAATCTCCCTTTAGGGCAATATCTCCCTTTAGGGCAATATCTCCCTTTAGGGCAATATCTCCCTTTAGGGCAATATCTCCCTTTAGGGCAATATCTCTTTTTAGGGCAATATCTCCCTTTAGGGCAATATCTCCCTTTAGGGCAATATCTCCCTTTAGGGCAATATCTCCCTTTAGGGCAATATCTCCCTTTAGGGCAAATGTCCCTTTAGGGCAAATGTCCCTTTAGGGCAAATGTCCCTTTAGGGCAAATGTCCCTTTAGGGCAAATGTCCCTTTAGGGCAAATGTCCCTTTAGGGCAAATGTCCCTTTAGGGCAAATGTCCCTTTAGGGCAATATCTCCCTTTAGGGCAATATCTCCCTTTAGGGCAATATCTCCCTTTAGGGCAATATCTCCCTTTAGGGCAATATCTCCCTTTAGGGCAATATCTCCCTTTAGGGCAATATCTCCCTTTAGGGCAAATGTCCCTTTAGGGCAATATCTCCCTTTAGGGCAAATGTTTCTTTAGGGCAAATGTTTCTTTAGGGTAAATTGTTTTAGGACAAAAACTTAATCAGATTGAAATTTAAATGAACTGCTTTTTTCTCATGGTCAACTTTATGTTGCACTCTCCCGATCCAAGAATCCAAACAATAGTAAGGACAGGCAAGTAAAGACAGAAAAATACAGTCATTTTCCCCGCCTTTTTATGAGGGCCAGCAACTTTTAATTATTTTATGTTGTCTGATGTCACATGCCCCGTTCTTTTCAATTTTGAATTGGTTGTTATTTGGTCTGACGTCACATGCCCCGTTCTTTTCAATTTCCAATTGGTTGATATTTGGTCTGACAGTCATAAAGGGGCGGGGCACACGACTGTATCTCCCTGTCTTCACATACCTATAACAATATTAAGGTGCTTATAAAAAACACAAGTGGTCAAGGCGAATTGCTTCATGACAACCGGACAGTCACACAAAAAGAAACTAGATGCTCCCGTCATTTATGACGGGTTACCCCACTAGTATATATATAATGGTGTAAAACTCACCACAAAATTCGGAGATTGCAGTTCCGTAGTCAAAATGGAACTCCCGATTAAGTAAAAGACGAAAACGAAAACCATATTGAGTTTGCCAATGTGACAAAAGCTCAACGTGGACTTACTTTACACCGTTAAATGTTTTTCAAAACTCGTAATATTTTTTTACAAAAAAAGGTGACGCTGCTTGGTGACAAAAGTAGATCCAAGTCAGTAGAAGTAACAGCTGTTATTTTAATGAACAATTTTACATTTTACGTGACGTATAAAGGATAATTCTCCATTGTATTCGTCTTTTTTTTTTTCTAAAGAAGCCTACCGATTTTTCGTAATTTTGATATTATTTTAAATGAACACCTATGTAAGCAGTAAATACTCACCTTAAGGTTTAATAAGGATTGCAATCATTATTATTATTATTAAATGACAAAGATAAGCTTGGTTGATTTTCCCCTACCATTTCAGGAATGAGGGGAAAATGACCCATTGTCAAAAAAGAAAAGTTACAGCTGTGTTTAAATCGTGATTCCAATGGCTTCATTTAGCATTTATCACGATTTCTAGGCTGTATTCTTTTGGGACTATTGTAACTATGGTAAGACGGCATCAAGGGTTGGAGTTGGAGGCTACCAGTGACATAAAGGTACTGAAACAAGTATAAACAAAATGAAATGTACAAATTAATGAGCGTTTAAATAAAGAAGAAGCTTATTCAATTGTAGCAAATCAAGCCAAGTTAATTTTTACATTCTGGAAGGGGGGCTGCGCACCCAAGACCCCACCTAATCACTGATATACCCGTAAAAAATAGTATAGTGTTTATCCAATTTTATATACATTCTGTTTTCGGTTTTAGGGTTATATCCAGTGGCAAATCCAGGACTTTTTCATGGCGGTGGTGCTGTGCACCGCACCTATATAATGCTCTCGTTATGTTCATGCAGCTAATACCCGGGAAAACAGCCTGTATGCGGTGCATTATCTGCATGAATGCAACAAGAGCATCACATACTCCACAATGTTTTATTGTAATTATTGTTTAAAAATACTCTTTAAGGCTGCCACACATGTTCCAGTAAACCTGTCATGTATGCCTGCAGAGGCATGCTTGTGCAGGTCGACCGGACGAGCATATTGCACCCACACATCCCGGTAAGCCTGTCAGGTATGCCTGTGTAGGTTTACCTGACAGCAACAGTGCACCATGCACATGCTCCGGTAAACATGTCACCATTTACGCTGTCTGTCGACATGTGACACGTCGTCTGTGAAGGCCTGGCACCTGAACTGACGCCTGCCATGTGGCTACACATGTTCCGGTTTGCCTGTGCAGGTCAAAATAAGTGTGCCCTGGTCAACCTGCACAGTGCACAGGCCATCAATGTTTGTTTTATGATGACATGCATTCATCAGGGCCATCACTATCTCTTTTTTTTCTCTCCCTTTTTAGGGGGCGCCTTCAGCGCCCCCCCCCCCCTGTATCCGCCACTGCTTATATCGCAATGTTAATCATCCCCTCCAAATATATGCTATTTAACCGCTCGTTTGTTCATTCATTTTTTTTAGTACCGTCACTGCTAACTTCCAGTACTTGGCGTCGTCATAGTTACAATCTTCCCAGTCAGAATCGTCCCACCAGGAACACACCAATTTCTATTCACAAAATAAATGTCAATATAATAGTTTGTATATAATTATTTTATTAATTTTATGTTCCGCAAATACAAATCTTTGTTAAATAATACACACTGACCCAAAAAACTTCTGAGAAGACATTTCTTTTTTGTCGGTAGAGAACTTTCTCTAATGTTTCTTCGCAACTCTTCTTGTAGATCGGCAAATCATTTCTTCCAATTTTCTTATTCTGATCCTATAGTGTGATCAAATGAAATATGTATCAATTTTTATTTGATAAATTTGTCAATTACTCACCAAACTGGTGTGCAAGGTGCAGTGCAGTGCAAAATTAACTGTGTATAGCGCAACTTATCACAGTAATAGACCAAACAAGGGATTCAAGGAACCCTATAGACCTCCATTGCTTTAATATATGCTTTCATATATCAAATAACCAACTTTTTTTCATTGTTACATGTGTGCGCATGAGTACGCACATGAACACACGTGCGTGCATGCATATGTACATTTACGCACGTGTGCGCATGTGTACGCACACGTACACACTTGTGCGCATGTGTACGCACATTCGCGCATGTGTATGCACACGTACGCACTTGTGCGCATGTGTACGCACACGTACACACTTGTGCGCATGTGTACGCACACGTACACACTTGTGCGCATGTGTATGCACACGTACACACTTGTGCGCATGTGTACGCACATGTACACACTTGTGTGCATGTGTACGCACATGTACACACTTGTGCGCATGTGTACGCACATGTACACACTTGTGCGCATGTGTACGCACATGTACACACTTGTGCGCATGTGTACGCACATGTACACACTTGTGCGCATGTGTACGCACATGTACACACTTGTGTGCATGTGTATGCACATGTACACACGTGTGCGCATGTGTACGCACATGTACACACGTGTGCACATGTGTACGCACATGTACACACGTGTGCGCATGTGTACGCACATGTACACACGTGTGCGCATGTGTGTATATAGATAAACACATATGTATGTACTCATGTACATGACATAGTTGCATGTGATGCGCATGCGTCATTCATTTGTAATAATATGGGTTTAAAATGAAAATACGTCACATGTATTCTAATATACAAAAATAATAACAGAACATAAAAAGGAACACCCCTCCTAAATAATAGAAAAGTCCCCCCCTTTCGAATGCTACAACTGGAAAGAGGAAGAATCTCGATTTTTTGAAAAAAAATTACGATTTTGAAAAATCGAAATTTTATATATCAAATTACTCTAAAATTCCAATTTTTTTCCAGTTTCATCGTCAGAATGTGTACATCATTTTAGGTCTGATGACATTTTATTGTAGGTGGCCCCGTTTTTGAGTTGTTCGACCCACTAAAAATTATGACCCAAAACTCAAAATTTGTTTCTAAAAAATTCATAACAAAAATAACCCCTGGGTAAAATTTTCTAATTTTTTGTCAGGAGCTTCATATTGACCCACGGAATCAAATAAAAAATACTGCATGTCTTTATCTCATTCCGTTCTTGAGTTGTTCGAGGAACTAAATCGGGTTCCGGACACACACACACACATACACACACACATACACACACACACAGACATCCTTTTTTCCCCTTCTCTTGCATGATCCTATATACCTCCATTGCTCTTTAGAGCAATGGAGGTCAAAAATGGGATTATATTAAGACATGCCATTATGCTTCTCAATTTGTTTTCTGATGATCATTATTGACAGTCAACACAATTGTTGAGAACCCACCAGAAATATGCAACCAAAAGCAGGAACAAAAAAAGAGAAAAGGATGCAAAATTGGTCTTAAAATAGGTGATATCATGATATGCAGTGGTAAAACAAGATATGGGGGCATGTTTGGTTCTCTGTGAGTTTGCTACAAAATCGAAAGTAGTGAAGAGATATATAGAACCCATAAGTATTACCCTGCATACTACGAGAAAAAGGTGCAGGAAGGAAATGATGATGATGGTGAACTGCTATGCATACTATCCGAGCCACTGCCATTTATTTTTGTGACATTGACTAAAGAAGTCAATGCTTGCCAATGTTGCTTGCCAATTCTATAATAAAATGGAAAGTGGTTTCTGAATTGAAATTTAATTTCATGCTTTCAAACTACAGTATATTAAGCAAACATGAGTACCTGTTGAAGTTTGTTGATGTTTAGACAAATCCTCTTGTTGTTTCGTACTTAATTGTTGTGAAAAAGTTGACAGTCCAGTTGGTTGTGAAAATTTATCCTTATATATATGTATGAAATTCTGTGTTTTTATAGTTTTTGAACAATTTTTTTTTAAATTTGTAAATCTTACCACATAATTCGATGGTAGAATTGCGACCCCATTACAGCAAAAACAGATTCAATTCAATTCAACTCAGTACACCTGCAATCAGCTCGAAAGCCATGTGGCAGGGGGGATTGCTCCCATTCATAAACTACTGTCATTTAAACAGAATAGGACATCATTGTTAAATTGAAATTGTCCTAACAAAGGGCTATCTACTGGAAGAGAATTCCATAGTCGAATAACATTTGGGGAAAAAAGACCAGGATTTCTAGTTAATAAGCCATTGAGCAGAGCAATGTTATCATCAGTCAGCAACCGTCCGAATAGGGCAAGGCTTTGCTCATTTCTTCTGGCTGTTAATGATTCCCATTGTAGTTCCTGGAGCATTGACGATACACTGTCGGTATACATATATCTTCCTTTCACAAATCTTGCAGCCCTACGCTGTACCATTTCTATTTCATGTTTTGAGTTACTTCTAAATGGATTCCA
The DNA here is from genome assembly GCA_036925085.1 of Brachycybe producta. NCBI lineage: Eukaryota > Metazoa > Arthropoda > Diplopoda > Playtdesmida > Andrognathidae > Brachycybe > Brachycybe producta. The sequence goes on along the minus strand of JAUPFP010000028.1, from coordinate 100,531 downwards.
AATTGGTGAACAATATTCTAATATAGGTCTAACTAGGCTAAAGTAACACACCTCTTTTACATTTTGTTTACATTGTTTAAGGGTGCGATGGAGATATAGAAGATTGGCCCCATTTGCAGAGTACTTAATAAGTTTTAAGACAAACAGACATATTATGTGAGTGTCCTTTTATTGGAAATTTACTGAAAGGTTTATTTTCGGATTGTGCGGGTACACGTACTTTTTTTATTCCACTTTTCTTAGAAAAGGTGGAAATGTTCAGCTGGTATCGTGGGCGTTGGATGATCTAAAGCAACAGTTTGTCTTCACCTACACCAAATTCATTGTCTTTAAAAAAAAACGAAAATAGTATATCCCTCTCTAATTTAAATAATGTATATAAGCTGGCTTAATGGAAAAATCTTGCCGAACTAAATACGCATATGCAATTTTTTTCTCCGAAACATAACATATGGTGTGAACCTTGGATAATTACGAAGGTAACAGTTTACTAGGTTAGGTTAGTTTAGGCCGGGCGCAAATTAGGGAACTAAATGAGTTAGCAACTAGCAACGAAATCATGATCACATGACAAGAAAGTGGTTACTGGCACACAATTGTTGCTTGTTCCCTACTGTTCATCGTACTGAGCAGAGGCACACCTCCACTTTCTACTGTTACCAACTACCCATTTGGTGCCTGCATATACAGTGGTGACGCTAGTGTAGTGTCACCAGTAACAGTAATTGCTAGAGACTGTTACTGGTTGTTGCAAGCTTGCATTGTTGCCTAATTTGCGCCTGGATCGACTTAGGTTGGATACGTTTGGGTTAGGTTAATTATGTTGCAGACTGCACACAATGCACATTGTTTTAAATTTGTAAATCTTATCACATAATTCGATGGTTGTAGTGCAGCTCCATTACAGCAAAAACAGATTATGTAAATTGACTCCTATTTGCAGTTTCCTATACGTAAGAAATGCAGAATATAGGTATGCTTTTCAGCATGTTTCCTTTTTTTTTGTCGATTTTTTTAAAGGACTTCTGTGGGATATTGGATACACGACTACACTTGTTTTTCATCTTAATTTTCAACCGCGTAGGATGTGTATAATTAGTACACATGAAAACGTTCAGGTGATATCGTAGGCGTTGGCTGTAAAGCAACAGTTAGTCTTCTTCCACACAAAAGTCATTATCTGTAAGGCTTTCGTTATGATCCTACAGCTAATACATGGCTTACAACTTTTGAAAAAAAATGACATGAAAGTGACGTCACAGTCGACACCTTGTAACACAATCCCGTAACAAGAGCTCTACATTGTTACATCTATAAACCCAATTGGTTTTTCCCTCCATTTTTTTTTTCAAAAATGGCTGTTTGTTTATGTATATATTTTTTAAACGCTTTGTTTCTTAAGAGCATAGATATATCGGCCGAATTGTTATATATATCGATACTAATGATGTCATGAGTCTCATATATCCTATGTAACATGTAACTGTTAGTACAGGAGTTTAACAAATTAACAATCAAGCGGGGAGACACTTGTACATTGGCATGGTCCCTATAGTGACTCATCATAAGAAATAAACGAGGTCCTTTAAAAAAAAATTTGGTGAATGACAATTTCTTTATTCACTTATTTAGTTTCAAACACACTTTTAGTAATAACTAGGGCTCGGATTTTTATGCAATATCAAAGCAAATGTTTCTCAATCTATGGCCTAAGAGCCAATTGCGAAGTAATGTTTAGATCAACCAACAATTATGATTTAAAAAAAAATCAAAAACACTGGTTAGAGGCTTATACCTAGTTGACAACTGATAGCAACCAAGACCTTTTTATTAGAAAAAAGCATAATTGCAATTAATACTCTAATAGTAATGTTTACTTCACAATTGGAACGTGGGCCACAAATTGAGAAACATTTCATTAATACTGAAAATCCGAGCCCTAGTAATAACAATGAAGGTTGTCCAGTTGTTTGTTTCCTGCTTAGGCGCATTTGGTAATTTTAAAACAGACCCGGTTTAAGCAGTTCGTACAATAAATGAATGGAACCCAAAAAAAACCTTCAATTAATAAGCGAAATTTTTCAAAGAAACTTCTTTTTTGTCGGTGATGTTCCTTAATCTGTAATTTTCTACCGAAAACGTTCTTCAAATTAAGCAAATGATCTGGTTTATATATTCCAAGCAATCCGGTAGTTTCAGTGTTTTTGCCTCCAAGAGATTCCGATCCAATCTATTCAATATGTATAATAAATACAACCATGTAATACATGTAGGTAGAAAATTGAATACTGGAATATTTTTTTTGTTACCAGTGTAGTGTTCAGTACACTTGATCTATTTCCGTTTCCTTTGACGTTATTTCCAAATGCCATTTCTGTAGGAAACAAGATAAAATTATTTTATTTATGTGATAACTCTCATTATGTTGTATCTGATGACTGATATGTCACATGATTGTGACACCCTGTAGAAACAGAAGGTGAAACACTTAAGTCAAAATTCAGTTTTGACAGTAAGGCACCCCTTGGTGCACAGATGTTCGGACATGGGTGGCCCGAATTCTAGAGAATTCGTGGAACCAAGTCCGACCGTGAGAAAATTGGAAATAAGTTCCAAGAATATTTCTGATTATGATTTAATATCCCCGGCCCAGGGCAATGATTGGCCCAGTTGGTCAATCATTACGCCCTGAGGTGACAGTTGCCCCTCCCAGGAGACCGGACAAGTGAGCCTGAGACTTGAGTGTGAGGACAGTCAGAATCTGGAGTTTCACCGGATAAGTTCTGGACTGGACAATCAGAATTTAGAGTTGAAACGAGTAAGTCTTGTTTAGAGTTGGTCTTGAGAATTCAAGAAGTACCCCTGAACCAAAGTCTAGAGTTCAGAGAGTAAAGATCTGACTTAGAGAGTAATATTGTGTAAAGTGTTATCAAGAATGTAATAACCAAAGAGCTAGTAAAGAGACAGATTATACAGCAACCTGTGTCAGTGTTGTATATGTGAATTGTATTGGGTTTCTGTACTCCTAAAATAGAGGAGTATCCAGCAGAAGGTACTCAGACACAGCCTGAGTCCCTCTGCCTGGAGCCTCCAGCAACCCAACGAAAAAGGACTAGAGTTTCTTCGGCATCGTCACGCCCTATACCAAAGATCCCTAAGAAAGACGGTCTTTTTGTGGGCCGTGCCAGGCAAGGCAAGTAAATGTCGCGCCCGGTGAACCGAACCCCCAGAGGTTCAACAACAGTAGAGGCTGGTCCGCAACAGTCGACAACAGAGTCGACCCCGGCACCACCGACTCAGCAGAGGGAACAACGTCGTCAACGAGGACGAAGTTCCTCCCGCGTCGTCGGTAATGGAGCCAAAGGTACGAGAGGTGGGCCAGTATCGTCACAAAATGGTGGAGGTGCGGGGTATAGTGCCAATAACGACACCGAAGACGAAGATGAAGCTACTGGAGGAGCTTCAGCCACACCGAGATCTGCAAAGAGGACGCCAAGAGTAACGTCCGAAGAGGTCCTGAAGTTAACTGCCCAGATGAAGAAGCAAGTCGCCACAGAGTACCTGGCCAGTCTACGGACCAAGAAGCAGAAGGAGTCCATGCTCAACGTGTTTGGATTCACCAGTAAAGCGGACACAACCCAAACGAGTGAGTTTGCATCCGTTTATGATATTCAAAGCGAATTTCAAGAGGCGCGCCCAAGAGCAAGAGACACGCCAAACCCAGAGTCAAGCATGAACATTCAAGCCATCACGTTAGATGACAACGCTGATGCGCCATCATGCCAAGAGTTAGTCAAAAGATACCATGGTCGCCATCCGCTCGAAACGCTTCAACGTTTCGATGGCATCATGTCAGTGCACGAGTTTCTGCAACGTTTCGAGGACATTGCAGATATACAAGAGTGGAACGACGTACATAGACTGTACTTCGCCAAGACCGCGTTCATAGGCTACGCCCAGGAGTGGTTAGCTGGTTTCTCGAGAGAGCACAAGAAACCAACGTGGACAGAGCTGCGCCGAGCGTTAGTAGACGCGTTCGGAAAAGCAGATGACGCAGTTCGAATTCAAGGAGAATTCGAAAGGATGAGACAACGAAAGGGTGAGAATTCAGCAGTTTATATGCGAAATTATTTGCGCATGTCATACCTGTTATGCCCTAACATCCCAGAGCCAATTAGAGTGTCGAATTTGCGCAAAACATTGCACCCAATTATTCGACAGCACACCAAGACGTGTCCAATCGCGGACACAAAAGAGTTTGTCCAGTTTATAAATCGAGTCGAATCAATTTTAATTATTGATGAAGAGTGGGAGATCGTGGAGCAAAGCGCGCTTCAACCCTTCCAACCCCAAAAGCAGTCTGGTCAGCAGAACCAGAGTAATAAGAGTAGAAAGAACCAAGCGAAAGGAGCTTACGACGACAGAGTATACGCCGTCGTTGCGCAGAGCAACGCTCCGAATTCTGGCCAACAGCAATTGCAATCTCAGCAGAAGAAGCAACAGGGCCAGAGATCTCAGAGAAATAGACAGAGATCACCGAGAAATAGAGGGCAGAAGCCTAAAGTACCTTTAGAGGAGGTCATTTGCTATAACTGCCGCCAAAAAGGTCATTTTGGTAGAAATTGCCCACAGCCCGATAGACGACAGGCATCTACAGTCGGCAATATTACAAGTCAAGAGTCAGCTGTTTCCACAGGGCCTGATGGAAAACAGTACGTAGCCGTTTTAGTCAACGGACAGACGACCTATTTCCCCGTCGAAGCCCAACAACAACATTTAAACTAATGAGGGCGGCGGTGAAAAGGGGCCCACCGCCCTTCACGAAGCGAATACCTTCGAAGAAGAGTAAGGTCGATTCCCCGGTCGAAGAAGATGCTCAGAAGACAGCATCTAAGAGCAATGAAAAAGATGTTCAGAAGACAGCATCTAAGAGCAACAAGAGCGATGTTCAGAAGTCAGCATCGAAGAGCTACAGCGGAGATGTCCAGAAAGAGACATCCACCCAAATCAAGCGAGATGTTCAGCAAGCAGCATCCATGAGTAACAAGAGAGATGTCCATCACGAAGTATCCACAAACGTGAAAAAGAAACCGAAGACATCCAAGAGGGTTAGCGAGTATCACAAATACTTACCTGAACTCACGACCCCCGAGAACGATGGTAGCAGTGTCCAGTCCGAGGCACCCATCGCCAGTCACCAGGCACTCAACCCGGAAGCTGAGCCCTGGTCCGAGGGAGACGTTCTAGCCCTCGACGAAGTAGAGGAATCCATCTGTGAGCAGCTCATTGCCCACACCGATGTGCCACCAACTATTAAGGTGGGAAAAGAGGGTGGGGACGACACCAGCGAGGCAACAGGCACCAAGAAGAGGATTGCCACAAAGAGGCCAAAAGAGACGGTCGACTCAAGCGGAGTCCCGACCAAGCGCTTCGTCCCAAACACCGCTAAAGAGTGCAGAGCATGCTGTCGCCAAGCGATCCGTGACACATGGAGCGAGATAGTACAAGCTTGCTCACCAGAGGAAGTTGGAGACCGACTGCCGGGAGATAAAGCAGCAAAGGTCACCATGAAGGTCAACGGAGTAAACGTTCGGTTCCTCGCCGACACTGGTACCAACCACACCATAATCTCCGAACAGCTGGCTAGAGAATGCGGTTTCGAGTATGCCCCGATCGCTGCGCCGCCGTTACTGAACGCAGTAGGGGGAAAACCGATTACAATTGTGGGCCAAATGTGGCCAACATTCGAGCTGAATGGCAAGCGGGCCAAACTTCGCTTGCTGGTCATTAGAGGACGTCGAGAAGCTCTACTTGGTAGAGATGTTGGATCGGCTTTCGATCTTGTTGTATCGATGAGCTCAAATAAGGTCTACGTAGCCAACAAGAAGGTCTACGAAAAGATCGAGGCCATGAGCCCCGATGACGTCATAGGGACAGACAACAAAGAAAACCCCAAGTGGTTTGCGTATGCTGTCAACGAGGAAGAGAGTCTTACTGTCAGAAGCAAGGGAAGAGTGGTTCTCAACCCTGGACAGTCAGCAAATGTCGAAGTTACAGCAGGTAGACTGGTAGAGAACTTCGAGACAGTTTTGATGGAGACGGATGAGTCCCTCTGTCAAAAGAAGGGCATAGTATTGGCCGCAGGAGTGTTCCAAGGTACTGGATCGTCTACTTTTCAAGTCCAGCTGTTGAACACCACCCTAGAGGCAGTGGGTATTGGAGACCACGAAATAGTAGGCCATATAGAAGTGATGGATACCAGCCCGGACACCATCAACGCCCTCGAAGAAGGTCATTCCGCAAAGAGCCCGGAGAGAGACGTACAGCAGACTACGAACCCGGAAGAAAGCTTCAACGGAGCCATGCAACTTGGTCCCGAATTGACCGCGGAACAGAGAGAGGAGTTACTAAGGTTACTCACCGAATCTAGAGACTCGTTTGCATTCTCATCAAACGAATTGGGTTCGACAAACCTTACGATGCACCGGATAGACACACAAGGACATCCGCCTGTTCGAGAGCCACTCAGGAGAGCTGGCGCCGGTGAAAGAGAGATCATAGACGAATCTATAACAGAAATGCGTCAAGCGGGAGTAATTCTGCCATCGAAGTCTCCCTACGCATCACCAATAGTACTGGTGAAGAAGAAGACAGGAGAGTACCGATTTTGTGTTGACTACAGGCGGCTCAACTCAATTACGAAAGTGGACAACTACCCACTTCCGCGTATCGACGACGCTCTCGATTCACTAAGAGGAGCCCGTTTCTTTGCCACCTTGGATATGAAACACGGCTATTGGCAGGTGGAAGTGGCGGATGAGGACATAGAGAAGACAGCCTTCACGTCCCATCGAGGTCTCTTCGAGTTTACAAGAATGCCATTCGGGCTAAACAATGCCCCAGCCACCTTGCAGCGTGCCCTCGATATCTTACTCACGGGGCACAAATGGGAAACGTGCCTAGTATATTTGGACGACATCATCGTTTTTGGCCGCACGTTCGAGGAATTTTTGGAAAGATTAAAGACAGTCTTGGGCCTACTGAGAGAGGCCAATCTCAAACTCAACCCCAAGAAATGCTTCTTTGGACATAAAGAAGTAAATTATCTGGGACATTTGATCACGCCAGAGGGTGTGCTCCCGTATCCAGCTAAAGTGGAAGCACTAGAGCACTTTCCACGGCCAGAGAATCCTACGGCCGTAAGAAGCTTCCTAGGCCTAGCAGGGTATTATAGACGACATATCCTGTGGCAACCTGGTCTGCTCCAATTTTAATTTTGGTGGAGCAGACGAATTTCTCTATGGTGGTTTGCCTGACAGCTACAGTAGGCTGTTGGGACGGACGCCATTTTGGTGCCAGCAGACCTCTCACCATGAAGTCTATGGGTGAGAGGTCAGAAGTGACCTCTGTCCCCTCCAGGTGGAGTTGCCTGGAGGTTTCCTGTGGCCTAGTCAACCACAGGATCTGGGCAGTTGGTTGTAGGCAGTGATCAAGACTAGACCTGTGGGTGGAGGTCAAGGTAGACCTCCACTGGCCAGTGCCTCATCTTCTTCGTTTGTTTGTGCCTTTTGGCCTTTGTTTATATTTATGGGGGCTTGGCTGGTCAAAGTAGACCAGCCAAGTTGTGTAAATATAATTACTGTCATCGTTTTAATCTACTCATCGTAAGTGTCAAATAAATACACTTTTTATTTCCATCACTTACCTGTGTCGTGTTATTTCTTGGGGAGTTACCGCGAGGGGGGTGGGTTTCCGGTTTGGGGAAACGCCACCGTCTGTTTCCGTCCTCTTTCGGCCGGAACTCGTGTCGGCTCGCGGTAGAACCGGAGTTCTACCGCGATATTCTCGGCGTGGCGGCGTGGTTTTTCGTCGTGTCCGTCGGGAGTGGCTCCGTGGAGCCGGCACAACCCAAGAGCACCGTGCGGGAGACGGCTACGGGTACGGTCCCGTCCCCGTAAGGAGCCGGTTTAGCGGTAAGTTTTACGTCCTTTTTGGGGTGAACTTACTGGGGTATTGTAACGGTCCGGCGGGACGTTACAATTGGTGGAGGCGCCGGGTACCTGTACCCCGCCTCTCGCACGGTGATTTACCGTGTATTCGACCGTTAAGTCGGTCGAATCACCGTGCGGTGAGAGTACGCCTCTGGGCGCGGACTTTGGTCCGTGGGACAGCGGCGGAAACCACCGTTTCACCGTTGATTTACCGTTGTTTACCGTGGGGAACGGACTCTGGTCCGTTGTACCGTGGTTAACGGTAAATTTACCGTCGGTTACCGTATTGGTACCGTCGAATTACCGTGGGGCACGGACTACGGTCCGTGGTACCGTGGTTTTCGGTGGTTTACGGTATTTTACCGCAAGTACACCGTGGTGTACGGACTTCTGTCCGTTGGTCCACGGTAGAAAGTGGTAAAAGGTCTTTTACCGTGAAGTACACCGCGAGAGACGGACTTTTGTCCGTTATACCGCGGTAGAAACCGGTAAAGGTCAAACTCTGACCGTACTTTACCGTGGGACACGGACTTTCATCCGTGATACCGCGGTTGTGCACGGTTCCATCCGTTCGTAACGGTATTTTACGGACTTTTGTCCGTGAGATTACCGTTTTCGACGGTGGAAACCCGATATCTGGTGGCTTTGTCCAGATTTTACCGTTCGTTTACGGTGAAAAATGGAGTCAGCCCCAAAAGTACCGACGGGAGGTCGGGAACTTGGAGCAGATGCGGGGTTAGAGTTACGCGGCCGCGTAGTCGACCGTCCCCTTGTGGGGGCGGAAGGCGGGGATCCTCTGGAAACAGAGGGACCCAGCGGTAGCGTGAGCGGGGATCCCCCGGAGGACTGGGTCACGGTGCGGAAACACCGCCGTGACGTCCGTCCGGGAGAATACCTGGTTGAAGACAGTGGGTCCGACGGTGATCTCACCGGGGAGGACGAGCAGCCACGGCCGCTTGTCCAAGTTTCCACCGTCGCCCGTCCGGTTGGACGTGGCGATCAGCCCCGTAGGGACATGGTGGAAATCCCGGACGAGACTGCTCGTGAGGGCCGGGCCTTTTTGGCCGGGCTATCCGAGCAGCAACTCATTGAGATTGCTTACGGGATAGATGTCCTTCGGTTGGAAGGACGGCTGTCCCGGTCGTCGGTTGAGCCGAGGGTGGCACCTCGGTTCTCACTGTCGCCCGTGCGTGAAGGCGCACGGCGAGAGGAACCACCGGTACTTCCCCGGTTGGTCCCTCCGCGGGTAGCACCCAGGCCGTCTCCTCGGGGACTTGGCCGGGGAGCTCCTGCTGTACCCGGACAGCAGCCGAGGGTTCAGATGATGATTCCCTCGGAAGCTGAGTCGGTGTCTGACGTTTCGGGGAACCGGAGCAGGCAACCTCGCAGGGTTAGCGCCGCTGCTTGGACGCCCGCTCCAGCGGTTCCAGCGGAGGTTTAGGCGTTCGGGTTCTTTAACCCGGTCCACTCTTTTGCTCGTTACGACGGCAGAGAGGACTTGACGCCTTTTCTCCGCAAGTTCGAAGCGAAAGCCCGAGCTCAGCGCTGGACGGACGAGTCCCGATGCAGTTTCTTTACGTTTCTGCTGGACGGTCCGGCGGAAGAGTATTACGCCACGTTGGTGGAAACTCTTCCAGACCTGACCTGGACTGAGCTGAAGGATGCTATGCGTAGCCGCTTCAGCACAAGTAACCAGGCTCGCCTCTGTTTCGGAGAATTCGAATCCATGAAACAGGGGGCTACCGAGTCTGTTCAGGCATTCTACTGGCGGTTCTTGGAACTGTCCGACCGAGTGTCTCCGGGCGAAGACGAGAGCTGTCGGCTCATTTGCTTCAAACGGAAACTCCAGACGGCCATCACTGATCAGTTGATCGGTTGTAAGGCCGGTACGGTGGAGGCATATGCCCGAAAGGCACGGCTGGTTGAGGCCGATTTGCTTCTGGTAGGTAAATTACCTACCCGTACAAGAGGGGTTCCCCAGGACCGGGCGAACGCTCCGTCCTCCGGAACCACGGCTAGCTCTGGGAGCGCTGCCAAGGCATCATCTTCGAGCCAAACGGGTGCGAAGGCTGCTGCACCGTCCAAGTCGGACAAAGCAGGAGCCAAGACCGGAGGCAAGAAGAAGAAGCAGGCAGGCTCTGGTGGGGGTCAGCCGGCGGCAACGCCTCGAAGTGCGGACCGTACGGGAGATTCACTCCGGCGACTAGGTCCTTGTTTCGGGTGTAACCAAATGGGTCACCTGAGGAAGGATTGTCCGAAGGCTGCGGCCAAAGGGCAAGTTGCTAGAGTGGTGCCTGACGAAAGTCAGAGCCTCCAGCCAACCGCTGGTGTTGCACCAGTTTGGCTGGAGGGTCGTAAGTACCTGGCCACCGTTCACGATGGCCAGTTCTACTATCGACTCGTGGAGGACGAGGAGAGATCCTCGTTAAACCGCCGCCGGTCGCCACCGAACTGAGTGGTGTGCGACCGGTAAAGCTTCAAAGCTCAGGTGCCTGTCACGGCCTGGGCTCTGAACGAGGGACGTACCTCCGGGCGGTCTCCAAATATGTGGATGTCCTGCGGAAGGCAGGGGTGCCTCTGGCAAGGTCTGCGGACCCGGAAATTACCCAGTGGGTGTTTCCATCGCCATGCTCCACATTGGAGGCCGTGTGCAGCCAGCTGGATCGCTGGTTTGCCCCCTCACCCTACATGCCTAGTGGTGAGGTGCTGGATCGTGCGCTCATCGAGCAGGCGGGAGGAGTTGGTGTGCCCATACCTCCCGTGGTGCCTGGGGAGTCTCTGGTTTGTGAGACTGTTCCCCAGTCTTCTGCACGTCTGGGATTACCATCCGGTGTGGACGGTAAGGTGGACGGGAGGCAGAAGATCGATGGTGGGAGCCCGCGGGTTCCCATCCCTGAGCTTCAGAGCCGGGCCTACGACGTAGGTTCACCGAGGGTGTGGGTGTCGATAGGCGATCGTCTGATGGAGATGATCGTAGACACCGGGGCCGACGTGTCGGTCCTAAGCATTACGGCGGCACGAGTGATGGAGTTGCCTATAGAGGAACTGGCGGTTCCTTCGTTCCTTCTAGGAATGGGTGGGCACTCCATCGAGGTAGTAGGGGTCACAAATGTGGAATTGACCATCCACAAGAAAACCGTCAAGGTGCCTCTCCTTTTGGTGAAAGGAGAGGGCGAAGCGTTGTTGGGCGTTGATCACGCCTCACGCTTCGGCTTGATGGTTGATATCGTGCACCGGAAGGTTTACTTCCGGGAGGATGTCTGGACGGCACATCCAGACGCCCTCCAAGCTGCATTCACCGATCGAGCGCTTGCAGAACCTAGGGAGGTGGAAGCAATTCCATCGCCGATACCAGGGGCTTTGCCTCAGGGACGGCAACTCCCAGTGGATCCGCCTGCACTCGAGCAGGTTGACGGGTGGGTGAACATTGTTTCACCAGAGCTGCCCGAGACCAGAACCTCTATCGGGCGCGGAGAAGTTTGTTCTCTGCGACTGAGGGAGAATGTCTGGCTACCAGCCCACGTACGACGTGTCGTATCCGTGACGTTGGTAGAGCATGCCGGCCCTGGCCAGCTGCTTCTCGTGGAGCCGCACCGGAAAGCCTTAGGTGGACGTGGTGTGTTGGCAGTAGCAGGTATCGCTGCAGCTAACCGGCTTGGCACGTACGATATATGGCTTGAAAACGTGGGGAATGCACCCATTGCCCTGGAAACAGGAGAGGGTGTAGCCACGGCTCAAGCTGTGGAGGCTGCCATTGTGGTAGGGCTGGAAGAGTTGTCTAAGTTGAGAGGGGGAGACCCCACTCAGAGGACGGTTCGACCAGGGAAGTCCTCGTCTAAGTTGAGAGGGGCGTCCGGAAACGGACGCCAAGTGCTCAACGTGGCGACGGCTCCCACTCTCGAAGAGTGTCTTAAGATTGGTGACAATCTGAAGCCTGAAGAGGCAAGACGGCTTCGAGAGTTCCTGCTGGCACGCCGGGATCATTTCGCGTTCGACTTCACAGAGTTGGGTGAAACCTCTCTGGTCGAACATACGATTGACACCGGTGGGCAACCTCCTGTGCGTGAAGGATTGCGTCGAACCGCTCCAGCGGCCAGAGCAGTCGAGAAAGAAGAGGTGGCGAAGATGTTGGATGCAGGGGTTATCCAACCTTCGCGTAGTCCCTACGCGAGCCCTATCTTGCTTGTCCGCAAGAAGGATGGTGGCTTTCGTTTTTGCGTGGACTACCGGAAACTGAATGCCCAGACAAAGCTGGATCAGTATCCGTTGCCTCGCATCGATGATGCGCTCGACTCGTTGGCCGGTGCGAAGTTCTTCGCTACCTTGGACCTGGCTAGTGGTTACTGGCAGGTTCGGATGGCTGAGCCAGACATTGAGAAAACGGCATTTATTTGCTCTCAAGGTCTGTTTGAGTTCCGGAAAATGCCTTTCGGACTCTGTAATGCTCCAGCCACCATGCAGAGAGCGCTAGACCTCTTATTGGCAGGACATAAGTGGGAGACTTGTCTGGTGTACCTGGACGATATTATCGTCTTTGGGAACACTTTCGAGCAGTTTCTCGAGAGACTCTCCACTGTCCTTGGACTGTTACGAGGGGCGGAGCTGAAACTCCAGCCGAAGAAATGTTTCTTTGGCTTTAACAAAGTACGTTATCTCGGTCACGTAGTAAGTGCCGAGGGAGTTGCTCCGGACCCGGATCTCGTACGGGCAGTCCAGGAGTTTGATGTCCCGACGACAGTGACAGGCGTCCGCAGTTTTCTCGGACTTGCCGGTTACTATCGAAGGTTCATCAAGGACTTCGCCAAGGTGGCTAGGCCTTTGCACGATCTGACAAAGAAGGATGCGTCCTTCGAGTGGTCGGATCAGTGCAAACTAGCGTTTGCTCGGTTAAAGGCATTTTTAACCGAAGCGCCGGTACTCACCATGTACGATCCGCGTGGTGAGATAATTATCCATACCGACGCTAGTGGGTACGGCTTGGGAGTCGTAGTCTACCAGAAGTTGCCGGAGGACAGTGTCCCCCGTGTTCTGGCCTACGCAAGCCGACTCATGAAAGGAGCGGAAACACGGTATTCGGTCACCGAGCAGGAGTGCTTGGCGGTCATGTTTGCCGTGGGTAAATTCCGTCCTTACCTCTTTAACCGGGAGTTTGTGATCGTGACAGATCACCACGCTCTTTGCTATCTGCAGACAGCCAAGAACCTGCAAGGCAGGTTGGGGCGTTGGCAGATGCAGCTTCAAGAGTACCGGTTTAAGGTTCAGTATAGGAAGGGGACACTGCACGTGGATGCCGACGCGTTGAGTCGGTATCCTGTTCGTGATGTGGCGGACCTTTCCTTACCTGAATACGTCGAAGCCGACGTAGGTGAGGTTATTTACCACATCCGTTCCGAGGTGGATTGGGTCAAGGAGCAAGAGGCCTATGGCTGGTGCTCCAAAGTGAAGAGTGAAATCTTCCGTGACCCCAACTCGAACCTCCGGTTCAAGTTTGTGGTGGCAGATGACTTGTTGTTTGCCATCAGATCCATCCAGGATCGGTTGAGAACTGTGTTGGTAGTTCCGAAGTCATGCAGGGCTTTCTGCCTAAGGAAGCTACATGACATTCCCGAAGCTGGTCACTTCGGGATGTTTAAGACCTACCAGAGACTGCGCTCACGCTTCTACTGGATCGGTATGAAGCGGGACACTGCCGAATATGTTAAGTCATGTTTGGTGTGTCAGAGAGCGCGACAGTTCGCTCGACGTCAGGGATTTCTCCAACCGATTGTGCCGGAGTACCCAGTGGATACCTGGGGAATGGACTTCGTTGGACCGTTTCCTGCCTCCGTGGGTGGAGTCACCTATGTATTAATCATGGTTGACTATTTCACCCGGTACGGTGTGGCAAGGGCGGTACGAAGGGCCACGGCCGCCTGTGTTGTGAAATTTCTGAAGGACGAGATCCTTTCGGTGTATGGTACACCGAAAGCTCTTGTCTCGGATCGTGGGTCCCAGTTCTCCAGCAAAGTCCTGCTGAAGTTCCGGGAGCGCTATAACATAGCGCATCACTTCACGACGGCGTACCATCCGCAAGCTAATGGGCTTACGGAGCGTACGAATAAAACCGTAATGGAAACCATCAAGCGGTACCTTGATCCCCTCAAGGAACAGCGTGATTGGTGGGACAAATTACGGCCCGCCGTGTGGGCTTATAACACAGCTGTCCAGGAGAGTACGCAAGTCTCTCCGTATCAGTTGTTTGGCCGTGAGCCGCGGATGGAGATTGATAACCTCCTTCCGAACGGTCCAGTCCGCGACTTGCCTGACCAGCAAGCCGTGGAGGAGCAGGCTCGTCAACGTTTGGCGGCTGCTCAGAAAAGGCAAAAGGAACGGTATGACGCTGGCCGTGTGGAGCCTCCTCTTTATCAGCCTGGGGATCAGGTGTGGATAAGAGATCAGGCTGGGAAACTCGGCCAGGCGAAGAAATGGAACTTGGCGTATAAAGCTGAGAGGGGTACGGTGGTCGCACGGTATTCTGACCTGGTCTACGAGATAGAATTCGTAGACGGGTATGGTCGGAAGGTGCGCGACCGGTTTCATGTAGATAACCTGAAGCCGTATATACCCACCTGCACTGTGAGAGAGGAAGATGGACTTGGTGTCTCTGAAACCTCCTCCGGTACAGACAGCGATGCCACGGAGGCTTCGGCGCGGAGTGGAGTGACTCCGGCGCCAAAGCCACCGTCCATTTCTTCGCAGGAGTCTACTGACTCCGAGGGAGATGACCCCCCACCTCCTCGGTATAATCTCCGTCCGCGGAGACCGAGGGTGTTTGAGGTGAGTGGGTATGACCCTCGGATAGGGAGTATTCGGTTGTGGGGTACCCTGTGGGTGCCCCTACCGTGGTGGGGTAGAGCCGGCAGTCCGCTACTGTGGGCGGACGGCTGGGAGAGGAGGCGGCCGGACATTGCGGTGTTTGGGGCCAGCTACGGTTTCGGTAGAAACCCAGGGCGGCCCATCCCCAGGTGTCTGGTCCAAGGTCCGACGAAATCGGTCCGTGGACGGAGAAATCCGTCCGTGAAAACCTCCATGAAAGCTCCCATTACCGTCAATATAAGAGAATTGACGGTAAATGTCTCTACCCACCAGGTCCAGTCTTGGTGTAGGAGAATTCACCGTGTGTCTGCCCCTAAAAAGGCAGACGACGGTGAAATCTCCATGGTGACCATGCATGAGGCGGCTGATGACGTATTAGCCGCTACTGCACGGCCATTGGCCGCTAAGACGGTGAATTTGGTGGCTAGGCGCCATTTTGTTTGCAAATTAAACAAACAAAAAACGCCGGCACCACGTGTGTCCAAAAGAACACGTTTTCACCGCCAAAGAGGCCACCAAGAGCTGGAAATAGAGGGCAACATTAAAAAAGTAAGTCCCTCTAAGGGTATTTCCTTCTCCTGCCTGTTGGCAGTTCTCTTTTACTTGTTAACGGTGTGTTTTACGGTCATTGACCGTATACACACGTGGTGGGTGTGGTTTCGCCGCCATGACTGTTGTCATGGTGGCCAAACCACTATGGAAAGCACTTTTCCGGCGGGTTCAGCCCGTCCGAGCGCCGTTTCGCTTGGGAAGGCCCAGGTTCGACGGTGTTTGGACGGTAAAAGCCCGCCAGGGGGTGGTTTTCACCGATCGAAGGCGGTGAAACACGGTTTTGACCGTGAATTGCCGACTTTGGACGGTGAAACCGGCATTTTGCACGGTAGAAGTCCGTGCAATGCCCTTTCCAACCGTCGGAACTCGGTGAGAGGGTGTTTTCACCATCCGAAGGCCGTCAGCCATGGTTTTTACCGTGGTTTGCCGACTTTGGACGGTGGAAACCGCGATTCGCACGGTGAAAACCCGTGGAATACTCTTTCTACCGGTTCTGAAAGGGGGAAAAGTTGTTTTCACCGGACGAAGACGGTAAAACACGGTTTTGACCGTGAATTACCGACTTTGGACGGTGAAAACGAGAGTTCTCACGGTAAAGGTCCGTGGAATTCACTTTTCCACGGTGAAAACTTGTTATTGACAGTCTCTTCACTTTTTAACAGGCCCATCACGGAGAAGGAGAAGGAGGAAGACGGCGGGAGTGGCCAACGGTCCCCCTCCCTCAGTCCGCTGCATCCTGGGGATGCAAGGCTGTTGGAGTCGGGATCGGAGGGCTCCCCATCATCTGGCGGACCGGAAACGGCTGACGCCACCGTGGAATCTGGGGATTCCCCGGCGGCAGAGGCCGTGGAAGGTCCGGCATCTGGGGCAGATACCTGCAGTCTCCTACCAGGGATACGGCTGCTACCACCGTTCAGTCGGTGGTGGCGGTAGTTTCCCCGGTTGGTGAGTCTGCAGAAGCGGGTATTGATGGTGGGAAAGCGGCTACCGGGGTGGTAACCGCTAGTACCCCGGAACCCGGGTCTCCGGCTGTTCGAGACCTCCTAGACTGGTCTAGGGTGGTCGAGGACAGTGAGGACGTCTCCTTGGGAGCGTCCTTAGTCATTGACACGGAGATGGAGGTCGAAACCACCGTTAAAATGGTGGTTGACGCCTCAAGGCAGTGGCGGAGCCGTAACGCCTCTTCAGAGGGCTCTTCGGAGTCTGACGGGAGTAGTTCGGCCTCCGAGGGTAAACCGTCTGGGACGGGATCCCCCGGAGTACTTCCCGCCGATCCAATGTCTTTGGAGGCCGTGGCTGTGTCCTTGGCCGAAGAAGAAGACCGCTTGGATCGTTTGGACGAAGCGAGACGGGACATGGTCCAGGAAGGTGGCTTCCTGGTCGGGGACCATCGGTGCTTCGTCGGGGAGTTTCCAACCGTGCAGGTGAGGAAGGACGGCGCAAGGAAGCGCAAGAAAAAGTCCGGAGCCGCACGGATCACTGCCAGAGCCAAGGCTCTCGCAGAGAGAGAGGCTCTGCTCAAAGCTAAGGAGGAGGCGTTGAAGAAGTTCACGCCTGCTGTGGGGCTGCGAGCGGAAACTCTCGCCCACCCTGAAGGTTGTCCAGGGGCTGCCTGGCCAGAGAAGCCGGCTGCTGGATCGGGTCCGCCCGAGGCAGTAGCTGGCCCCTCCGGCTGGCGGTCGGACAACCCGAAGAGGGACCGGCGAGCGGAGAAGAGGGCTACCCAGCCTCCAGTACCCGCTCCCGGTAAAATGGGAAAATCTGTGAGTGGTGGTGGTGGTAAGGGACAAAAGAGGTCCCGCCCTCACACCCCACCAGTGGCTGAAAGCTCGAGAGGTAAGAAGGCCAGGTCCTCAGGTCGAGGAAAGGCCTCCGAACCTCGGAAGCCCGAGAGCTTAGAGGATAAGCTCAGACGGCTTCAGGCTCAAGCAGCGAGCTTGCACCGACAGATCGCTCGTGCGGTCGGTGCAGGTGAGCGGCAGGAGTTTGAGCGCCGGGCTGCGGAGTTCCCTCCCCTGCAGGGGATGCCCGCCCGGAGTCCGCTCAAAACAGGGGAACCTCCTGTCGGTCGTGGTGTCCCGCCTATTGCGAGTGCCACGACCATCGCTGGCCAGAAGCGAATCGCCGAGAGGGAGGCGATGCAGGCTTCCAGTGCACCAGCCCATGGTGCGGAAGCCAAAGCGACTGGTGGCAAGAGTCAGCCGACTCTTGCACCGAAGGAGAAGTCTCTCCTTCGGGATGGTCGAGGAAGATTTGTCTCCGGACAATCGTCCTCGACTGTCACATCGGCTAAGGGCACTTCTTCAAAGAAGAGTACGGCTCCGGCCGGAAAACCTTCGAAGAAGGAGTCCGAGAGGGCGAAGGGGGCTAACCACCCTCCTAAGCCCGATCGGCCCAGTAAGTCGTCGGGGTCAGTTAAGTCTGACCCGACGCATGGTCAACCTTCCTCTCACGGGAAGAAAAAGAAAAATAAGAAGGACCGGAAGAGGTCCAAGCGTGAGAGGAAGGGAAGTCCGACACCCTCCAGTAGTAGGCGCCAGGGAGCCGAAACTGGAGGCGTCGTGGCGGAAAAGGAGGAGTCCCGGCGTGCTCAGGCAAGCACGCCGGCCGGGAGTCAACCGGTCCATACCCGTCCCGTTGAGGCGGCGCGGATGGATGGTAGGTCGATGCGCGACGTTTTGGTCGGCACGCCTCCATCCTCCCCGAAGGTGGATGCGGTCTCGAGCCTGCGGGTTCGAGCAGTGGGAACCCTGCACCGGGTGACTTTGCCCTCACCTAGGGGCGAAGGAACCTTGGTTGCAGGAGTTAGTGTTCCCGCCAAACGTGACCCCGTGACCCCCAGTAGGGGTACATCCTTCTCTCCGGTCCATGGCGGTGGGGTATTCGATACCCTAGGACCTGAAACGTCAACCTCCCCTAGGCCTGAGGCCGAGGGACGGCGTATTGGCGCATTGCCCCCGTATTCAGATGCAGAGGTGTATCTGAATAACCGGCTTGGTCTCTGGCAGGACCAACCGGGAATGGAGGGTTGCCAATACCACGGCTACTACCGTCTGGATGAGCCACTTCCAGAGCCGTGGGTAGCAAGGCTACCGCCGTACAACATGCGCCATGTGGTGGCGTTTGGTTGTGGAGGTTTTCCGGTGATTATGGTCGTAAATCCGGTCCAGCAAACGTTTGCTATTTTGGATGTGGTGGGACTAGATGCCGGGATAGTTCGTCTAGCCCGGCGTGCAGCCCCATTCATCCAACGTTTGCTGGGATGCGACTTAGGAGGTATGGCTGGACAGTTTATTACTGAGCCTCTACCAGGGTGCGAGACCGAGCCCGCGGTTGCCCTGGTAGACCTCCTAACAAGTCGGACGCTTCGCACGCGTCCGCAACTCCAGGATATTCCTTTTGAGGAATTCCGAGCCCTGGAGGAAAGCCGTCTTAGGGGGACAGCTTTTGATACTGGTTTTGGGTGGCGTAACACCCAGATGTGCTTGTGGTGGGCACGTCGGTGGGCTGCGGAGTGGATGGGCTCCACTTTCGTGACACCGCCAGAGAAGCCGTCCGGTACCTAAGAAGGTCAGGTTCGGGGAGCAATCCTGGCTGGCTTGACTGACCTGTTCCCGAGACGGAACAGGGAAGTTGAGAGGATTGTGGCAACCTGGTCTGCTCCAATTTTAATTTTGGTGGAGCAGACGAATTTCTCTATGGTGGTCTGCCTGACAGCTACAGTAGGCTGTTGGGACGGACGCCATTTTGGTGCCAGCAGACCTCTCACCATGAAGTCTATGGGTGAGAGGTCAGAAGTGACCTCTGTCCCCTCCAGGTGGAGTTGCCTGGAGGTTTCCTGTGGCCTAGTCAACCACAGGATCTGGGCAGTTGGTTGTAGGCAGTGATCAAGACTAGACCTGTGGGTGGAGGTCAAGGTAGACCTCCACTGGCCAGTGCCTCATCTTCTTCGTTTGTTTGTGCCTTTTGGCCTTTGTTTATATTTATGGGGGCTTGGCTGGTCAAAGTAGACCAGCCAAGTTGTGTAAATATAATTACTGTCATCGTTTTAATCTACTCATCGTAAGTGTCAAATAAATACACTTTTTATTTCCATCACTTACCTGTGTCGTGTTATTTCTTGGGGAGTTACCGCGAGGGGGGTGGGTTTCCGGTTTGGGGAAACGCCACCGTCTGTTTCCGTCCTCTTTCGGCCGGAACTCGTGTCGGCTCGCGGTAGAACCGGAGTTCTACCGCGATATTCTCGGCGTGGCGGCGTGGTTTTTCGTTGTGTCCGTCGGGAGTGGCTCCGTGGAGCCGGCACAACCCAGGAGCACCGTGCGGGAGACGGCTACGGGTACGGTCCCGTCCCCGTAAGGAGCCGGTTTAGCGGTAAGTTTTACGTCCTTTTTGGGGTGAACTTACTGGGGTATTGTAACGGTCCGGCGGGACGTTACAATCCCTCGCTTTGCGATGATTTCCAAGCCGTTAACAGAATTAACGAAGAAAGAGGCTGAATTTATTTGGACAGTGGAATGCGAGGACGCATACTTAGAGCTCAAGAGGAGACTGTCTTCAGCACCAATCGTGTCCGTCTTTGATCCGACGGCAGAGATCTTTATGCACACCGATGCATGCGGATATGGGGTCGGCGTAATGTTGTATCAACGACCTATAGGAGAAAAAAAAAAGGAAATCATAGGCAGCTCTTTGAGAGTCCTTCGCGGCGCAGAATTGAACTACAGCGTAACCGACAAAGAATGCCTAGCAGTAGTGTACGGAGTCACCAAGTTTCGACCCTACATCTTTAATAAGCACTTCACGGTTGTAACGGACCATCACGCGCTCTGTTACATGCGCACAGCGCCGAAACTACAAGGTCGACTAGGAAGATGGCAACTCTTAATGCAAGAGTATAACTACACAATACAGTATAAAGAGGGAAAGTTACACGTGGAAGCAGATTGTCTCTCACGGTACCCAGTCGACGTTCCTGGTAATTGGAAGGCGAAGCCAGAAGAACTGGATCTAGACGATTCGGTCATCTTCCACGTCACCCAACCATGGGACTGGAAAGATGAAAAGAGAGAGGACCCAGAGTTAAACGTGATTTACAATACGTTACGAGAGGATCCCGACTGTGCATACGGAAAGCTATTCTGCATCGTCGGTGGTAAACTATTTGCTTGTGTTTATCATGGCAGCTCCGTCCCTAAGTTTGTGAACGTAGTGCCTAAACAGTTGATAGTGCCAGTCCTGAATCTATGCCATGACGATCCTGAGGCCGGTCACGAGGGTCAGACGAAGACCTGGGAACGTGTCCGGAGGAAATTCTATTGGGACACCATGAAAACGGATACAGTAGACTATGTGAGATCGTGTCCGGTGTGTCAGGTGAACAAAAAGGGGAATGACACTCCAGAAGGCCTTCTTCAGGAGATGCCCACAGGAGAGCCGTGCGAGAACTGGGGAATGGACTTTATCGGTCCCCTTGTTCCTTCCACGGGTGGTGTGGAGTTTATCATACTAGCAGTTGACTACGCCACAAGGTTCTGCATCGCGAAAGCCACTAAAACCCAAACAGCAAGAGTAGTCCAAAATTTCATGAAAATAGAGCTGTTTGCGGTCGCGACGCCAAAGACTTTGATCACCGATCGAGGGACTCCCTTCACAGCGGAATCCACGCAAGAATTTCTAGCCCAATTCGATATCCAACATCGAAGGACAACAGCATACCATCCGCAGACAGACGGACTAGCAGAGAGAACCAACCAGACGATAATGCAGACGGTAAAGAAATACCTAACGCCTGGTAAAAATCAGAAAGATTGGGCAAGTCTTCTAGACGATGCAGTGAGTTCTTACAATAACTCAGTCCATGGTTCCACCAAGTTTACGCCATACCGGCTCATGTATGGTAGAGAAAAACGTATCAAAGTAGACAACAAGGTGCCAGAGTGCCCTGTTTTCCCGGTCGAAAAGGAGGAAGAGACTCCTCAAGATTTCCTTCGTCGTAGAGATCAACGGTTAGCGAACTGGAATCTGCAACGAGCCCATCAGAGAAGGAAAAAGTACTTCGACCAGCATCATCGAGCTCCACACGAGTACAAAGTCGGTGATAAAGTAATGGTTAGAGATATGAGAGTTAGACCTGGACAGTCTAAGAAATTGTTATCCGCATGGAGATTAGGCTACACAATTGTCGAAAAGTTATCCGACAATGTGTTTCTCCTAGGATTCCAAAACCATCACGGGAAATACGTTAAGGACTCCGTAAACGTTGCCAACATAAAGCCACAAGTAGAGTCACACCTGAGGACAGGTGATAGAGAAAAAGAAAGGGGGGAGATAACGAGACAGAGGTCATCGCATACCTAGACTCCCAAGGAACACTTCCTAACCTGCCAAGAGATGAAGACAGCCTCGAAAGCAGAACCCCAAATGAGGGACTCTGGATCGAGTCGGAAGAATCCGAAATTACACCAGAAAAAGCACCAGAAGAAGTAGCCAACGTCATAGAGATAGAGAGAAACATAGTAAACGCAGTGCCCTTACCTGCGGTGGCAATCCATAGAGATGTCAATCTGTTATTCGGAGAGAATTACGACGATGACGACGATTTCATAGGCTATATAAGCGAATTAGAGGCAGACGACGCTAACGAAATAGAAATTCGAGCAGAGAGAAAAATAATGCCTCTAAAAGAAATAATTGGCATCCAAGAAGAGACAAAAACAGCCCCAGAACAAATAAAAACTCACCCAGTAGAAAGAAGAACGCCAAAATTCGTACAAAAACTGAATAAGTTTCAGTTAAACAACAAAAAAACGAAGAAACCACAAGTCCACATGGTTAAAGAGAGGAGAGAGACTCAAAGAGACATAGAGGCGCCACCAAACAATAGATGGGACATCCCAGGCAAAGATAAGAGAGGTCAACCACCTCTTAGAGTCAACCAAAACAAAGCAGACGACAGAGTCAAGAAAAGAACTGTGATACTGACCTACAAAACTCATCAATATGGGTGTGGTCATCGGTCATCTAGTTCCATCTCCAGGAGCGGGGGTGCTGTCAGAACAAAGAAATTTGAGCCGAAAGGGAAACTTTCCCTAACAAGTTTTTCATTCTTTGTTCTCCACATTGTTTTACTGCTCATACTAGCGTTCGTGACATCGTGTCAACAAGTGGTTTTATTTTTTGTTAAGTCAATTTTTTCAGTTTTTCGGAAAGAAAGTTTTTTTTTACGAGCTTTTTCAAGTTTTATTGTTTTTTTTACCCTTTTCGGAATTATACCTGCCATTCGAATTTCGCGGTTCTTTGTCAAAGTTTTCCTTGCGACGTCAAAAGTTTTTAAGAACGTGCTCGCGAGTGTCACCTCACCCAAAAAGAAGGAAAGGCATCGGCCATCTTCAAAAGGGAGAACTGTAAGTGACACTAGTCCTTCTCATTTAAATGCCAAAATGAACCGGCGTGGACAAGCACACACGAGGGCTGCTTGGCGAGGTCGCCACCATGGAGCATGGTCAAGGTTGATGGCCATGCGAGGACCGTCGGGAATGATCTGGGCCGACGAAGGGGAGGAAGGGGTGGAAATGGTACCCCCCATGGAGGCCCCTCCAGCGGAAGAGGCGACCAAGGAAGAGGGGGCTCCTGGCAATTTGCCTGAGGTCCCGAGACCCCCGATAAAGGAGGAAACGGAGGAGGCAAGAAAGAGAGAGGGACCCCTAGACCTTACGATTCCAAGGGAAGAGGAGCCATTGGACCTGAGTGGTCCGAAAGGTCAGGCACTGGTGTTTTTGCCGCTGCCTGCAGCGGAGTTATTAGAGGGGACAGGTCAGCCGGTGGAGATAGATGCTCCACTGTCCCCAGGAGCAGCTGTAGATTTGCCAGTCCTCCTCCCTGAGGCCGTGGGGCCCGAATTCGTCCGACCGGCCCTAATCCAGATCTCTGGTGATCATCAGCCAAGGCCACCGTCCCCGTCGGATTTGATCGATCTGGCCAAGGAGGCCGGAGCAGAGGGACAAAGGAAGCGCCGATCGCCAGCGCTCATCAGGTTTTCAGACAACGAGAGCAGCAGCCCCGAGAGTGGGGAACTTGGAGAATCGGAGCCAGAGGTCCAGGGGCATCGAGTTGGCCAACATCGGGCCCTCCCCTGTTCCTCTGGCACAACCAGGGGGTGAAGAGGTGGTCATCCCGGTCGAGAGCTTTGTCGACCTGGTCAACACCGTGGGGATGCCTTTCCGCACATTGGAGACCCCCTTCGAACAGTGGAAATTCGAAGAAGAGCTGCTCGCCCGCATCCTGGGGCGATATGCGTTGTGGGAACTGGACCTCCGCAACTACGTCTACAACAGCCCAACAGAGAGGGTAGTCTTCGTGGACCTCGGGGTCATGGAGGACCCACCAGAGCCTTTCCCAAGAGTCCACCAGGTCGGGGCTTGGATCCCCGAAGAATTAACAAAAGGCCTACAGCGTTGGTGTAACCGGGCCGAGCCCTGGGTGCTGCCACCAACCCAGAAGCATTCCAGAGGGCACCTGTCACGCCTCCGACATCTCGTGCGGTGCTTCGTACACCGTGTGCCCCAGGGGCGCATCAGGGTGGTAGAGTTCCGCCAAGTCGGGCCGGATGGGCAGCAGCGATCGCTCGAAGGACTCGTCGAGCACGCATACCAGTCGGCCCAGAACCCTCAGCGGGCTGTCATGAGCCTGGAGGCACGGGCGAAAGGGTCGCCCATTCTGAGGATTACCACTACCAACACCACGAGAGAAGTGGTCCTAGGGAGCCAGGGGCAGCCAATTGCGGGCCCATCAGGGGCCAGCACGAAAAGGTCCAGGGAGACGAGGCCTGAGTCAAGACGACGCCACCCCAGAGTGGCCTTCCCGAAGAAAGGGAGGCACCACGGGCCCTCCCCAACGAGAAGTCGCCGAGACCGACTGACAAAACGTCTTGAGGAATTTCGGCAACGAGCGAGGTTGCGGCCAACGCCACCGCCCATTGAAGAGCTCCGCCGAATGCGCCGGGCCGACCGGGTCTATCCCCAGGCCAGCTGAAACCGGTCTAGGTATCCCCGAGGAAGAGGCCCTAGTCTCCTGAACAGCCTGTGCGTTGACTGGTACGTCAACCGTGCCCCTGGACCGGCACAGTATCTCGGCTGTTACGAGTTGAGGTGGCCAAAACAGCAAGTGCCACGGAAGTCGTGGTACTCCGACTTCGTGATCGGAATCGCAGAGGACGACCGAGCCGCCCTGGCCCACATCACGCTCCCTGATACGTGCCGGATCGTCTATCCCCAGGGCCAATGGGATCGCGAGGGGTTAGGGAGGGACATCGACGAGTTCCTCGCCGGAGTAATGGGCCGACGGTTGAGGATCCGATACCAGCCCCTCTCCGTCATCGGAGATTTTAGGAGTGCGTTGGCACTCATCTTCGACGAGGTCACCTGCACCCTGGCAGGTGAAACGCCCTTTAGAGTATTGAGAGGAGCTAAGCTGGCCGCGGAACGAATCTTGGAGGACATTTACGCGTCCTCCGCCAGTCCGACCAGCGGCAGAATCGATGTCCGCAATTTAGATCGTCTCCTCGGCAGCGTCGACTCCTATTTGTGGAACTGGAGGCCGGAGCGAAGAGAGTGAGCGCAAGAGAGAATGAGGGTCTAGACCCGCCAACTTGGCAAGTCTAGCCCTCCGAGTCAGTGCCAGTGTTTCGCGTTAACGGGTTTACATCACGGTTCAACCGTAATAGTCAAAGAAGAAAAAGAGCGAAGGGCACTAGACCAGCCAACTTGGCACGTCTAGTCCCGAAGTGCCAGAGTGTGTGAAGTGTTTTTCGCGTTCAGAAGCCCCTTCGGGACTACTTCGCGTTTTTCCGAAGGTGAGACTCTTCTTTAATGGATTGTGAGATGGATTGTGAGACAGTGAGCACCAGTGAGTTAAAAGAGAACATTCTCATCGAGAGAACATTTTAATTTTAAGTTCTTCTTAATTTTAAGTTCCTTTTCGAGCATGCGTAATAAAAGAGAATCCTTTCGTGGATCCGCATGAGAAGAGGTAGAGTTCGTTACCTCTTAAGAGATCTTAAAGAGATTAAAAATTTAGTATTTTTATCCAGTGCCAAAAATTTTATGTAGGATCGAAATTTTTGTTAGTGTTTTAATATTTTAGTAATATTATTTTTGAGTCTTGAGGACATCGGTCCCAAGAAAAATTTAGTTTTTAAGAGTTCGTTTAGTAC
Source organism: Brachycybe producta (assembly GCA_036925085.1). Lineage (NCBI taxonomy): Eukaryota > Metazoa > Arthropoda > Diplopoda > Playtdesmida > Andrognathidae > Brachycybe > Brachycybe producta. The sequence continues at coordinate 74,923 of JAUPFP010000028.1, read as the reverse complement.
GTAGTTAAATATCTTTAATAATATTTTTTTTTCAGAGTTAAAGAGTTCTTCTTTCGAGAAGTTTAGTTTTGTATTTTTATACATATAATAATATTTTTGTAATATTTTTATAAGTCGATATGCTAATAATACTCATAAAGAGTTTTGTATTATTTTTATATTTTAGTTGACAGCTTAAGCCAAAGAGGTGGCATAGTCCAAGCTTGTCAAAGTTTTCGCCACATAGTAGGGACCAGTAGAGTCCATAGAAGCATGCAAAATTAAGTATTTTGTTTTTGTTTTATTTCTTTTATATAAAGATTTCATTTAAGAAGCCCAAAGAAGCGGTGTTTAGTGAGCTCTGCGTAGCTTCGCCGCATAGTCAGAATCAGTCGTATTCTAGTTAACGATCAAAATTAAGTATTTTGTTTTAATTTCGTTTTAAGAGTTTTTGTTTCTATCATTTGTTGTAATGATTGGAAACACACACAAGTCTCACGTGTACGTTCCAAGGTCCCTTAGGCAGAGGAAGGCTAAGGGAAAGGGGGTTTAAAAGAGTCAAAATTTAGAGGCCCAGGGACGTGCCTCCTTCAAAGAAGGGGGGTGTGTGACACCCTGTAGAAACAGAAGGTGAAACACTTAAGTCAAAATTCAGTTTTGACAGTAAGGCACCCCTTGGTGCACAGATGTTCGGACATGGGTGGCCCGAATTCTAGAGAATTCGTGGAACCAAGTCCGACCGTGAGAAAATTGGAAATAAGTTCCAAGAATATTTCTGATTATGATTTAATATCCCCGGCCCAGGGCAATGATTGGCCCAGTTGGTCAATCATTACGCCCTGAGGTGACAGTTGCCCCTCCCAGGAGACCGGACAAGTGAGCCTGAGACTTGAGTGTGAGGACAGTCAGAATCTGGAGTTTCACCGGATAAGTTCTGGACTGGACAATCAGAATTTAGAGTTGAAACGAGTAAGTCTTGTTTAGAGTTGGTCTTGAGAATTCAAGAAGTACCCCTGAACCAGAGTCTAGAGTTCAGAGAGTAAAGATCTGACTTAGAGAGTAATATTGTGTAAAGTGTTATCAAGAATGTAATAACCAAAGAGCTAGTAAAGAGACAGATTATACAGCAACCTGTGTCAGTGTTGTATATGTGAATTGTATTGGGTTTCTGTACTCCTAAAATAGAGGAGTATCCAGCAGAAGGTACTCAGACACAGCCTGAGTCCCTCTGCCTGGAGCCTCCAGCAACCCAACGAAAAAGGACTAGAGTTTCTTCGGCATCGTCACGCCCTATACCAAAGATCCCTAGGAAAGACGGTCTTTTTGTGGGCCGTGCCAGGCAAGGCAAGTAAATGTCGCGCCCGGTGAACCCAACCCCCAGAGGTTCAACAACAGTAGAGGCTGGTCCGCAACAGTCGACAACAGAGTCGACCCTGGCACCACCGACTCAGCAGAGGGAACAACGTCGTCAACGAGGACGAAGTTCCTCACGCGTCGTCGGTAATGGAGCCAAAGGTACGAGAGGTGGGCCAGTATCGTCACATGATATTAAAACTAGAACAACGGGTAATATGTGTGGTACCTTAATATTTTTACCTGTGCTAAGAATGGTCTTTTCTCGCTAAGCTGAAAATAAATTCATTGTGATTTACCTGTTGTGGTGTTCAGGGCAAGTTCACGTGGTAAAAGTACCGAGACTGCAGTAGAAAATTCATTCTTCACTTGGGTGTTGCTTGTTACATGCTGTCCAGTTGTTTCACTTTGATTATTCTAACAAAATATAACAATAATAATAATTAGTTTTATTGTAATTTTATTATTGTTTTTAAAAACCTTAATTTGTTAGGTGACTGTGAGTTTTTTTTTGCAAAATATATTTGTTTCAATGTATGAGTGTTTTAGTGCGGCTTCACACAAGGACACTCTTTGTGCCGCCAAATGGTGGTAAACACGATACGCGTCACGCGGACCACTTGTGAGACTTTTGATCAGTGTGATCACCATTGCCAAACATGGGACGTTCCACACTCGTGTCTGCATGAACACGAACACTCAGCGACAAAAAAAGGGTGATGGTGTCTTATGTGAACACACTACACTCACAGTCAGTAATCATTGGTCTGGTAAAAACGAACACTTTTTGTGTCGACAGAAAGTGTCTCGTCAGATATAAAGGTAAGTTCCTAACTAGAACCTCCAACAGATTGTGCTCGTCTACAAGGAGTATGCTTGCTGCATTAAATATCACAGAAATTTCAAATGCGACATTTTTAAAATTTCATTTGGTTGTTGGAAGGAAACATATCAAAAAAAGTTAATGAATTTCTTAAAAAAAAACCTGATGTTTTAATTGAACTTTTTTTTCCGTGGGAAACGATTCAACCTTCGGTTTTTTTAAAAGAAATCAGTACCTTTTCAATTATGTACTAACATATTTTATTTGATAACTACAGTATGACATGTTGTCAACAAACATCTGGTGGTTCTTTTATAGTTTCTTAGATACTAAACTTTAAACAGCAGATTGTGCAATCGATGTGTAACAGGAGGCTTTTCTTTTGTTCGTATGGGCACCGTAGGAACTTAGGAAGAGCTATAGCTTGAAACCTGTTTACCTGGAGTGGCCTCTAGTTGAGTCGGCAGTGTCGTGTCTCTGAGACACAATTAAAAGTTTCTTGGCCAGAAAATAACTGATTGACGAGACAATGAAATGATTGCAATAATTTGTCACACCAAGGATTACAAGTGAAACAAACAGATTATAAACGATTAGTGTTGCGGTGTCCACGGGCCTATAATGTAGATGTTGACGATAGAAAGATGAGCGTTCTGGCATCCGGCACTTTATAATAAACTCTTGGGTGCAGATATACAGTAGTTCAAAGAGGTAAACCGGCACCCAAGTGGCTCGACACCTTTTCTTGGTGTCTATCCGTCCATCGCCACGTGGGGAAGGAGGGGGTGGTCACCAATAGGTAAAGGAGGTCGAGGCGGAGGGAAGAGGAAAGAGGATAAGGTCAGTGGACTCCACTGGACACTCAAGTAAAGGCGGCCTAAGACACTATGACAGACATGGTGTCACTGACGTGTGCCTTAATAATACACTGGGACATTCAAAAAAGTTCCCGGAATATAGGCACGGGCATTGTGCACCAAAGATAGCACCTTTCTGACTTTTAAAAAACACTCTTGGAAGTTTTTTTTGCGAACATTGTTGAGAGTGTTCGTTGTTTACGGCTTTAATTTCATCCACATCGTCAAAGCAAAGTCCTTTGATGAAAAAGGAAAAAAAAAAATCTCATGAAGTGAGGAGATAACATGGGAGACAAGTCACGTTGTTTGTTACCAGGAATTACATCGAACAGACAAAGCAGTGTGTGCCGGCGGACAATTCCTCGTCTTTTTCGACCTAAATGCAGTTCGAAAATTCCTGGCCACAAACAAAATGGCCGTCGCCTCCATCCTGTTTCAACAGTTAAAAATCATGAAAGCACGTCGTTTTGATGAAGTGGATTAAATTAAAGCAAAACGACAACGAAACCTTGTTCCACATAAAGGACTTCCAGGCGTGCTTTTATAAGTGGGAAAAGGTGCTGGAGTTATTGTATAAAAATAAGCATAGATAAGCCATTTATTTTTTTACAGCTTCAGTCCAGTCGTACATCGTACATAAATATTAACTAGATTCACACCTTGCCACTTACCTCGACATTCGATTGTAGTAGTTCCGTAGCTTTAGAGCAGGAACCGATGGAGATGTAGAATATGATCGTCATGTTCAGCGTGATAGCACTGATGCAGTTCATTGTAAAAGAAAACTGTTCGCTTAAAATGAAATGTCACAGAGCGTTTACATAGTGCACACCGTACACTGTTGCATTTACAAAGCACCCCCCCCCCCCACACACACACGCGCCAGAATTGTTATATTACTTTTTTTTTGGCAACGTTCAATTTTAAAACGTTTTGGCCAATTGGAACCTGCCACATTATTCTAGCTGTTCAAGGAAGAAAGGTGTAGGCCTCTGTATGAATGTACTGTGAGTCTGTTACTATAGGAGGGCATTGAAGTTGAGATTTGTACATTTGGATTTGTACTGAAATACAGTAATCCTTGGACTTAATCATTTATTATTGTGAGCTTTTGACGTCGACTTCATTTTTCTGACCAACTTGTAGATGTTGTTTTGTGTAACTCGTCTCTTCTCTGCATCGCGCGGTGCCCGCACGGAGAAGATTCGAGCTACGGAACGAGTTGGATGGCGATGGATTGCGATCATCCTCCTGCATGGGGGTGAAGTCTGTGCAGAAGGATGGTGGCCATAGTGCTCTCCGTCGACGCTGATATACATCTCCTCCTGTCGATGTTTACCGGCAGTAGAAGATGTTGTAGCAGGATCGGTATGCGCTCTTTTACCTTATGGTGTCTCCGGCCTCTGTAGAGACGTTATTAGTTTCTAAACATAGAGACAATGCAGTTTCTTGTTGTAACACTTTTATTCATCTTCGTATAGAAACACTAAGAATACAAAGATGAATTGTTTCATTAAAGTTGCATCCTCATGCCCATGATGTGGTACGGAAATATTCAACGTAATACAACAAAGTTAGAGCAAAGACAAGGACGAGGAACAAAGAGGAACATGGTCTTTTTATACCTTGGACCTGTGTACACCTGCGAGGTGTACCAGGTCCAAGTGACCACGGTCCTGAGTGTATCTCTCCGTGCTTGGGTATGAGTCAGAGAGGGGAAGGGGATGAGCAAGAGTTGTTTACCCCCCAGGCCATGGTTTTGGCGGGATCACAAGTTGCCGGGTGTTACATTATCATATTCTAAATCGTTTTTTAAGAAAGAGTTCTTCAAATGTTTGTTAGATGGTTTTTTGGGGTCTATCTATGGGATTTAACGTGGAGTTAAAAAACGGATGATTTTGAACTAATTATTTAAAAAAAATAGAAGTTCAAAATTCATAGAAAGCGACCACTTAAGGAACAATACTTTCTATTGCATTTTGCGCTAGAATGTATCTTCATTGAACGGTTGTAAGACTTTCTTGCAATGTTAGTAACACCATATTGTAACGTTCCCATTTTCGCATGGCCCACAGAGATCTCTGGTAGCCATTTGAAAGTGTTGATTGAACGTTGATGCTCAAGTCTTTTGCTCTATTGGCAGCTGTGTTGTTACTTGAACACCAGGGACACAAGGGTTGGTACCTCAGGAGTCCAGAGGTAGAAAATAGTACTGTCGAACATGGCTTACAAGTGGCTGCTGGCGTATATTTCCATTGGTTGAATCGTTCGGTCAAGTGGTAGCTGAAATCCAGAGTCCCACGTCCCGAATATAGAGTCCACACATAGATTTTGATTTATAAATATGATTTCTTTATTCAAAAACAGCGACTCGCTGTGGATTTAGAGGAGAGCATAAGGTAGGTAATTCTACTTCAGTGTCACTATCAAGACTCCCTCTCAATCCACACGGTCCTACTTTTATATAAAACGACAACAATAAAACATGTGATTTACAAAAAAAAGGCGCCAGGTGTGTGTTCTTGGACACAACCAGGACCTTCCAATAATATAAGAAATATATAACAATCACTTGACATAACATAACTAATTAATTAACAATCGACAAGGATATCCTTTTATCCTTTCGATAGACTTCACTGATTTCTCACTGGCCAAGAGATCTGCATTGTTGATTCTTCTAGGATATATCCTATTCAAATCAACGATACAGGCCTCTTGCCTTTGTATCTCATCCTGGTGGGCAGGGAGGTATGGACTAGATGACCTCCCGGCCACCCCCAAGCATGAGGTGAGAAACCCGTCTATAAAATAACTTCTTTTACAGGGTGAGAAGAATTAAAGAGAACGGAATTTGTTAAAATATGGAATGGAATATAAAAGAAATGTGGAGGTGTATCTACACTCTTAAGAGGGATGTTGGTTATTCCTCCTGAACCGAACTTTTTTTTAAAAAAAATACAGACATAAATAATAAATTTATAATTGAAAGTTTAGATATTATTTTGCTCGTGTATGGTATAATCCTACCGTTCGCGGAAACAAAGCCACAACACTTTTGACAACTGAATAATTTGTGTTACGATTGGAATACGAAAGTTTGGAACGTGTTGCAACTGTAACACGTACTGTTCACGTCTGGTGTCGCCCACGTCACCTCTGTTGACTTGATAGAAATAAAAACCGTGACACGAAGACTCGAAGTGAACACTCTCACAAATTGGCTATAAAATTGAATAATTTTGTTTTAAACGTGTCACAGTAGCACATCCTATGGCACTAAAAATGCTGTTCGCCTTATACATCTCTATCATCGTTTTGTATGCTTTTAATGCTGAAAAACTACTAGTGGTGAGTTTCATAGCTTTATATTTAAAGACATGTTTAAAAAATATAAATAATACCCCAACAAGTGTAAAAAAAATTAGTGCATTAATTTTTTAATTTATTGTTGAAACAAAAAAATCACAAAATCTGGAGTGGTGCGGTTAGCAGTGCCTTCTGACGTTTTTTTTTTTTTGCAAACATTTATGAAAAACGCAAATATAATTTTTGAATAAACATTCAAAATGCGATTGCAGCATTGCTAACGACTATTCTCGTCTTAAGGTAAGTCCAGACTTGGAAACTGTGTTTACAAACACTTTGTAAATGGTTTGCAAACAAAACTAAAATTGCAAGAAACAGTCTCACAATCGTTCAATGAAGATACATTAAAGCGCAAAATGCAAAAAAAAAAGTATTGTTCATTAAGTGGTTGCATTATATAAACTTGAAAAGGTCCTTCTATTTTTAAATGTTTAAAGTCGTACATATTTTTTAAATCCATGTTAAATCCCCTAGGTTCAAAAACCGTCCCACAAAAGTTTGTAGAACTCTCGTTAAAAACGATTTAGAGCAGCAAGAAAAAAAACCGTACACGTACACTAATGTATTGGCTCCATGCCGATTCCTTTTTTATAAGCTTAGCACATGAAATTATTTTTCTATTAATTTTTATGTGACTTCATACCTAGCAAAAAAGTTAAAAAAAAAAACATTTTTAAACCAAAAACAATCGCAACGCCTACATTCGGAGAAATTTTGTATTAAACACTGTATCTAGGTTCTTGAATACATTATTTTTGGTCGTATTTTTAATGCCTGTGGGATTGTGGCATAATGGCAAAAAATGAGGTATGGAAAACAAAAACTGCAGTAAATTTACTGATTAACCACATCCATTCAACAATGCAATTTTACTTCAATATGTAATCACTAGTGGGGTAACCCGTCATAAATGGCGGGAGCAAAATTCACAGGCAATTGTGCCCAGCATAAGAATTTCTTTTCCTCTGCCCTTTTATGTCGTCAGACCAAGTAACAAACCAATTAGAAATTGGTGACGTTCATAAAAGGGCAGAGCAAAAGAAATTCTAATGCTGGGCACAATTGCCCATGATAAAGTGTAGTTTAATTTTGCTACTATTATCCCCTCCCCTTTTATATCTGAAAGAGAGAATGAGCTTTTCAGTTTCTCTTTTGTGCGCATGCACGTCGTTTGTTCCTTTTTTACTCTTTTTATTTCAATTTCCCCTCTTCCTTTTTCCCCTCTACGTTTCTCTATCTCCCCCTCCCCTTTCCAACCTTTCCCCCTCTCCAATTTAATATCATGGAGGTTCTTGGATGGGGAGAGCGCAACATAATGTTGACCTCGAGAAAAAAAAGCGGTTCATTGAAAGTTATATAAATTCCGACGTGCTCACGCGTTTTTTGTCCTTGTTTGTACAGCATTATGGCCAGACAGACTTAGGGTTAGCATATATGTAATAATAATAATAATAATAATAATAATAATAATAATAATAATAATTATATAATAATAATAATAATTATATAATAATATTGTTACAACTAGTGGGGTAACCCGTCATAAATGATAGGAGCAAAATTACAGGCAATTGTGTGCATGCGCGTCATTTTTTCCTTTTTTTACTCCTTTCATTTCAATTTCAGTCACCCCCTCCCACTTTTCCCCCTCCACGTTTCTCTCTCTCTCCCTCTCTCTCTCTCCCCCTCTACACTTTCCAAACCTTTTCCTCTCTCCACTTTAATATCATGGGGTTCTTGGATGGCAAGGGTGCAACATATAGTTGACCTTGAGAAAAAAAAGCTGTTCATTTCTTCATTTATTTAAATTGTAACGACCCGACTGGTCCGTTATAATACCACGGGCAGAATTTCTTACGGTCAAAAGACTGAATGAAACCTACCCGGCTCCAGACTCCAAATACGGGGACAGGATCGTACCCGTAGCCGCCTCCGCACGGTAACCCTTGGGTTACGTCGACTCTACCGGAGAATATCGCGGTGAGACCTCTCTCATCGTGAGCCGACGTAAGTACCGGCCGACAATAGGCCGGAAAGGGATGGTAAAATGCCGCAGAATCTCCCCCTCCCCGCGGTACTTCCCAATAACAGACAACACAGTAGATAAAATAAAAGGTTGTTTATTTAACACTTACTGTGATAATGATATGCAAAATAAAAGAATATGCAGTGGTCTATCCTCCACACAACTTGGCTGGTGCAATCCACCAGCCAAGCCCCCATGGAAACAAACAAAGGCAAAACAAATGAAGAAAACCACAACAAAGAACAATAGAGGCCTCCTTGGCCTCCAGCATCAAGTTGCTCCTCAGTCAATAGCCTACAACACACTGCCCAGATCCTGTGGCTGACCAAGCCACAGGAAACCTCCAGGCAACTCCACCTGGAGGGGACAGAGGTCACTTCTGACCTCTCACCCATTGACTTCAATGATGAGAGGTCGGCTGGCTCCAAAATGGCGTCCGACCCAACAGCCTACTATATGCTGTCAGGCAGACCACCATAGGGAGTTGTCTGCTCAATCAAAAATTTGATTGAGCAGACCAGGTTGCCACAAAATTTATATAAATTCCGATGTGCTTCAATGGTTGTACAGCGTTACTTCACAGATAGATAGATAGATACACAGACCTGGGATATTATATATATAATATTACAGTACATGTATATTAAAAGTTGTATATTATATCTAATAAATCTATACAGTTCTTTTTAATAAAATTATAGACTAATAACACGGAACCAAGCGGACTCTATTTAACAAGCAGGAAACTTTTCAAGGATGTCAACGCATCTTTGTACAATGATACAGTTTCAACCATTTTGCCACAACATGTGACCAGAAACTCAACGGGTAATTATTACTTGAGTTGAAATTGAGATAGTCTCCTAGATAGCAGCGGACTGGCCTATTTCCCATTAGAGAGACGATTTTATGACGAAACTCAATTAAAGTTTAAAATTCGCACAAGAAAAAGATCAGAATGCTGCTGTTATTTAATAACGGAAAATCCAAAAGAATTAAAATGACACATTTTGGAAAGGAGGAAACACTCGCTAAATATTTGTGCAAAATAGAAAAAGAATTTAAAGAAATCGACACTTTTGTTGTAATCAAATATGAAAATAGGGGAACTGTATGTGTAATTTTGATATAAAAATACGCTCACATTTAAAGGGTGTGGAATTATAAGGAATTTTTCGAGGCATTTTGGGAGTTTCTTAAACCTTATGGCCAGGCGAATATTTTTTGCCAAAGCCATTTTTTTTTTCTTTCCAAAGTCCGCCTCTGCTCTTCTAAGTAGCAGAAATATCAAAATAATAATCAAAATAAATAATATCTGACTCATTATACAAAAATGAGACCATTTGAAATATTCAAATGAAATAATAATGAAACTTTGTTTTTGTTTCTGTTTTTTCTTATCCAGACATTGAAGTCGTAAACAACATGGACAATTCAAAAATCGCAACTAATCTGTATTCTCTAAGAATTTTAAATCGCTCAAAAAGAAATCTGAAAGAAGCGTTTAATGCTATGTTCTTTGGATTAATTCTAACATGTTGCCATATAAAAAAATGTTACGGTCAATGTTGTAAAAAGGAAAATGAAATTAATGGCCAAAGACCTCAAAAGTAGCTCACAATGTCATGTAATTACTAATTACCAGAGCTGAAACATTCGGGGGGAAAATAGCCAAATTCGGGATACAAAAATCTGAAAAGAAAAAAAATGAATTTTTTTAAAGGCAAAAAAATAATAATTTTTAAAAAATCGTAAGTTTTCAAACATTTATTCAAAGATAAGCAAGTAAATAAATTGACTAACAACAAACAAATAGTTTTTTTAATATTTTCTTCAAGCAAACTTCAAAGATGGTCCGAACTTCGTAAGGATTCATTTTTGTGATGTGGGCTTATTTATATGTATATGGATTATGGAATAGCCTCACAGGTAGGCTTGCCACCTTTCCTCCTCTGTGGAGGACAGTCCTCCATTCGGAAGAAATGTCCTCCGGCCAGGACCTTCCTCCACGAAGGCAAACATGTCCTCCACACAATAAATTTTATAAAAACTTAAATACGTTCTGGAAGACGGTCCTGGCCAGAGGACATTTCTTCCGACTGGAGGACTGTCCTCCAAAGGTGGCAAGCCTACTCACAGGGCACGTTTTGATTATTTTCTAAATTGTTCTGTAGCCTTTCCTTATAATTTATTGAATCCAAACCACTTGGTTTGGATTCTAAATACTTTCTAGAGATTCAAAAACAGAATGTTGTCCTGTAGAAAAAAAAATCGAAAATTTACAAACAACATTATCCGTAATTTTAAAAAGAAACTGAAATATAGTATTCTGAAACTCGTTTTGTTTCGGGAAAGTTTTCTAATTTCCCAGCCCTGGTAATTATCTTTAAATGTTTGCTTCAAGATACATAATTATACGGTATGGCTCAACTGGATCCATCTTAGATTTAGGTTTTGTTATCATAGAAGTAATACTGAGCCTCTTTTCAATTTTCTCTATAATTCTTTTTCTCCTCCCTTTGTTATTTCTATATTTCACTTAATATTTCAGGAAATCAATATGATAAATGTTTTTTATACAAAATTGTGAATTACAACAATCATTTTCTAATAAAGATGAATGTTTATCGAATGGTCTTTAAAGTTTCACAGAGTCTCTGTAATTTTATCTTTCTACTGCTCTCTAGCAGCGAATATAAGACTGTAGGCTATCTATAGTTCAGATGTGACACTCTTCCACAAACATGTCAAACTCGCGGCCCACAACGAATATCTTTGCTGTCAGATCCAGGATTACTGACACCTTGGGTCAGTTTTGAAAGTAATCACTGCAAACAAGATTTCCCCCGAAGTAGGAAATATTGCAGCAGAGAAGAGATGCCAAGTGTCAGGAAAAGAAAACATTAATTTTACCGTTGTTCTTGTTCTTTTTTCTACTGTACTTTTCCAAAAATAAACCTACGTTTCTATAAAAATGGAAGTTTTTGTTTTTTTGCGACCCACATAAACTTAGAGCTTGTTTATTTGGCCTGTGTTAGCCTTTGCGTTTGACATGCTTCCTCTTCCAGATAACAGGCTTACTTTTAGTACTAATTTTTGCAATACAGTAGGTCAACAATATCTCGAAATGGATGATTTTTGAAATGTGTTACTCTTCTTTATTTTTGTGTTTTTATTTCAATTGGATTTCACTTGTATTGAAATCATTTTTATGACAGTATTTTTAAGCATAAAATAAATTTATTCTAATATGATGTCTAAGATCAGCTTCACATGGATCACTATGTAGCTAGCAACCACATAAAGTGGTCTTTTTTATCAGACCATTGATCACATATGGGATGTTCACATGAACCACCACCACCACTGTTTTTATTGTATTACAGTGGCGATGAGTGATTGAGTTCTGCCACAAGTGGCAGTGATGATCAACATCATACAAAGCGGCCAACATTGACAGCAGGCCATTGTTTTCAATGATGTTTCATGCAAAACATGCCACATCAATTACTTTGTTGAATCACGTGTGACTCACATGTATGGTGTTGTCAAGTTCAGACCGTACCTCTTCAACAAAGCCTTTGTGATTGTCACCGACCATCATGCATTGTGCTAACTAAAGTCTGCTCAACGACTTCAGTGACACCTGGGCCAATGGCAGTTACTGCCCCAGGAATATGATTACATAGTATCCTACAAGGCCGGCATCACTCATGTGGATGCAGACTGCATCTGACGGAGTCTGGTGGATGTTCCTGAGGACTGGAATCTGTAAGCCACCCCAGATGACCTTGATGACAGCATGTTTTATGCAGTATCATTGCATTGGGACTGGTCGGTAGAGCAAGAGAAAGACCCAAATGTGACATAAATCAAAACCGAGTTTTGAAATAATACAAATTCCGAGCTCCATCACATCTACGTGATCATAGATGTGCCGTGGTTTACCAATGCAGCGTTACACCAAAGTTCGTGACAGTGGTACCTAAACATCTGGTACCCGAAGGTTTGAGACTACTACATGACAGTCCTGAGGCTGGACACTTCGGCCAGGATAAGACATTAGAAAAAGTGTGCTGATTCTTTTGGCTGACATGGAAGCAAGACACCATCGAATATGTATGCACGTGCAACGTGTGCCAAAAATGCTAGATACCACAGTCCAGACTGCCTGGATTCCTGCACGAAATGCAAATCGGGGATCCAGGTGAATGCTGGTGACATCGAGGAACACCTTTTACAGCTAAAGACACAAGCGCTGTGTGACGAGCTGGGGATTCAGCACGCCACCATGACAGTGTACTTTCCGCAAGGAGACGGTCTTGTGGAAAGAACAAATAAAACCATAATGCAGACTCTCAAGAGACTTCTAACACATGAAAAAAACAGTGGGACTGGTACTTCCATCTCCAAGCCACTATAACACTGCTATACACATGTCAACAAAGTTCTTGTTATACTGACTAATGTTTGGAAAAGGAGGCCCAGCTATGAATTGACAACTGGGCATGATGCCATTTTGGTGGCCATCTTGGAAAATTGCTGACTTTCGTTTTTTCTTAATAGTACACTGCACATATTTGACGTCATACATAATTAACATAGAACGTCCACATTTTTACATAGTATGACTTTTTTAGAATGTCATTAAAAAATTGCGTATTTCGCTTTATACTATCTTAAGCAGTACAGATACGTGTTTTTAACATTACATATAACTTCAAGAGACATTCATTGTGAACAATTTAAACGTTAAGATTGGCCAATTATTTCCTGAGTTACAGCACTTTTAGTAATACTGTATCAATCGAATGTAACATTTGAATGAACGTGTGTAACCTTTTTTATGCTGCTTTAGCTAGCCTTTTACATGCAAAAAAATTATTTCTGGGTATCTGGGTATAGGCTATCTGTCATTTTCTTGGCCATATCGCTAAAATCACTGACTTTTTCAATATATTGGGAAGTAAAACACCAATTAATCTGCACATTGTCTTAAAATATGCATGACATGCTAATGTACATATTTGATGTGATATATAATTAGCCTAAATCATCCGCATTTTGAAGTATAATTACTTCTTTTGAGAATTTTATTTTAAAATGGTGTATTTTGGTGTATATTTTAGATACAATGCAGATAGTTAACTACAGCATCACATGCAACTTGCCTCATTCATTATAAATATTTTTTATATCTATTCCAGCCTAAATGAAGATAGCCTCTACTTGTTCTGGCAGTTGTATTTTCGAATCTGTCTAGGTATGGTTGTTGTTTCTTTCATAATTTCTCAATCATTGTGAAGTTCATGTTCTGCAGGGCAGCCAGTCATGAAACACATTTTGCCAAATGTGACTTATGCCTTATATTTCATTATTCATCATCATCATCATCATTTGACTGACTGTTTTAGATTTCATCTGCACTGAAGAAGAAATTGTATTGTTGGTTCTGGATGCATTGCATAAGCCCAGACAAATCCAACTTGGAAAATTGCTTTTTTCACATGTAAAGTGCACCATGTGATGGTTGAATGTTTTCCAGAGTAGGCCTACAACTTTCTTGAAAACAGATTCCTTGCTTAATTTATATCAAAACATCTGCTCATTCTATCATAAACATTTGTATGATGTTGAGGTTTTGATTAAAAGAAGCAGTTTTTGTAGAGTTAAGATTGAGTAAAAATATGTTTAAGTAAAGTGATACTGCTTTTTCTACATCAAGCAAATGCCAGCACTATCAGATACAGTATGTGCTTGGAATATACTGTATGTAAAGCCAGTGGTTTTTCTTTTCCAAGCAAAGGTGCTTTATTACAAGTGGCACAATATTGTAAATTATTTCAGGCCACAAATGCTATAAATAATTTGAATTATTTAAATCTTTGGACTGCCATAACTGGAAAAATACCTAATAAGGTATCGGTGTCCACAGTCAATATGCATGCTGAAATGCTGAGCTAAAGTACACTGCAGTGTGTTATTGTTGTGGCCAGTGCACAGACTTAATGTACATGCTTAACAGTATAACATTATGAAAATATAATATCTTAAGTACTTTTTGTACTAATGTCTCCTTTTTTCCCTGGACCACATCCCACGCTGGATGGGGATAGTCAAATGATGATGATGAAAAATGCAACATGAGTCGGATTTGGCAGAATCTGTTTTACGATTGGCTGCCTAACATTAACTCTGCATTGACTGAAAAATTATGAAACACAAACACAACACCCCCTAGGTTAGGATTTGAAGCCAGACCCTAAGCACGATAAGCAGAGGCTATCTCCACTCAGCCACAAAACAAAATGTTTTTATCTGCATTGTATCTAAAAACATACAGCAAAAAATACACCATGTTTAATAAAGGTCTCAAAAGAAGTCATTATACTTAAAAATGTGGATAATTTAGGCTAATTATGTGTTACATCAAACATATACATTAGCTTGTCATGCTTAATTCAAGACACATTGTCTTGGAGTTAATAAATTGGAGTTTTACTTCCCTATATATTGAGAAAAGTCAGCGATTTTAGTGATATATCCGAGAAAATGACAGATAGCCTATACCCAGATTAGATAAATTAAGTTGAAATCCTAACCAATCAACCTGTAGTTAAAAAAAACTTTCATGAAATAAATGTTTGTGCATGTAAAATGCTAGCTAAAGCAGCATAGGAAAGGTTACACACATTCATTCAAATATTACATTCCCTTGATACAGCATTACTAAAATTGCTGTAACTCAGGAAATAATTGGCAAATCTTAACATTTAAATAATCAAAATGTTCACAATGAATGCGTCTTAAAGTTACATGAAATGTTAATATCACGCATCTGTACTGCTTAAAATAATATAAAGCGAAATACACAATTTTTAATGAAGTTTTCCAAAAACATCATAATATCTAAACATGTAGATGTTCTACGTTAATTATGTATGACATCAAATATGTGCAGTGTACTGTCATACATATTTAGAGACAATCCACACATCAATTAGGTGTGTGGTTTCCAAGATAATAAGAAAAAAGGAAAGTCAGCCATTTTCCAAGATGGCCGGCAAAATGTCGTCATGCCGAAGTGCCTCCATATCTGAAATTAAGTCTTTTACATAGTTCTTCATATCTGCCAAGTTTGGTGGTTTTATCACAAAGTGCACAATCAACTCACCAATCTACTGGACTACTGAGCAAACTCTTTGTTTTGTTACGGTCTTTACCTTAGCGTGGAGCAAAGGAACAAAAGTTTGCCGACCATTGCAAAACAGTTTCCTCGGCACCGAACAAAGAAATAGGGGAAAATGGAACTAATATAGTCATTCTGAAACGCTCCTGGGTGTTAGTTTGCAATAGGATTTCTTAAAAAAACTGATTCTCGCGGCGAAAATATCGATCCCCCTTACTGATCATTTATTTATCCGGCTCAATCGCAACTTCGTTATTTGTAGGAGAAATATACATCGTGAAATTCTTTTTCTATAAAATGAGTTTTAAAGTCGCCTGTTGTCTTTTATATGTGGTTTTGAAAATGATTTGTTACAAAAATATCATGTAACTGTATCAATTTGAATATATGAATAATTAGAGAAAATAATTATAATTGTAGGCCTCTAGCTTATTTCATGCAAAAAAATGTTTTTTTTGAATAATTTTTCTTTTGCAATATTAATTTTGACCACACCTTAATCAATATGATTCTCAGTAATAATTTTAAGAAGAAAAGAAAAAATAAATGACTTTGAATCTAGGAATTTATGCAATTCTTTTTTGTTCTTCTGTTCTATTCAAATGTATTTTTCTTTGAATTGTTATTTGAAGAAGAAGAAAAAGAGAAATTTTCTACTAAATGAAAATGCATCTGTCCCATGAGTGAGATTTCTGAGAAAAATCAATGATGATGATGATGATGAAAATAAGAGAAATTGAAGTCAAAATTACATCTTTATTGTTGTATATATATAAAGAAATAGATGTTTCATGGAGTGCCACCAGAGGAAACTTGCCTTTTCTGACTTTTTTTTGTTCACAGATAGGTTTAGTTATACAGTATGTCTATATATGTGTGAGTATTCAATGATTGATTATTGTCTGACAAGATGGGAGGATTTTGTTGAAGGAAGAATTTTTTTTCCTCTTATTTCTTTCTTATCGTATTCTTTTTTTCTGCTTTTAGCGTTTCCAGTTTCCGTTCAATCTGAGTTAGGTCGAAATTCAAGAAGAAAACTTAGCACAACTTCAACTTCAACTTGGAATTGTCTGAACTGAGTTGCAATATAGGGGAAAAAAAATCATCCCCTGTTTCATTTATGTATCATTAAAGCCTGGAACACACACGCGGAATTCCGCTCAGAAAATCACAATAGAATATTTAAATGAGACAAATTTTCCATAAAAAGTGAACGGAAAAATTCATTAAAAATGAGTTGAACAGAGCTCAACTTTTTCTGTTCTCAGAATATTCTGTTCAAATTCCCACTAATCAGAAAGAAGCATGTGACATCACAAAAAAAGCAAATTGGACTCCATGTTGGCAACAAATATAATGTTTCTTTTTTTGCTCAATAGAGGGTGCACACAACTTTCCTCATTTTTTTCTTCTGTTTCTATGTGTGAACAACAGAGAAACGGAAAAAGAAAATGTCTTTTTTTTTACCTTTTCTTGTTTTCTTTTTCCTTAGCTGAATTCCGCGTGTGTGTTCTAGGCTTTAATAGTGTTTTTTCTCAGTTTATAGTAATTCATCGCATTACTTTTTAAAACATGTAATTTATAATAATTTTAATTGATTATTTATTTTATTAGAAATCAAGTTACTTTGCAATTACTTCCTAATCGCTTTGCATAAATAATAAAGATCTATATTGCAAAGTAATTAAATTACTTTGAGAAAAATGAGTAATTGTAATTAATTAGTTTTTTTTTCTTCTTCTTTCTAATTCATTACTTTTAAAAGTAGTTTGGTTTTTTTTTTCTACATTGGAACTCAGCTCAGAGCGTTTTAAACTGAAGTTTAAGTGCTAAGTTATTTCTATTCCATGAATTTGGGCCTAAGTCAGTATTACACAATCTATTCTTATTGCAACTTTAATAAGTTATATAAATATTCTAATAGAATGTTTCCAATGGGTGGAAACAAAAAAGAAGATTGTGATGATTTCCTGGTAAACAGGAGAATTCTGATAAATTTCCATTTCCATTGTTCACGAGATAAATCATATAAAATCTCTTTGCTTACTTTTTTTTCTGAGAATGTTTTCATCTGATTTGATAAGTCTGGTTTGTACACTAGATTCAATTGAATTTTTTTTTTGTTATTTGTTTTGTTTGCACTTTCATAGAATGTCTAATTCGATTTTATAATATCTACTGTAAGGTAAAAAGAATTATGCTTTTTTTTTAATAATAAAAAAGACTATACAGAAGCCGCCACGTTTAACCTACATCCCTAAGACAGTCTCATGGTAACTCTAGGATAATCCTAGCCTCTAACTAATCAGGTTTTTTTAGTGTCTTATTAATAAGTTGTTTTCAGTAAATTCAACATCCCAGTGGGTTCTCAGTTTTTTTTTGGTTGATTTCAGTTATATGGAGGAGTATTGTGATAAAAATGAACAAAAAAAAAATGCTATATTTTTTTGTGTCTTATATGTTTTTTTTTTTAGAAATGACTTTTGAGTTTATAAATTTTTGAAAGAAAAACCGTTGGCGTCTAGACTTTTATCATTGTTGGTTCCATGATGGGAGTCAGTATTATATGCAGTATTTATGTTTTCAAGGCTAGTTGGCCACGATTTTAAAGTTTAGAACTTCAATCTCCGCGTTTTTTTAGATAAAAAGAAATTGAAAGTGTGTTAGGAATAAAAAAAGGTGTAGACAGAAAGAGGCTATGGATATTTTTATATTAGTTTTTTTTATATAATAAACATTTTATGCGAGTTTCAAAAATGACAAAAATTTTGTTTTTTATGGTTTTTTTAGTGATGGACCATTCGAATCCTCGAATCTTGCGAATCTTGAAAAAATATTCTTGAGATTCGAAAACTCGAATCTTAGCGCTTTTTCGCCTTTTTTTTATATTTCGAATCCTAACCTTTAAAAAAACTGTTAAAAACTTTGATAAAATTAGTTTTTAACTCCATTGACGTCCAATAAAAGCGTTCACTAACAAAAGAAAAACCGGCGATTGTTGCAATTTCGGTGGTACCCGGAGATCACCAATGGAGCGACCTTGTGGCGATCCTGAGTGCCACACTGTGTTTTTGTATTATTAATAATTTAATATTTAATATTATTTCATTTATTTGTATCTTCTTAATGAATAATATAGGATTCTTATATAAAGGATTCGAAAGATTCGAGGGATTCGAGAACCTTTTAGGATTCGGATTCGAAAAAAATTTAGGATTCGTCCCACATCTAGTTTTTTTACTAGTTAAAAAGGAAAACCATCATTTTGATTTTTTAAAACTGTCATATAATGTTTGCTTTTTAAAGACAATACTTGGTAACTGAGCTTCAAATTGAACATTCTGGAGGAGAGATTGGTCTCCAAGGTAGGAAATTTCTATTCGGAGGGTTCAATTCAAATACAAAAACCTTGGTTTATATGTTTATTGTTTGCTAACTGTAAGATTTTGAGTAAAAAGCTAGTTTACTAAACTCATAAACTTTTACATAAAACGTCCTATTTAATGTTTATAAGTTTAGTACTAGCTTTGACTTAGCATTCATTAAGAATACGACAGTGAGCACTAGGATATGACTAGCTATGACTATAGATTCTTTATGTCCATATATCGTTGCTATAAGAAATAGAAGCCAAATAAAATAAACCCAATTTTGTATTCTAAAAACCAGTGCTACAAAGTAATTTGTCAAAAGTAGTGAATTACTATGATACAATTATTTTTTCAAGTACCTTAATTAGGAAATTCACCCCATATCTTTTGAAACTTTGGGATTTGTAACTGTAATTAATTACCTTTTTAATTAAAAATACAGTTACTTTAAAATTTAATCTTAAATTTTTTTTTTTGTATTTTGAACTATTTTTGTTCTCGAATTGTTCGGAATTTGAGTTAACTATTTTTTTTATCATTGTGAAACAGAGTTAATGTTCATTTAAGCGTGACTTTCTATGCATTTCTTTTCTTGTATTTGAAAATGTCACACTTTTTCTATCTGATTTGGAAAAATCAGTAGTTGTAATTCAGTTATTTTTTTAAAATTTAATTATTGCAACTATAATTAGGTTTTCATTGATGCAGTTAGTAATTGCAATTAATTTCTTAAAAAAGTGACTTGTCCCCAACGCTTGATAAGTCTTGCTTGCAGTGATTGCCTACTTTCAGGCGTACTCTTTTTTTTTTCCTCCCCATATTTTTTTCTTTTTTGATAAACTAGATAATCAATGATGTATTTTTCATTGATTTATCTATGAATAAAAATATGTTTCTTGTTGTCGTATAGAAAAAAAATTTGTTTTATTGTGTGTTAAGAGAATTTCTTTTTTGTTTTTGATTGACATGTGGTGTTGGTGCTTTGGTGTCTCTTAGAACCAAAAATCCAGAAATCTCTTCCGAATTTAACCTATTTGTTAAAGTAAGCTTTTGGACGTGCGAATTGGATGCGTTTATTATTTTTTTTTGTGTGTGTATTTACTTAAAAAAATCGGTCTTCTCATCACAAGCTTTAGTCCGTTATAGTGACGTAAAAGCAACAAAATTCAGTGACGTTTTTGCACATGAGCATTTTATTTGTATCCCAGTTTCTCTCTAGCACTTGGATTTCGATTTGATACACATCAAAAAACCTGCAGGTTGTGGTTGTTTCCCATTGAAAGCTTATGGGGGTGTTTTCCATGTTGAGTTCTTCATATATATATATATATATATAGAGAGAGAGAGAGAGAGAGAGAGAGAGAAAGAGAGAATTTACAGAGTGTTTGCAGGAAAAAAAGAGTGCTCACTTTATCATTGATTTAATTATTATTCGGTTTATCTATCACAAGATATTTAAAAATAAATTTCATAGAATTCTATTATTGATCCTTTTTATATACCATTAAAAAACGCATGTAAAGCTCCTTGAATATTCCTTTATTGATTTGAAACAATCGATATAAGATAGGTTATGTGGTTTTTGAATCACACTGTACAATTGAGAAAGAGGGGGGGGGAAGGGATGAGTGAAACAGCTGCTTTGTAGCGAGCCCCCATCTTTTCCTTGCATTTTAGGTAGTGAGTGAGTGAGTCAGTTTGGAGGTTTGGTGGATGTCACTTAGGTTCCTTTTTTTTGTTTTTGTTTTTCTACCTCCTTTTTTAGTTTTACCATAGTCTTAACATGTTTTGATATTATTATCTAAATGGAGAAAAGTGTGTGTATGTGACATTGGACACATTATTTGTGACAAGTCTTATCAGCATATGTGTTAACATAACAATGATTCAGTGTGTTTTATTTTGATGATGATGATGCAGTCAATGTGTGAAAATATTTGGTTGGTTTTATTTCATCTCAGTTGTTATGAGGAGAAAAAAAGTCGGATTCTTTAACATGGTTTTTCGTCATCACCATCATCATCATCATCATCATCATCATCTGTGGTCTTGAGTGGATTTAGATCTTTTGTGTGATGATGTTTCTATGCATTTGTATGCATTTGTATGAATATGTGGATTGTGTGTGTGTCTTCTACCAAAATGTGTGTGATGCTCTTTATCTTTTTTTCTTCTCTAGTAATACAATAAGATAGAAGTGACACTGAGTTGGACATTCTTCAATGAGAAGAGAGAGAGAGAGACAGAGTAAGTGAAAGAACAAACTGAAGAGAATTTTGTTACATGATAAAAATTCCTTCTTGTTTTTTTTTTGTGACCTTATATTGTCAGTTAAGAGATGACTGCAGAGAAATTTTTCTTATTCTTTGTTTGAGGCTTTTTTTTTTTGTTGCTTCATATGCTGAATTCATGTGGATTTTGGAGGTAAATAACTGTTGTTGGGTTCAGCTGCTGCTGCTGCTGCTGCTTCTGCTGCAATTTTTTTTTTGCCCGGTTATGTTTTTTATAATAAAGCAAAGAATAAAACAAAAATGCCAAAATTGCTACAATTGACCTCATGCTGTAAACATTTTGGAATTTCTTCTTTATTGGTATTTTAAATTTTAAAACAATTTATTTTATGATGATAATAATTATAATGATGATGATGATGATGATGGTGACGTCGATGAGTTAACGATATTTCTAGAATAGTTTATTTTTTATTAATTTATTTAGTTTTGATTTTTTAATTATTTTTTTGTTTGTAAAAATTCGTTTATGATTTTTTTTTAAACGAAGAAGTTAAGAAATGAACTTTTGGATTTTATAAGTCTTATGTTTTTTTTATATATATATTTCTGATGGTGTGACGTGTTTCTTTTTTCATCAAAAGTGACACATTTTTTTTCTATTTTTGAATTTTTTTTTTCTTCTCTTGTTGTTGTTGTTGACATTTTTCGGCCGTGCAACCTATGACCAATGAAGGCCAATTGGCTATTTTGGGGTGTATTTGGCTATTATTGCCTTTTGTTATTTATTTCTACTGATGGCATCATCACGTCTGTTCGTGCTGATGAGGGTAAGTAATAACTATTTTTTTTAAAAAAATCTTATAAAATGCAATTTATTATGTTTTATGATTGATGAACAATTCGCCTTTATTACTTTAAGGTGGTTTATGAACAGTTAATTTTCTAATTTTTGATTAGTCTGTTTATCAGCAGCAAAATTAAGAAAAACTAGAAAAATGTTTTAGAAACTGGAAGGGTAGCTGAATCACTAATGGGTATTTTCTTGTTATTTAAAAAAAATGTTTTATAGACACAAAATTAAAAAAAAAACACCGTCTGCTTTTAAAGTTAGGTCATTTTGAAGCGCATACAAAGCTTATTTTGAAAACGATCAAGAAAAAAAAAACTTGATTGATTGAGCTACCTTTCTAGTTTCTAAGACACTTTCAATTTTCTTTTCGTTTTGCACCAGACAAACACGTTCGAAAGGCGTTTACACTTTAAAATCTTCTTAGGACAATTTTATAGGTCGCCATTGCAAAATATGCAAGTGAAACATGACAATGGAATAAATGTTTAGGTTATTTTGGTGCCATTATTTCGATTTGCATCCACTAGCCTCTATGCTATGGCTGTGGAGTGGTGGTATAGGCTGCTCTGAAGGCGCGAAATAAGGCGAAAAAGCTGTACAGTGTACAACATTCCTAGCAATTTTCTGTATAGAGGCTAAGCGACTGCTAATCGAAAAGAATTACTTAATTTTGAAAGAAGTGTAAAATAACCCAGAGAGCATGTCTTAGAGGAACAACTTCGTCCAAAAGGCCGGTTTCACACAGGCTAAAGTGTTTGTTTTTAGAGTACCATTGATTATACGCGGAGTGGTCACACGCAGTTACGGCCACCGTTTTTTTTTTTTGCACCGCAGTAGTGATGAGTGATTGAATCCTGTCACCACTTGTTTGTCTGTGATGATCAAGGTCATACCAGTGGCCTGCACGGACAGCAGGTCAGTGTTTTCAATGGTGGTCCGTGTGAAGCAAGTCGTATCAACTACTTTGTGGAACTTGCAAAGTAGCTCCACAATGTGGTCTGTGTGAAGCCGGCCTATGAGATGCATTAGCAAACATAGACAATATAAATTTCTACATGAAAAATTATCAAGTAAAAGTTTAAGAGTGTTTTAGAAACTAGAAGAGTAAAGGAATCACTTAATTTTGATTTTCATATTAATATATTTTATGAACATTTTTTGGCATTATCACATTTTCAAATCAAGTGGAGAAAATTTTGGAAAAAAGAAATTTCTCACAAGAAACATATTTCTAAAGATGTCAAACATAAAAATCAAATAATTTTGTTATTACTCTTTTAGTTTCTAAAGCATTTTCCTCTTTGTTATTTCCAGAATGCGGTAAGAAAAGTGTTGACGTGAAATAATTAATTTCACACTTGTCTGACACGATTTAAATTAAAAATATAGGGTTAATGAGTTACATCTCAAGTGTATCTATCTATCTTTAGCAATCCAATTTATTTGTTTAAGGGGGGTTACTTGAGAGTGTTTAATTAAACTAGAAGAGTAAACGAATGTGGCCATTAAACACTTTGTGATAGTTTTTGTTTTTCACTTTTTACTTGACAAATTAACTGTAAAATTGTAATTTTTTTCAAAAATGTGTGGTGAACATATTTTTAAATATATCACGATATGGCTTTCATTTCTAAAATATATAGATTAATTTACTCTTCCAGTTTCAGATGAATCTAAAATAATATATTCAGCTTTTGCTTGAAAAAAATTAAGAAATTGGTTGTCTTTATTTGGCTGTTTGTACCATGGTATATGAAGTTAGTGGCGTGAGTTGTCCGTGGTAGGAAGTGTCCGTGGTATGAGTTGTCCGGGGTATGATATTTCTGCGATATGAAGTGTTCGTCGTATGAATTTGAATTGTATGGTATGAAATACCCTGGTATGAGTTGTGTTTGTATGAGTTGTGTGGACACCGTGCTGTGTAACCATCCTCACTTGTTATTCTTTACAAGTGGATGGAGTTTGACTAAATATATTATGTTAATCATTAAATCTCCCTTTTGAATTTGTTGACAAGGTAAAAAAAATCAGTTCTTAAAAAAACAACTTGGTAGACCTACTGGCCCACTGGGATATTTACAAATTGTAAACAATCTCTGACATTATCTACATGTATCTATTCAAGGTTCTCTCTCTCTCTTTTTTTAAAATAATCATTTCGACTTTCGGGTTCAAATTTAAGAAGAAAACTTTGCACTTGAATTTCAGTTTTGAACCCTCTGAACATTGTTTTAACATTTAAAAAAGTCTTAGTTTTTTTTTCTCAGAACCTTTGAATAGGTTTTTTCTAGGGATGGGGCCATTCGAATCCCGCAAATCCCGCGAATTTTAAAAAATATTCGAGATTTGTAACCTCGAATCTTCGCCTTTTTTTTTTTTCGTCTTTCGAATATTTCTAATCTTAACCTAAAAAAACTGTTAAAACGTTGGTAAAATTAGTTTTAACTCCATTGACGTCCAATAAAAGCGTTCACTAACAAAAAAAACCGGCGATTGTTGCAATTTCGGTGATACCCCGGATCACCAATATTGCCTTGTGGTGACCATGAGTGCCACACTGTGTTTTTGTATTATTAATAATTTAATATTTAATATTATTTCATTTATTTGTGTCTTTCTTAATGAATAATATATAATTCTTATATGAAGGATTCGAGAGATTCGAGATTCGGATTCGAGAAAATTTAGGCTTCATTCCACCTCTACTTTTTTTCTATAATAGAACCCAGCACAGAGGAATGAAGCTGAAATTCAATTGCCAAGTTTCCTTTGTAAATTTCAGCATTAGGCCTGGATTTCAAATGTGTGAAAACGCAGAAAATTATAAAAAGTTTCCGCAATGTTTCTGCTTTCCTTCGCGTTCAATATTACAATAGAAAATGCTTTAAGAGCATTTTTTAGTTAATTGAAGGAGGAGGAGGAGGAGGATTAGTTATTAAGATAAAGACTGATGTTGTCTTAAGTGACACCTTCCAATTTTTCTGATAATGTAATTCCGCGTGAAAGAACAGAAAATGTTGAAAACGAGTTACCAAATATAAATAGAATAGAATTATTAGACAAACTATTTTCAGTTGCCTTTTTTTTCTGCATGTCACAATTTATGACATTTTTACTCAGAGCTATAATAACTCTCAAAAGTAGAATTGTACTTTAATGCAAAAAAAAAGCTAACTAGTTAGCTTTGCTATGTCATCTTTAGCATCTGTTACACACACACGTATTTAAATCGATAATAATAACATAATCAATATTTTTTTATTAGTTTTAACTTTTAATATAACTGGTGCGTGTGTAACATGTGTGTGAATCATAAAAATTGAAATGATGAGAATTGTACATGCAACCAAGTTTTTATATTAATTTTAAGCAATTTGAAGACGACTTATATATTCAAAATACACATTTAATAAATACATAACACAGAAATATTAATTTTTGTTGGAATTTTTTTATTCTTTTTTAAAAGAAAAATAATCGATATCGTAGTTATTTATTTTATCGAAAAAATAAGATCTGGTTAAAGCTATTTTCGTATCAAAAAATGCGAAGATATTGATCACAGTCCAAAAGTCCCATAATATAAATTACTTGAAATTTTTCACAAAGTGAATTGTGTATGTTTTCAAATCATGTGTTTCTTTTTTTAAAAAAAAATTGCAGGCAATTTACAATGGGAGATAGCAGCTGCTTCAGTTATTTTTTTACTTCAAAATTGTGAATGGACTTTTTCTTGTGTCCGTTTATGATCATAGTCACTTCGATACATCAATAAAATTTGAAATAATGTGCACAAGCTGGTATTTGCACTACATGACGTCTTAAAGGTTTTGGACTCATTTGAAAAGCTAGGCTTAAGCCCAGTTCTCAGTATGACACTGATGTCGCGACTATGTTTGTTGCAGTAATGTCATCGCGGGAACAGTTTTAGTGCCACTGTCACAGTGTCATAACAGTGGTGTCGCTTATCCAAAAGTTTTGATATGCAACACGACGGTACTAGTGTTGTCACAACACTACCGTAAACTTCTACACTCGAGCAAACACTGCTGCACTGAGCACAAATGTCACGACAGCCCAATTTTTTGAGCCAACAAGCTCCATGTACTGCCAGGACACGGTTACAGTGTGAACAGGTTACTGCTGTGGCAGCAGATTTTATGACACGTCATGACTTCGGTGTCGCAACATCGACATCGGTGTTGCTTGTGATTCTCACTGACGTTCACTTAGCATGTTGTACCTGTTCTATTTCATGTATTAGATTAACTCGAAAAGGACTTCAACTTTGTGAACCGTATTAATGGACCTCTATTACAGTTTCTTTAGGCTAGAATATTTCAAAGTCCTCTATATGAACCCATAGCCTTTGATTGGCTTTTTGCTTTGTGCTTTTGTTATATATGTTCCTTCCATAAGAAGTTTTTGGTGACTGTTAAACCAAGATATTTAAAAGTATTCATATGATCCAACATTTTACCTACTAATACATAGTCTGCCTCGTTTGGCTTACACTAACGGGAGACATCTATAACCTTGCATTTACTATAGTTCATCTGTAGATGTCATTGAGAACACCAATCAATCAATCTGACACTTTTATTTTTAATTTCTCTATAAATAACAGCATCATATGCAAACAGTTGGCTTGAGCTACTAATATCATTAGGTAGGTCATTTATAAACAATAGGGAAAAAAGGTGGACCAAGTAAGCTACCTTGAGGAACATCAGATGTTACCTGAATCCAGTCTGAGGCAGTATAATCAATCTATTTCTTAGAAAGGATGATACCCATGCGACTGCTTCATTGTTGATATTAAATTATGCTAACTTGTTAATCAGCAGTGGGTGCTTTACCGTATCAAAAGCCTTTGCAAAGCCCAAAAATATAAAATGAAATTCAAATTGATTATCTGATTTTGTACTAACAGTGCTAAATGTCACATTGCTTAGGTTTGCATTTTTTAAAAAAAAATTGTTGAGAATTCAGTCGGAATTCTCACGAATTTTGACAGCTTAAATGATTTTAGAAACAGACTTTCTAAAATTAGAAACTTCTAAATAAAGTTTTTGAAGTTTCTCATGATTAAAAATAGCCATTAATTCCAGAGTAGATTCTCTGGAATTATGTAAATTCTTCTGAGAATTTAATACCAAATAAGGAGATATTTGGGAACTAAGGGTCACCATTGGTCAGTCGGACCTTCGGGTGGTCAATAGTAGCCCCTCCTAAGAGCCAAGATAATAAAAGAACTTGCACAAGGCAAGCTCGAGGCTGATCGTTGTTGTACTGATTGTTTTTGGATGAATCTTGCGGGGTTACCGTGCGGGGTACCTAGTGCAATCAAAGTCCCGGTTGATACTAGTTGAATTTTCGAAGTAGAAATCAGTTGCTTGTATTTTATATCGCTCATAATGTATCGCATTATCATATAAAATAAATCAGTTTAGTCATGGTCAGACACCTCTGGGAGGTGTAGAGTCATCACTGTTTCTTTAAATTGTGGGAACTAGGGAGTCCCATCTACACACAAACCCCAAAAGGATGGACAATGCCAGGGAGTCCGACTCCAATCAGAAGCGGAGGCATGACCAAGGGCCGTGCATCCAGGACAACATGTAGACCTGGATTACCGGGCAGGTCAAAGAGCCCAAGCTCGGAGAGTGTGGAGCATCGCACCACCCGAACTCAACCGGCTGGTCTGGGACCAGCCACCCAACAAAGAGACTGGCTGGGCGGGGTCCAGGCATAGTACAAAATGATGGACGGGGTCCAGTCGTGCTACAACTTTCAATTTTTAAAGTTACTTATTTACTTAATTTCAAATTTTTGTTTGCATGGCTGTATTATTATTACATGATGTGTGATTGTCAGACAGAGAAGGTAAGGTGGGCACAGTAAGAGTGATCTGGCTCAGTGAGGTGGTATTGTTTGATTAACCTTGTCAATTTACAAGAACCAAGGAAACAGAAAATAATGCTAGAAATATTGATTTCATATTTATATAAATGCAGTGTACATTTTTTAAACATAGGTTTTCTAAGTAGTTTTAAAAAAAGCGTATTATGTTTTTTTTGAAAAATAAAAATTATAAACAGTTACAAGTTGCAACTAAAAACTAAAGCCGGGGCCACACTACTCAGCACATTGTCGTACAATACTATGCAACCTGTACCCGAAACATTAATCTTCTGCGGCAGAAATGTGATATGGGAATAGCTTATTTGTAACGGACAAACTGTAGTATTCCATTGTTTTCTTACATTGTTAATGTAGCCATTGTTTAAAAAAATACTGACATTATTTTGATTTTATGATAAAATAATTATATTATTACCAAGCAAGTCACCTTGTAATTGAGAACCGCTGTTTTGTGAGCGTATTTATCTGAAAAATGGTAACACGTAATTAAAATTTGTTTACTGTCCCTGGGAGAGAAAGGAGAAACAACTATATTTATAGGTTAATTATTATTATTATTGCAGTAGTTTGATATCGATTTTTAATTTTAGTATCACTTTCATAACCACTAATATCTGAGGAAATATTTTTTACTTTTACTGCTGTTATTTATTTTTTTTTCTTTAAATAGTTTGACAAACACCAACACGAAAATCAATTATTGTGGCTCCAAGTCATTGTTCTTTTTCGTTGCAGCTTTTATATACTGTATACATATACATAGAGTGTCCATAAAGTCCTTGTGCAGTTTTAATTTGTAGTAACTTCAATTGTACGCTCGCACATAAGTTAAAAACAAACTGTAAAATTCATCTGAAAGGGAATTATTTTCAAGATTTAGCATATTTAAATATGAAAATGTTGACACTTTTGACATAACGACCATATTTAATTTTAATACAAACGGTACCCCGTTTCAGAAGTTTCTCGAAATTTTTATTACAGCTGCTGTGTTTGAATCAGGGTGGAAGAAAATCATGAATTCTTATTAAAAAAAATTAAAAGAAAATCTGATTTTCTTTTAACTTTTTAGAAAAAAAGCAATATTTATTATGGGGATGCAACCCCCAGAATGTAAAAAAAGTGTAGGTCACTGAATAACCCACAGTTCTTTTCCGAATAGCTATCTGAAAGTGTAGGTCACCTAGTGACCTACGATTAGTCTGTCTCTTAAGAAACATTCTTAACTTTAGAATTACAAATTATTAATTTTAAAGTTTTCTAAAAAAAAAAACGAAGTCATTTTCAAATTTTGCTTTAGTTGACTGCTCAAGTAAGTAATATCTTATTTATAGTTGATAACATTAGACCTACTAACAAATAAATGAAGTTTCCATTTTTCTTAAACTTGTTTTGAAAAATCATTTCATTTAAGTCACATTTAGGTCCCATTTGTTATCCTATCACAAATCTCGTTTAGAGATTGAGGTTTTGTGTCCTTTTCAGTTAATTTTTACAGATTGTTTACATGTACAATTTGTATATCAAATAGAAGCGAATCTGTTACAAATCGAAACGGTACAAGAACTTTATGGACATCATGTATATATTACGTGATGTATTATTTGAACACACAAGTCATTTTTTTAGATAAATGAACAAAATATATTAGACTTATGCGTTCAAATAATACATCATCGCCATTTCGTTTATTTTCTGTGAAGTTTTTATTGAATGAAACAAAGTAGAGGTTTTTTTTTTAAAAAGTGGTGACGGTTTGTCTATTTGGACAAGTAATTTTAGGCACAACTTCGAGTAGAAAGGAACTAAAAACTTATTAGAAACTAAAAAAATGAAAAGAAAGTGGATTCGAAGTTCAAATTCACTTTCTTTTCTTGTCCTTCTGCCTCAGAATTTCATTTTTTCTTGCAGAATGCAAGTTGAAATGAAGTTCTGAGGCAGAGGGACAAGATTTCAAATACTGCAAGGAAATTGCGTTCTGATACATTAAATTATGACTTATAACAACAAAGCATTGCAACTGGCCTTAACGCATAGGCCTAATGTAACAACATACTGAGCCATGTTTGTGTGCATGTGTTGTATCCTAATGTCTAAGAAAATTAGAGCTTTGTATCAGGAGCTGACTGGGAAAAAAATGGCCATGGATAAATTACACGTGTCAATTTTTTTTTTGTATTAACTTTCACTTAGTATTAACTTTCAGCGAGCATTGTGAGAAAATATTTTCCTAAGATCTTCTTTGTGGTTAGTTGAATGATTGATTTGCCCATAAAAGTTGACAGCTTTCTTACATTGTTTCGCATTAATAATTCAGTGCGCTTACACTGTAAAAATCATTAGTTTTCCATCCAATTTTTGTGCGTTTTCTAAATTTTTACCATTGTTTTATTATGAAATTGGCTCTTTAATGAAAAATTTCGGCCCTCAAACCAAGTGGCCCATTGGGGAAGAATCTAGATTGCCTGATAAGCCAGACTAGATATAATACCTCTAGTTATATATATTTTTTTTCGTTTTTGTTCTGAAGCCCAAATCGGTTTGAAAGTTTGTCTTCGCAATAATCTAGTGTACCATTACTCCGAACATAGTCTTACGTAAAAGTGATCTTATGTAGCTATGTTTGAGCTGACTAATTTAAGTTCTACATCCAGCTTTGGAGATGCATTTGTCAGAAAAAATCTATGAATCAAATAAAACAATATGATTTTTCATGCACAAGTTTCTTTTGAAAATAAATTCTATTGTCAAATAATCCTAAGAACAAATGGCCAAAAATCTGAGTCTGTTCATGCGAAAAAAAAATCTCTCGAATTTTAAAATATATTTTCTTGATGATATTTTATGACAGTTTGAAAAAAAAAGCCAAATTTTGGTCGTTTTTCTTGTGATCTTAAGATCTTATTTTTATAAATATACTTTTTAATGCAATTTATAAATAACAGTTTCAGCTTTCTTACTTTAAAGTCGTTAAAGAAGAAAGCTGAAATTGTCATTTTTAAATTGCTTTAAAAATATATTTATACTAAATATAAGATCTTAAGAATAATTGTAAAAGAAAATTCATTTGTGCAAGACTACAATAATATGCCTCTTCCAATTTCTTGAGCGAATCTTAAACTTTTACATTATGTTTTATGAAACCGGTCCTATATTTAAAATTTCGGTCTTCAAATTAAGTGGCTCATCGGAAAAATGTCCGATACGCGAGTCCGCCCATACCAAGCGTGACCTTTCTGTGTCCGAACATTTTATGGAGTAGTGAATTTAAGCTTCTTGTTTTGACGAACTTGCTTCACGCACATTTCTCGTAACACTCTTTAAAAAAATTAATTATTAATTTTTGATCCACCCGTCTTTTTTTCAATTCATGATTTCCTCATAATTTATTAATTTATATTTATAAGCTTTATAATCCCATCTCTCTCTTTTTTTCTTTCTTTTCTTTCGTTTTTTTTTTTTTTTTGAATAATTTATCTAAAACAAAAAAAGTCGGAAAAACGTTGTTGGGAGCAAACTCCCTGTTTGAGAACAATGTAAAAAAACTAAATAACACACACGCTTCGGCTTTGCCTTTTATTTATTTATTTTTGTATGTTTATTGTTTATTATTGCTTCCACTAAAGTCACCTCGATTTCAAATGTTGTTATTTAAGTTTTTCTTCGGTATATCCTATTTTTTTGTTGTTGTTCTAAATCTCATTAGTTTTTTTCAGAAGGAAATCTTTTTTTTTTTTTAAAAAACTGCTTCCACGCTTAATCCATAGTGTTTAGAAATATTAGTTACACAATTTTAATTGAGGGATCAACTTCATTATTTTTTTTTCTTCACATGATTTACTTAAGATTTTCTTACACAATGTCAACAAAAAAAGTTCGTTCATTTTTGTGTTGAGCTGTTAGTTAAAACTTGGTTATAATTTGATTGAAATGTATGTCTGAGTTGAACATCCTTTTAAAAAGTGATGGTCTTGGGATTTAACGTTAGAGGAGAAGAGTGTAGTTTATTTTTAAATATAATTCTGTGATGAATTTCTTTTTTAATGTAATAGGCCTACTACTCGTTTTTATGGCATATCATCATTAAATTGTCATTAGTGCATTTATTTTAAAGAGGCCGTATTACCTCTACTCCAGAAATTTCTTTCCAAAATATTGTCAAGACTTACCCAACAATTGTCAAAACGATTTTTAAAATTTAAAATAAGTCATTAAAACCATAAAAAAACTTGAAAATGAAGTGACTTTTCCTGAGTCACCAAACGACGCCATTTTAAATTTCCAAAAACGAATATGTCTCCCCCCCCCCCCATTTTTGTGGCAAAAGTTGTCACCTCACATTTCCAGAATTTCTTAATCAAATACATATATTCTCCTATTCATATTGAACTCAATAGAACCTTGCATGTGGAATAATTTAAATATTAAATCCACAGTACTTTGAAATGAAAGTAATGTGAGCTGGTGACAACACATCAGAATTCGACTAGAGGAGTAGACTTTGGGGGGTTTTGTTGCCAATATCTGTTGTTTGGTGACGCATCTATCTCATAAAGTTCATTTATATGAAGTCAACTGATTTTTAATTTTTTAAATTATATTAATCACTCATTTTAGATTATAAAAATCGTTTTGGTAATTGTTGACAAATTCTTGACAATAATTTGACAAGAAATTTCTGGAGGTAATGGTCTCTTTAATCAGCATCTTTTAAAGAAACATTGAATTTTATTTTATAAAAGTTATTTCTAGAGAACTGGGGGTTAGGTGGCGCCTACCTCGCCATAAATTTAAATGGAGGCTAGTCTAGACAGCTTATTCGGTGGATGAACAAAACGCTTTTGGGCCATACTTTGATCGCTAGGGTTTTAGTATACAGTAGTACATTAAAAGAACATGGATCATTCTGTACATATTTGCATGTAAACTCGTTATATGCTTTCTATATTTCAAATACATGCTTTACATAAATAATTTAAATTGTGTGCGTAATTCATATCACTTAGTGACAGATATATATATATATATATATATATATATATATATATATATATATATATATATATATATATATATATATATATATATATATCCTTCAAGCTTACATACAAGTTCTGTTGTCATGACATTGTGTTTAAAATTTAACAATAAGTCATTGATAAGTCTACAAGAAATTAGGGATTATATGGCCACATAATGCATTATTGAAAGTTTTTTTTTTTTTAAAACGAGTTCACTTTTGGTGCAAAGTTGGCTGGTTGTGCCATCTTGTAGCTTATTACCTACACATTCAAATCGTAATTCGTAACTTTGAATAAAGTCATGTTTTTTGTAAAAAAAATAAGGATGAAAGAAAACGGGTATCACCTAAGAACGATCTGGGCCCATATGAAAACGTTCAAAAATGACCAGAGTGGAAACTCATGTAACCTTTCCTCTATCTGTTCTCCAGTCAAGGCAGAACATAGAACATGAGTTTGTGAGACACTTATTTGCTCTTTTTATGTGTTCATTTCTCACAATTTTTGCTCAGCCCTGAGGCAAGGATATTTTAGCCATTCCCAACAACTTAAAACATCTTTGTGGACAGCCCACATACTGATGCTGTTTCAGTGAAAGTAACTGAGAAAAATGATCAAGGTTCGTGTATTTTTTAATAAAAATGTATTAAACTTTTATGATTCATCCTAAACAATGTTTTGCCCTTTGGGGGGGGGGGGGGGGTTCTCAACCATGAATACCCAGTTTATTATTTTACTCCGTGTTTGTAAACCCTGTGGATCGACTTCAAATTTTGAAATTATCATTCTGAAAACAATGAACAAGAAAGGACTCGTTTTTAGCTGTAGTACCCCTTCAAATGTAAATTCCATTGCCACAGACAAAAATTGGCATTGTTTACGATAAAATGTTTGTGTTTCAAAAGAAAATTCTGAAAAATATTTATACCACATATATTAAACATCTGAGCATCATTTAGTTACAAATTCAAAAAGAAAACTTAGTACTCGAATTTCAACTTCAACTATCTAAACAGTTTTTCAAAATGAAATAAAAAAAACTGTTTTAGGGTTTTTTTCTAAGGTTGGAACCCTGCTCAGAGAGTTGTAGTTGAATTTTAAGTCTAAAGTTTTTCTTTTTAAATGAAATTTAAGCTTTAAAAGTCACAAATGACTTCCAAAAAAAAATGAGCTTTTAAGTATGGCCGCATCGTATTTGTGAGCTTTGTTTGCAATAAGATAACAATTGGAATTTCTTTAAGACCTATCATTGTTTTATTTGATCTAAAAGGCTTTTTAGTTGTTTAATTATTTTCTTCATTGGTTGCAACCATTGTACTGAGAAAGGCGATCAAAATGTTTTTATATATCGGATATCAAGTCTCTTGAGCTGCAATTTCATGGTGGAAACTTCTAAATATTGCTCATTCAATAAAAAAAAAGCTTTGTCTACTTAATCGGAAGTCAACTCAGTGTGCAAATTAACATGGACAGAGAATGGAATCTTACACCGCCCATGGATTCGTTGTTGCATTGTTAGCCAAAATAATTCATTTGGTAGATTTAAAGCACTTTTCCTCCCCCCCCCCCCTCCTCCCACCCCTTGTCTGCTCCTCTTATTGGACTGCAACATAATTTGCGAAATTAGAGATCCTGAGTTTTGAAAAGGTGAGGGAAGAGAGTATGATTGGTCTTTGAAAATTGAGCAACTTTCATTTTGGTGCCCAAATGTGCCCATCTATTCCGTGTCTTGTAAAATTGGACTTGGCTGTTCAAACCAATTATCAAAAGGAGCGTAAAAAAACAGTGTTATCAGTGATTGCGTGCTGTCAGGGGTGGTATTTATTTTTGTTGTTATTTTTATTTTCCTGTTGCTACAAATAGTCAGTTGCTCACAGTTTGCATTTGAAACGTAACAAAAAGTAACTAATAATTTTTAAAATTGAC